>JAHTLZ010003518.1:34733250-34760224 GCA_023846285.1 Phrynocephalus versicolor | reverse complement strand
AGAAAGAAAGAAAGAAAGAAAGAAAGAAAGAAAGAAAGAAAGAAAGACTTCCAGGAGTCGGGTGAGGTACAGGCTGAAGGTGTTTTACTGTCTACTACCATTCCAAGAACTACTACTAGCTGCTGAGCAATTACCCAACAGTACTGATGGAACAACCTCCTCTCCTGTACCTGAAGGCAGCAGGGTAGCTTTTGAGTATGTGAAACTACTTCCTCTACCTGAAACTGGGAAGCTTTAGTGGCCAGTCAAATGAGTAGGTGCCACATGCTCCACATGAGATTGAGTGAATGAGAGTCAGTTATCCATAAATAGCTGCCTCGCTCCAGCCTCCGCCCCCAAAACATTCCAAAATGACAAGCATAATTATGTGTATTTTTATGTAACTTCCAGCCTTTGGTGACCCTACTGAGGATTTTAAGTGTGCAAGATATTGTCAGGGATCTCTTTGGGAAAGGTGGATGTGTAACTGAAGGGCACTTTGGATTCTCTTAAACTAGCATTTCTTTATGGTTTAGCATTACAACAGAATGTTACAATGGCACTTGGATCCCAGCATTGCATAAAACAGAGGCAGGCTCCTTGTAGTTGCATTTGTATTCTAGAAACAAGACCTAGAATCGTACCAGGCTCTATTAAAAGAGAATGATATGCCTCCAAGAGCAAATCAAATTGTCGCGACTGCTTAGCAAAGTGTCATCTGCAGTTGCTCCCTCTTGCCTGTGTGTTCTGTTCCCTTATCTCTCTGCCACCATGTTTTCTCACTGACACCTTGCTACGGAGGAAGCTCTGTTGCTGTACAGATGGCACTAATGACTGTTTATCTACCTTCAGCCTGCAGAGATTCTAAACACACACAGCAGGTGAGCAAATTTTGTCTTAACACCATTATGAATAGTCCCCATAATTTACTACATGATGGAGCGCATGAACATGGTGCCATTGCATTGCCGGCATTTTAGTGCCACCGATAATTCCTCTTTGCAATTAGTTCCCTTTTCTTCCGAAATTTCATAGCCACAGTTGGCCCGATCTATCAGCAAGAACAGCTCGGCGACCTGCAATACAGGGCTGAACCTCTGCGCAGTTACTGCTGTAATTTCACAGCTAAAAATAAAACATACAGGAGAGGCTAACTCAGAGGCGATCTAACAGTAGGAGTTTGGAGATGATCCCTCGAAGAGCTGAGTGGGGTCGAGCAAAGACAGGAAGGCGCTTCAGTTGGATTTCTATGCGAGGTGCCAGGGCCTACCTGCATCACTCATTTGATACATCAAGAGTAGAGATGGGCACGAAATGAACAAGTTTTCGTTTCCGTTTTTGTTTTTTGTTTCGTTACGTAACAAAACGACAAGCAAATTTTGTCTCTAAAATGAAACGAAACGAACAGAAACACCGGAAATTTTGTCGTGTGTTTCGTTTCCGTTACTGCAATATGAGTGAATTGCTTAAAATCCTTAAAAAAATCACAAAAAATGAAATAAATGGTAATGAAATGGTAATGAAATGAACGAAAACGAAAACGATTTTTTTGCAAAAATTCGCGAAAAATGGAAACGAAACAAAACGGACCCTCCAAACGACAAACGAAATGCCATTTTTTTTAATTCGTGCCCATCTCTAATCAAGAGGAGCAGAGGGGTGACACTTTCCCTCCCTGAACTGAGAGATTGTGCACATGTTTGGGAACCACTTCTGCCTCTGCCGCTTTCCCACAACAGTGGCAAATGCCATTTCACTGACTAGATAGCGCCATGCTTTAAGTATAGGGCTCCAGCACCAGCGGATGAGAGTTTAATTCCCCGCTGTGCCTCTTGGGAGTACCGTCAACCAGCGTGGCCTTGGGCAAGCTGCACAGTCCCCCAAAAGAAGGGCACAGCGGACCACTTTTGAGCATCCTCTACCTGGAAAAATCCTGGAAAAGATTGCCAATGCCAACAATCAGAACTGATTTGACAGCACGTGATGATTATTAGAGAGAGCCACTTGGTGATTAATACAAGGCATGACATGCTACTTCTCAGCTCTTTCTAAGCCCCATATCCCCTCCCCTCAGCTGCCCACTCCAGTTAGTGGGTTCTCTGCACTATTGGGAGGGGGGTCATTTGTTTGGAGGTATGCCAATCAATGCTAGAACCCTGCCAGCTCTTCCCTGCCTCCCCAGACAGCCAACAACTCATTGGCTATGTGGGGAGACTCTCCCTCCAGCCTCCTCGCTGGAGTGGTCAGCTGCCTGAGGAGGCGGGGAAGGGCTGGCCGGGCTCCAGCAATGATTGGTCTGCTGCAGACAAAGAAGGATCTTGACAGCGCACAGAACCAGGTAAGTGGGCCTAGAACCTGGGAGCAGGGAACAGAGGGTTAGAAACGTCTCTGGATAGTAGAGATTCATGCTTCGTACCATCTCTAATTACAATTATTAATATAACATGTGAGGTGTTTATTTTAAAATTCACTGATTTCTTTAAAAGACAGCCTTTAAAAGGATGTGCAGAAGAAAACAGCATTGTATCACTTTCATTTGGTGCAAGTCTTTGTACTGATGACCATGGGTTGCTTGCTTGTGATTGGAGCAGGGAAGAATATCACCATGCTGAGACTCTAACTCAGCCACAGTCTTTGCACTATTGTGATAATCCCTCCAGTGTGCTCTTCATGCTTGTGAATATCTAATTCATCATATTATTGATGTTCAGTTGCAAGCAGCAATGTTGTGAGACCACACACTTGCACAGGTGCAGAAGCATAAATCTAGTGCATTCCCCCAATAATCTAAGGTTGCAGCACCCACCATTTTCAGGTGGCATAAGGTCCTTTCTGACGTTTCCAGAGGAAGAGCCACATTTATCTGTGGCCCACTGCGGCGGAAACAATGAAAAGCCTTATATGGCACCTTTAATGACTAGCAGGTTTTGTTTGGTGTAATCTTTGGATGTGCCTGAAAAATGGGATTATAACCCATAAAACCTGCAGGTCTTTAAGATAGCACAAGACTCTTTTGCTTCTCTGGACCTTCCTGTTTATACCGTGTTTTCCTGGTATATATGTGCTAGGTCTTATTTTCAGGGGATGTCTTATTTTTCCATGAAGAAGAATGCGGTACACATTTATTGTTATCTTATTATTGGGGAGGCCTTATTTTCAGGGGGCTGCCTTATTTTTCAGCAAGAGGCAAAACAGTAAGTAGGTCTTATTTTCAGGGGATGTCTTATTTTCGGGGAAACAGGGTATACTGTATAAATATAAATAAATTTATGATAAAGGGACAGATAAAATAGCAAGTAAATAGGCAGGTAATGAAATTACCAGCTTTGACACATTATCACTGGGATACACATTATCACTGGGATCTGATTTTGAGATGAATATCTAAACTCTGGAGCTAGCTATCTAACAACAACAACAACTCTTCTGGGAGCTTAAAGTTTGTCATATTTTTTGTGGCTTGTGATCTTATGGACCATGTTGACTTCATCATGTTCATGGAATGTCATCTTAGTTGGTGAACATTTATACACATGGTTTGCGTACAAAGGGATGAGGGGAAGCTTTCTTCCTTCCATTCCTTTCATTCATTCATTCATTCATTCATTCATCCTTCCTTCCTTCCTTCCTTCCTTCCTCTGACAATTTCTTAGCTGGCCCATCAGAGAATCGTAGGACTTTGCCCTTCAAAGTGCTCATATAGCTTGAGTATTTCCAGGCCCAAATCATGCTGGCTATTCAACCGAGGACAGGATTTAAAACCAAACCAGACCAAACCTTTATTACTCTACTAGTCAAACTAAAGAGCCCAGGTCTTCAGCATCCTAATTTCTCTTTATGATCTTTTCCAGTACAGCGTTACTTCTAAGAGTCACTTAGGTTCTATGGGACAAAAGAAAGGCCTAAACTGTGAACAGCTCTGCCAAACTCTCCACAAAAGCTGTCCTGATGCACCACTCCACTGGAGTGCTCCTGCAAAGGGACAAGAATATAATTATACCAAGTTCTGTCTCACCCTGTGCTTCATTATCTACATAAAGCTGTATCAGACATGGAGCTTAATGTAATAATATGCTCTGCAAGAGAGATTAATTTCTCCATCTAGGTGCTTTTGAAGTATTCACAGTGCTTGGCACCAAAATTCAGTTTTGACGGATAAGAGCTAGGTTGGAGGCAAGATTAAATTTGTTCCACCTCAAATGTTTTTGAGTGTCAAAGTTGGCTTCTCGCAAAATGGAAGTGTTAAAAAGAACAAAACTTGACCTATTTGAGATGTTCTATTGTGAGTACATCATTGTCCCCAAATTGTTCATTGCAATTGGGAAGGAAGGGAGAGGCCGGTCTCTGAGTAAAAACAAAGCTCGCCGTTGATTCAGTGGGATTTTTTTTTCTGGAGACAGGGATAGAATTTGTCCAGCAGGTCAGCTAACTGTAAATTCATGAAACTGTCCTGAAACAGTTCTCAGCCTTAGTCAGTACATTGCTAGCATTAGTTCATTAAGGCTTCAGGATCACGTCTCTACACTTCTGTCTCTGATCTGTTCTCTTCTTATAATAATATATAGGAAACAGGATTCTTCTGTGATTTTGCTTTCCTTCATGGACCTGAGTTTATAATAATATTATTGGCATGTTTCTCAACATCCGTGAAGCATTCGCTTTGTCTCAGTTCAGCTGGTTTTTTTTAAAAAAAAAAAGTCTGTGCCTTCCCATGCTTTTAAGCTGCCCCAAATTTATGATTCCTTTTCAGTCTCTGTCTTTTCCTTGAGGGTGGGGTTAGAGTTAAGAAGTAGGACCTCTGCAGCTTGAAGTTCCTATTTACAACCAGTGAGTACCTCTTGGAAGCTTTTAGTTATTATTATACAGACAGACTGGGACCCCCCACACATACTCCAGAGGATTTGCTCCAGCAGCAAAATCGACTTCTTACCTATTTTTAAAAGACAGCTCTTGAGATTTTCTGAAGGCAAGTAGCTTTCAGAGAAATGGGTTTTTAAAGTGCTGCTTTTGACCTGCATCAGCACACCCAATGTTTCTATATGGCCAGCTAGGGGAAAGGGAGGTGAGGCCTGTGTTGTCTCTGGAGGACACCCTGAGGCTGGGAGCTCATGAGCGGACAACATGTGCTCCATAGGACCTCTCCCATTGTCAGACGTCTTCCTTCCCCATGAACTGAATTGTGTAAACATCACCAGCACAGAACTGTGTAAACATCACCAGCACACTTCTAAGTCGCTGTTCCTAGCAACCGAGGACCTATGCTCTTCCTACGTTATTCCTCTGAGTCTGCTTTCATAATTTCTCATAATTTCTCCCAGAACTTTTTAATGAAGAAATAAAAAAAAACCTAACAAAATACATACATAGACAGCTACCAGCTGATTAAGATACTTGCAGAATGATGCATATAAGCTGCATTGGGTCCCTGCATTGGAAAAAGGGCGGCCTAGGAATGAAATAAACAAGCTAGTTATTTTACAGTGAAACCACATTAGCCACAAAACAGCATGATTGGCCTCCATTGCAGGGTCAACAGGTATAGGTTTGCATCATTAGTCAAGTAAATGGTCAATTTATTTAGCCTATAGTAAACAAATTCTGATGTAAAAAGCCTAGTTACTTCCATTCTATATAAAAGATGTCCATATGCCCTTGGACAGGCTTCCTCGTATTTAGTAGCATGTGCATTGTGTTTGTTGTGCATGTTCAGGAATGTGTGTTTGAATCTTTGTGTAGGGGGGTGTGCTTTTATCAAGGTACATAGTGGGATTTTTCTCACCTTTGTGATAGAATACACAATGGCCAACATTCTGTTGCCTGGCCCAATAAATCACACTAGAATAGGTCCATTGAATCAATGGGGGAATGTGATAAATCAACTCATCTGTAAGTTTCATGGATTCAAACCTTCTGAAATGTTTTGTTCTTATGCACAAGAACAAAATAACCAAAATTTATATCCCTGGTTGTACTGTAACAAAGAGCGATACACCCGCAGAGATCTAGAGAGAAGAGGAACACAGGTATTGCATCTCGGATTCCGAACTGGAACTCTTTTCCTTGCTTTTCCTGTAATTTTCTTCTTAGCAGAAACAATTCATACATATAAACTGGTGTCTACACTTGCACTTCTTTAGACTGAGTTATATGTGCCTCCTGTCATGTTCCAAGAAACTGAGCCACAACATCCATCACATAAAACAGCATTTAGGTGCAAATTTAGCAGCTACTCTGGGTTTATTAAACATGATTTCTATACTGAGCCCTCACCTTGGTTTGATATGCTCTCTGACATAACACTTTATCTCTGGCCAGAGGTAGATGGCCTTTTAGGAACCTAGGATGTTGCATTATAGCAAGTCAATCCAGCACAGAGATGTGAGCATTGACTGGCAACTGCTGGGGTTTCAGAGAGGGGTGTGATGCTGGAAACAAACCTTTGGTTCTTTGCTTGCAAGGCATTGTTCTGCCATTAAACAATGGTCTTTCTCCTCACTTCTTCAAGAGAACCTTGAGTGAGTATTCCTGGTCAGGTCAAGCTGAAAACATGGGCACCACCCACCTGGTGGCCTGGTGCTTACTTCACAGAAGGACATTGTTGACTAAGAAGCTGTTCATCCTACCAATGACATAATGGGCAACAGAGGATGCTGGCAGTTGAGCTGTTTAGCAGGAGTTGGGGGTGGAGAATCAGCACCAAAGCTAAGTAAAATGGCCATCCCTAAATTAGAGGTTAACCAGTACGCTAATATCTTATAGAAGAATCTCAAGATACTAGTTTATTCTCTTATTTGAGGGACATAGTCAACCAGGTAGTGTTTCTATGTGTGTGTTTGTGTGTAGAGCAAGAATAAGCAACTTTGCAGGGCAAGTTTCCCCCTCTGTATCAATGTTAAGAATGGCTTTTTAAGAACCAAATCTAAAATGTGCCTGGATAGCTGCTTCCATGAACAATTTTGGGGATATATCGGGGGGGGGGGAGGCCTCCAGGCCCATGGAAAATGAGAAGTCTCGTGGGAGATTGGGGGTCATTAAATGCCCTTGAAGGCCACATTTGGCCCAAACTGGCCAATCTGATGTAGTGGGAGGTAGTGATGGAGTGGGAGAAGGGATGAATATGTAAGTAGATATGTATGCCACATTTGTTTCAGAACCATTGCTGTCAACCGACTCCCTCCATACCACCATCAAATCCATTTGTGCAGAACTGAAATTCTACTCTCATCTTCACCCAAGCTAAAACAGCTGCTTCAGTAGCAGTCCTTTTGCTACAGAAGGATCATCTGAATGTTTGCAAGACTGATACTAGGTCACCTTTCCAGTATAGTCCGAATGCCAGCGTAAGATTAAGAAATGGTGGAAGCAGCTGTATTCTGTTACAGTGAAACCATCAGTGAAGTGACATTCAGCAAGAGATTGGGTTGCATTTTAACAAGTGGCAAACAGCCAATAGAGTTGATCGCATGGGGGGTGGGTGGAAACTCTTGAAGATTATCCGCTTTGATAATGGAAAGAGACAATCAGGAAGAGTTGCAGTGAATGAAGAGCTGTGTTGCATATTAACCGAGAACCCCTTGACTTGTGATGTACGTTAATGACTCTTCCATCGGTCATTAGGAAATTTATCAGTGGTAGATGAGGTTTGATGATTCATCTCAAGGAACAAATACACCTTTAGGGCAGGGTTTCAGATTCGTAACTACAATTAGAGGCTCTGATGACCTGTTCAGATCAAGGCTTTCTACTGAGGTGTGCTACTACATCAACAGGGATTAAATCAATAGAGTCACTGAGATTGGACAGCTGAGTTCCATGCAGTTCTCATCGTGAGGCTGTGCCCGTACAAAAGCTGGTGCCGAAAGACCTTTTCTGGCTCCTACCAAACCAGGATCACTCACAAATGGAGCCCTAACCAATGAAGGATCGGCTTCCCTGAAAGATTATCTTTGCATTATAGCAATAGACTAGCATCTTCACAGGAGGCCTTGATGTCCAGATCCTGCAGCGTCCCTTTGCATTATAGCAATAGAGCAATGAAAAGCAAAGCAAAGCAAAGTGTTCTGCTTATATACCGCCCCATACCACTACAAGTAGTCTCTGGGCGGTTTACAATTTTTTTTTTAATTACAGTGTGCAGGCTACACATTGCCCCCCCCCCGAGCAAGCTGGGTACTCATTTTACCGACCTCGGAAGGATGGAAGGCTGAGTGAACATTGAGCCTGCTACCAGGGATTGAACCCAGGTCGTGAGCACAGTTTTACCTGCAGTATAGGCATTTAACCACTGCACCACGGGGCACACACTATAGAATGGTCTTCCTGCATGACACATCAGGTACCAACATGAACGTCCATTTGTCCCAATGCAACATTTTATACGATTGCCTCATTTCAGAACTGCCTGTAAACCCTTTCAGGATATTTTTAACATGGGAAGCAGTACATACATATTTTTATTGATCAGTTAATCATCAACATTTTAGAAAAAAGGTGGGATATCTTCTTAAAAGAATGAAGGGTTTTTGTGTTTGTTTTAACATGGACCCGATACACTATAGATGGGAGTGAGTTGAACAGCAAGGGGGGGAATTGGAATAATCTCCTGCATGATTCCAATTGAAAGGAATGGCAAGAAGGTAGTGCTCTTATGGGAACCGGGTGATGCATTGCAAAGTTCTTATTAATCTTGGTAAGACTACAGCAAGAGGACATTATGACTGGTTTTGTGCCTCACTGCTCCAATTTATTTATTTTATTTTATTTATTTATAAAATTTCAGAAGATTAGAGTGTTGTCAGGAATTCTTGATGTTCCTGTCCTATATTTTAGGAAGGCTTTCTAGCAACTCCTGTCTACAGGGCAGGCTGGAAACTCTTATTTTCTGAAGAGAGCTAGGAAACTACATGAGAATTCCTCGCGTGTCCGACAATTTGCAGTACATAGGTTAGTTTGCATGACTCTTCATGGTGGTAGAATTATGACAACGGAGAGAGTTAGAAACCCAATATTTCATTATAGTGCAATAGATGTTCTCTTATGGACAGTGGCAGAAACACAAAATACACTAATGCCTACCTGGACTCCATATTGTGAAGACAGAATGGCCTAAACTTTGCCACTCACTGACTGCTATTATGGTTATTAATTGCTTATTTAGAAGTTGAGCTTTAAACATTAATCTTTTTCATGTGACCAAGGAATGTTCCCTCCCTGAGTTGTTTCAGGCTATGGCATGATGATTGTACGTGTCAAATGCTGTGACTCAGTATGAAGTCCAAGGCACTGTGCAACATTGGCAGAGAAAGCAATCCTATTTGCAGCTTGTCTTTCATCTTGAAGATCCTAATACTGAGATTAAGAGTCTGGCAGCTTCTATGGGAATTTAGGTAGAAATAGTATCAACAAATGAACTTATGCAGCAAAGTGCTGGAGTGAAGCAAGCAAAAAGAGAAACACTTACCAGGGAATATCAAGTTTTTAACTGACTGGTGTTAAGGTTGAAATACCAGGTAGAATAGAAGTCTTAAGGGACAGAATTCTAAAAAAGAAGAGAGGAAAGCTGATTCAGAGATAGCACTGCTCTTAAAACAGCATCACCCACCCAGAACACAGAAGGTGCTCTGAAGCCATTTCACCTGTCAGCTGCATAGATCTAATATCTTGTTGGGTCTGTGACTGTGCAATAAAGATACGTAGCCAGATTGAAATATCCAATACTGTTCTTCCTATCCGGTCAGTTTGTTTACAAATGCTGTGTAGTCCCCCACCCTGACACAAAATCTTTGGAACAAAGTCTTCTCAACTCCATTGGGCGAATGGGTATACACACTGACCCAGGTTCGTTCCTGGTGGACGAGCTGCTATAAGGGATGCTCTGATCCAGCCCTGTGCTGGGAGGAGAGGCTTTGTCCACCTGACCAGGGGAGACAGGTTTGACCAGTCATCATGTGGTCCAGAATGGACCAATGCCACCTTGGGATAGTGGGTTTGAACAGGACCGAGGGCATTAAAGGACTTAACACTAGGTAAACAGCCTCTTTGATCACCAGCCGTCTACCCACCCTCCCTTCCAGTAAGAGAATGAGAGTAGTTGGTCGCGGAAGGGCCAGATGGGAATTTTTGGTTGCCACTCTGATTGGATGTGAGTGACAGTGTGCTTTCGTCCATCCCATTCTCTTGTGCGCAGTGGAGGTTGTTCATACTTGTATATCTGGTCACAATTAGCGGCCATTGCAAGTGGCAAAATGACATCAGGCTAGGAGTAGCAAAATATGACCTATCAAATCGGCAGCCCTCAACGATAATTAGCAATATATTAGGATAGTAGATATGACATACCAGGATGATTAATAACACGCCAAAGTGGTTGATGAGGGCTGCCCGGATCATTTAAGACCAAGTTTAAGTTCAGGTTTAAGTTCAAGTTCAAGTGGAAGGGGGCAGCCGCCAGGGCCCTCTCAACAATAACTAGGTGAACACCTCATCACCACTTGCACTTTCAGGCCCCCTTGTGGGAGAAAAGAGCACCAGTGACATCCCAAATTTAGGACACTAAATTGTGGACCAATTTAATCCTGCAAACGTGTCTTGACTCTTTATTTCCGGGATGGGTGGACAAAGGACAACAAACATGGTTAGCAGTTACAGAGTTTAGGCAGGCTAAGGAAGAAAGCAGCCCTGCCAAAGTCACTAAGCAGGTTCTGAACACAAACATAGAGCATTTCGCTTGTCTATTCAAGCACAAACTGTCTAGCACCATGGAGGCTCTCTGTGTCAAGCAATGTCCAACAGGAATCAGGTTGTTTACAAGAAATTAAAAGCATTGTTGGCACCAGAGAAGCCAATGAGTGGTTCAGTTAGAGTCTAAGCTTCGATTTTTAGTTTGCTCCCAGGATGTGGATTGTCATCCACCAAAGGACATGTGGATATACCTCTGTTAAACTTGCCATACAAGACGTTTAGTTTGATTTGTTGTGGTTGCTCTGTTACTGCTGAACAGAACAGAAGCAGGCTAACATAGCTACATCTTTCACAAAGGATCAAAGTGAAAATCAGAGCACCAGCAAGTTACTTTTGTCAGATCATAGCTCTCTTTCCATTGTTTAGGCTCCTTTCTGTGTCACAGCCCTAAAAAAATGTAAAACTTATAAGTTCTTGAGTGGATTCCGTTTGCCTAAGATGTTTATTGCATCAGTCAGAGGAGGTTGCACCTAGCTGAAGACTCTCCCTCTCTCAGTAGCAAACTGAATCTATATGACCTTTTCAGTATATTTTATACAATGATTGTAAACAAGGTCTGGTTGAAAATAGGATACAGACACGGGAATGGGGTTGCCAAATCAGGTGACTCTCACTCTCTTTAAAATCCAGGACTAAAATCTGGAAGTGAAGGACAGATGTTATGATGCTATGGGGTGGGCAGTATCACCGACAGGGAGCAGGCAAGGGCTGGGTGGAATGAATCTTTTTCTCCTCTTCCGAGCTACTTGCACATATTTTTGCAAACAGAAAGCTTGTGAGTTGTGAGACTGATGCTTAACCCCCCTGTGTGTGTGTAGTGTCATTTTGTTACAGTCGTAATCAACTCTTTGTGACCCCATGTCCATGGAGTTTTCTTGGCAGGAATACTGGAGTGGCTTGCCAGTTGCTACTCCAGGCGCCTACAGCACCCGGTATTCCCTGGTGGTCTCCCATCCATGTATTAACCAGGGCTGACCCTGCTTAGGTTCTGAAATCAGGCAAGATCGGGTGTGCTTAGGCCATCGAGGCAGCTTGCTTAACCCCCTGCAGAGCTGCAAATGATATATGTGGGCCCAATATTGGCATACCAAAAGCCCTGAGAGAGGGGACAGAGAGAGCTGGTGGATACATGCAGGTGAGCCAGTCATGACATTTACAGCACGCTTACCTGTACACTCACCTCCACCCATAGAGGCCTTGACACTGTGCCAGTGACAAGCAGGTGCCTGCTGAGAATGGGGTGGATGGGTGCCCAGACACTAAAGGTACCCCACAGACCAAAAAAAAAAAAAAAACCATTTTTTTTCAACAGCCCGTTTTTCTCACCCTGAGAGTTGCCTTCCTGCCCCGAGACCCAGAGAAGCCTGGCAAACTCTTGAAAATCTGCCCATATCTCTCTTGGAATTTTTCAATGCAAGAGCCTTTGCCTGTGCTGACTCAGAACACCAGTGGCTCTGCTGTGTTACAAAACTTTTGGCAAGGCTCTGCAAAGCTGTCAGGTCTGATTAGTAGGCATCATCAACAACCATTTGTTGTTTGTTATTACGGCCTCTGTGGCAGGAAGTGGAAATGTACAGCATGCTGAAGCTGCAGAACTTGGTGGAGATGGAGAAGAAATCCAAGGAGTAACTGACACAGGGCAAAAGTAACTTTCCTGGGCTCTGATCAGGACAGCCCCCACTCCAATTGCACACTTCAGCTCCCCTGGTTGGCTTGGCCTTCAGGACAGAGACTGCATGTGCATAAGAACCGATGTGTATACAAAGAGGTTTTGACCCATACCTGTAGACCTGTTAATGCATGGTTGTGTTATTTCTTCCAAACATTTTAACCTCCGTGTTTCCATTTAAAATGCTCAATGCACTTTGACAGCAAATTCATCATAAAAATATAAAGAAATAAGGGAACGATCGGCACAAATAGGCGATAGCTGAAAAAAGCATATAAAGGAACAACAAACAAATAAAACAATGTTTGACAATGAACGCGCTAGGGGAAACTGGATTTAACTGTCTGGCAGATAAAATGTCTGTTAAGAAATCATCATTCTGTGTTTAGTCAGCAGAAGGCTGTTGAAGAGGAGTAACATGAAGCACGTTGGCCTGTGCTTTGTCAACATCCCCTTCCCCATAAAATGGTGTACAGCTGGGCTGTTCAACTTTGAACATGCCAAGGTCTACTCTACTTATGAATTTTATCCAGTAGAGCAGAGGTTTCCCATAGGAATGCATTGAAAACCTATTAATCCATTCTGGAAGGAACACACTTTAATGTGCCATGGCCCTTGAACTGCCCCGCTCAGCTGAGACAGTGGGCTGCAGACCCAGATCTTTGCTAGGGCAGTGGTGATCCTTGGGATGGGGGAGGGAGGGGTGGAGAACTTATCCACTCACTTTTTTTTAATTGATGCCCAGTGGGCTACTTTTGAACCCTTCACGGGCTACAAGAAGCCCACGGTCTACCTGTTGTACAGGCCTGGCCTACAGTTTATATCACATATAGATGTCAAAGGAAAGAGGGGGATCTCAGAAGAGTGCAAACAGGTTGCTTAGATTCCAATCCAGGGGCTCGGAGCTACTTCCATGTTTATCAGAAGACCTGGACTCTGGGAAGGGTTAGGCTGTTGGGCTCTTCAAGGGGGCGGCAAAGAGCTCTCACCATGCAGAATACAGAGGGGGCACAAAAGGCAGGAGAAGGCAGTACTTGGTTAGTACTTGGATGGGAGACCACCAGGGAATACTAGGTGCTGTAGGCTCCAGGAGTAGGAAATGGCAAGCCACTCCAGTATCCCTGCCAAGAAAACTCCATGGACATGGAGTCACCCACACATGTGGATTTGTTTCCTTCTTAAAACCCAAGAAACAAACCAGTCATGGAGAAGAAGAGGAGTGGGAGGGGCTTGTGTGGCCAGAAATATATTCATCATTCCTTCCCCCCCCCTCCACACCTGGAACAACAAACCTCTGTGACTGTGTCTTGCATGGCTTGCCATGGGTTCTGATCTCCACCTGTTCTTCGATATATACCGCACAGTTTGAACACTACCATTGACTCACTGACTTAACCCCATGTATGTAAGGGGTGTTTAGATCATTCAGCGCTGAAGGCAACGTGCCAGTGCAGTGTGTATGTGTGTGTGTGTGTGTGTGTGTGTGGCACATGATGGGTTGGTCATCTGACACCAAGTTTTTTCCAACTTATGGAGAAGCTACTGCCGTGTTCAAAATTTGCAAGATGTTCCAGGGGCAGTCTCCCATTGCCATTCCTCGCTTCCCATGGCAAAGTGAGGATTTGAATTCAAGTCTCTGGAGCACCAGTCTGTTTCTACTACATCACAAGGCCTCTAACCTGTGTAACAGCTTTTTTAAAAAAATTGAGATAAAATAGATATGCCACAGTTGCCTCTAGCATTAGTATCTGATTGAATGCGACTTAGGTTTAGTGTGATTTTTATTTTTTTTAACAAAGGCAGCACACATCCATCTTCTGTGCATTCAGCAGGAATCTGGCTACTCAGACTGCAGATTGTCAAATACATAGAGTAGATGGTTTCTGGCAGTCACTTTTCTTCCACAGCAGACAGCCCAGGAGAGAGTCAATCTATTACAGCCTGCTCGGGATTAACTTGTCACTTAAGAGCATTTTGGAACTAGATAACTGGTATGAAATGTTCTATTTTGGCATTTTAAGCAGAAGCCCATGAAATGCACGCTGTTATTCCAGTAGATCTCCAGTCCCTGTACCCATCTCTCTCTCCAGTTTATTTTCCCCGCAACTGTTCCCCACACATCCATGTGATATTATGAATGAACATGAACCAACCAGCCAACCAGCCAACCAACCACTTCACCTTGGCATAATGTTAGGCATGCAAGTCACCCCTCAAAATTAAATTTGGGGTTAGGCTGGAGTACGATGCGAGCCTAAACAAAATGATGGCATTTTGTAAAAATTGAAGCAGGTGTCATGCACCAGGAAATAATCAGAGAGTGGGATAAAAAACAAGTGTCAAGTACATGAAAAAGACACTTCCCAAAGAAACAAATTCACGACTGCTTTTTCTGGCAAGCCCAGTCTGAGCGGCTTGTTTAAACAAACCACTGTATATAGATAATCAAGACCAAATACAGAAGGATTTGAGGTAAACAGACCTTGAGATTCATTGCCCCGAAGCCCTTGGAAAGTTTCCTAATTAGGGATTTTCGAACATATGTCATGTCTGCCAGCTCTTCTCAAGGCGCCCACACCATCTATAGCCACAGCTGTCAGTCTTGGGAGAGGACAAGGAGGTGAGTCCTGGTCCTGCAAACAAGGCATGGCATGCAAAAATATTGAGCCATTTCCCGGCATTTTGAATAGTGGATATAGAAGCACAATCTTCCATATTTATAAACCAGGAGATTCTTTTTAAATAATTTGCATTTCCTAGCTTGTAGAAATGGAAGTTTAAGTATGCATACACAAGCTCCTAATCATCCATACTATGTGAAAGAAAGACAGCAAAGAAAGACAAAAGCAACTCTTTTGAAATGTGGTGTTGGAGGAGTGTCTTACAGATACCACAGCCAGCCAGAAAGGTTGAGTAGTGGGTGCTCAATCAAGTCAAGCCTGAACTCTCTCTAGAGCAAAAATGAGTACACTGGCCCTATTCTACCAGCTTTCAGCAAGAGGAGGGGGTTTATCGGAAGCACCCCTCTTTTCTCAGTGAACTCAGCTCGTTTTTCTCTTTTGGCTACATCTGTCCGGATGTAACCCTCGGAACACCAATGGGACAGTGACATTTCCCCCTGCATTTCTCTCTTCAATATATGTCTTGTCTGCAAAACCTCTTTTTCACAGCTCCCAAAATCCTTGTCAGTTACTGAAATGAAGCCAAAATAGGCCATAAGTACTAACTAGTATTCACCCCTTGTTTCCTTTTTGCATCCATTCCCCTCTTCTCCCTCTGTAGTTTGCCCTTTGTGTTGAATTGCAGGTTGTCAGTTCCTTGGGGCATGGGCTTATCTTCCAGTGGTTATTCTGTAAAGTCTTACATAAACCTCTGAATTTAAATGGTCTGATCAAAAGTGTTTTTAAAACAATGCTACCTCAAATAAACTCAAGAATCTACTGCCGTAGTGCTGCAGAGCCAGGTGAGAAGTTCAAAAATTTTATTCACTTATTAAAAACAAACAAACAAGGACAAAGACAAAGACAAAACCATCTTCCCTCTGGTTTATGAATGTAAGTCAGAGATCCATAAACTACAGCCCACGGGCTGGATTTGGCCCAGCAGGGTCCTGAATCCAGCCCACCGGCAATTGTAGACCCCTCAGCGCTATGGTAAAGCGACGTTGAATGCCTTCCTGCCCTCCGAGGCCAAGTTGAAAATGGGTGAGGAAAGAGCCCGGTGGTGGTGGTGTGAGTGGAGTATATGACATCATATTTGCCCGAGTGTGGAAAGGGAAAATCCCAGAGGTTGACTCCTTTTGTCATCAGTTTATCACTTTTCACCCAAACACAAAGCAATTGCCATGGCTGTTTTTCAACAAGTTTTTAGTGGTAGTAAGTACAAGAGGCTATTCTGTAAACCAGTGGTTCCCAAGACTGGGTCCCAAGATACCCTTAGACTAAAATTCCCAGAAGTCTTCACCACTAACTTTGCTGGCCAGAATTTCTGAAAGTTGTACAATATTTGAGAATCCAAGGTTGGGAACCACTACTGTGTAGATCATCTTGATTGCTGTCACTGGTGTTGGGAACATTCAGGCTGCCCTTTGCTATAGAAAGCTTGGCATAGTTTCTCCTGCTGGCAACACGGGCATGGCATGCAAAAATATTGAGCCATTTCCTGGCATTTTGAATAGTGGATATAGAAGCACAATCTTCCATATTTATAAACCAGAAGATTATTTTTAATCATTGCATTTCCTAGCTTGTAGAAATGCAAGTTTAAGTATGCATACACAAGGTCCAAATCATTCATACTATGGAAAAGAAAGACAGCAAAGAAAGACAAAAGCAACTCTTTTGAAATGTGGTGTTGGAGGACAGTCTTACAGATACCACAGCCAGACAGAAAGGTAGAGAAGTGGGTGCTCAATCAAGTCAAGCCTGAACTCTCTCTAGAGCAAAAATGAGTAAACTGATCCTATTCTACAATGCACATGTAATAAAAACACAGAGCTCACAGAAAAGACAATATTGCTGAGAAAAGTCAGGGAGGAGCAGTAGGATGACCTAACATGAAACAGATTGTCTCAATAATGGAACTCATAGCTGTTAGTTTGTAAGACCCAAGCAGAAGTTACTGAAATATACCAGTTTGCTAGCTGGCTGGTTGCTAGAAAAAGAGAAAAAGCCAACACAAATTGTTGTTGATTTGCAAGAACTGAGCAGAGCTATGGATGATGTGATATTTTGGAGGTCAGTAATTTTATATAACTTCCATTGCATCAGAAGTTTTTTCTTAATTACCAAACAATTATAAAGTGACAAGATGTGTGGAATGATTGAAACTATGACAAGATATAGGAAGCAATGCTCTCTTAATATCAAATAACTCAGTACCCAGCCACAAAGGGGGGGGGGAGAGCAATTGCACAGCTTAAATAAATGAGTTTCTGAATATTGGTTCTCTATTATTTTAAAAAAAAAATTAAAAATATTTTTACAACCAGACACAGTCTTTTTGCAATGCCTTTCTGGCCAGGAAGGAGTTAAAACATTGTCCTGAGAATCATCTTATTGGAACACAACTGACAAGGTCAAAGGGTCAGATTGCTACAGATCTAGAGCTGATTTCTCCTTTGAAGATTTGCATCAGGAGCCTGCTTTCAGAAATCCTAAGAGAATCTTTACTGAAAGCACTCAAGTCTTGGATAAACAGAATTACTCTATGGTTTTCTAACTCGGAAATACTTTGAATGTGCCTTTCAAAACTGTATGCTAGTTACCTGGAGATACATGGCAAAGCATCCCTTTCTGAATGAGTGTCACTCCACTACTTTCTTTAAAGCAAGCCTAGTGTGTGGATGTATTTGTAACTCTTTTAAAAAGCCACACCATGGCTTTTAATTTTGTCTCTATAACCTTTCATTGCCAGCTTCCCTTGCGACATATATATATGTCTGAAAGCTCTTGTTGGTAGGGCTGTGTAACCAAGTCACTATTTATTTCCTTTTGAAAGGCCTTTTGTTTTAAGATCAATATTTCAGCCCCTGCAGCCCAGATTATTTCCAAATATAAAAAGAAGTTGTTGGTCTTTCAATATATTTGATGTGTTTTAAATCTGGGGACATTTAAGGTTGATGGTTCATCCACAGGAGAAAATAGTTTCAAAATTTACATTTTTGTTTGGGTTGTCCCCATTTTTAGAATTGCCTTGCAGAATGTTGATTGGCTGTGGTACAGAATAACATCACTGCACACTCAGGCGGTGATAATAACAGCAGCCCTGTTTTTTAGAGTTTCTGTAAACTGCAGAGGATGACATTCTTAACCTACCATGTTTCTAGGAAGATTAATGTTGCACTCTATTCAGGTCTGCACCTATGTCAAGTTGTTTAGTTTTCTCTGTGAAATGGCAAAAAAAGGCAAGGAAAACAAGTCACAAGCGCAAATGTTTAGAGAACTTTCTGGAGAAGCTAAGCAGGTTTTCCTGTCATTTGAATGACAGGTGCATTCAAGGTCTTGGTGACATTGGCAGAGGTGTGTGTGTGTGTGTGTGTGTGTGTGTGTGTGTGTGTGTGTGTGTGTCAGAAGGAATCTGTATGTATAAGAACAAAGTGTTCTAAATTGTTTCTCTAAGGTGGTTACTTCACGTCGTTCCTCGAGCCGAGGTGAACTTGCCTCCGTGTTGAAATCGGTTTTCAACACGGATCGAGAAGTGGTTTGAAAAGATTCCCGAGCTCCAGGACGGGTATCTCTCACCCCGCTTGGAGCGCAGTTCAGGTGGCGTGGTTGGGGTGAACTCGGATTGACCCCACAAGGATGTGAGGTTCTGTTCCTTTGAACTCGGATTGACCCCACAAGGACGTGAGGTTGCATTCCTTCCAACCGGTCTCCAGCCGGGAACTGCAGCGAGAGGGACGTGAAGTATCAGCTTAAGTTGTCAGGCACACAGGTTATTTCCTTTCAGCACATCTCTGTAAGCATAGTATCCAACTCACTTCTTTTTTATAATGATATTAAGAAGCCGCAAAGACTCCCGTACAACCACCAAAGAGCAGAGAGGCCATGGAAAGTACTGCCTGTTGTTTGCTTGCTTGTTTTGTTTGTTTTGCAGATCCCTTTTCAACGCAAATTGAAACATCTCCACTAGCTTATCACATTTCCAATAGTTATTGAATACCATGATATTGCATCTAGAATGGAACGATCAGATGACAAGCGCTGCCGTTGTCCAAAGGATGTTTGAATGTGTTCACATTCTTTCCAGAGACTCCCTCCATGTCCCTTTGCCAGCATAGAGAAGAGCAGGCAGCTTGGCAATTGGGCCAGTGTACTCCATGCCCCTCTGCCTGTACTATGGAAGACATGATGTTGGCTGCCTCAAATGCTCCTGTTATTGAGCAAAAATTACCTGTTATATGCATTGTATTGTAGTGCTCTAGAAAGACCGGGTGGACTTTCAGGGAACTGCTGTGTTTCTCCAGGCCTTCAGGTGGGGAGCCAGTGTTAGGGGGGAGAGGTGCCAGAAGAGGAGAAAGCCTAGCTTTTGTCTCTGATGTGATTTGAAAGCAGTGGTTCCCAACTTTCCTAATGCCGCAACCCTTTAATAGAGTTCCTCATGTTGTGGTGACCCCTTGCCCTGCTTGGAAGTGGCCACAAGCCCCCTTTGGCAGCCACTTCCGCAGGTGCCATAGAGAACTTCCCTCTACAGCACCCTCAGCCAATCACAGCCTCCAATGCTATTGACTGACATCCCCTCCAACCTATCAAGCTGTAAGTCACTCTTTCCCCTCACTCCTCCCCCCCTCCTCCAGACCCAAGCCGTTTGTGCCTTTTTCTCCACTGGCTCATGGCGACCCCTGTGAAATGGTCGTTCGACCCCCAAAGGGGTCCCGACCCCCAGGTTGAAAACCACTGCTTTAAAGCCTCAGCATCCATCTCTACCTATTCCAAGCTGCCTGTTGGGCTTACCAGTTCAGTGTGAAGGTGTCTTTATGCATGCTACATTTCTGTCCCACTCACCTAAAAGGGATTCTCACTTTTCACCAATTAGCAAAATTCTTCCCTCATTTCAAACCCTTGTTCCCTCCTCTTCCGGTTTGTCCCACTTGCTTTACTTTGCCCGTCTTTCCAGCTGACAATTGAGCAGAACACACATGTAGCTTCCGCTCCTCACCTCCTAACGTGTGTCTGCAATGCTGGACTGAGTCTCCCAAATGGCTGAGGTTGCAATTTCTTTCCTTTATCCTTTTTACTTTCCGGATTGTAACTGAAGATAAACTGTAACTATGTTTTTTTTCTTTTCTACTTAAGTTACCTGTAGAATGCCCCCCACCTCTTTTATATACAAGGTAAAGGTAAAGGTAACAGTTCCCCCTGCACTTGCGTGCTAGTCAGATCTGACTTTAGGGGTGGTGCTCATCTCCATTGTTAAGCCAAAGAGCCAGTGTTGTGCAAGTCCAAGGCCATATGGCTGGCATGGCTAAATACATTTCTGCACACAGAATGCAAAGGACTAGTGAAATCAAAAGGGCTGTGTGTAAGCTGGGATTTTTTTTTTTTGCTATTCTCCATGCTTCCCCTGTTTGTTTTTCATTTTATACACTGCTAATTATAAAGGAATTACCAATTTCCCGAACAGTCACAAAGGTGGGTATAGGAAAGGGATTGGAAGCCAGGTTGGTACTCCCACCTTTGGTGGGAATGCATTAAAGTTAAATCATTTTGGAATATAATCCTCAGAAAAATAGAAAACTGGTTTAAAATTAAATTAGAAATTAATGGAAGTTTATTAATTATGGGTATACTGGGCTGTGAAAAATTAAGGGTTGCAGACCAATATCTATTGAAAGCAATGCTGGTAGTGGCACATGCAGTGACTGCATGGGGATGGAAAGATTCTACTAAATGGAATGAGGGTAATTGGAATTTATATCTTCTTGAAATAATACAATCAGACATACTGGCAAGATTAAAAAAGGGAAGATTGGGAAATTACGAAAAAGAAAAGTGGATTAAGGAAGAAAAAGTATCCAAAGAAAAAGTATCCAAAGAAAAAGTATCCAAAGAAATATGGGGGAAATGTAAAAAACTGAAGGGTTGGCTCAAGATATGAACAAAGTAAGGAGGTTTAAGAGGAAGCCAAAGATATTGGTGGGACATACTAAAGAGCCTGTATGAAAATATGGAAAATAATTGTTCTTTGGTTCCAGGGGTTGGGGAGGTGTTGGGGAAGGGGGATGTAAAAAAAATAAGTGAATTAATTACGTATCATTGTGTATGTATTACTTATTGTTTTCTCTTAAAATTAATAAAAATAATTATTAAAAAAGGAAAGGGATTGGAAGAACCACTTCAGGGCTAAGTGAGTGTGGTAAGGGTTACAAAGGAAGTCCAGATAAATGGACCTAGAATCCTGGTTAAATCCAGCTAACAGGATAATATGGCAATTCTGAGGCAGGAGAAGTGGGGTGGGGTGGGGTGGGGACATTTTTGGCAAAGGCATAGGTGGCAGTTTCACCTGTAGAAATTATTTCCATGTTGCACTCGACTGTTGGGATTTGTAGAAAGATTATATCATTGTACTTTAGGCCCTGGGCTGCAGCTGCTTAGGGTTGCCCAAGAAAGCCTCACAACAAGTCATGAAAGACTTCTAGTTTATGTATAGGTATGTTTGGAATGGTTGCCATCTTGTTGTGTATGTTTTGCAGGCATGTGTTTCTTGGTGTATTCTGTCTTGAGATGTGTGGACTGAGCTAGGTGTATGTGGGTGTCGTGACTGCCTCTCTGTGTGTTTGTGTGTGAAAGAGGAAGAGTTTTATCTTTGCAGAAATGAGTGTTGTACACCAAAAGAGTGTTCTTATCATTGGGAGCTCAGCCCCCCACCCCCACCTCTGCTTTGTGCCTAGGTTCTTGTCGAGTTACTCTTACCTGTTTTCATTGTGGGCAGTAGATCCTTTGTGAGGGGCTACACCCATGCTTTGATTTTTGCCTGCAACGCTTGAAAGGACTAACATGGCTACCATCTTTGAAACCCATGCTATAGTATCTCTATCAAAACACCAGATACGTACAAATATTTTTGGCCATCACATCTGGAGTGTTCTTCAGCTTGTTTCTTTTGCTTTCTTCTTTTGTTTTCTATGGATTTTGTCCAACATGCCTCTGAATCTGAGCTCTTCCTCAACTCTATCCTGAACATGAGCACCAAGCTTCCAAGGAGTGGGGCAATGGTTCTGGGATCTCTCAACCATCCTTTCTCTGTTGTATGTAACCTGTGGTGCACCGGTCAACTCAATTGCTCCCTGGCACTGTGTGTCTTGCAGAGTATATTGGAAAGAAAAGACAAATGAATCAAAAATTCTATTTCTTCTTCACATACATTCTTTTGGGCAGACTAGTCCTCTGTAATATAAAGCCTTTTCTTCCTGGTGGGCAGATGATTGAAACGCAGGGTTCAATGACAGCAGCAGGGAGGGATATACACAGAAAGCTGGGAAGAGCTAAATTATATGATACTGAGGAACTTCACAAGCGTGGATGTAATTTATCACTGAAACTTAAACAGAGGCTTTCTTTGTAGGCCTTATTGCCATTCACAGTCATGGACCACAAGGAGGATAACACTGACTGCGTTAAAACATTGTATCTATTAAAATATTGTATCTGATGTTTGAAAAATTGGCACAATATTGTATCAGTTTTTCACAATCCCTTTATAGCCTCAGATTGAGAGCATTCCAATTTTCCAGCAAATATTATTAAGAAAAAAAGAAACCAGCACGAATTTGTCTGCAGTTAACTGAATTGTCATTTCCGAATGTTTTACATGATTTTTGCAATCTAGGCAACATGGAGCTGTTAAGGCATTGATATTGGAACTTGAAGATTATTATACTTACAAGTTCAATGTTTCTGGCATTTTAAATATAGGATCAGGTGGCATATTCCAAGATAGCTTTGATGTTCCATGGAATGTATGCTTAGTTTAATGTGTTCTTTGTGCTACACAATACACATGCTCTCTAGGATTCACTAAGCACTTCAAAAGTCAGCCGTGTCAGAATGTTTCCTTAATTAATTTGATAGAAATCAACCTTCAAAGCGGAGCTGTTTGGTGGATGTGAAAAGTTTATGACTAACATTTCAACGTTCATGAAAGAAGTCAAACACGAGCCTAACTAAGGGAAATAAATAATCAGCAGAGGCTTTTCACATGGTTACAGCTCTACACTTGAAGGATGTTAAATAAATGTAAGCAGCCTACTTGTGCGGTACTGTGAGCTAGCTCCCGTTTCCACCTGTCTCCAAGGGTAGTCTGGCCATGAGCTCATCTGCTAACAGTTTACAGAGGCAAGTTGAAGCTCTTGATAATGTCTCGATAGATAAGTCTGTAAAGGCTGGCATCTAAAACTCAGAATGGATAGTAAATCTGGTCTAGCTTTTAGTCCACAATCTACAAGAGCTATCCATGGTACTGAAGTTTATACAGTAGGATGACAGTATCTGTGGGGGATTGGTGGTGGTGGGCATGGATACTGAAATCCACAGATAATAGTGAGCACTAAATACTGTATATACTCGAATATAAGCCTAGTTTTTCAGCCCTAATTTTGGGCTGAAAAAGGGGGTCCTCGGCTTATATTCAGGTCAATACTTTTAGCTACTGAGGCAAGTTTGGGTCGGTAGCTAAAAGTCATTTTAAACATTGTGCGCCACTTCTCCTGACCCCCCCCATGTTTAAAATGACTTTTAGCCACCAACTCAAGCACTTGCCTCGGTGGCTAAAAGTCATTTTAAACATCACACACACACCCAGCTCACAAAGGAGGAGTTGCCAGGCCCTGCTGCATTTCCTACCCTAGGCTTATACTCGAGTCAATAAATTTTCCCATTTTTTGGGGTTTAAATTAGGGGCCCCGACTTATACTCGGGTCGACTTATACTTGAGTATATACGGTATATAGTAAAGGGGGGGGAACCTCAGAACAAATATTTTAACGTGCATTATCAGATCTGGCCACTAGAAAGCACCAGATACCATGCTATGTAAACCTGTGAAGATTCTCAGTCATCCAGGTAAGTTTATCTGGAAGTTGAGTCATGGCAACTGGACTTCTTTTTCTTGAGAGATTGAAATGTTTTGCTATTCATCCTAGCAGCTTTGTCAGTCTGAGGAAAGTTAATGAGCCTATCCAGGCCATTGTCCAACTTATGAGCATATGAAGCTGCTTGGATGAGTAGTGAAAGGTTTGGATCTCTCTCAAAAAAGAAGTCCAGTTGCCATGACTCAACTTCCAGACATGCTGTGTATAATATTTTCAGACCAGAGATGTGAGACCATGGATAAGGGGGTCTTGCTGTACTCAAAATAGGTCAGCCATCTTGGGCAGGCCCTCTAAACTTCAAAGCTGGAACATGTTCACTTATCCCATGAAACTGGAGTCACCACCAATATCCACTGACATAGATTCACCTGGTCCTTCCCCATTTTTCACCCACTTGCACACATCTCCATCTGTCTTTTGATCTGGGGGGGGGGAGAGTAATGCCTCACCTTTGCCCTTCAGTCTCTTTCCAAAGTGCAGACAGTGCAGAAGTACATGTTCACTGTACAGTATCTGCTGTCAGATACACAACCCTAGCTGTATTTCTACAGCTGCAATCAGATGGCTGTAAAGGCACATGTCTGATAGCACAGGGAAGGGATGCAGTCAGGCACCTGCCTTTATAGGAAGACACAGTCTCCCAAAAAGTGACCCTTCTGTCTGCTGGGGAATCACTCCAGATCGGCCCACCCGCCCCACTCAAAAGTAGTAGCCCTACAGATAGATGAAAAAGAGCCAGCTTGCGCATGGATTGGAGTTGGGGTAGAGGAATTTCCCCATATGTTGTGTGATTGCCAGGAAATAAATTGTACCCCACTGCTCCACAAGTAGTCCAAATTGCAGCCTGTTTCCCAGTGATCACACCTTTAATGGGGCTTAATAATAATATAGTTCTAAATCTGTCCCTTACTGCACTCTCTTCCTCCTCCTCCTCCTCCTCCTCCTCCTCTTTTTTCCTATTTCTGTTCCATTTGCTATTTTCCATCTCTGATCCTTTTTTGGCTGCTGCCTGTACTATGAACTCACTACCCTCCTTTGTCTGCCTTTTATCCGTCTTTAATAATTGATGGGTAGAGTCCAGCCACAACTGTGAGGGTTTTTTTTTTTTAACAGCCCACTATTTGGAAAAACAGGAATATCAGCACATGCTTCGTCTTCCACTGAAATGAACTAGATTTGCAATCCATTGCTATATTACAGAGCCATTCTAGTACTGTACCAATTCAGGCTAAAAGTGCGGCATAGTGTATTTTTTTTAAAAAAAAAATCTTTATCACGCACATGATACATTAGTACTTCTAATTAGATTTTTCTCAGATATATTATTTGTTCATGTGCAAAATATGTTTTCTATCCTTTGGAGGAAAATTCAAACATCCAAGCCTACCTGTCACCCAACACAGTATACTGTCGAAAAAGCTACGCATCTCTCCCAATGTCCGAGGGGGAAGAGAAGTACCGCCCACCCACCAGGATACCAGATTCAGCAATGATGGAGGGAATGTTCCATCTTCCTCACCACTGCCTCACCAGCTCCAGAGTGTGGCTGTCTCTAGGTCACCTATATGCATAATGGGCACCCACAAGGATCCTTGGGATGAAGCAGTGGCAGAGTCTGGGTTGCCAGCACCTGGGGCAAGGCAAGTAATGTGCCCCCTGGCCTGGGGGGGGGGCTTTTGCATGTGAGCAAGTACACTCTGGGCAGGCAGCCCAAGCCCAAGCAGCAGGGGAGTCTGGCTTCCCACCAGTGCGCTGCTGTCCTGGAGTTTCTTCCCTGCCTGCAACAACCAGCCAGCCCCCCAGACACACACACTATGTCTGTAAAGATTCTCAGTCATCCAGGTGAAGTTATGTGGAAGTTGAGTTGTGGCCACTGGACTTCTTTTCTTGTGAGATTGAAACGTTCCACTGCTCATCCACGCCTCCAAGACTAACGAAGCTGCTTGGATGAATGGCAAAATGTTTCACTCTCTCAAGGAAAGAAGACCAGTGGCCATGAACCAGCTTCTAGATAACCAGCCCCCCAAGTGGCCAACTTCTGCACTGGATGATCTGGAGGCACTCCCTAAAAATATTTCACCCCATGCGGACGACCTCTCTGGTATCCCCCATGCTACTCCACTGGGATCAAGCCATTATCTGGAGCAGTAGTTGGACATTTTGCCTGTGGCAATTGCTCTTTTGCTCTTCCCATAAGGCCTTTGGCCTAAGAACAGTTATGAAGGGGTATTATGCCCGTAGGTCACTAAGCAACAACTGAGCACTGGAAGTAGGGAAGTAATGGTAAAGGCAAAAGGAAGAAACCAGTGCCACATATCACAGTCTGTATTGCCTGTGGTGATTGTGTCGCTCTGGTTAATGGGTGGTCCAGCCCTGACACTCTGGTGACAGAGAACGCTTTTCTGGTATTCACTAAAAGCAGCCTGTGTGGAGCATACTCGTTACAACCCCTAGTGTGAATGAAATATATAGAAAAGGCAGGGTCTACCATTAAGAAAAAGCAAAGTGTTCTGCTTATATACTGCTGCATACCACTTCAAGTAGCCTCTCGGCGGTTTACAATCCCCCCCCTCGCAAGCTGGGTACTCATTTTACCGACCTCAGAAGGGATGGAAGACTGAGTCAACCAAGAGCCTGCTACCTGGAATTGAACCCCAGGTGGTGAGCACAGTTTTACCTCCAGTACAGGCATTTAACCACTGCACCACCTTTGCCAGAAGATTATGGGGGGCTGTGAGGCAGCGTCCTTTGCCAGCTGTTCTCCTCTGCTGTTGAATCATCTAAACTATATTGCTGTCTCAGGTACAGCAATATAGCTCAGCGATCACGCCCAATTTCGGAAGCTAAGCAGGGTCAACCCTGGTTAGTACTTGGATGGGAGACGACCAGGGAATACCAGGTGCTGTAGGTGCCTGGAGTAGGAACTGGTCATCTTGCCTGATTTCGGAAGCTAAGCAGGGTTGGCCCTGGTTAGTACTTGGATGGGAGACCACCAG
>JAHTLZ010003518.1:34690638-34733240 GCA_023846285.1 Phrynocephalus versicolor | reverse complement strand
GCTAAGCAGGGTTGGCCCTGGTTAGTACTTGGATGGGAGACCACCAGGGAATACCAGGTGCTACAGGCGCCTGGAGTAGGAACTGGCAAACCACTCCAGTATTCCTGCCAAGAAAACTCCATGGTCGTGGGGTCACGAAGAGTCGGTCACAACTGTAACGACTCAACATACACACAGAGCTCCGTAGCTGAGCAGTTGTGGGATAATGCCCTGGGGTACTGAACATCATCCCAACCTACACTCCTAGAAATGGTTTCAGGCTGTCATTATACTCTTTGGTCTTCAAAGTAAATTTCCAGGTTCTGTTGGCATCTGTAGATGGACAGCCATTTGCTCTTTACCCATACACTGCAAAATGCCCTAGGCAGGCAGAAAAGATAAACCACGCAGATGCTAGCAACCTCCAAATGTAGTCTAGAGGAACCACTTGTGAAATTGGTTCTCTGTCATTTCTCTTGGGTCGTCTGTGATGTGTTAGCTTGGTGTCCCTTACCTGCTTGGTGTTAATGCTGAAGCCATCTTTGGGGGAGAGATTTCCCTTAAGGGTTCCTGACCTCCCTTTCTGAAGGCTAGTTCACTGAAATGCTGCTAACAATTAGAACTGAAGGAGCTAAAGGAGGAAACATGACATTTTAAGAACCCAAGTGAAGCTAAAACCAGGAGTGGTGTTCATCAGTAAAGGGCAATATTACTTGACTTCTCTTGCTACCATGCCTTGTTTATTTACTAGGTGTCATCTTTAGAGAGTGAAAGCTGAAGAGACAAATAAAGGTTTCAGTGAATCAATATCAACCATTTGAATCAATTTTTAAAAAGATGAAACTATACATTTCATTGTGTGACGATGGATTTCAGGTTTATTTTCCACTATGAACCATGAACCAGCTCACAATGTTGCTGTTAGGTGCAGAACATTCTTGAGAAACATAAGCAGTCCAGGGAGCCTCTCAGTTTACTGCTCCTGTCCTTGTCACTACTACTGTTGCTGTAAACAAACAAACAAACATTGCCTCACTTTCAAGGTTGTGGAGCACGTTCTACGGATTTGTGCACAGTGTCTTCTCAAAGCTCAGGGAGCAGATGGCATCTACGGGAGAGTTCAAAAATGTTTACATGTACCTGTTTTTCTTTGGTGTCCATCATTTGTCTCTTTAGTTCCATGTGAGCAATACCTATGATATTTTCAGAATGATCTTGCCTTCATTTGGAAGTCAGGTCCACTTAATTTAACAGAATGCATTCCAAGTGAATGTTCACAGGTGCCTTGTGCAATACACTGGCTGTCACTATAATGCGAAAACTATGGTCCAGGAAACCCTTGATCCAAATGCCAAGTTGTTCATGCTGTGAGCATGTGCCAATATCCTTCCACACACCACATGCTCACCCTTTATCTGTGATATGCAAATAACAATACCAACCACCACCTACCTTGCACCAGGCTTTTGTAAAAATTACAGGAAGTGAACATATCTGAAGTTTTGTGAACACTCAAAAGGCACCAGGTTGCGATGCTGACATGCTAAATGTTAGCATTATCCTAGTCACCACCACAGTCTTCTATTATGAAAGCATCTTGGATCACAGAAATACTATCATACTGTATATGGCCTTGCAGTTGTTTTCACTGCTAACATAACACATCACTTAATCTTAATTACATTGATGCTACTAATAAGAATTCTGATATATATTGATGGCCATGCTAGACCACATCACCATCCATCCATTTCGTTCAGAAGTAAATTTCATTTAGAGACCTGACCAGCCATTAACAAGCATGGAATTGAATTGTGACCTGCAGTCCCTTATGCTCACTCCTGATATCATTCATATAGATGATGGGGGGAAATTTCTAATCTTTAGATGTTTGGAACCACAAATCCCAATCTTTTAGCAGCAACAGTGCTGGCTGGGTCTTCTGGGCAATGAAGCATCAAACATCTGGAGGGTCAAATCAAAAGTTCCTTTACACCAGTATACAGTCCTCTTTCATGCTGAAGCTTTTTTACTGTATATTCAGTCATGTCATATGGGTGGTGGTGGTGGTGAAATCTGTTTGTTTTGTTTTGGTAGAGTCTCTTTGCAATTGCTGGCATGACAGGATGTAACCAGCTTAAATTAATACAGGTGGGTCACATTCCTTAAAAGGGTGGGTGTCAGGGTGGTCAAAAAGTAGCAGAAGGGTGTCAAAATAATCAGAAGACAGCTCGTCATCTTTTTTTGGCCTAACAATCCCACGGATAATGAAGTGCATGTCTGCTTAGGTGAGAGCAGCTGATTTTTGACAGAAGAAGAGGAAACGCCTTGTCCTGGTTGTTTGCTGTCCCTTGCTCCAGGCTCTAATTAAGTCCTGTACAAACTTAACATTGAGCAAATAGGACAGTTTCTTCCAAGCAGCCATCCAAAGAAGTGGGCCAGTGCTGGGAAATTCCACAGAGCTCCTCAGCAGTTACGGTTTGAGTTCAGCCAACAAAGAGCCTTCTGAACCTTTAAAGGCTCACCTGTTTATCATAGCAACAACTAGACAAGAACCAGTTTCATCAGATGCCTGATGGGTTCTCCTCAGCTGCAGATTATATCAAGGCCATCTGTGGAACATCAGTGGAACACAAGTGGGAGCAATAGGTCTAGTGCTTTGGTGCCCCCTGATTACTTTTCCTGTATCCAGATCTGATCTTTGAACCCAGTGACCAAATCCATTTTCTGCCGCTCTATTGGCCATTCCCTCATCAGGTAGTCAAGATACGAAGAACTTACACAGAGTTGACTACTTCCTTTCTCACTCTAAAACCCCAAAATAGGAAAGGTGACTCCAAAGGGAGCTTTCCCCCTCCTCCCCAATCCTTCTCAAAGACATTTGGCCTCTCAGAGAAGCTAGCCTTCTGCAGACGGGGGGAAGAGACTGACGATTGCACACAAAACCCAAGGGTTAGAAAGTTATTTAAAAGCTATTAGAAGTAGAGATGGGCACAACTCAGAAAAATTGTTCGTTTTCGTTTTCGTTTTCGTTTTCATCTAGGGGTCTGTTTCGGCTTGTTTTCATTTTCATGAGCTAATTTTCAAAATTTTTCGTTTTCGTTTCGTTACGTAACGAAAACGACAAAAGAAAACGAAAACGAATTTTTTTTCCGTTTCTTCCCATTTAGCTCCATTAAGTGCTTTTCCAGTAACGAAAAACAAAAATTGGCTCAAAATTAGTCATTTCGTTTCCGTTTTCGTTCCAGTTTTGAGCTGTTTTTCGTTTTTCATTTCGTTACGTAACGAAAACGAAAAACAAAAACAGAAACAAAAATTTCGCTAAGTCGTGCCCATCTCTAATTAGAAGTTATTTTTAAAGTTAGTTGAAAAATATAGTCATGGTGTACTTAGCAAACATTGTATCTTCATGCAGAACTTTCAAAACAGCTGTTTCCTTTTTTTGTTTCCTGATACTGTAGTAACAAATTTTTACTTTTGTAGCTGATTTGCAAGGGGCTAAGAAAACATTTAAAGGCAGCAGCAGGAAGCACACTTTGAGCACCTGGACCCGTGACATCCCCCTTCTCACTTTTACAAAACTACCCTTTAATAGTTATAAAAATTACTTTAAAAAGCACAGTATATGGCAAAAGGAATGAAATTAATCCTCACTTAATTTTAATAGCAACATACAATAAGAGTGGCTGGCATCTAGTAGCAAGACATAACTAGAGTAGCCCCATTGAAACCATGGAATTTACAAAGGAGTTGACTCACCTAATCCCTATTGAGAAAATGGGCCAACTCGGGGGGGGGGTCTTCCAGACAGAGCATTTCCCCTTCTATACTGGGTTAACAGTGTACTGATCTTAAGGGAAATTCTGCTGATATCCAGACAATATTCTTCATAGCTCACTTTGTTCTAGTTCCCCCCCCCTTCCCGTATGTTCTAGCATCTTCTGCCTTTTCCAAAACCCATGGCTTATTTTTTTGTATTGCTTTCTGGCAGGCAGCAGGATTTCACACTATGACATTTCCCAAGCAATTTACTGCCAATGCTACCAGGAAATATTTGCAAAAGAAGCTGACAAAGGGGCAGCTATCGCCTCAAGGGCCTCCTGTCTTCCCCGGCAGCTGTGTTATACTCTGTAACTTCCTTTCTTGTCCAGGCAACTTTTGACTGAAAATTTCAGAAGACCCTTCGGTGAGCCATGATTACCACCACCAACTATTGCAGTGGCTCCCAACCTGGGTGTCAGGACCCCTTTGGGGGGTTGAATGACCATCTCACAGGGGTTGCCATGAGTCAGTGAAGAAAAAGGCACAAGTGGTTTGGGTCTGGAGGAGGGGGGAGGAAGGGGGAAAGAGTGAGTTACAGACTTGATAGGTTGGAAGGGATGTCAGTCAATGGCACCAGCGGCTGTGATTGGCTGAGGCTGCCTGTAGAGGGGCTTGTGGCCTCTTCTAAGCAGGGTAAGGGGTCACCACAACATGAGGAACTGTATTAAAGGGTTGCTAGGCCAGTGATGGCGAACCTTTTAGAGACCGAGTGCCCAAACCGTGATTCAAAACCCACTCATTTTTCACAAAGTGCCAATACAGCAATTTAGCCTGAATACAAATGGCTGTGAAGGGGTGATGTCGGGTGCCCACAGAAAGGGCTCCGAGTGCCACCTTTGGCACCCGTGCCATAGATTCACCAATACTGCTCTAGGCATTAAATGGATTCCTCTGCATACTAATCCATTGCGAAGTATCTTAGGGCAGCAGAGAATTTGCTTTTTTTTTTGAAAGGCATCAAAAAGGAGAGGAGGAGATGGCAGGCATTTGTAGTGGAAATCTTGTGGGCAAGGGCAAGGGCAAGAGCTGTTCTGAAGCAATGAAGCACTTTAGTGCTAGACCCTTCACAATTAGGTCACAGTCCTGGTAAATGCCTTGTTCTCCCATTAAAAGAGTGTGAATAAAAATACTTAGGGGAAATGAGGTGAAACAAATGCTATCTCTGGATAACAATTCACTTACACACTTTTGTGGCTGGAAAGAAAAGGTGGCTAATAACAAGAGCAAGTGGGTGCCACATCCATTTCCTCCCCCACCCTTATTGGTACCATGAGCTGCTATTGTTTACCTGACACATATTATTTGTGTAACCACTCACATACAAGCTGCCAGCACATCTCCTTGGCGTACATCTTTATGTAAACGGCATACATAACACTCCACGCTCCACCTAGTGGTGACACGAATTACAGTTACTGCTAACATAACAAAGGGAGTGGGGATAAATCAACAGATTGTTAAACCCATTGCAAGAAAATACATGTGTGCTAGGAATTACTCAGTAAGCATAAAAAGCTGCAAAATGCTACTGAGACCTAAACATCGGTCTCAGTAGCTGCTACGATGCTTATCCTGAAGTAGGGTGTAACGAAAGAGCAACAGTCAGAGAGCATGGCTGTGGAGGGGGGAAAAACTCTCAGAGAAACCATGAATTAAATTAAATCAGTTTCTTCTTTCTTGGGGAGCTTGAATGTCTACCCTAGATTTGTGTGTGTGTGTGTGTGTGTGTGTAATTTGGAGTCCTTGGCCTAGACTACCCTTGAGTTATTCTAGCTAGCTAAAGGTTCATACCAAGCTCATATTAACACCTGTTAAACTAGGGATTAACAGTTTGTGACCCTACGTATGTTATTGGTCTGCCACTCTCACCACCCCTCAGCAACAGCTGTGCTGACTAAGGCTGTTTGAGAGCTACAGTCCAAAAACATGATGGAGGGCGACGCGTCCTCAGCACCAGCAGTGCCTGGCTTGAAGAAGGCAAAAACCACATTGATTGATGGGTGGGTTCTGGAGAATGGGAGAAGGCGCACACCTTAAGACCCCACTCATTCCTGAAACAATACCACAGGCTTCTGGAATCATGTGGCAGCCGTGGCAGACAGTGTGAACAGTTGCTAGGCAACTGGCGAGTGTTCTCTTCCCCAGCTGGAACCTCAAAAGCCCAGAGCAGGCGTCTGCGGAACAACACCCAGCCGAAGGGCAAAGCATTGCAGAAGGTTAAAAGAGGCATGCATATATGCGTGTTATGGAAGTTTACTTCATCGTGTGCTAATGGTACTGCTTTGCTCTGCAAATTAAACACCCTTCCATATTTAGTCCTTCAGGAGAAGAGTGATTGGCTCAAAATAGCTTTGGTTATCATGTAAACAATACTAATGAGACAGGAACCCTCCATGGAAGACAGAAAAGATGTTTTATTTAGCTGCTAAATAAAATATACTGGTATTGCACATGTACTTCAGAGGTGTCCTCTTTTGTTCTTGTTTTACGTAAAATAGACCTGGCCAGCTTGTTGTGAGGGGATTTAAGAGCCGATAGATTTTAACTCACTGTCAATTAACATTTGGTGCTAGGGAACCTGGATACCCCCTCTGTGTGCGGAGAATCAGATGGGGGCCAGGGAGGGGGAAAATATTTTGCAAGTCAGAACAAGACTGTATTTGTTCTTTATGGAAAATATTTCTGACCCAGTCTTCCTTGTCTGAGATTTTAGAACACTTTACAATAAATTAAGAACAGCAAGCAATAAAAAGGAATATACAAAGACGACATATTAAACAGCAGATAAAAGCTTCAGTAGCAACAGTTTGAAAGCCTTACTAAATAAAAAGAGGTTAAAAGGTTCAGCTCTTTGCTTATGCTAGAAATGAAGCTATATCACTCCCTCTGCTTGCCTCCCCCCCAACCCCGTCTATGTATTTTTTGTTAGATAAAAACCTTTTACAAATAAAATAAAATTAATAAAATAAAATAAAATGCTGAATGGGTTCATTACTCCTGGAAGTCTCCAGAACTGCTGACCCATTAAGCGAAGCCAAGCGTTTCCCCAAACAGCATTTCATCAAAGACTTCTTGCCTTATGGACACGCAAACCCACACCCCCAATGATATCCTCTCGCAATTCAGTTGTGTGCATATCCTGACCACCAGAGGCACACAAGTGAGAGCTAAGACCAGCCAGCTTGATCTATCAGGACTCTTTCGGCTTTCTCTTGGTGTGAAATTCCTAGTGTGCCTTGCTCAGAACATATGAGCTGTTAATTGCCCTCACAGCCAAAGCCTTTTCCCCTTGAAGAAGAACCTAAGATACTCAAAGTTTTGTCTCCAGATCCTTTTTCCATGGCACCAGAGGGAACAGCTGTTAACTGCCAGGTGACTAACAGGGGATGGCAGAACTAGAGGAGTCCTGACTCCTGACATTGATGTGCACAGCTCTTCTCTCTCTCTCTCTCTCTCTCTCTCTCTCTCTCTCTCTCTCTCTCTATCTATCTATCTATCTATCTATCTCTGAAATGCCAGCAACTCTTCCATTGCTTTAGAGCAGTGATGTCGAACCTTTTAGAGACCGAGTGCCCAAACTGCGATTCAAAACCCACTTTTTATTTTTGCAAAGTGCCAATACACCGATACAGGTGGGTGTGAAGGGGCGATGTCAGGTGCCCACCGAAAGGGCTCCGAGTGCCAAGTTTGGCACCCATGCCATAGGTTCGCCAACACTGCTTTAGAGTGACAGGGAGGCAGGGCAAATGGCATTTCTGTAGTTGATGCCCAACAAGTACATTGACTGGACCATGGTTTACAGGATGTCAAGATGTCCTGCAGTGTGAGGCACCCAGAGCAGAAGGCAGATGGAAGACTCAGTAGTGAGTTCTTCAGGTGGACAGCCTGGTCTGTCCTCACAGCTGAACTGAGAGACCTTCAAGCTGAGCACAGGTTCAAGCTGCCAATCTTACCCTGTTTTACCCATTCCCACCATGGTTGAGACTTTCTCCTCCATCAGAGGGAAATTCCCTGAGAATTGTGTGCTACCCAGGGCTTGATATAACCAGCTTCCTGTCTCTGAGCAAAGGCTGTGTTAATTTTTACCAAAGAGAATGCGGAGAAGCAGGTGGACAGGAGGACACACCCACTGGAGTGCCATCAGCCCCTCGTTTGGATAATGACTGGTTAGTGCTGGATAGATAAATTGTGCTTCATAGATAAACAATTATCTCAGTTTAGAAAAGTTCCTCACAGACATGAGGTTGTAAATAAAACCTGGAAGGACCCTATCACATGGGCGAAAGAGGAGGTTAATGATAAAAGCCGTGTTTCTTTCTGAAGTTGTCACATGACTGAAAATGCGGTTCCCTTGTTCCCATGGATGTGGTTTAAGTAACCGCATCAGCTGGCCAAATGCCTGCAGCTGAGCTCTGGGTCTGGGAATTAGCTGGAGACAACATTTCAACCATCTCCAAATCCTGATGGAGTACCCCAAACTTTGCTGCACATGGTTTTGGACTGGCTTGACAAAGTGTTTCCCACTCTTCCTAACTGGTTTCTATTACAACTAAATTGGCTCTTGGACTTTGGCTTCCTGCACCTAGTTTACCCCTCTCTCCAGCTGGATTATTTTCACTAGACCTCTGTTTTTGCCTCTTGATCTTGATTCTGGACCTCTTGGCTTACTGTTTTTGTGCCTTGGCCTGCCAAGATCCCACCCTTGACACCAGGCTGTGTGGGAGCAAGACTGATTGCATCAATGGGAGAAGATGCAAATGCCACAGCTATATAGAGCCAAAAAGACTGTGATAAGTATATATATTAATTCATAATCCAGAAGCTGTGCCAGCCTCAAAAATTCCCACCTCTCTAATTTTTGCAGAATTGTGAGAATTAACAAGTGTCCTGATTGCTGTGAAGTATATAAATGCTGTACTTTATTACTGTAAAACACATAGACCCATCCTCTATAAATTCTCATCAATGCTAACTGCTGGCTTTTTGCTGCTGGTGCTGGCCTTAATTTTTCAGAAACATTCTAAAGGAATGACACATTCAGGCACAAGCAAAAAGGATTGATGGAATTGTTGCATCCCAATTACTGCAAACAAATGTGTCTGACATACTAGAGAGGGACACATCCATATACTCATCTTTTGGGTGATAAGGTTTGATTTGTGGTCTCAACTTCCCTACTTTGGGGAATACTGCTACAAAATAACCCCCCCTTTAAATCAAATTGTTTCCTCTCCATTCTCTTTTGAGAATTTGCTTGCTTTAAAATGCAGGAATGATAGGGAAACCAGGTCTTTCTGTACCAAACAATTCCAGGTAAATTTTTTTACCTATAATATTACATAGTATGTAGATAACCAGAACAGTCAACACCAAGACAATATCTTTCCCAAACCAATCTGGCTTGATTTATAAGGAGACCATATTTGCTACCAAAATAGAAGGAGCTGCTTTTTAAGTCTCTGTCTTAAAGATCCAGGTTCTGCATACTATAAGCAGTGGTGGTGAACCTTCAGCATTCCAGATGTTTTGGAACACAACTCTCACAGCCCTTTGTCATTGGCAATCTAGGCTCGGAATTCTGGGAGTTGTGGTCCAAAGCATCTGGAGTGCCAAAGGGTTCACTACCACTTGAGTCACAACTCTGCTCCTTCCCACCTCACTGAGCACTTGGTCTATTGCTCAGAGTTCAATATGAGATATGTCTAGTCAGATATGAACTCTATCCAAGAGGGCAGGGGGCTTGTAAAATCTGCTTTTAAATCCCACAGTTAGTCTACATCATCTTTATGAACATGATGCAAGTTGAGGCGTTGAGTGCCCAGATGGTGGAAGCATCAGCAGTGAATAATAGCCATGATAAACAGGTTGCCCAAAATGAAAATGGTGAACAGAAAGTCTCCTGTTTCTGATTAAGGTGGTAGCATGATCGATTCCCATCAATCCTAGCGACACAGTAACTGAAACCACCATCTAACTGCATTTTGCTGGATGAGTATGTGTTGACTCACTTCACCGACCTGCAACAACCTTTTAGGAGTCATTCATTTTCTACTTGTACATTTTTCTAGCTCGAGTAATGAGAGAGGTGAAGGTCAAGGAAATGGAATACTTGGTATGTTTTTGCCTAATGTTCAATACTATGGATATTTATGTTGAAATAAACCCATATTCCTGTGTCAGGCTTACTCCCCGGCAAGTATGGAAACATTCTCAATTCTCAGGTCATGCAGCCTCCTCTATTGGGTTCTTTCACATTGCCTAGTTGTGTGGGAATCTTTCCAACTCAGGAAGCAAATGGACTGGCTGGACTGGCGGGGAGACATCATCATTTGGCTTTCACCGGTCTTTTTCTGTCTACTGCTTTAAAAACATTTTATTATCCATTTGGTTTTGTTGGAAGGATCAAACTGACCATTTATCTCAGGTGGTCAAACCTTCCTTGGAGTGAGTACAATTATAAACGATCAGCCCTGCAATATTTACTGGTGTTCTCACTGTCTTGCATGCCTGTAGCAAGCAAATATTATAATTGATTTTTGTGTGACAAAGACGGAGACATAACTCGACACCAACAAAGGATGTTCTCAGCCAGCATGTTCATGACCAAAAAGCCTAGCCGGCTGAGAATTCTATTGTCCGAATTCCCAATCCTCACTCCCAGGAAGAGGGCTTGGCAGTCAGTATACAGCCTCCAAAGGCCCAGGGCATTCTCCTGTGTTCCAGATTACAGAGCCACCATTCCTCTTACCAGTGGCTCTAATATATGTCAGAACTAGCAAGGAGGAGGAGATCTTTGCTTCAAGCCGTCAGGGTAACATGATGATTCTTGCCATTAAATGGAGGCACACGTTGTTCTGCAGTTCCTGTAGTTTATGGTGTTAGTTGGAGACCAGGACTAAAACAGGTACATAAATTGTCTGACATTGTCAAATCTTGAAGGGGGGGATAAAGCATTGGCGCCACTGGGCTGATGGTGCAAGAGCGAGAAGAGAGATGTAAGAGTAAAATAATAAATCTTAGAATTGCAGAACTGGAAGGGATCATCATCAAGTCCAGCTCCTGTCATGGAGGGAAGTGAACTTCTAGCCTCTGGCTCTGTATCCAGATACATAAAGCACTGAGGTATCTGGAAGGGTTAGACAAAAGGGGAAAGGAGGAGTTGGGAGTTGGGATTTGAACACTGTAGACACATCTGGTGTTCAGCATAAAGTACATGAATGCAGCAGTGAATGAACACCTGGATGAGTACCTGCACTCAAGCTTGCAAGAGACTTTTAAGTAAGAAATTACTTGGGATTAATTCCTTTTGCAATAGCTACAGGATAACTGAATCACATCATAGTGGTGATGTAGGAAAAGTTAATGTACCTCCTTCCATTATGCAATCATCATGATTGCATTTTAGTTGCTTTTACACCTGTGAAGGTAGCTTCACTTCATAGGTGAATTTTGTACAAAGAGGCTCTTCAAAGCCAAACCACCATGGGGCAATACTGTAGTTCCATTGCCACCATCCAAATATGAAGCACGGTTCTCCCAGTTTTCACCTCAGAGGGCTCCTCCCGAGGGTTGCACAGTAGATGGTCCTGAAAGCCTCTGAGACCTACAGGAGAAAGAGCAGGGCTACATTCCCCATGTCCTTCTCCTGGCTTCTCTCATTTATCAGCACAAACAAAACTGCTTCCAGTGCCGAATCCTCATTGGGAACCAGAATGGGAACAAACTGACCTAATTGGAGTCTTATATAGTAAGGCCACTTGGTTAAAGGTGTTGTCTTTGCATCTTCCGAGATTGTCTTCACTCACAGAAAAGGCGAACACATTGCTCAAAAAGAGGAGCAGTATGTCTAGAACCTTTAAAATGAAAAATCATCACTGCACTTTCCTTCAGTGAAGCAGTACAGATCCTTGGATCTTAGCAAGAGATCAGGTTCTCCACCACCTCTGTTCCACCTGATCAAGAATTCTGTAACTGTTTATTGCACAAATGTAGAGACCAACTTTCTCTGCATTTTGTATCTTCTGTCCTTTGGGCATTAACGTTTCTTATAAATCCACTGAAAAGCTTCAAAAGAGTCATTTCTACCCTTATATTTCCTTTTAGCTGAGGATGCCAAAGCCATTTTGATTCCCTAGAGGCTGGTCACGAAGCCTTAAAAAGTGAAATCTGAGCCTTGAAATGCTTGCCAGGAAAGCACTACATGAAACAAACCCAAAATATGCAAAGAAAGCCTCTAGTCTGCAGAGAGGCTCAAAAAGTCTTTTCCCCCAAGCATTTCATTACAACTTTATTTCTATTATCTGCCACAATAAAGGCCAACGTGAAAGGACTCACCCTAAATGGCATCTCATAACAGTTATTTTCTTTTTTTCATTGTAATCACATCCTCTGTCTCTTGGTAAATCTAGTCCAGTGGAGATTAGTTGCTTCCTTCTTGCTTTTCATGAAAGCTACCCAGTGTGAGTTTAGCCAGCCAGCAAATACAGTAAGTAAACAATAGGTTGCCCTTCCCCATCCATTACCAATGGGTGAAAGATAAGAGGCATGTGCCATTGAGAGGGGCTGATGTCTTGCCCAGGGTGAGAGTTGGCGTGGAGAAACCTCAAGTGAACCAACAGTGAGAACCAGTGGTCTATATAAACGTGCAGGACTTTCTCTTTATTCTGTCCTGGGAAGAGCATCAGACTGTAGTGCAGAAATGTGACTCCTCTTTTCTTGCCCAAGACTGCTTTAAGAAGGAAATGTGTGCCATAATCAAAACGTTAATTCCCCTTTGAAGAGATTTTTAAAAAATGATTCACGTGAGGGAAGCAATTCACCAGAATGCTTGCTTATAGCAGAACAAAAAGCTAGCAGGTAATGATTTTTTTTTTTGAGTTTGATTGGCTTAATGAATGAGCGCTTGTTTAAAATCTGGTGGTGGGGGGGAAGAAAGTCTTATTTAGATATATTAACTTTGGGAAGGAAACAGTCTGTGCTGCTCAGATTCTAGCCACATGCAATGAATAGATGAGCAATAATTGGGTTGGAAATGTTCCACAAATCACCTTGAAGAGGGAGCTGAACACCCTGACTGTGGTGCCAACTGCTGTGCTTCCAGCAGAGGCGAAATTGCATCACAGTTTGCTCTTGCCACTTTGCCGGCTGTGTCTCCTCCCAGCACCACTGTGTGATTTCAAAGAAAGGGAGAGAATAAATCTTTATTTTACTCTCAGTGGGATTTGTGTGCTGAAATTTCTTAAGGATCTTGGAAAAGCTCACCCACGCAAGCAGATGATTTTTTAATATATATATATATAATTTCCTGGGCTGCAGAGGGAACATGAAACATATGGCAGCAAGAGCTTTAGGAGGGTATACAATGATGGTTGGTTCCATTTTCTCGCAAATAATTGAACTGTGTTTCTCTGTATGCACGATTTATAACTCAGGATCGACCATTTTGAGGACGGGGTTTTGCCAAGGAACCCAGCCAGCAAATTATTTACAAATTATTTTTGTTGATAAAATTCTGGCCCTAGGTTTGGAAGAGCCCTAGCCCTTTCAGCAAATTTGTTATTTTATAATGTAGGTTTTTTAAGTGGCTGGCAGAGCAGAGTTGATGTAAAAGCATTTCTACTTGGAACATGGCATTGTATCTGAATAGCTTCTTTTACTTTGGACAAAACATTTTATATTTATTCTTCAGATGTTCATCATTAATGGTAATAAGGAAAATTATGGATGGATTAACCTCGCTCGGCGGTAATTACATTGGCCGCTGCGGACAAATAGGGTCGCCACATTTCAAGACACAGCCTAAAGTCTCAGGGAGCTGAGATGCTTCTTCGTATGATCGCTCGGCAGAAAGAAAATCTCAAGGCACATAGCACAGAAGGAGGATAAACTCTCTCTTTTTCTCTCTGAGAGGTAACTTGAGTGCTTAGAGACTCTTCTTCACCTGTTCCTTGCTGGTGCCAGGACACACTTGCTCAGTGTGTGGTGCTGTTATGGTTACTGTCTTTCCTCTGCCTCCTAACTGTTGCCTTGGTTACTTCTGCTACCTCATAAGGACTCATAAGGACTCACTCTGTGACATCATCAAGACCATCCCTAAGTCTTAGGCACTAACCTAACTTTCTCAATGAATGGGATGGTGCTGATAACCCCCTACACCAGGCATGTCCAAATTTCAGCCCTCCAGATGTTTTGGACCACAACTCCCACAGTCCTTTGCCATTGGCAATCTAAGCTGGGAGTTGTGGCCCAAAACATCAGGATGGCTGAAGTTTGGACATGCCTTCCCTACACCCATGAACAAGGGAGTTAACAAGAGGGGAAGTGATACTGAAAATCCTACACATGGAACAAGAAAGAGAGTGAAGGGAATTGATTCTAAGAGACAATCATCTGCCAGGTTTTAAGTCATCAGGACCATTTCAGGATACTTTTGAAAGGGAAAACTCTATGGGAATCTCAGATGCTTGGAGAGGTGAGTGGGATAATTTTCACTGGATAACTGGCAGGAAAGTATGGCTCCTTGCTTAGCTATATGAACTAAATTATGCAAACCATAGTGAAATTAAAATGTGCAAAACTGTGTCTCATTGTGTAAAGGATGCAGATTTGGTAACAGGCAAGGAAGTGGAGTGTGGCGGGGTAGGTGGGTTTTAGCCTTCCTGGTTCTGCTCCTTTAAAGGGGGGGGGGCGTTGATAAGCAGACAAAAGCAGGTGGAGGTGGGCAGAAGGAAAGATTATTGTGTGCCTACTGGTGAAGACTGCACTGCTGTTAAAGGAAAAATCACAGGTGCCATTTCAAATGGTCACCTGGAAGGATGTTAATGTGCATCCTTCATTCTTAGAGCAAACCAAAGACTTCAGAGCTATCGTTTCTGCTTTATTTCTTCAGTAGGCAGATCACCCCCCAAAATGCCTCCAAATATAAAAGCAAAAGGTGCTACCTAGCATTATAGGACATCTGAGTTTGATGTTTGGACCATGCTGATGCAAAAACCCCAAATACTGTTTCCTGAACATTTTTGAAAGTATAAATCACTTGCCTGCACAGATAGCATTTTATGGAAATTAAATGTGGCAATATATTTCTTAGATATATCCCATCAATCTTCCCTTGCTCCTACACTAAGGTCATTGATCTTTGAGAAATATGGGGTGAGTGGGGAAAATATATGCTTTCAATAAGCAAGCAATCCAATGGGCTCTAAACAACCAAAAGCCAACAGCCATGGGCTGAGTCAGAAGTTCAGATACAGTATACGGTAGCATATCATGCTGTACCCAAGCTCTAATCCCCTTTTTTGCTAGACACAATGCCATGCCTCTCCTTTACAACTATGATACAATAGAAAATAAGAATTGCCTTCACTGCAAAACAATACAAATACAATTAAGAAATATAAATGCAGCTGTACTGCAATACTGTTAAGACTAATCAGTTGTGTTTTTAGCAGGGCTGTGGAGTCGGTAGATAAGTGTTCCGACTCCGACTCCGAAGTTTTTTTGTACTTCCGACTCCGACTCCGACTCCCCGACTCCAACTCCTCTGTATTAATATGCAAATGTATTTTGTACATTCCTTGAAGGAACAGAAAGTGGGAACAATGAGTGACAAGGGAAAAGCCCTACCCCAGTACCAGGTACAGTAATGTTGCACTTAGCGCCCGTTCTGGGGGCATGATCGAGACAAATTTCAGTAGCTGTGCGACAGACGTGAAGTAACTTTTTTTGTACCGCTCTAAGTGCAACACTAACAGAGACAAAACGGACATGAAGTAACCGCCTATGTCCTCCAGCTGAGCCTGCAAGGGCTGATAAAGAAACCCTTTCCTACCTTGTCAAAAGGAGAGATCTTAAAGTTTTATTTCACTTCTGGCATTTTGAGGGCAATGTCATTCAAAATCATTATAAGGTTAGCTATATGCTAATTTTCTCTCTCTTCCTTATCTCTTTCAAGGTCCTCAGATCTTCCCTGGGTTTATTCAGTAGAGATAATCCATTTTTATAGTAGCAGAGCCCAGAACATATGAAGGTGCCAAGAAATCCTAATGCTTCTTCCTGACTTTTCTGGAATAAGCTAGAGTCTCAAGTGTAAGAATCTGCTTGATTTCAACAATTCACATCCTCAGCAACTTGGTTGAATTATGGACTGCTCTATGGAAGGACAGTCGGTCAGGCTTTCTGGCCATAGCTTCTCAGGAGCCAGCGGCAAATCAAAACTTCATCAAAGCTTAACATATGGCTTTCTGCTAGCTAGTGGGATTAGCTGTGGCTGTTTGTAAGGCTTACTGAAAGAGCTGCTTTAGTACAAGTTTTTGAAAAACTGCTACAGTACTGGGAAGTGTGACCAAGCAAGATTTTCCCTGCTTTCCATCATGGAGGGAACCGGTCTCCATAGACACTCAGAGCAGTATATTTAAAATGGAGTAAATATGACTTTTTGTTTTCCTAATCGTCAGCAATGAAATTGCACAAGCAGATTCAGTTGACATTAAGGGTCCAAGAGCACATGCTCCATGTAGTGATTCATTGTTGTTTTCATTGATGCAGAATGTTAGCAAGTGCAACCTTGACTTGGCTGTAGTCTCATATCAAATTACCTGGAAGTTGGCTCTCTTGAAGTTAATAGGAATGACCTTTGAGTAGACCATCAAAAAATGTAATGCAGCATTTCCCACAGAAGCAGAAAGAAAAGCCATGGGGCTATGATTCTATATAAAAACATGGGTTTTCTGATTCATACTTTTCATCAGCTAGCATGTCCACATGGAAGGCTCTGCTTAGACTGGCAATTTATACTGGGCCAAATGCTTCCCTTCATCCTCTCTTTTATTATTATTTTTAAATTTTTCTAAAGTGGCATAGTACTCATCTGGTAGAGTGCTATATTTGACAAGTAACATATATATTTTTTTAAAAAATAGAAAAATATTTGGTGAAGGAAAGACAACAAGTTTCAGTTTAGGGGAACTGGTGTAACAGGATGCCCACTGATACACCCCTGGCCTCCCTTTTGCTTTGGATCTAACAATTTTATACACACACACACACACACACACACACACAAGCTGAATCAAAGCAAAACAAACCAACCTCAGTTGGCTGAACAAAAAGAGATGATCCTCCAGTTTAAAAAAATAAACCTGGGTTTGGTAAATATAGCTTTATACTGTGCAGCTGTTGATTCTAAACCAATTTTATCTGTGCCAAATGTGTGGTCTTCCTCTTAGCTCAGGGGTGCCCCAAACTTTTTTGTAAGGAGGGCCAGATTTGGTGGCTGAGAATGTGTCAGGGGCCGGTTCCTCCCCGACCTTGCCACCCCACTGCAAGCCCCACCTACTGACCCCTTGCAACCCCACCCGCAGGAAGGAAGGCGGGGACCAAGAGAGGGAGGGAGGGAGGTGGAAACCAAGAGAGGAAGGAAGGAAGGTGGGGAACAAGGAAGGAAGGGGGGAGGGAGGGACCAAGGGAGGGAGGAAGGAACGAAGGATGGTGGGACCAAAGGAAGCACAGGGAGCCGTGGCCACAGGTCGCCCCTTGGAAGAGGCGATCTGTGCGACCTTGCACCCCCTCCAAGCTCCCCAGCGGTGGCAACGGCTTGCCCACCAGCCCACCCCAAAGCTCCTTGGTGGTGGCAGAGGCCCGCTGGCCTGCCCACCCCCACACATTCCCCTGCGGTTCCGGTGTTGGCAGACAGCCTGTCCGCCCAGCCGCCCAAGCTTCCCAGTGGTGCCAGTGGCGCGGCCCGCCCAATCAGTGCCCCACGCGTGCTCCCAACCTCAAAATGTTCCCAGCTATGCCGGTGGCGGTGGCCCGCCTGCACGCGCCTAGCTTCACAAGGTTCCCGGTGATGCCGGTGGTGGTGGCGGCCTACCTGTGTGCCACCCCCGCGTGTGCACCCAGCCCCACAAGCTTCCCAGCGGCGCTGGTGGTGGTGGCCCGCCCCCTCACCCACCCACCCACCCAGCCCCTCAAGCTTCCCGGCGGTGTCAGTGTTGGTGGAATATTTTTTTTAAAAAATGGGGCAAAGGAGGGGGAGGGAGGGGCGGACCAGCCAGCCACGGGCCACTCAGAATGGCCTGATGGGCCGGATTTGCCCCCCCCCCCGGGCCGGACTTTGGGCAGGCCTGTCTTAGCTGATAAAGTGATTTCAGCATTTTTTTTTTCCTGTCCCCATTACTCTGGGAAAGGTCCTTGCAATCCATTTAGAAGATCTTCACTGGTATGGTGGGTTTTCTGGAGAATTTTGAATCAGAATCTTTTCCACTTTCCTAAATCAAAGACGATATGATTTAGCAGACTCATTTGACTTCCATTCAGTAAGCAGAATTTCAAAAGTATGTCATTCATCTCCTTTGCTGTATAACTATCTGAAAACTTTTACCCCCTTCGTTGCCCGAAATACCTGAATAAAAATATTTAATTAGGCAGAAAAAGTAGATGAGGGGAAACTGAACAAAATGCACTTCATATAGCTATATTCCAAGAAATCCAAAACTATCCATAGGAATTATTTTACTGGAATATTTGTAAATACTGCCAAACATTATGAACAATAACATACATTATTTAGATGTAAGGGTGAAAAATGGATTAAGGAATTAAATTCCTAATATATGATTTTAACATGCCCCAAAAGCTGTGCCAATAAAAAGAAAACAAAATAAAAAATACCTTCCTAACTCCTTGAAGAAAGGTAACCTTAATTTAAAATTGACAAGTATCCATCCCACTCTCTCAAACAAATGTGTCCTGTTGTGTCCATGAAGCAACATATTTCTAATCCAACAATATTTATTTATTTATTTATTTATTTATTTATTTATTTATTTTATTTTATTTACATTCTGTACCATCCATCTGACTACCCAGGCTACCCTAAGCCATTCACTACAGACGATAAAACAGTAATCAACACCAACAAGTCAAATAAATAACAGCAAATAGTCAAGAAAAATAAACATACGCTAAACATTATCATCATCTATACACTTAAAATTTTAAAATTTATTTACAAACCTAAACAAAAATTCACAGAAATAAGTTGGTGATATGTTCTCTATGGAAATATATCTTCTTTTTCTTAGTGTTTGTTCCACTGGGTGGTGGGGTCCACTATTCTTGTTTTGGCTTTCCACTTGGCCACAGTCATGGTCTAGGTCCGGGTGAACCCAGGACAACTTCATGAGATTCCCAGGGGTGTTCATCCAGTACTGTTTTGAATGCCCCCTTGGTTGGGATCTGCTGACCTCCAGAGTGAGACCCTTTTTTGGCCAGAGTTTCCTCATTGGCATGCAGGGCATGTCCAAACCAACGCAGGCAGGCTTCACACGTCTTGTCAGCGATAGGTGCAATGCCATATTTTGCTTGGATGTCATTGTTGCACACATAATCCTTTCACATATGGCCAGAGGTCCATTACAGCATCCTTGTCTTCATGACACCAAGGTGATGTTCAGTTTCTTTCATCACTAGCCAATGGCCATCATTCTGCACCATAGAGCACAACAGGTCGTACAATGGTGCAATAGATCTTTGATTTTAAAAGGTAGCTTATTTTTTTTGTCACATATGACACTTTATGTTGTACGCCAGTGGTTCTCAACCTGTGTATCCCCAAATGTTCCTGGACTGCAACTCCCAGAAGCCTTCACCACTTCTGTGCTGGAAGGGATTTCTGGGAGTTGCAGTTGAGGAACATCTGGGGACCCAAAGGTTGAGGACCACTGTTGTACGCCATTTTACCCAGGCACTCTTGATCCTTGATGTCACCTCGTAACTCAGACTCCCATCAGATGTGATTGTGGAACCAAGGTATTTGAACTTCTCAGTTTTCAGTAGGTCGATACCATCAATTTGGATTGTACTGTATTCATTTGGGTCATTAAGTTCTGCTCTGCTTTCCCTGGGTGGGTCAATGCAGAGATCACAGATGTTGGGGAGCAATTGTTACATATGGGATGAATTTGGCATTGAGTACTGCTTTGAGGTCTTGTTTTTGGATGAGTACAAAGTCAAGGTGGGATGCAGTGTTGCCGCTGTAGTAGGTCACGAGGTGAGATTGGCACTTGCAAAACCATGTGTTGGCAAAGACAAGGTTTTGGGCGTCAGCAAAGTCAAGGATTCGTTTGCCATCTTTGTTACGGGTGTTGAAACCGTGCCTGCCATGACAACTGAAGCCATCTGCCCGTGCTCCAATGTGGCCCTTTAAATCTCCCTTGACAATAAGGTAGTCCTCGGCTGGGACGCCAATAGATTTCTCCTCAAGAAGGTTCCAGAAGAACTCTTTGTCACTGTTAGGGCAACCAGTCTGTGGTGCGTATGAGATGAAGCAGTGGAGGTGCACTTTGTCATTACAATGACAATCTTCATCAGTCGGTCATCAAATCACTCAACACCATGGCTTGGGACCTATCTATCTGGCAGAGCGGATCTCCCAGAGACCAGTCTCGTCTGGACCAACCAGAGCTTCATCCTCCCTTTCTCTCAGAGTGTCGATACCGAGAGAGGCCCGTAGGGCTCGGACCAGGAATCGGGACTTTTTGGTGGTTGGCCCAGCCTATTGGAACAAGCTGCCAGCTGAGATCAGGCAGGTGGAGACGTTGCCAGCCTTTAGAAGGACCTTAAAGACCTGGCTCTTCAGGCAATGCTTCAGGGCCCTCTGAGCACACCGTAATAGGGTTTGTTCATTTTTTTGGTGTTTTTTTTTTAATACTGCAGACATCAGTTTTTCTTGCCGGATTTGACCTTGACTTTGATTTTGTCTTGGTCAGAGGTGCCATGTTTATTTTACTTGCTATTTTTCTCTTAGTATTTTATATGGTATTTGTATACTCACTGTATTCTGTTAGGTCTTTATTGTCTACTATTGTTGGGGTTTGTTTTATAGGTGGGTAGTCGCTGTTTGGGTAACGTTTGTACACCGCCCAGATTTCCCTATGGGAAAATCGGGCAGTTAATAAGTATAAGAAATAAATAAATAAATAACTTCTTCCACAGTATTATGAAACCATTGTGATACAGCAATACCAACCCTATTTAGTGTCTTGGGTCTTGTACCCATGGCTGATATCATGTGGTTTACTTCCACTCCATCTTGTCTCCTGAAATATGCAAATGTTGATTCACTGCTGTTTGAGTACCGCTGCATGCTCATTTGCTCTTCTGGTCTGTGTGCTAATATTGATGGTAACGACAGAGACTTGTCGTTGCTTACTTGCATCTTGATGCCATCCTTGCATCGAGAACCCTAGCCCATTTTTCACCCAGGCTGGGCCATGTCTGGGTGCGTCATTTCTGAAACACGCTCTCTCGGTGGATAGATCTGTTGCTTGATGTGACTTTGGATAGATCAGAAGGCCTGTTGCCTTTTTGGTCCAAGTTTAGCTCACCCACTTTGGGACAGGGAGTTTCCAGTGGCACCATAAGGAGGCTCGACCATCAGATTCAGCACCTCTCTATGGAAAGATATATCCTTGGGAAATAAGACAAGCGCTAGTGTAGGGTTTCATAAACCCAGGGCTCCATTCATTGGGCAGCCTATTTGCAACCCACCACCGGTAAAACAGATGAGAGCAATTGCAGCTGGTGATCTCTGAAAGCTGTGCAGCAAGCTGGGAAGAATCTTGGTTTAAATCAGCAGTGCTGGTTGCAAGAGCACTGCTAGGGTTGTCAAGTCAGCACCATCCGCCTTCCTGAGATGCAGGGCTAACACCTGAGCCCAGGAAGTGTCCTCTTGTGATGTCACAAAGACAAGAGTTGGAAGTGGAGCCAGAATTCCTTCTACAGAAGCAGGCAAATGGGTAATTAAAGTAGCCTGGGTGAAATCAGGCTGCACAGGGCAAGCAGGAGCAAGGGGAAATGTTTGTGTGTGCCTGCTTGGGCATGCAGCAAAATGTACCCATCAGCTGCAGTGTTACTGCCACCTTTCCCTCAGGAGCTCATCTCTCAGGTAGCCTTACACAACTCACAGGGAGTTTTTCCAGGCTCTAATCAAAGAAGAACAAAAGACACAAAACATGTGGCACCTTAAAGACTAACTTTCATATTTCAGTGCAATGTTTCGTGGATATGTTCCCTTCCACAGACAAACAGGGCTACCCTCTACAAAATGTCCAGGCTCTAAACAGCTGCTAGTACTTGTGGGAAGTTCACCCTCAGCTGCTGGAGATGTTTATTCCCCAGGCTCTGTTCCACTGTCAAGGCTGCTGTAAAATGAAGGCTCACAAAGTGCTCTGCTGGTGTTCTGAGCCCTGCCTTGCTCAAGAATATGTGCCCAGTTACTCATTCTGCAGCCTTGGGTCTTGTTTGGGTGGGTGGGTGGGTGATACTTTTCTACTGCAATGCACTGACAGGCACCTTCATACTAGACTAGCAACATATGCACTCTCATCCAGCTTTGCCTCTCGTGTACACCAGCTGTATATTCCATTCTTTTGGAGTGGTCCTCTCCATGATGGATTCCTCCTTGGGCCACTGAAGATGGACCACTTCAAAGTAACCTTTCTGAACCACACCTCCAGGCAAGCCCCCCCCTCCAGCCATGAGAGCTGGGTGATTTTGCATCACAGCTTCCAGAATCCCTGGAAGTGACTTTCTCCATATCTGTCATTGTCCCATTTTACCGTGACCCAGTGAACCCTGAGGTCTTCTCAGCCTTTTTACTCGGTTTCAACAAAGACGTCTTTCCCTACTTCAGCCCAGCAGGATGGTACATTCTCTGTCTCTGAAAAGGATAAAGAAATGCACATCAAACATTGTGGAGAACGGAGTGCTCCAGGGAAGGGCCTGCTCTCTCTGGGAAAGAGTTATAAATACTATGTGCTAATTTAGAAGACCACCAGCCCCAACCCCAGGAAGGAAGGCAAACAGCATGATGGGACTTTACAAAATGCAGCATAATTGTGAAATGCTGAAGAGCTCTCTGTTGCCAAGGTCATTGCCTTATCTTTCTTAAATACAGATTGCAATATGTGAATAAAAATGTCAGGGCCATCTGTGATTAGCATTCAGCTGTATTCATGTGAGCTCCACAGGGAGCACAAGCATGTGTTACTTATCACACCAAGAGTCCTTTTATTCTTTCCTCCCCAACTCTTTCACACAGGGGTTTATCAAAATTTAGGAGGTTTCTCACGGCTATATATATATTATGGGAGGGCAATAATTCAACTGGTGAGAAGTGGCTTAGGCATGGTCTGGTGGCAATGGTTGGCACCGGCTGTAGCCCTTGATGAAGCTGAATGGGGGGGGGTGGGCCTGCTGAGAGCCCATGGTGGCAGAGTACAAGTATCTTTCCTAAGCTGGGGGGCAGAGTGGGCGTGATGAGCCAGGAACACACCCCATGTTCTGTGGTAGAAGGAAGGCAAAGCGACGAACGCATTAAAGAAATGAAAACTTGGGGAAATGACACAAAGAACAAGGACGTCACAATCGAAAACTGTTGCAAATTTTGGAACCACGAGAATGAAATGCCGCAAATTGGAATGCAAGGAAGGGCCCCCTATTTAAATATAAGACATCCCCCTCCTTAACATTATGCTGACTGGATGGGATGAACTATCAATTAAACCCAGCAGGCTGCAGACCCCTTGTGATGTGTTGTCAGATGGTCTGCTTCATGTGCCATTCCACTCGATATACTTGGTTGTTTGAACGGGCTTCTAGGGCTTCCTATGGAGACCTTGGAGCTCATCAGAGCAACTTCCGAGTGAAGATCAGCCATGGCAGCCAAAACACACTTGCCAGAGGCACTGCTGACAGAAATCAATGTGCAGTTCTCACATCTCCAGGCCCTGCTGCGTGCTGCACATCCTTATGATGCCGAAAGAGCAGCCTCAATGCTTCCGTTGCCACCTCCCAATTCCTTTTTTGCGGAAAGTCCTGAGGCCTCTTTTTTGCAGTAGAGAATTTTCAGAGCCAGACCAAGCCATTTTGCTGACTGAGGCAGAAACCAAGATGGGCCCCCACTCTTCCATTCCATGCATAGAGGCCAACAGACAGAAAGTTGGAGCTGCCTTCATTCATGACACCAGAAAAGCATTCTTCACCACATGCCAAGCAAGAATAGCTGAGAGGTCACAGGGAAGAATGCATAGACACAATGCTACCCTGGAACACTTCACTGCCTCCATGTAAACCCCTGGTGCTTGAGGTAACAAAGCCACTCTGGCTTATGGTCAGGGTGGTCCTGTTGGTAGTCCACTAGTTGGTCACTTTTGCTTGCTTGTGAGTTTTTCTTCCACCTTGGCTCCAAATTACGAATGTGTCATCCACGTATTGGAGCCATATTGTGGGTGCAAAGGGTGCCGCATCCAGAACTTGTTTTTTGAAATGTTCCAAGTAGAAGTTTGCTATTACTGGGCTGAGGGGGCTTCCCATGGCAACTCCATCTGTCTGTACATATAAGTCATTATCCCACTGGAAGTAGCTGGTCCTTAGGCAATGTTGGAATAGGGCCTTAATGTCTTCTGGGAAGATCTGCTGGACACAATTAGAACACAAGGTCTACAGAAAACCCACCCACACAGACTGGTACCTACATAAAAATTACAACCACCACCCATGATAAAAAAGAGGCATAATTAAAACACTTGTAGACTGCACAAACTGAAAAAGTGAAGCTGGATTCCTCAACCACCTGAATTGGGCACTACAGGCAAATGGCTATTCCAAGAATGAAATCAAAAGAGCCATCAAACAAACAAACAACAAAAAACACCAAACTGAAGAAGGAAAACAGCCCCCAACAAAAAATTTCTGCCACACATAAAAGGAGTCACAGTTTACATGGAGAAAGTGTTGAAAAAACATTAACTTAAAAACAGTATTTAGACCCACCACAACAATACAACAGATGCTACAGTCAGCAAAGGACAAAAGGAACCCACTCGCCACTGCAGGACTATATCAGATACCTTGTAGTGGTGGCCAGGTATACAAAGCGCAGCATCCAAACCAGCAAAGAACATGAAAGACACTTTAGACTTAAAAAAACCAGAAAAACCAGCAGTAGCTGAACACACCCTGAAACAAATAGGACATGAAATCCTCTACCAGGACACAGAAACACTGGACAACACTAACAATCACTATGTCAGACTACATGGGGAAGCCATTGAAATCCACAAGCACAAGCACAGTTTCAACAAAAAAAGAAGAAAGTCTAAAAATCAATAAAGTCTGGCTTCTAGTACTGAAAACTACGTCCTGCAAAAGATCAAAGTTCAATTATTCCTACCCAGCCACAAACACTAGTGATCAGTTCACACAATAGAACAGCTAACGACACCCATCAACCACAGAAAAGGATTGCTGCCACCACTGATTGCAGTAAAACTTCTTAATCTCTCTATCACAATACAATGACACCTATCCCCCTGCATAGGACAAGTTTCTCCTTTCTCACAACTTGAAAACCTCACAGTCTCACTCACCCTATACCCCAGAGCACAGAGAACACTCCTAGTTCCCTTAGCTCCTTGCCCTTTGAAGATGCGAGTCACAGAGTCTGTCGAAACATCAGGAAGAAAAACTTCCAGAACACGGCCAAACAGCCTGAAAAACTCAAAACAGCTATCAGATCCCAGCTGTGAAAGCCTTTGAGAATTCATATGGAATACTGTTTATGAACACAAAAGGCTATGTTAATCTAATTAATAATCAATTAATTATTCCAATTGTGCTGGAGAAGTTGTCAGAAAGTGGGAACTTATGTTCATTTGTGGTGGCAGTGGAAGAATATATTGGAATGCTAGCAATTGGTCTTTAAGGAAATAAATGAAATAGAGAAGTTAAATTTAGAGACATGACATAATATAATTATTTTTCCCATATTTTATAAGGAGCAATTTCCCTGGACCACCAAAGAAGTAATTTCTAATTTATTAACAGCAGCACGATCAATTGTACCTAGGAACTAGAAAACAATGTATACTTTTCAATTAAATGAATGCTATAGAGAAGACTGGAAATAGCTATTAATGACATGCTAAATGTAATATTAAAATTAAGAAAAGTTTGATTAGTAAGAATATTAATTATGCACTTATAAATGGGAAGGGATTTATGCCTTCACAAGAGTCAATGCAATTTCAGGCAGTAGGGGCTCCACAGGAGATGGGCAAGGGGAGTTTGTAGCTCTCAAATGGTCCTGGGGGAACACAGTATTTATATTTGTAATGTGTTATTAGAATTTTTTTAATGTACAGTAGGTGTGGTTTTGTGTAATAAATACTATAAAAAAGAGAAGAGGATGTCCTATAACTGGAGCATTAGGTCCTAGAGGGCACTGCCGGCAACCCCCCAGCCACCATATTCCTGTCTTCACCTGAGTGAAGCCCCAGTCTCTGATTTAGAGATGGGCACGAATTTAAAAAAATGGCATTTCGTTTGTCGTTTGTCGTTTGGAGGGTCCATTTCGGTTCATTTCCATTTTTCATGAATTTTTGAAAAAAAATTCATTTTCGTTTTCATTCATTTCGTTACCATTTCGTTACCATTTATTTCACTTTTTGTGATTTTTTTAGGATTTTAAGCAATTCACTCATATTGCAGTAACGGAAACGAAACGCACGACAAAATTTCCGGTGTTTCTCTTCGTTTCGTTTCATTTTAGAGACAAAATTCATTTGTTGTTTCGTTACGTAACGAAATGAAAAAATGAAAACGGAAACAAAAAATTGTTCGTTTTGTGCCCATCTCTACTCTGATTCTCTCATGCTGGTTCTCTAGCCTCTGCCTACTTGACCTCCTCTCTTTTCCCCCTTTTCACTGTGAATACTGTACCCACTTTTCTCCTGGGCCTGCCACGGTTTGCTGTGCCTTCCACCCCATTCACCACAGCAGGCGCTAGCCACCGTTGTTTGAAAACCACTGCGTTATGGCATTGGACAGATGACTGCCATGCCCTGAGGAGGCAAATAACGTTCACAAGCAGCAGGTGCACAAAATATATAGAGTACTTAGATATTTTTGGTCTTCCTTGGGTGTTATGGAATAACAATGATCTGGGAAGGAGATGTAATTTCCCACAATCAGCTCAGCAATGTAGGGAGAAGCGTGAAGAAATCCTGTATTCTAGGAAAGCCGTGCTTTTGGTTGGTTATTTATGCCACGAGCATTGACTGGTTGCCTTGGAAACAAGGGCTGGTTAGTGTGAGCCACAATTCCAAGCAAAGGCAGGGGGCTTTTGTTTTTAAAACTTTGTCTTAAAATAGGGGAAACAGGAACTGCGGCTAGGTAGGAAAGCCCGAATGACAGTGCTGCCTATAAAGATGACTGACCCATCACAAAAATAGGAAGGAGTAAACTTGAACTATTAAATGAAACTGATTGCTGTACCTACCCTGGGTGGGTGCAGGGAAATCAACATCCCTTTATGCTTCCTGTCCGTTTCCCTGGGGTTCTATATTTAACAAAGAACAACACATTATATTCTGATGGCAGTGATTGGAGGGGAGATCTGACAGGTGTTGCTAGAATCAGTGAGTGTTTACTCATGAGTGCAATGCAGGAAGGGGGAGTTGTTTCTAGGTTGAAGGTATGTTGAGGGATACACAGCCTACCTTAGGGGTCTTGCATAGAGTAGCAAGTCCGTAAAGGTGTGACTATATCCCCTTCCTCTACTCTAGTGGTTCCTAAAGGTGGGTTCCTAGATTTTGTTGGACTAAAACTCCTAGGACTCCTGATCAACACAGCAAGGGATAAAGGCTTCTGGGGGTCTCAGTCCAAGAACATCTGGTGACGCAAAGCTGGGAACTGCTGTGTCTAGTCTCCAGTGCTTTTTGATCCAAAGGAACCTAAATCCATGCAGCTCCTGAGAAGTCTGGTAGCTCCATGAGCCGTGGAGCATGAAACAGAATTGCAGCAACTATTTAAGGTTGGAAACCAGGAGGCTTATTTTAAAAGCCCAAATTCCCTCTGCTTAGCTCTCATTATAAAGTCCATTTGATGCTAATCAGTTCAGGATAAAAATATTGTTGTAGAATAAAAGGCAAAATATCTGTTGGCTGTGTTATGACATCTGCCAGGTTAATGGAAATGTGCAAATCAGCTACAGTTGATAGACATCTTGCCTTCGTTCTACAATATTTATTTCCTCAGCCAATAATGTGTATCAGATGTTTCACAGCATACATTTCCAGAGTGGCTTTTGGTACTGAACCAGTTTCTCACTTCTTTCTGTTAATATATCAGTAACATAAACATGCAAAGATACCTCTGCAGCATTCCACACGATGTGCAGTAATCTCTCTCTGAGGAACTGAAACTAATTCATTTATTATCCCGCCTTTCCTCCAGAAGCACTGGGATGATACGGTGTTTCCTCATCCCATTTAAGGCAGGCCAGTTTAAGAGGCCCGAGACCTGAATAGTCATTTGGATAGCTTCTGCCTTCTTGAGCAGACAATGTCAATATTTTTTTAATCTCTGAAATAGCTTGGTGGGGGGGGGAGTGAAATGGAGCAGTCCTATTGGGCATGGTGTAACATAGATTGGAGAGGGGAGCTTGGGGTGGGGGACGGATTTGCCATCAATTAAACCCACAGATCCTGCCATCAATATTTGGTGACTACCTGAGAAAAATAGAAGGACCCGACTCACTGGGGACCAACGTTGTGGCTGGGGTGGCCCATCTGCGCTCCCCAGGCAGGCGTTCTCCAAGATGGCGCCAGCCATGTGGTGTACAGAGGCTCCAGAAGACCCCAGCCACATGGCAGGAACCAACCAATCAGTGCACACCCTGCGCCACGTGCCAGGGGCGAACATACAGAGATCACCTGCTTGCACAGGTGCAACAGCGACACCGGGTGCAACCTTTAAAAAGGGGCCGGCGCTGGCAGCCCTCCCAGTTGCTGCCAGGATGTCGTGGACTTTCCTCATCCACCCACACTGTCGCGATATGCGTGCTCTTGACTCTTTACTGAGTACATAAGAGTTAGCAGAGTTCTCTGTGTAAACCCCAGAGAAACACAACTCAACATAGCCAAGTTATAAGTAAAACTTGAACTCAATGTATTAAAGAACAACATAGCATAGCATAACATACAGAGATAAAACACAGAACATACACAGAGGCATAACCTGACTTATAACAGGTAAAGGTAAGCAGGGTGACCTGACATAGAATCTTCTCTGCCAGTGTGGAATGTTGCCTTTTCAGGTCTTATTCTCCCACTAATGGCTGAAGAAATATGTCTATGCAGACCACTAATCTTGGAGGAAAATTGTGGGAATGAGCACCTAGAAATGGAAATTTCAAATATGACAAATGGCACATAAGAACATAAGGAGATAAGAAGAGCCATGCTGGATCAGGCCAAAAGTCCATCTAGTCCAGCTTCCTGTGTCTCACAGTGGCCCCACCAAATATGTCCGGGAGCGCACGAGACTAGAAATCTGTCTCTTCATACGACTCCCCTGCATCTGGTCCTTGAAGTACCCCGGTTTAAGCCTGGAGATTACACTAATCGACAAATTTACTAAGTAGCAATACTTGATGAAAAGCTTGTTACAGAGTACAGACTGATGATGTTATGATGAAACAATGGCATTATGGAGATCTGAAAAGAGGTATTGTGAAGAGTTCCAGAAGGATCTCTCCAAACTGGGGGAATGGGCTGCAAAATGGCAAATGCGTTTTAATGTAGCCAAATGTAAAGTAATGCATATTGGGGCAAAAAATCAAAACTTTATCTATCAACTCATGGGCTCTGAGTTATCCGTGATGGATCAGGAAAGAGATCTTGGTGTGTTGGTGGACAGCTCCATGAAGGTGTCTAGCCAATGTGTGGTAGCGGTGAATTGTGGGCTGGGAGAGTAAGAAGAGACAAAAGAAAATATTTTTTCACCCAGTGTGTTGTTAGTCTGTGGAACTCCCTGCCACAGGATGTGGTAATGTCATCTGGCCTGGATGCCTTCAAAAGGGGATTGGACAGATTCCTGGAGGAAAAGTCTATCAGAGGCTACAAACCATGATGGAGATGTGTAATCTCCAGGCTTAAAACTGGGGTACTTCAAGGGCCAGATGCAGGGGAGTGCTATCAGGAGACAGATATCTAGTCTCATGCGCTCGCAAACGCATCTGGTGGGGCCACTGTGAGATACAGGAAGCTGGACTAGATGGGCCTTTGGCCTGATTCAGCATGGCTCTTCTTATGTCTTATCTTATCTTATCTTATCTTATCTTATCTTATCTTATCTTATCTTATCTTATCTTATCTTATCTTATGAGTTTCAATGTTAAGTTTTCACCAGAGACTTGCAAGCCTCTAAATAGTTCTATTGTGTACCACTCACCAAACAAGGATGTGTTTTACCCATTGTTGTTGATGATGATGATTTTTCGACTTACAGTATATATACCCCTGTAGTGCTACATTCTCTGGGAGGTTTACACCCTAATGAAGCAACTTGCTATCTATATTAAAAAGAATTCTGAACAACCAATTCAGCAATTGAGCATTGCATTGTGTAACTGTGCTTCACTGAACCTCTGGAACACTTTGCAGATACAATACTAAGGGGAATGTTGCATCTGATTGTATTTGATGGTGTTTGGTCAGAAGCAGAAGGGTCGTTCCCCTCCAGTCCCCTCCTGACTGCCTGTTCCGCTCTGCAGGTTGGGGGAGTCTTTGGAACAGATTGAGGGATATAGAAAATGGGATACCCCATTAATGCAATCTGAAGTTTATCTGAGTGATGCTAGAGGTAGGACAAAATGGGGGAGTCTATGGTTTCATACAGCATTTGCTGTGCAGACTTAGACAAACAATATTCTCCAAGCCCTCCCATTAACAACATTAATAGTGGGAAATCAATGGGTAACAAAAATATTTTATTTATTTATTTATTATTGTATTTATACCCCGCTTATCTTTTGTACGAAACTCTAAGCGGCTTACACGGGCGAGCAAGCGCCAATAAACACAAACAATAATTATGAAATATACAACAAAATAACTAAACAATTAAAAACCCGGTGCGTCCAAAAAACCCGGCAGCGTAATAGCTATCAACCAAGCACACACATAAACATAAAACACTTAACATGGTTGCTTGGGCATTAGAGATGGCGGGACCTAACAGAAGGAAAAAAAAAAAGAATTTCAGGGCTCGCCAAAGGCCTCTCGGAATAAATAAGTTTTTACAGCTTTTCGAAAGGCCAGCAGGGACTCTGCAGAGCGCACTTCGCTAGGGATGGAATTCCATAAGGAGGGGGCTGCCACCGAGAAAGCCCGGTTCCGGGTGACCGACTTCCGGGCTTCTCGAGGGGTGGCAACCCGCAGCGAGTGAGCTCGCACCTGCCGAACAGGTCGGGCCGAGGTGGATCGCTGAGCAATACGCTCTGTCAGGTAGTCCGGTCCCAAGCCATGGAGGGTTTTATAAACTAAAACCAAGACCTTGAATCTAATCCGGGCCGCAACGGGCAGCCAGTGCAAGCGGGCCAGGAATGGGGTGATGTGGTCGTAACAACGCACACCAGCCACCAGCCTGGCCGCCGCATTCTGCACCCGCTGCAGACGCCGGAGAAGAGTCAAGGGCAACCCCATGTAGAGGGCGTTGCAGTAGTCCAGCCTTGAGATCACCAGCGCCTGGACCACTGTTCTCAGAGAGTCACCGTCCAGGTACGGGCGGATCTGGGCGATCTGGCGAAGATGGTAATACGTGGCCCTGGTAACCGACCTGTTCGCCCCGGTCCAAGTCAGCACGGCATCCAGGCACCCATCGAGGATCCTCACAGCTTCCACTGCAGAGGTGGAAAAGGAGAGATAGAGCTGCGTGTCATCAGCGTACTGATGACTGCACACTCCAAAACTCCTAATGACCCCAGCCAACGGCCTTACATAGATGTTAAACAGCAACGGCGAGAGCGACGACCCCTGCGGGACCCCACAAGGGAGAACCCATGGGGCCGACAGCTCCCCCCCATGCTGAACATACTGGGGAAGGCCCTCCAGGAAGGATCGGAGCCAACTGCGAGCAGTGCCCCCGATTCCAACCTCAGAGAGCCGATCCAGTAAGATACCGTGGTCGACGGTATCAAAGGCCGCTGACAGATCCTGATACTTTCAGATACTGAACTAATGCAGAGCTGCCTAAAAGTGACATTCAAAAAGTCCTTTATAGTATCAATGTGAAAGACCTTTGTCATAACAAAGGCATGTAGCAGTACATACTAAGGCTTAGAGATGGGCACGAAACAGAAAAATGGTGTTTTGGTTTTTCGTTTGTCGTTGAGAGGTCTGTTTTGGTTCGTTTCCGTTTGTCGTGAATTTTTTGAAAATTTTCGTTACTGTTTTTCGTTTTTTCATTTGTCGTTTCTACCTGCTTTTTGCATGATTTTTAAAGCATTTCCGTGCGCAGGCATCCCCCAACGCCCCAGACCAGAGGAAAAACACTTAAAAATGGATGCTGGCAGAGACGCAGTATAGACTAGGTATGCAGGGAGGCTGCAAAGGCAGCGGTGGGCATTGCCCAGGGTGCAAGGCAGCCGCAGAGTGACTGCACTGCGGGGCAAGGGAGGGTACTCACCGAGAGGTATGCAGCATGCATGCACACAGGGAGGCTGCAGGACTGAAGCTAGAGTCGCAGCAGAGACAGCAATCGCACCCTAACTCCCACCAGAGATTGCAAGGAGGACGGGGGCTGCCAGAGCTTTTTATGCCTTCTGTGGCTGCCAGACCTGCCCGCCCAGTCTGCAACCTGGGCATGCTATTGGTTGAACATGATCCCATCACATGGCTTGCCTCCATTTTGTCGCTGGTGGCGACATCCATTTTAAAGGGAAAAGAAAAATACATCGCGATGAGAGAAGACAAAAACAAACGTTTTAAGGACCCCAACCCCCCTGGTAGGTATTATCAGACAATATAAATAATTATCGCTGCGTTTTTATGGATGTCCAGGGCGTTTTTTAACATTTAAAACAGCTCATTTCATTGCGCGTCACCATTAACTGAAAGGAAACGTAACAACCACAGTTTCCATGGTTCTGTTCGTTTCGTTGTATTTTCAGCACAATTTTTGTTTGTCGTTTCGTTACATAACGGAAACGACAAACAGTAACGGAAACAAAAATTTCACCACTCCATGCCCATGTCTACTAAGGCTTCCTTTTGTCTGTGTCCGTAGCATTCCATCTTTACTTAGGCCTTTAAAATATTTTAAATATCTGGCCTTCCAGATAGTTTGGATTCCTGTTCCTAGAAGCTCTAGCTAGCACAGCCTCCTGGAATTTGTTTTGTCTAAGGCAAATCTTCCATATCTAGTCAGAAAATAAAAATAATAAATATGACAAAGAACGGGGGGGGGGGAGTCTGCTAGGCTCACTTTCCTACAGAATAGTTTAGACCTAGCTATCACAACATAGAAGAAAGCCACAGTGTTGCAAAATTTTGTTCCCTATTTTTCATCTTTGGATTTACATATGTAAAAAAAACCTGAACACAGAATGGTGTACAAAGCTCCAAATGTCACCTTCTTCACATGGCCTTGTAATCTAGGTTTGCTTCAAAGTACTGTGTCAGCAATTGTTAGACATCACTGGAGAAGCCATTTTGTCCGATTAATTGTCTGGGTACTTATTTCAAGAGGTCTCACAAGCATACATGATGATCACTAATGAAATACAAAATTGCCGCTGGGAAGCATTTGCATCCCATTGTGTTGCCTAAATAAAAAATCCCTTTTGCTGGCAGAATGACAGACAAAAACCAACACTTCCAACACAAGTGCATATTGATATTGTGATGTGATTTGGAGGTTTTAAAATCACTAAATGTGGGGTAAATCCAGGGCAAAAGGATTTCCAACAGACCAATAAAATAAAACATAAAACATAATTGTCTTGGTAATGTTTTCTTCTTGTTCTCAGTGACCTAATATGCAGCTGCAGCTAAATGTTTTGGGACGGAGATGTTGTCAGACCTCCTTCCTTCTCTCCTTAATTTATTTTTACAATGATATGCACTCAGTAGTGCACATGCTTGAACTGCGTAGTCCATGCGTGTAAATTAGATATCAGGCTATGATGCTCAGCTTCAGCTTCTCACATCATACAAATCTGGATGTAGATCTATCCGAGGGTTCCTTCTTAGATATCTTGACAGGATCTACTAACCAAAATTTTTGTTTAATTAGCTGACATTGACAAGAACATACTGCAGGAGTGAAAGAAATAAAAATCTCTTCCCCTTGATCAGCAGTGGGCTAATTTCATAGGTCTGGACAGGAGTGCATTTCTTGTCCCCAAATTGTGTGCAGCTGCAACATGCTACTATCAGTGTTCAAGCAATGTGAAGCAATTTAAAAATAAATAAATAAACATGGTATATGCTTTCTGTGCTTCTTGTTTGTCAGTAGATTCATGTCCCTGGAACCCTCTTGGAAATGCAAATCTAATTATATATAAGACATATGGGTAGCACAGGCGTTCTTTAAAGGGAAATGGGCGCTTTTAAAGGAAAGTACAACTTTATGTGTTCCTGCACTAATTACTTTGTTTTGTGTTATCCATCCCTGCACTAGATTATATAGCTTATTTGGCAGTGACTGAATCATAGCAGAAAATAACAGCTCCCTTTTGGATAAAATTCTAAACTCTGTTTTCTTTTGATAGAAAAACATAGCACACAATGACTTTAAAAATTTCCAGGTTGTTATCATTTTCGCTTTCTTTATGTGGATCTAGTCCAATGTTTATAAAACGATATGCCAAACCTGTTGAAAGGGCAGCCTTGGAGCATACAAAACCCACTGGAAATTTCACCTACTGCTTTCAAGGTTCTGTAGTTGATGATATCGTTGCTGATGTCACAAACACTCCCTCTTTTAGGACATAGAATGGAAAACTAGCATAACACACTGCCAAAGCAACAGGATACAACTGAGTGATACAACTGAGTGCAGTTGAATGTCCATATATGTTATTCAACCTGGATCATTTAGTCAAGATTTAATGACCTGTTTAAACAAATTACTGTATATCCTCAGCAGCCAGAGCCTTCTCTTTGAATCTGAATCCGGAACCATCCCAATTTCTATTTCTGAAAAACTGGTAAGTTGGTGACTGTCTTTTTATTTTTGGCCACACATACCCCATGTTATGGCAACAGAAAAAAAATCAGAGATTGATACCACAGCTAATGTAATCCCTATATGGTTTAATCCAATGAGTGGGAAAATCCTTTCTGTCTTTCCTTTTGGGGTTCTATACTGTTTCTCTGGTTCAAGGATCTCTCACTCATTGTGGTATTTGGTTTTTCCTCCAGCACTCCTACACAAACTGCTGGCTTCACCCACATGGTTCTTCTACCATGACCTTTTCCTTGTCTGTTCCATCCTTTCCCTTCTCTCTGTTCCTACCTTTCCCCCTTCCTTTATATCCTTCTCCACATTTTCTGTTTCTCTTTTTTTAGGGAATGCCTTTCACCCCCTCCTCCTTTCTCCCTCCCCACTTCCAGTCAATGTCCTTTCCCAAGCTCTCCTCTGTTATCTCTTCTCTGATGCTTAGAACTTCTCCCCACTCATCGTTCGTTGATTCTCATGACTCAGGAGAGAGGCCCCCATCAACAGTGGTCCTGTCTTCCAAGGCATCAGTCTCAAGTATCTGGCAACCCCATCCCCCAAGCAATGACAGGACCCCGTCACTGATCCACCCCTTCCAGAAGCAACAGAAAAGAAAAGCCAAAGGCAGGTAATGCCTATTGGGGCTGAGGGAGCACTGCTAACTCATTCTGCATGGTGTTTTGCTTATATACCACCCCGTACCAATTCAAGTAGTTTCCAGGAGGTTTATAGTTTAATTACAGTATGTGGGGTACACATTAACCCCCCCCCAGCAAGATGGGTACTCATTTTACCCACCTCAAAAGGATGGAAGGGCTGAGTCAACCATGAGCCTGCTACCTGGGATTGAACCCCTGGTGGTGAGCACAGTTTTACCTGCAGGACAGGCATTTAACCACCGCACCACGGGGCTCAGAAGATGAGTGGCTCAGAAGCTGAGCCATCAACTCCCTGAAGCCATTCATTCACACTGTCTGTAATCATGTAGAAGACGAATGGCGGTGTCAGAGGATTTTGAACATGTGGCCAAACCTGAACCCAGTTTAAAAATACTTAATTTAGGAATGGTACGGTTGCAAAATGCAAGAAGCCAATCAAACCTCTCCGAGACTCTTCAGACGTGGAAATAAAATGATATAAAGAAATAACCGAGTCACTGTGAACTGGCTTCTGTGCATACACATGCAGGCACAAGCATATGTCAGCTGATCTTCTGATTTCTTGATGCCCCAATACACTGTCCACTCAACGTTCAATGGAAAGACATCTGTGTTTGTGGACGATGGATTCCAGAGCTTCACCAAGGAGCACGGCTGGTGGCTATGCTCTCTGGAGAATTCTGAGAGATGCAGTCCAGGGATGCAAATTTGCAGAGTTTTAATGCAGAAAATGTTCATCCATTTGCCTGCGTGATATTCCTCTTGATGTTACATCTAGCCTGTATGATAGGGCAGCCTCATTTGTCAACTATGTGCCAGAACTAATCATGTATGAATGTGCCTACAAGTATAGAGTAGGTGTATCCAGTTTTACATCAAAAGAAGCACACAAGTGACAGAAAATGAAGCCTCCCTCACCAGTCCTGCTTCTGATATTGGAGTAAGACTAAGACTTTGAGAAAATTACCTGTAGCTCTTTAGGGAGTTCATCTTCTTTTGACTGCCATGTTTCCTCTGAACGTCATGCTTTATGCACGAAGAAAGCAGCTGGGTGAATCAACAATGTTGTTTGTTGGCATCATTCATTTTAACAGAGTCCAGTTTTGGTGATCTGGACAAGATCACCCATGCCCCAAGTTTTCTACTGAATATATATTTATATCCACTTGTTTTGGCAAACTCTACCTACAGGTACTAGCTGCCTAGGTGCTCTGAGCACATCCCATCTCACCTGATCTCAGAAGTTAAGCATGGTCAGATTTGGCTAGTACTTGGATGGGCGATCATCAGATTACCAGGTGCTGTAAGTAGAGATGGGCACGACTTGAAAAAAACTTTTTTTCGAGTTGTCATTAGTCGGGCCGGTTCCGTTTCGGCTCGTTTCCGTTTTTCGCGAAAAATCGCAAAAATTAGTCGGTTCATTTTTTCATTTTTTCGTTTTCGTTAGTACTGGTTTTGTGGCGGGTTTGCGGGGTCCTGGAGGCACCTCTGTGGGGTGGGTGCCTCCTCTGGCCCGCTAGGAAGGGAAAGCGGGCTCCTGGAGGCACCCGTGGGTGCCTCCTATCCTCACCCACTAGGAAGGGAAAGCAGGCTCCTGGAGACCCCTCAACATGGGGGCCATATGGATATGCATACCAGTTGCAGACTATGAGACCAGTGTGGACAGGCAGAACCCTGAGCCATAGGGTGATGCCTAAGGCTCTTGTAGCCGCCATGTCCCACAAAGAAGGGAATCGTACTTCCGTAGTGCAATGCAAGTAGATCTGGCTTAGGGTTAAGATGGGTTAGTGCAAGGGCTAGGGTTAGGCTAGTGACGGGTAAGGTTAGGGTGGGCTAGTGGGTTGCACCTCTGGGTGCCTCTCTGACCCACTAAGAAGACAGTGTACTGTGACGTATGGGTAAGGAGTCAAGGATTAGGGTTAGGGTTAGGGGGCTAGGGCAGGGTTTAGTGGTCTTTTTGGCACATCCCAGAAGTCTCAGTGGCCAAGTGGCCATGCGATTGCTGGGATGGCTCCAAAAATTTGCATGGTCCACTCCCACATGGCCACTCGGCCAGCCCATCATTGTGCAGGTGTAAATAAAATAAAACTAAATAAAATCAATGGAGGACAGAGGAGGAGAGGAAAGACATTTTGTTGCAAGAAAAAACCCACTGCTACTGTAAAAAATCTGGCAGTTTATAGCAATTTTCGCATGTTTCTGTGGTGCTTGTGTGTTTTTGGACCACGATTTCTAATAAAATATTGCGGTCGCCGCCCCATTTTGGATCCCCCGCCCACACCGCATGGCATGGCGACTTGAGTCCGGCTGCCCAGGACAGGAGAGGGGGGAGGCCGGGACCCCCCCTCCAGAAACCACCCCTCTGGTAGGTGCCCTGAGCCCTTAGTCAGGCAGGCATATTTCCGCCTGCTTTTTGGCCCAGGAATGGGTGGGGGGAGAGTTTAAAACTTTTTTCCTGTGCCGTGCCGCTCGTGCTTGAATTGCGGCGGCTGGCGGCGAGACTCGTGCGGCTTGTTGCTGCGAGCCTGCGGCGAGTCCCACCAGAGCAGCCCAGGACGGAGGAGGGGGGGAGGCCGGGGACCCCTCCAGAAACCACCCCTCTGGTAGGTGCCCTGAGGCACGGCAGGCATATTTCCGCCTGCTTTTTGGCCGGGAATTGGGGTTTTTTTTACTTTTAAAAACTTTTTTTCTGTGCCGCTTGGCATCGCGGGATTGCCGCGATGCCAGGGACAACCACGACAAATCAGACCAAATTGTTCATTCGTCGGTTCGAGCTCGAATTCTGGCGTAGTAATTCCCTTTACCGTTTCCGTTGAGTAACGGAACCGAGTAACGGAAACGGAAACGGGAATACCGCTAAGTCGTGCCCATCTGTAGCTGTAAGTGCCTGGAGTAGGAACTTGCAAGCCACTCCAGTATTTCTGCCCCCCCCCCCAAAAAAAAAACCTCCATGGACATGGTGTCACGAAGAGTCAGTCATGACTGTAACAACACAATAACCATCCACAGGTACTAATCCTGACAGTTCCCATAGCAAGGATCCCCCAAAGGGAGTTCAAAAGGCATACAGCTGGATTGGTCAATGTCAAGAGAGTGTGGGCAGGGGTTATTTTGTAAAATTAATTATGCTCAGTTGTCTACCCAAAACCTAATCGCTCTGAAATGCATTCTATTACATCAGCAATAGTTTGCAATAATACTGTGTATGCTCCCTGGGAAGCCTGTGGTGTGTGTGTGTGTGTGTCTGTGTTTGTGTCTGTGTCTGTGTCTGTGTCTGTGTCTGTGTCTGTGTCTGTGTTTGTACATGTGTGTTATGTCATAGACCCTGATAATAAGAAAGTCCTAGGGCTCTAGGAATGTGAGCCTTGGCCTTGACTGATGGAACAGAAAGACCAGCTTCAGAAGTTAGGGATCAGGGGACCTTCCTGAAGTCTGTGTGTCACCACCATGTCTTAAAGAAACAACAGGAGCAAATTGTGCTGGAGTATTTTCACTTGGCTGCTTCCTTTTTCTCCTTTGTGGATAATTTGTCACAGTTCTTCTCTTATAGAGTAGGAACAACAAGAAGAAAGACTGATTCTAGTTTTGTTGAACGCTTTGGTTAAATATTATAATGAATATATGCGTAGGTGTCTTTGCCAGCATTTCTGAGAATGTCCAAAGCCTCTTTAAAAGACAGACCAAAGATCTTTATATTAATTTAAATAACTGTTCAGTAGAAAATTTGTTATTTAATGGAACACCAGGCCAGCTGGGTCAAGACCTATTCCACAAGCAACATGTCCTCATACTCTTCCAAGCACTGCTAACTCATTGTGTTTCTGTAAACTCAAATTAATTTCAACTTGTGAGCATCTGATAAATACAGTGTCTCTTACTTACTGGTCAGACCCACAGATGTACCCATGTGGGCCTTTTCATATGGACTCATAATGTTCCTCACAGATTTCTTTTTGTTCAAATGCTATGTCCTTGTAGAACCTTGGCATTCAGTAGCATGATCTGGTGAATGTTATGGTGAACAGTAGCATGATCAGTAGCATGAGCTCAGATTTGCAGAACCAACTACTGTAATTCACTTCTTCCAGGCAGCCACTCTTCATAGCCCACTAAGCCTTCAGCTTTACAATTAAGCAAAGCTTAAGGGGACAATGTCTGTACATGTATCTCTGATGCCTCAGTGAGGTGAGACAGAAAGTGCCAGTTGATGAAAGAAAGGGGTGGACTAGTCTGGGGAACTTGTAGCTAGTTCTGCTTCGTCCCCTCTGGCAGGTGCTCTGGCTACTGTTCATGACTGTTGGTCTCCCTACAAGGGAACACCATTGTCAAAGCTAACCGGGCCACCTATTCTAAACATTTCTTTGGGCTTATACTTACTCTTGCTGGACTTGCTCATCAATCAAAGACAGAACTATTTGCCACTAAATGAAACAAGGGGTAAAGACAACTGCATTTTAAAGCTGTGAAGCAACTCGCTATGTTTAGTCCAAATATACTTTCATTTTTAGAGTCAAGTGAAGGAGAGGGAATGGTTGTTCATACTTTCAATAGAAGGTGTCTGCTTAGCACTGATAGGTTATGGTCTGTAAAGTCAGAAATTAATTTTTCTTCTCACCTAGAGCTTTGAAGAAATTTTGCATTTTTTAAAAAATTGCCTGTGGTTATGAAAGCAATCTATGAATCAATAAAACAGGTGGTTTTAATATTATTTTGTACTATATGCTTTTTTAAAAAATTGCATTTTTAAAAAAGCAGATGGGTTTTAAAGACGGAGAAGGGACAAAACAGGCAATTTGAGCAATAAGCCATTCATTGTCATGCAGTGTGGTGTGTGCAAGTCATTTCAGTTATGAAACCAAGCTCACCTACTACCTGTGGAATTTGCTGCCAGCATCCTTCTCATATCAAAGCTGCCCTTCTCTTATACTGACAGCTGGGTTGTCTGGCGTAATGAAATGTGGGTTTTGAAATGGCACTTTGTAAGGCCGCATTTTGAGACTTAAGGTGGTAGGGGAAAAACAACAATGGCTTTCTTTCTCATCCAAACCACACAGGGGCAGGAGCTGTGGCAAAGGCAGTAGGTACAAAATCTCAGACATTTTGCTTTCTTTGTCTCCAGTTCCCAGAGTCCCTCACTCTGAGATTGCTGAAGGGGACTGCAGTCTGACAGATCCTACAACTCAAGAGGGTGGAAGCTTCAAAGGGTGAACCAAGTGTGGCCCTCTGAAGGCTATCGGGCTGCACTTCCTATATTTATTTACCTATACACTTGACTTTGGAACAACATCGATGCCTCCTGCTGCCTCATCCAAGACAGATATGCCTGGCAAAAAATCATCTTGCCAAGAACTTTACATCTAAGACTAATCTCCTGGCAAACCAGATCTTTCCCCATGCCTGGACTTTTGGTACAATGTTGGCAAACCTGTGGCACGGGTGCCAAAGGTGGCATCCAGAGCCCTTTCTGTGGACGCCCAACATCGCCCCTTCACAGCCACCTGTATTCAGGTGAAATTGCTGTATTGGCACTTTGAGAATACAGGAATTAGTGGGTTTTGAATCACAGTTTGGGCACTCTAAAAGGTTCGCCATCGCTGGCACTTGCTTCGAAGAAGAGGATATTGTCCACAAATAATTAGTGGCCTATACAAGTTTTGCCTATATAGCCACTGAGTCTCTTTGTGCCCAACAACATCTGGAGCATCCCATGATGCCCTCCCCCATCTTAATCATTGGGTTCAGCCCGTCCAAACACAAGAGCTCCACTTTAAAACATCTAGGATTTAAAAAGCTCTATAGAGTCATTTCTGCAGGAGCCACCATGTAAACGTTAATCCGTCCAAGTGGTGCTTAATTTATTGAATCTGAAGTGATTGCAGAACAAGGTGAGCTGTATTAATCTTTTATTCCTGATTAACCTCCCCCCCCAAGAGAAAATCAATTCCTATTTATTTGATTGGGGGACAGGGGTGGGGAATGTGTCAGCAGTCCTTGTGCCATCAATATACATTTCTTTTTACTAGTGCAAAGGAGGGGAGATAAATGGATAAGTAATTGTTCTGAGTGCTTGAAATTCCCCACTGAATACATTAGATTTATTTCATTAGTCAAATTCCTCCTTGCAGTTTAGTCATCTATATTGTTCTTTAAATCTTATTTAAAAATGTCTTTGGAACTTTATTCCACTTCCATGAAGCATCTAGAGTGCTATTTGGAGTCATCTAACATGCCAGCTACAAGCGCTAAACTTCAAGTCTCCAACCTGTTAGTTATAGGTACAGTATTGAGCAAGTGCAGATAAGCTCTGTTAACATTCACCAACAATCAGTGGCTTGATTGACTGGCTGATTGCCCAAATATTTAATAAACAGAGTTCTTTAGGTACAATACAGTACATTTAAAATAAAAATGGAAAATAGAAACCATGAAACAACAAAGGGAAATATAATATAATAGGATGAGCAGCAAAGAATAAAAACACTGCAGCCAACAAAAGTCAAGTGAAACACACAAGAAGAGAATGGAGTTCTAATATCTGCAAGCACTAAAACCAGTTCTTAAAATCCCCGGAAGATTTCAAGGGCCTTCAACTGGTGACATAAAGACCATCACCAAAGGTAAAGAGCTCAGCATAGTCCTTCTAAAGCCTTGTTTAATATCGATAACCATTACCAACTATTTTTTTTAAAATTGGTGCAGCAGCAGCATGTACACAGAGTTAAACTACACACAATATTAACTGCATGATTTAGACACAAGTAGCAACTGCAGGGGAGCTTCAGCAGTCTCAGAACCAGGATGGGTGGCTGGGTGGGTGCGAGTTTTACTCTTTTTTTCCTGTCACACTTCTGATTAGACATGGGCACGACTCGGCGAAATTGTCGTTTCCGTTTTCGGTTATCGTTTCCATTACGTAATGGAAACGGTAACGATAATTAAGCCGTCAGAACTCGAACTCGAACCGAAAAAGAAAAATTGGGTCGGGTTTATCGTTGTTGTTCATGACATCGTGGAGATCGTGCAATGCCATTGCCAAGCTGCACAGAAAAAAAGTTTTAAAAAGTAAAAAAAAAAAAA
>JAHTLZ010003518.1:34653969-34690628 GCA_023846285.1 Phrynocephalus versicolor | reverse complement strand
AAAAAACCCCGACTCCCGGCCAAAAAAGCAGGCGAAAATATGCCTGCCTGAGGACACCTACCTGAGGGGTGGTTTCTGGGGGGGGGGTCCCCGGCCTTCCCCCCTCCTGTCCTGGGCTGCTTGGACCAGGCTGGGGGGGGGTCATCCTCGTTGTCTCCATGCCATGCGGTGGGGGGGATCCAAAATGGCGACCACAATATTTATTTTTAAATCGTGGTCCAAAAACCCACCAAAGCACAACAGAAACATGTGAAAATTAGGTATTTTAAATGCCTGATTTTTTATAGTAGCAGCAGTGGGTTTTTTATAGCAGTAAAAGGTCACACTGATTTTATTTTATTTTATTTTATTTTTTATTTTTTTAGACCTGCCCATGTGGGCTGGGCATGGGATGGGACCATGCAAATTTATGAACCATTCCACCAATGGCATGGCTAGGTTTTGACTGACACTTCTGGATGTGCCAGAGGGCATAAAAAGCCAAGGCACCTTCCAGAAGTCACAGTCGGGTGTATGGATGTGGTTGAGGGAGAAGGGCTGGCTGCTGGTGCTTGTGTGATCCGCTCGAGACTGAGGAGGGAGGCTGGAGGCTTAGGATTTAAGTTAGGCAGGCAGGGAGGGAATTGAATTTAGAAAATAATTCCTTTGATTCCCTGCAGCTTTGTCTGCTACAGGGAATAGCAGTAGACAGCATATTCTTTCCCCCCCCTCTGGCAGTTTGTGAGGATTTTCTTTCTTATTGGGTAAAGGGGGAAGTTTGACTGGGAGGGGGAGGTGTAGATTTATTTTAAAAATATGTTATATACTACCATTTGATTTCTATTTTCCCAACTTCAATTTTCTTGCACACACACACACATTTGGGGTGCAAGCCAAGAACAACCGCTATCTTAAGTGATATCCTAACTGCCCACTCGCCCGCCTGCCTGCGCCTCCCCCACCTGCGGCCCGTGCCGCCACCCACCCACTCGCCTGCCCATGGCCACCGGCCGCCCGCTTGCCCACCCGCGCCTCCCCCCTGCCACTGTCGCTGCCCACCCATGGCCCCCCGCCACCGCCGCCCACCCGCACCTCCCCCCTGCTGCCCGCCCCCCGCCCTGCCCAGGGCACAAAAACACCTAGCGCCAGCCCTGATTGCGGGACGCCCCTATGCTCTTCACGCTAAATCGCATTGGAAATGACACATGACAAACGACAAACGGAAATGACAAATTTTTGAAAAATTTCACGACAAACGGAAACGACCCGAAACGGACCCATTCCAACAAACCACAACTCGAAACGTCATTTTTTCTGGTCGTGCCCATCTCTACTTCTGATAGCGATGTCTCTCTGAAATTAATATTTGAATTTCAAGGAAATTTCTTCTTCATATTGATAGAGGTTTCTCTTGCAAGGCAAAACAACAACTTCAGAAAGAAGGTTTTAGCAAATGCCATGAAAGAAAGAGTTAAGCTGCCTTTCCCATTCCATGTGGTTCTGAGGCAGTTCAAGCAAGTGTGTGTGTGGGGGGGGCTTCTAATTCTCCAGAGGTTAAGAATCCATTCTGGCCTTTAATTGGCACTTTATAGGAGCTAAGGTGCTGAACCCTATCTGCAAAATGGTTTCAGTGCCCTACACAATTCTTAAAAAGTGCAGCTAAAGCCCAAAGTGGATTCTGTCAAGGAGTGTAGTTTTGACAAAATGTCCGTGATATATATTTAACAGATTACAAAATGGATTCTGTGAATTGTGCCATGTCATGAGCTAGACAAGATGTGTATTAGGTCTGGGACACAGGTGCAAGGAATAATGAGCCTGTAAGGTCAAGATGATTAGTGCCAGGTGGAATAGTTTGATCATCTCACTTCATCAAGGATCTGATTGGGCAACAGCAGGGAGCTGTATGTATAAAAGTAGCAGGCAAACCAATGTAAAGTGGGACTGCCTAAGGTGAGAGGCAGCTTCCTCATGTTCTGTTGTATTTTCTCTATATGCTGTGCTTTGTATATTGTTATTGTATATTACTCTTTGTCATGTGTACATATGTAATACACGTTTTGTACTAAGCTCTATTTCTTTGTTCATTTGTCTCCTAACTCCATAATCACTAAGTGCTTTTATTCTTCCACAATGCTGCTAATCTCTGCTAGTAGTTTTTATTTCCTTAAACATAACAAATCCCTATCTGCATAATAGGGTTATATACTTTAACAGATTCATGCCCCTCCTGCCCCAAATCAGCTGTCGCAGGTGGGAAACTGTTTACCTCAGGCAAAGAACGTATCTGAATTACATTCTTAGAAATTAACAGCATTATCTAGTTTGACCCTTAGGTATGTATTAGAACCTCCACATTAAAACAGCAAGCATAGGACAAGTGCTGTACTGGAGAGGCTCGGGAACAGGGTAAGACCAGTTCTGTTGTCAAATCGTAGAACCTCCATGTGAAAGGAGCCGAGGAAGAAGAAAGAGAGATGAAATGCTGTAGTCCTTTTCTCTGCTTGTGAATGACATGCAATTAGTAAAGAAATCCTGAGACGACTGTGAAGTCACGATGGAAAAATAAAATTTATAAATAATTGGAGCGGTTCCAAGATCCATCGGAACCGCCCGCATGGCTCTCACACCATCATAAGCACGACACTTTTTTCTCCATTCAAAAACTCCAAACCATTCCCGAGATATCGGGAGAAATGTAAGTCGCCCCTTGCTGCCGGCTGAGAGGCTTTGCAAGTCGAGTTTCGGCTGCGGAAGCCACAAATTCGCACCTTGTTTAAAAGTTTACTTTGTATCAAGTCTCTTGCGGCAGTTAATTTCCGCAGAGACTCCATTAAACAGCAGGGGAGCGAAGATAAGCTCTCCTGCGTGCTTTGTCCATTCAGCGCCCCCCGTCTAATCAATCACTGTCAAATTAATTACGGCCAGATGGGGGCGCAGCGGGGAACCCTAATCTGTTGAATTGGCTTAGTAGACCCCCCCCCAAAAAAGAACCGAGTCGCTTTCCCTGGGCGAATTCAAAAAGGGCGGCTAGTCTTCTGACAGTGCCAGCGGGACGAATCCACCCTCCTTACCCGCTATACAGTTCCATACGATTGATGCCTTTTCCCAGTTCGGTTCCTCTGTAGCGGTAGACCAACCCCTTTCCGGAGAAGGCTGCCCGAAGGGACCAACTCCTTTCACCATTCCCTCCTGCTATACCGCTCCACAAGATTTCTGCCTCTCCTCCGGTCGGGTTCCTCTGCAGCGGTAGACCAACCCCTTTCCGGGGAAGGCTGGTTGAGGGACCAACTCCTTTCACCGTTCCCTACCTGAGGTACCGTTCCATAAAATGTGTGCCTCTTCCCGGTCAGGTTTCTCTATGGCGGTAGACCAACCCCCCCTTCCGTTTTCAATACCTTCCTATAGAAACCTTTATGTCTCACTTCTTTCCTATGGGGGTAGACCAGGACCCTTTTTCGAATAGTTCAAACAGGGCTTCCCCATTTGCGGAAACCCCTGGAAATCCTAATTCGCCAATTCCAGAGGTTCCAGACAAGGAGTCAAGGATGCCCGTAACTGAAGTTCATTTAACCCCTTCCTGTCCTTTTCTTAACCCTTTAGTGCCCACTTTCTTTACCTCATCTCCAGCTCCTCTTCCCCGTTCCCAGCCTTTAAAATGTTTCAGCCAGAGACACAATTCAGGCAAGTCTCTCCTGAATCGAGGGATCATTCCCCTCCCTGCTCTGGCTGGCAAGGAGATTGATTTTCAACCATCATTCTCAGGAATTAGGGATTCCCCTAGCATCTAAAACCTGACCCCGCTGCCTCTACCTAGCTTGGACCCCCAGACTCCTGACTCCAAGGGTTCTTCCCCCCTCTCTTTCTTTTCCCCTCTCTCCTTTTCTCCATTTTTCTCGATCTCTCTCTCCACCCACCCCAGTGACCCTGGGCGTGCTTAAACTGTGTGCATACACTCTCCTGTTCTTTGGACCTGAGCCATCTTTGGGCAAGGTGGTGACCGCATGGCAAAGAGGAAGAATCTTCCAGCAGCCTCCATTCCTTCAAGACAACTCCAGCACGTCTCACCTGCGGATGTACCAAAGATTAAATCACAGTCCAAGGCTTTTCATTGTCTTGAGTCCACATTCACCCAGAATCCGTCTGGCAGCCAAAGACTCTTCTGATCGGCTTTTCCATCCCCCATTGTGACTTCTCAGCTCCCCATTGTGACTTCTCAGCTCCCCATTGTGATTGTTCCATCTCCCCATCGACTTGTTAATTGTTTTGTGATCACCCAGGCTTTCGGACAATGCTGACTCTTTCCCCCGCATTGTTAACCCTCTAGTTACCCATTAAAGGATTAGTTTTGGCCTAATCGCACCCATGCAGGGGTCCTGTTCCAGAGTATCAGGAACGCCCAGGATCTCCCCTAAGAGACTCCCGAGCCGACCCCCATTGGTTGTCCCCAGAACACCACCCCTAACCCAACCTAGAGGAGGCGTCACTCTGTGAGGCAGGAAGAGGAGGAAATAAAGATTGTGGATTTCCTGTTTTGGGTTGCTGAACGCCTCACTTCTGCCTTGGGTGATCCGTTCACCTTACCATATTTATTAGGCCTAATAAACTGGTAATTTTGCCTGGATCTCTCTGTGTTGGGTTTCCTCATTGGGTCTTGTGAAATCCAGCATCTTGCAGCAGGGCTAGCTTGCTGCGATCTCGAAATGACCTCAAAACTATCAATATGCCCAAACCCTTCTAAGACTCATTTTTTAGCTTTGTTCCATCTAACATAGGCTCTTAATAACTGCAGTGCTAATTATGCGCAGCACAAAAATACTGCAAGGTGAATGGATTAATGTCAATCCCTTGTTAAAAATGCCAAAATTTCAAAAAGAGAACCTTGGGTGACTTGGCTATGAGATTCGAACAGATCAGTAGGTCTCTCTCCCTGTTTTCCTGCTCTCTAAAAAGGAGGAAGAACCACATATGTAAATTAAGTTGTACTTTCTCGAGTTTAAAAATAGTGAGGTACCACACTCCGCGGCTCCTCCCTGTGCTGCAACTTGTTTATCTAACATTTCTCATATGTCAACTTCTCTTTTTAGCTCCTGCTTAAATGACCCAAATACTTTGAGATGCTATGGCCTTCCACTTTACAGCAAGGTGGGGTAATGGCCTTAAGCGGTAATTTTCTGGTCTTGAACAGAATCCACTTTTTAAGATGCCTGCCTACCACGCTAATCATTTCTCACAGGAGAACGGAGAAGGTGCAAACTGTCAGAAAGAGAAATAGATACCTTTCCTACAGTGGAAACCCTCAATTCATGGCATAAATTTTGTTCCTCATGGAAGACAAAAAGACACCAAGAAACCTAGAGCTATCTTGAGTTGCAAGTTAAAGTTTGGTCAACATTTCTCAGAATGCCAGCTTGTATAGAAGGTCAGTGTACACTTTTAGAATTTAACAGTCAACTATGTATATCTAGGTTTGGAATAACAATGTTTAGGTTGCATTCTGCACTTTCCCTCAGAGCTTGAAAACTATATTTCTATATCACATTCAGCCTGGTTCAAGACCTCATAGCAAAATAAGGTTCCTTATCTCATGTACAAAGAATGCTCTAACCATGTTTTAAAATGCCTAGAAGTGAGGTAAACTTGAACCTGATTCAAACATCCTTTAATACATTCTTAAAGAGTTTAAGAGAACTGTATTGTCATGCAATACTGTATAAGCTTTTCTCGCCAGACTGCACCACTTTAAAATGAGTGTTGAAGAAATCCTTTAACAAATCAATGCAGGTTGACAATATTTTTGTTTTAACCATGAAGATGGCACAAACACTGCATTTAGCAACTCATATTTTCTTAGTACCTAGCTGTTTTGCTGCTTCAGTTCAGAGCTAAATAAAAAGTAGTGTGAACATATGGCAAAATGTTATAAATACAGACCGCAAACCGCTAACTCCTCATAGGTTTCCTTAATCCTAGAAAGTTTTGCTGCCACACTGGGGAAACTGCATGGAGTTACCCACATTTGAAGAGGGATAGGCAGCAAACCTGGATATGAAGTCTAATTCTGGATGCTCACTCATATGCCAATCTGTGGAGTGCAGCCCCTCCCGAGTCAAAACAAAAACTCAGATAAAATTCTTCAGGGATGTGTTCTCCAGTTTATGTAGTTCTACCTGTCCGTGGAACACAGGTATCCCTTTCTGATCAGAAACTGGAAACATCTGGTAAAACTATCAGCAAACAAATCTCAGGAACCCATTTATCTTTCTAGCAAAGCTCCGGCAGAGAAAACTGGAGACTCGTATGTCCAAATTTAACTCAGGAATACTTGTTGAATCCTTGAGCTTTGTTTTGTTTTGTGTGAGGCCGAGTTTAAAAGTTTGACGTCCAGAAATGTCAAACAAGCTGTTAATGTGCATGCAAGCTCCAGCACAGTGTTTATGTGAATGTCCATTATTTCAAGTGCCACAGGTCAACACAAGGCCAGATATGGATTCTTTGTAAGTAGCAAAGTCCTAAAAACAGAAAAGAAAGAAAAAGCATTAAGATGTGCTAAATCCTTATATGGTGAAAGCTACCAGCTAAGTCAAAATATATTATTAATAAAGTGTGCAGAAAGGCTGTAATATCGCAGTACCAAATGGATTGTGGCTCAGCTTTCTCCCCATGAAGGTATGACTATAAAAGGAAAGAATTAGAGTGACTGTGTCCGCTCTCGGGTGAGTACAAAGGAGTTTGTTTTCCATCACAACTGTATCAAACAAAGGATCTGTCATGGAGACCTAATAACATTGTGAGGAGTGCCCGTGCTTGAATTTTGATCAATAGGTAATTGTTTGTATTTTGTCTCCCCCAGTGGAGAGAGAGCATAGACATAGTGGAGATTTAGTAATACAGTGGAACCTTGACTTAGATGCTGCTTGACTTGCAGCAAATTTGACTTGCAGCAAGAAGGGGCCTGTTTGACTTGAGTTGCAGGCTTTGACTTACAGCTTGGAGCCCCGGTGCAAGGCACCGGAATTGGGCGGCAGCCACAACCCAGCATCGCAGCTGCTGCCTCCAAGCTGCTCCTGCCTTCTTCCTCTCCTCTGGCAGCAGCGGCTTCAACGAGGCCAGCTCCGAGCACCTGGAGCTGGTCCTCGGCCTCACCGAAGCCGCTGCTGCCACCGGAGAAGAAGGGCCGGGAGATCGGGGCTGGCCTTGCTGGTTAGACAGTCAGCTCAGGCTTGTAAAAAATCTGGCTGCAGAAGTCTGGTCCACAATGGAAGCATTTTAGTTGGGGAGCTGTACAGTTGTGGGACTCTAATGGTAAGTATAGAGTTGTTCAGAACTTGGAACGTCAGATTAAAAATCAGTAAAACTTAAATGTTAGACATTGTTGCTATGAACATTAAAAAGGGGAGATGTATAACTTGTGGACTATAATTCCACTGCCTCCTCCTCTCTTTGAAGAGACATTTCATATACATCCCTGGAAGGAATCTCCTATCCCAGTCAAATTTGTGTTAAATTGCTTTTTTCGGGGGGGGGGGTCATCATCTGGAACAGATTAATCCACTTTCCCATTACTTTCTATGGGAAAAGTTTGTTTGACTTAAGGCATGTTTGACTTATGTCTAGACCTCTGGAACGGATTAATAACGTAAGTCAAGGTTCCACTGTATAAAGAAATAGACAGCAGCAGCTAAGCACATCTACTTGGCTGAGTTACTTAAGCCTTCATCCTAACAAGTTATCCATCTGGAAGGTGGTGGGTTCCAGTCCTATAGTTCTTCTAGTGAAATGTCACACAGTGGCTCACCATTTGCTTCAGGGTATTTCCAAGCAGATATCTTCACCTGCTTACGATTCCCTGCAAATGGCATTGAGAGATATCCTGCCTATCTCTCCAACTCAGAGGTTGTCCTTCGGCATCCAACATGATAGCCAAGAATTGGAAAAGTTCTCCATGAACTTTTCCAATTCTTTCTTAAAGCTGTCAAGGCTGACAGCTGTCACCACTTCTTCAGGCAGGGAAGTCCACAGACCAGTGATCCTCTGGGTTTAAAAGTACTTTCTCTAGCACAGAGTTTGCTTTTTTCACTGCTGCGGCACACTGGATTGACACGTTCATTGAGCTGTCCACCAGGACACCAAGGTCCCTTTCTTGGTTTGTTGCAGAGAGTTCAGACCCCATCAGTTTATTAACATAATTGGGTGGGATTTTTTTGCCCCAACGTGCATCACTCTGCAATTACTATTGCTGAAACTTATTTGCCATGGCCCCAGTGTCAAGAGATCCCTCTGGAGTTCCTCACAATCTCTTTCAGTTTTTACTACCCTGTATAATTTAGTGTCATTGGCAAATTTGGCTATCTTGCTATTTTCTCCTACTTCCTGATCATTTATGAAGAGGTTGAAAAGCAGGGGTCCCAGTACTGAACCTTGGGGGACCCCACTCTTTACCTCTCCCCACTTGGAGAAGTGCCCACTTAGTGCTACCCTCTGTTTCCCGTCCATTAGCCAGTTGCTGATCCAGGACAAGACCTGTCCCTTGATTCCATGACTAGCAAGTTTATTTAAGAGCCTTTGGTGCAGAACCTTGTCAAAAGCCTTCTGAAAGTCCAGATAAACAATGTGGTCTCTGTCTTCTTCAGTGAATACTGAAGCAAAGAATTCTTCCATTCTCTCTGCAATCTCTCTTTCCTCTTGCCTTCCATTGTCGTCTAATGGTCCAATGACCTTTCTAGTTGGATTCTTACTTCTAATGTACTTAAAGAGCTCCTTGTTATTTCTTTGAGTGTTTTAGTTATACACTCCTCAAAGTCTTGCTTTGCTTTCCTGATTGTTGCCTTGCATTTGTTCTGCCAGAATTTATGTTTCTGCCTGTTGGACAAGCCTCCCATCTTCTAAATGAGCTTTTCTTGCTTTTGATCACTTCCCGAACAGTTCCTGAAAGCCACATCGGAGTCCTCTTGGACCTGGCAGTGCCCTTTTTCCTTTTGGGTATGCATTCCAATTGGGCCTGTTATTGTTTTTGTGAACAGACTCCATGCCTCTTGGAGTGTTTGGACTCTTTCAATTTTTCATTTCAGCTTCTTTTTACTAGTTTCCTTGTCTTTGGAAAATTGCCTTTTTGAAAATTTAAGATCTCTGTGTTAGATTTTACCAGTGATTGGCAGTCTATGATTAAGTTAAAAGTTATTGTGTTGTGATCACTGTTCCCTATTGGATCAGTCACATTAACATTTTGCACCAGATCCTGTGCATTACTCAGGATCAGGTCAAGGATTCTTTCGCCTTCTGCAGTCAGAAATTGTCAGGCGAAGAGGTAGGTTAACTCTGCATGTTTTGCCTCTTTGAATGCTTGGTAACCTAACCTAGGAGGACAGCATTCAAGGTTTCATCAACTTGAAGCTAGTAGTAGACCCCCCATAACTTTTTGTTCTCCTTTGCTGTTCTGAATGCATTCAAATGAGACTACTCTTCCCCAAGTCATGTTTCTTCCTCCTGATAGTTCCATTTTTTACTTATAGTGCGACTCCTTCTCTTTTCTTGTTTATCAGATTCTACTCTTCAAATAATTGGATTGTAAGGTCATAGTGGGGTCCATACTAAAGGATTTTCTTTCTCAGTGATTCTGATTTTATTAATAAAATTCTATGCTCATTTGTTCATATATTCCGCCAGATAGGATGGTTTTGCTTCTCCTCCCTGTGCATCAGACATAACTGTCACAGACAAGACAACACAATCCACAACAGTTTAACAATTAAAGTTTGGCAGCCAAGGTGAGGTGTTCAGAAACTGCAAACTCTCCCTTTTTTATAAACTTGATGATGAGTGATGACTGCTGGAGGAAGAAGGGAAGGAATAACAACCACAGCAATGCACATCCTCCCAGTTGTGCTCCATCACTGCCTCTTGCCGCAACCCATAGAGCAGGGGTGCCCAAACTTTTTGTAAGGAGGGGCAGATTTGGTGGCTGAGAATGTGTCAGGGGCCAGTTGCTCCCCGACCCTGCCACCACACTGCAAGCCCCACCCACTGACCCATAAGCCCCACCCACTGACCCCTTGCAACCTCACCCGCAGGAAGGAAGGCGGGGACCAAGGGAGGGAGGGAGGAAGGTGGAAATCAAGAGAGGAAGGAAGGAAAGTGGGGAACAAGGAAGGGAGGAAGGGATGGAGGGAGGTGGGGAGCAAGGGAGGGAGGAAGGAAGGAAGGAAGGTGGGGACCAAGGGAGGGAGGAAAGAAGGAAGGTGGGGACCAAAGGAATCACAGGGAGCCGTGGCCACAGGTCGCCCCTTGGAACAGGTGATCGGTGCGACCTTGCACCCCCCAAGCTCGCCAGCGGTGGCGACAGCTCGCCTGCCAGCCTACCCCAAAGCTCTTTGGTTGTTGCAGAGGCCCGCTGGCCTGCCCAGCACCACACTTTCCCCTGTGGTGCCGGTGGCGGCAGACCGTCCGTCTGCCCATCCGCCCAAGCATCCCAGTGGTGTCAGTGTTGGCAGAAGATTTAAAAAAAAAAACATGGCGCGAAGGAGGGGGAGGGAGGGCTGGGCCAGCCAGCCGCAAGCCACTCAGAATGGCCTGACGGGCCGGATTTGGCCCCCAGGCCGGACTTTGGGCAGGCCTGCCATAGAGGTTAGACTGCTGGTCCAGAAGAACCCTACGTCTTTCCCCAGAGATTCAATAAAATAGCCCCCTGCATTCAACCAGGTCCTGACATCTAGTCAAGGAACAAGAAGCCATGCAGTGAAACAAATCACACCTAGAGCCATTGAGCACTTGGTCCACTGTCTTGTCTGTCCCTCCTTGCTCAGCCCTGCTGCTACGTGGACTCACTGTGAAAGTTTTAAACCCCATTTAATTTTATCACTCGAAAGCTTGCCCCCATCCTGAGTGTGCTTATTGTTTCACGGATCCACTGATCAAGGACCCTGCTGAGCAGTCACTGGGCCTGCTCTATAAGCAGGAAAAATACTAACTTAATGTAATACACTGTTGATTCCTTTCCTTTTTAGTGGCAATTCATGTCACTCGAAAATCCCACAATCAAATTGTTTTTGTAAAATTGACCTTTATTTTTTTAAAAAAAAATTAATCTTAGAAGTGCAGAGCTGCAAGGATCATCCAATGTAGTCCTTGTCGAGATCATCCAGTGTATTTCTTGTCAAGGAGGCCCAGTATAGGTTCAAACTCCCAAACTTTGGTTCTGCAGCCAGATGTCTAACCCAGAGCTAGACATAAGCCATTCTTCAGTGCCAAAATATGAATAGTACCCTGTTTCCCTGAAAATAAGACAGTGTCTTATATTAATTTTTGCTCCTAGGTCAGTGATGGCGAACCTATGCCACGGGTGCCAAAGGTGGCACTCGGAGCCCTTTCTGTGGGCACCCTACATTGCCCCTTCATAGCCACTTATATACAGGTTAAATTACTGTATTGGCACTTTGCAAAAAAAAAATAGTGGGTTTTGAATTGCAGTTTGGGCACTCGGTCTCTAAAAGGTTCGCCATCACTGCTCTAGATCTTATTTTCAGGGGATGTCTTATTTTTCCATGACCATTTTAAGTTATCCCCATCCCCCACCCCTTTATCAGACATTTTCCCCCTACCTCAGTCACCCCTGTGTGTCCACACAATGTGCCTGACTCCTGCCCTGTGCAACTCACTGTCTAATTGTGAGTCAGCCAGACTCCGTCAGGGCAGAGCGAGCAGTAGGTGGCTGCTTGTCCTGGGGGCAGCGCGGGCTCTCTGATTAAAAGAGTCCTTGCACTTCCTGTCTGCTCCAGCTGCGCAGCGGCCAACATTGAACTGTGCAGCGGCACCCACCGCTACGATCCAGAGTCCAGAGTTATGGTAGCTTTGGGGGACCTTATTATTAGGGAGGCCTTATATTTCAGTGAGAGGCAAAACTGTAAGTAGGTCTTATTTTTGTGAAAACAGGATAGTTAGTAGGCTGAACCCTGTGATATCTCAAGGCCACGGGACAGGAAGCAATGCCCCTTCCAACTTCTGTCCTGCTGCACTCCAGTTCCTGAAGTCTGGGCTCAGAAAGCACTGATGCATTTTGGGTACGCTTGCCTGCTCCTAATTAAAGGAGATGTGAGTGCAACCAGAGCCCAGCCGAAGCTCCTAGCCACTTTATCTTTTAATTTAGTTCCCTAATGCCTTTCCTCTTTGCACATGAATAGCACCTCATTAATTTCCCACCCAAATGGGATGTGTGTGCTTTCTGGATGCGTTTAGCAATGCTTCATAGCCTTGGCACCTAATTGCCATCATTAGAAAAGCTTTTCTGCACCACAGCATACAACAGCCAGTGCCGCTTCCTCTCAATTGCGGGCTATTTTATAAACCTCAGGGTTTCCCCTTTGCCACCAACCCCTTCCTACAGTTAAACATATTTGTTTTGTTTTTCTAAAGAACTTCTTCCATGCCTGATAATGATTTCATCCTCCAGTGCTTCATGGCACAGAGAATGCCGGAGAGTGAGGACTTTCCCCCTACATGGCATTAAATATGTACCAAGCAGTTCAGGATAACTTGCTTTTCTATTTTCAGAGAAGCACAAGGTGCCCTGATCTGGATCCAGGAAATAGTGTCCTGGTGCGGCAGATTAAACTTTCCTCTGGCTGGTTTTCCTGTCAACAAAATTGGTTTCCCTGCACACTGTGGGTTCATCAAGAGGCTTCGGTTTAAGCCCTAATGTGACAGAGGGTTTGGGAGGGAGCATCGGAGGGGCGTGGTGGCTCAGTGGACTAAGGCTTCTGAAAACTATTGGCTGCAAAGTTGGCAGCTCGGTGGTTCGAATCCCGGGTGCCACGCAGCGGAGCGAGCTTCCACTAATAACCCCAGCTCCTGCCACCTTAGCATTTCGAAAGCATGTAAATGCAAGTAGATAAATAGGTACCACCGTAAAAAGCGGGAAGGTATATCAGTGTTTCCTTGCAGCTATGCTGGCCATGTGGCCATGGACTTGCACAACACTGGCTCTTCGGCTTGGAAATGGAGATGAGCACCGTCCCTAGAGTCGGAAACGACTAGCACGCATGTGCGGGGGGGGGGCTTTACCTTTTTTTTTTAATCTGAGGGGAAGATTGAAACCTTAGATCTAGATCAGGGCATCTTGTAAGTATTTCAGATTCTAAAACTTGTGCTGTGTATCTCGTTGTGCGTGAATCTGTTCAAGTGTCTAGTGTAGCCCTGAGAATATTTGTGTGTGAGACAGAAGTTGCTCAAACCCAATTTCATTAGTACCCTCAGTGAGTTAACCCACCATCATTCAGTCTAGAGCAGGCATGTCCAAATTCAGGCCCAGGGGTCAAATGCGGCCCATCTTCAAATTTTTACCAGCCCGCGGCCTCATCTCCCTACCAGCTCAGTCACGCATCCCCCATACTGGATGGAGACATTCGCTTGCAGATTTAGAGTTTGCCTGCCCTCCCTGCCTCCGTCCTTCCCCCTCAGCCTACCCGCCCCGAGCTCCGTTTCTGCTGCATCCTCCCCGCCTCCTTGCATGTCCTAGAGGCTTGCCCAAAGTCCGGCCCGGGGGCCAAATGCGACTGGATGGTTGGCCCCCACACATTTTCACTTCAACAAATTTGGCCCTCCTTGCAAAAAGTTTGGACACCCCTGGTCTAGAGCCTTCACAGCAAACTCCTGTCTTCCTTGTTTATTCAGATCACGGAAGTGACCTAGGTGTGAAAAGGGTACATTTCCCAGAGCTGACTCTTGTGTGGCCTCTGCTGATGGCATTGGTATAGGGCAGTGATGGTGAACCTTTTAGAGACCGAGTGCCCAAACTGCGATTCAAAACCCACTAATTTTTTTGCAAAATGCCAATACAGTAATTTAACCTGTACACAAGCGGCTATGAAGGGGCGATGTCGGGTGCTCACAGAAAGGGCTCCGAGTGCCACCTTTGGCACCCGTGCCATAGGTTCGCCATCACTGCTTATAGGGAGAACATGAGGTGTAAAAGCAAGCATGCTCAACACGGCTCTTTTACAACTCAATTATTCATAGTTTGAGTAAGCCCTTACACCCTAAGGTGTCTCCTGGTCCCCAGAAAGGGTGTGTGTGTGGCAGAAACATGTCAGTTTTTATGTGTGAGGCAATCCCCACCCACTCCCATCCAGGATTGTGGCTCACTGGCTCAACCCAAAGAGGTTTGCATATAGTACTGCCCTTGTGCAATGTCACTGCACCAAAAAAGCCTAGACTAATGTTGTCTGGTTTGTCCGCCAGAGGCCCATTGTGCTGTTTTGGGACAACGAAGAGCTTGGCCCACTGGTGCACAGTTCATGAACCCTTGCAGTAGCTTTGGCAGTAATAGCATTAGATCAGGGAGTGAGGCCTCTTCATGGACCTCCCACAATCTCCACCAGCAGTGTAAAACCTGGGAAGCCACCCACCGGGGGTTCTGCATGCTTTTGGTACAATTACACAATATGTGGGCCATAATTGATGATGTGGCAACTATGGGATGAATTTTCTGCCTGCTCTGCTGCTCTAAATGCCTACAAGAGCCTTTCAAAACAGGCTTTTTCTGACTTTGTGACATCACAAAGGTCCACCCTTGACATCAGGTTTTATCCCTCCTTCTTAGGGAGTGGTTTGCTGCTGACATGTCAGACTACAGTAGTACTTACAGAGAGCACACATCAGACATCTTGCTTAATAGGCTGGACTTGGAGTCTGCTGACACACACTTTCCACAGTATTGGCTGCTTTGCTGTTTCTCATATCCACCCTTTATTTATTTATTTATTTATTTATTTATTTATTTATTTATTTATTTATTTATTTATTTATTTATCTATCCATCCACCCATCCATCCATCCATCCTTTCTTTTATTCATAAACTTTTCAGGTGTTTGCCTGGTAGGAACATACGTGGGAATTTAAACCTTGTCCCCAACTGCCACCCAACACACACACACACACACACACACACACACACTGTAATCCTGAGCCTGCAAACACCAGGCAACTCCTGGTTCAGGCTGGCCCTGATCCTGCAATTACCAGGGCCATGTAGGCCAGATCCTGATACAAAGTTACAATGTTAGCACATGCGTTGTTGCCTGTTGGCACGCTGGACGTTGAGTGAGCTACTAGGCCCCCTACACAGTCTCAATCTCAGGGGACAACTGACGGCATACAAAGTTTGCCCTTGCTTTCATTTATGTCTGAAGGATTTCCAACCAATCCTTCGATTTCATAACCCTTTGCAGAGGTCTACACCCTCTGAGTGCTCTTGTTATTATTGTATGTCGCCCCTTCAACTGGCAGGCCTCTCCCAGAAACATAAGCCACCAGACTCTGCTTGGGGGGGTGTCCAGTTCCCCCAGGAGATAACAGTGCTTTTCAAATATTTGAAAGGTAGTCATACAGAGGAGTGTTTGTTCTGGATCACCCCAGACTGTATGGCATGGTCCTGCCACGAGTTCCCAAAATATTCATTCATGTGGAAGGTTCATAGGAAGAAAAAAAGACTTCTGATAGAACCATCCATAATTGGAGATCTCTGATGAGACAGGGCCTCCGTTAATTCTCTCATCTGTTGAATTCCTTGATGTTTTTCCAAAATGGAGCAGCGACAGTAAAAAGTAGGTGTACTACCAGAAAGACAAACAAAAGTGGCTCCTAAATCAAATCCAGCCTGAGGTATCATTGGAGGCAAACATGTTGAAACTCAGGTTGTCCTACTTTGGCCAAATCATGAGAAGGCAGGATTCTCTGGAAAAGACAATAAGGCTGGAAAACAGGAAAGCAACAGGAAAGGAGGAAGACCAAGGACAAGATGGATTATTTGACTCCTTAAAGGAAGCTGCAGCCTTGAGCTTGCAAGAGCTGGGCATGGCAGTGGAGGACAGGACATTTTGGAGACTGGTCATTCATAAACCTACTGTAACTTGTGAGATGGCTGGCATAAAAACAACAGCAGTAAAAAGACTGGCCACAATTGAGCATACAGTTTGGGTTTGCAGAATCATAGGAGCAGAAGGAGCTAGACCAGTGGTTCTCAACCTGTTGGTGCCCAGATGTTCCTGGACTACAACTCCCAGGTGCCTCCACCACTCGCTGTGCTGGAAGGGATTTCTGGGAGTTGCAGTCCAGGAACATCTCGGGACCCACAGGTTGAGAACCACTGAGCTAGACCATGGAGGTGAACATTGGAAAGGAAGGTATGTGGAAAACTGTATGTACACTGAACACTGGGAGTAGGACAAGAAAGAAGGGACAGACTACATTCTAAACCGTGAATAGAAACGTTCTGATTATTACTGTGCAAAAAAATTGTAATTACAATACCAAAAATTGGAAAAGCGCTGTGCCAAATAATTTTTAGCTACTTGGGGGGGGGGGAAGATAGCGTAGTCCAATTGTTCAGATCAAATTGAGAATAAATATTTGAAGGGGTTCTCAAGTCAGAACAATTCTTCGTAGCTTGACCTGTAATTGGAACTGTAACAGAAAAAAAATTCATCGCCCGAAGGTATATTAGAATAAAATGTTCTATGTTACTGATGTGGAGCCCAATTCAAGGAGCCAATGGCTGAGTGAAAGGAGGGCTGAGACCCTTTTGTTCTTCTTGTTGTGTTTGCTTGTTGGCTTAGGGAGAATTATAACTGAGCAAGTCATTCCAAGGCAGCCTGTTTCAGGTTTCCAGCTATAGAAGACAAACACGGAAATGGTCCAGAAAATGGGGGAAATGTGCTTTCTAGGCTACAAATATCATAATTTTCCAGCCAGCATAGCCAGTGACCATGGGGGGACTCTGGAAGTTGTATTCTGCAAATCATAACTTTATTTTGGGGTCTGAAGGCTCCCTGTTATTGGCTTAAACACTGCTCAAAGAGAATTTGATCTCAGCCATCTTGAGATGCTCAATAAGGAAATGCATTAAACATCCAATGTGTGTATATTGGCCCTACTCTTATCCATGGTAGGTGACCTTCTGAAAGGGAGGGACTCCTTAATGAGTGTGTTTCAAGCAGCACAGAAATTTCATGTGCGATTGTACTTACCATATTTACAAACTCAAAGCATTCAATTTTTGAATGCCTGAATAAGGGGTCTGGTTTCTCACACAGGAGTAACAGATGAGGAGTGTCATCTGCAGAAAAAGAAGCAGATAGCAGGGGAAAATACTTCCAAAATGTACAGAAATTTTGGAGCCATGGAGAAAAGCTAACATCTGGGGCAAAATGATTTACAGTATACGTAAGACTTGGGCTGTTTATACACGACCCCTAAACTCCGGGGCAAATGGCTCCCAGCTCCGGAGCTTAAAAATGTTTCCCCACCAGCTCTGGAGTTTAGAGGAAATTAAGTGCGACCCTGCCCACCTAAGCGCGTCCCAGTGCACTTTTCTTGTACTTGCTCTAGGAGGGTGAAAATTCCTTGATGTGGATGTGCCGGGCTCTCCTCACTTTTTTGTTGTTGTTTTTTGCCTCCCGCCCCTTTAAGAGAAGGAATCAGGAAGTGACGGGGCTCGGAGCAGCTTCCACCGGCACCGGGAGGTAAGCCTTTATTCTTTTGTCCCTTTTCCCCTCCCTCCCCTCACGCAGACAGGAGCAAGGAAGTGCGGAGGGGTAGGGACGGAGGAACAGCAACGAACCCCCAAGATCTCTGGTTTGAATTTAAGGGGCCAGTGGATCTTAGGGGTCGTGTGAAAAGGCCCTTATTTTTCACTGTAAGAAGGAAAACCAGTGATTCTCACAAACTGTTCCTCTGGCCCAGTATTGTAAATCAACAGTATTGTCAACAGTGACTGGCCTTGTCAGGTATCAGTAGCTTTCTTGGGTTCTCCATGTCTCTCATCAGGAAAGTAACAATTGTTCTGGATCTCTGAACATTTTCAAATACTTTTCAAAGGCAGCCCTGTGTAGAATCGTAAAACCATAGGCTTGGAAAGCACCTATAAGGCCATTGTGTAGACTGTGTTACAGTCACCATGGCCAGATCAGACCACTAAACTAGGTAACTTGCATGTGCTTACTTTTTAATACATCACAGCATAGATCTTATTTTATTAATGTTAATTGAGAGATTGTATGAATGATTGCAGGTTAATTGACAAGGTGCTCGGCTGCTGTTGATACTATGCCTAGTCGCATCCCTGATTCCGCATCCAGTGTGTTCCCCACATGAATGAGCATTAGACCATATTGTGACCCATATGCAGTGAATGAGTGAGTAAGTTGGCCTGAAAGGTTGATATGTACAAAATGCTTAAATGCAAAACAAAATGCTGCTGGCTTCCTTTTCTGTGGCAACCATTTTGTCCGATTAGCTGAAAATGTAAGACATGACCTGGATGGAGCCTGGCAAACATAATTACTTTTAAACAATCCCTTTATGAACAAGGTAATACTATATTACATTATGACAGCGACATATCAAGAGATATGATGTCACTGCTTTTGTTGTATAACAATAACATTTCGTTCTGGGGTGAGCAACTTGGGGGGTACAGGGATGACTTTTATCTTCCCTGAGTATCGTAGGTGACATGCCTTTCTCTCATCCACGCCTGAAAATGCTTAATCCCCAACATATAAAACCCTATCCAGAATCTTGGGGGGGGGGGGGGAATTGCCCTCTAAGGGCCTTTTCACACGACCTCTAAGATCCGCTGGCCACTTAAATTTGGACCAGAGATCTTGGGGGTTTGTTGCTCTTCATGCGTCCCCACCCCTCCGCACTTCCTTGCTCCTGTCTGCGTGAGGGGAGGGAGAAAAAAAAGAGAGGAAAAAAATGCAGACTCACCTCCGAAGCCGCCCGGTAGCCCTGTCGTCGTCCTGATTCCTTCTCTTAAAGGGGCGGGAGGCAAAAAAAAAAAAAAACAGAAGCGAGGAGAGCCGGGCACTCACCAGATTACATCCGGATCTGGGGATTTTCACCCTCCGAGAGCAGGTACATGAAAAGTGTGCTGGGACACGCTTAGGTGGGCGTGGTCGCACTTAATTTCCTGCAAACTCCGGAGCTGGTGGGGAAACAATTGTAAGCTCCGGAGCTGGCAGCCATTTGCGGCGGAGTTTAGGGGTCGGGTACAAATACCCTAAATTTATTACTCCCCTTGCTCTTTGGAAAACAGAAACGGTGCTCTTCAGAATCAGGAAATAACAAGGCTCGGAGGGGTTACATACTGTATATAACCTTGCATGCAGTAACGTCAGGGAGATAAGAGTTAATCAGGACACTTATGGGGCTGTCTATCTGTCCTAGCTCCAGTACTCTATGGGACTGGAAGCTCTGCTCCCTTCTTCCCTTTTCTCTCTCTTGCTGCCTGTTTTGAATCCAGCAAGGCGCCATATACGTGAGCTGCTGGCGATCGTCTCTGCTGCCAAGATGCTTTGCCAGAAGGACAATTAATTTATGACTTGGACTTAAGTTGAACCTGCATAGGTTTTTATGTATATAAGCTATTCGTGAATCACAAACACAAAAACGTGTTTTGATCTTGCCAAAGGCTGGGTAAACGTCTCTTCCCAACTCTCTTTTGTTCTAGCTATATAACTTGGGCTTTCATCATCCATGTGGTGTGACTCTTATGGGCACTTCCAAAGAGCTCTGCTACTAGTATCCCAAACCCATGTCTTCAATAATATTCAGGTGTGTGCCCTGAGGTGGCTCATACTGGGTGATCTGTTCTACATGGAGAGGAGAAACATGTTTTGGGCTACAGATCAGCAGCTTAGTAGCACTCAACTTGAATTTGTGTTGCATAACTAAAACCAGGAAACATGAAAGGCAAGTGCTGCCTTCTTTTAAAAGGGTAAGCATATAATGGTACAGTAGGCATTTTTTGAGGCTTTAGTGTTGCAGTTATGATTTTTAAAGGAACTTCTCAACCTCTGGGGCAGCCTGGATTTCCACCATCTTGTCATGTGACCTAGTCCTATGCTTTTTCCAAAGGACAATATTTAGCCCTGGGAAAGCCCAGTTGTTTAGGTGTCTGCCTGCAGAGCACTTCCCCTTGTGCATCCTCAAAGAGCCAGCCTGTGTGACCCTGGGAAAGCTGCACTGTCCCAGGATGCCCTGAGAAGAAGGGAATGGTGAACCTCTTCTGAGTACTTTCTACCTGGAAAACCCTGAAGAGATCTGCCAGAAATCAGAAGTGACTCGACGTCACTGATTATTCTTATTGACACCTTGCTAAGCCATGCAACGCAGCCACAAAAGTAGAGCAGCCTGGGAACTGAGAGTACAGCTGAACTGAAAGGTTAACTAAATTGGTCAGGATCTTTTTTATCTCCGAAGAATACAGTACCCCTCATTCCTTCACCCCTATGATACACCAAATGATACTGACAAGCCTCAAGGGTAGCAGCCTAGCATTGGATATATTGAGCAGAGGGTAGAAATGACAATTTTATTATTCCAAGAAAGGGGGGTGGGTTTGATAACCAGCTACAAGGTCTTTGTTTGCCAGAGGAGCCTCTGGTGATCAAGAAATAATGGAAAAAAGTATTCTGCAATAAATTCTGAAGTCAGTGGCCGCATATTGTTATAGCTGATTCTAAACTGCCATGAGAAAGCAAGATTTTATTCTTCTGCTGTGTTTACGATATTGGATGCTTTGACCTTGCCTGCCTCTGATGGCTGAACTATTTTATGAAAATCACCTCTATGCACACTAAGGGACTGCATGTGAACATGCAGAACAGGGGAGAGGAGTTCAGAGGCTGGAGCTAAGGTGTGACACCTGGCAGATCAAGCATCCATCCTGGCAGAGGGTTAGATAGCTTTGGGTTGGACTCTCAAAGGGGAATAAATAAATCTGGGCAGAATTAATAGCAAACCCTTCCAAGGCACACAGAACAAAGCTTCTCCCCATATGCTGGCCCCTCAGTATGATTTTACTTCTTATCATGCAAAACAATGGAAGCTACAGCCCAGTTGCGCACTTGACAACCTTACTCAGTATTGTGTAGTGGGCATCAGTGTCCAAGGGTCTTGGTAAGAGAGCCTTTCTAACCCAGGTTCAATAATCATCTTCCATTTCTGTAGGGTGGCTTTATATAAAACGAAATTCAGATGATGAAAACCAAGGTCCTTCTGCTCATTCTACTATCGAAATATCATTAAGTTAACATGGCATTATTTTGAAACTGTTATCAATCCTCCTCTAGGGTCTGATGGCTGGAAGTTCTTGACACCCGTCTGCATGAGTGTCCGAGACTATGAAGGACCCATGTGCTGTAATTAAGGCAGCCTGATGTTAAGAAATAAATATTATGAAGGTACCTGAGTGATTCCCACCTCAGGTTTAGGCATCCAAGACCCCACACTTCAGCATTTTTGAGGCTGTAACCACATGGCCCAGCAGAAGCGGGCTTATGGGTAGCTTATGAGGAGCCTCGTGGCGCAGTGGTTAAATGCCTGTACTGCAGGTAAAACTGTGCTCAGGACCTGGGTTCAATCCCCGGTAGCAGGCTCAAGGTTCACTCAGCCTTCCATCCTTCCGAGGTCGGTAAAATGAGTACCCAGCTTGCTGGGGGGGCAATGTGTAGCCTGCACTCTGTAATTAAAATTGTAAACTGCCCAGAGACTACTTGTAGTAGTATGGGGCGGTATATAAGCAGAACACTTTGCTTTTTGCTTTTATCTGTAAGGATACTTTCCTTCCAAGAAATCGCCCTTAAGTATTACCATTTTGTGACACTGGACATGCTTGCCATCTCTCAAGAATGCCTGCTATACAAAAGTGGAACAGCAGGATATTTGCTCATCTTGAAAGCGAAAATATTGGGATTCATCCCAATTTATCCTGGCCAATCTAGAGTGAGGTTGGTCAGGAGGAACGAGATAAGAGATGACAACAAAATGGACACAGACACTGCAGCCCTGTGGGGTGGTGGTGGTTAGTAATTCTTAATGTCAAGGCTTCTTATTGGAATGGAAAAAGTATGATCTTCAGCAAACAAAAAGGTCACTGGATGAACTCTTGTGCAGTATGCATGACTTGCAGGCATAACACACTATTTTAGGAATTCTGCTTCAAACACTGGCATTTATTATTGTTAAAAATATCTATCCAGTTTGCAAATTATTCTGGCAGGACTGGAATTCATAGTCTCAACCTGACATTAACATAGGCTAGTTCTAGATTTGCCCGAAAATAAGCCTTCAACCCAGTAGGAAAGATGAAGAGTCACTCTAAAATTTCTCAAACATTTCTTCCCTGGAATGAGTACAGCATTTCATGCATGAAGGTCAGGAAGGTGTGTCTACAGAAAACTGTAGTAATTAAACAATCCCTAATCCTACCCCATCCTGAATTCTGCAGCCTCTATAAACAGAGTACATGAAACAAATGTGAATTATTTCAATGTCATTTTGAATCATTCATCCACTACTCATGAGAAGGAACAAGGAGCCTCATAGGGCAGTGGAACCCCACTTTTGGACTACTAGAAAACCCACTAAGAAACTTAATTGGGTTCTGAAAGTTAGATCAGACATTTCTCAAGGAAAGGATCTCAGGTTCTTAAGGAGGCACATTTTGTATTATGTGCTTTTTATATACTTGTGGAACCATGGCAGATATTGAGTCTTGCTTTAAAAGCTGTAGAGCTATCATTCTCTTCTGGTGGAAATATGGTGAGCTGCCTTGTTGTTTTCAAATGCTTTTATTGCATTTTCCTTTTGGGTTTCACAATTACATTTTATCTGCCACTCAGGTATTCTATAATGAAAGACAGTACAAAAATATTGTAAAGTTACTAGGTAACGCACAAAAACAGGAGAGCGATTTGTTGTCCGTTAACTGTCCTCTAAGACATGTATTAGGTTTCTAAGGTACGGGAATATGCTGGTAGAGGATTTTGAGAAGTCTGTTGCTTAGTGGTTCCAGCTGAGAATATGGTACTTAGTAAGAGGAAGTAGAAAGGAAGCCACATGGCACAACATGGGATTCATCTTCATGTCATCAGCCTCAGCACACACAAAATGAAATAGTTGGGTCTTCTAGAAATATTAGAGGAGTCCCAATCCCTCTTCCATGTTCATCTTTGATTCCTTTTGTAGCATGAGGAACAGCCAGGAATGGACACTTTTTCTTCCGGCTTCACTCAATGACTGCCACCAAGGACAAAAACAGTGAGAACGGAGTTTGAGATGTTCAGAGCAAGAATGAGCAACCTATGGTGTTCCTTGTTGGCCAGCAAGTCATGGATCTTCATCAAGACAGACAACATTAAGGAATTCCTGGAGCAGCAATTCAGCCTCTAGGAAGTCATACTTAGCATACTTCTGAGGCAGACATTTATGGCATCAACAAGGCCACGGGGCACAAATCTCATGGCACATCATGGAGAAATCTTCCACCAGCAAGTTCTTCTCAGTAATTCAAAGTCTTTTATTGAAAATCACAGCCAAAAAATCCCAAAACTAATGCTTTATGACAGAAGCTTGCTTTTGGACTGCTGATTTATTTTATTTTTCTCCTCTACCAACCATGGATAACTGAAACAGTGGTTAATGAATCAGTGGATATGGGGCCCTACTGTATAGTTTATCACACAAACCCCGTGCTTGAGCCACGTGCTGTCACATATGAAGACATAATAATGTATTTACCTTGTTTAGGCAGGTGTCCTGCTTCTGTTCAGGAAATGTGTTGTTTACTAGACAAGCTTGTTTTGGCAGAATGCTGGATTTAGAACATAAGTAAAACTCACATAGAATATTCTGTTGTAGTTAACAGCTTCTTGGTTGGGTTTTCTTGGTGGCTGCTCCCAAGCAGTTGTAAACAGGGGCGACTATCTCATAGGCCTTTGTGGTTCAATGAACCAGGGCGCCTGAACCCCAAGGGCGCCTGAACCCCAAGGGCGCCTGAACCCCGGAGCCCTCCGCCTGCGGGAGGGCGACGCTTCTCGCCTCCTTTGCCTTCGCCGACGCCTCCTCGCCTTGCCTGCAGGAGGAGCGTCCATGTGCTTTCTTTCCCCCTCACCTTGGTGTGTTCAGGGAGGGCTCGCTTTTGACAGCACCGGCGCCGTCGACTCCGTTGTATTATTATTACCAGTTATTCCACCCCGCCCCTCTCTCTCACACACAGACACACACACACGCACACGCCGCGCTTTCTTTCGGGCGACTCCCGTTCCCTTCTGCCGCTGAGGAGGTTTTGACAAGCGACCTCTCCGTACTCTCTTCACCGACCACTTGGCCCTTTTCTTCCTCTTCTCCACCTCCTTCTCTGGTCCCCCAACCGCCTCCGCTCCCCACCCACCCATCGCCCGAAAACACACATCCTCCCTCCCTTCCCCTCCCTGCCTCGCCGCTGGCTCTCCTCTCAGGGCAGCCTCTGTGGGGGGGGGAGCGCCGCCGCCAGGTATCGCCTTTTTGCCCTAGAAAGAGGTGATGGCGGCGGCCGTGTGGGCACGGCTCCCAACCGCCCCAACCGCCGCTGAGTTTGCTGGCTTGCTTATTTATTTATTTATTTATTTATTTATTTATTTATTTATTTATTTATTTATTTAGGGGGCGGAGGGGGAAGAGACCACTTCTCCCCCACATACGCACGCACACCCCTCGCCATTTGAAGACGGTGGAAGAAAGGAGGGGTGAAGTAGAGGGGGGAAAAGAGGGGGGGTTAGGGAGAAGGAGCGAGCACTTTTAAACACCGCCACTGCCCACCTCCTTCCCTTCCCTCCCCGCACGCGCTCTCTCTACTCCCCCCGCCCCAAAGAGCGCGTGCTTGCCCGCCCGCCCTGCACTCCTTCCTTCCACGCGCCCGCTCGCCCGCCTGCCTTCGTTCGGCACCAAAACAAACCCGCCTGGGTGCCGGTGGGGTGACCTGTGGCTGTCGCTTTCCTTTGCAGCCCCGTCGTCGTGGCGGGCCTTTTTGTGGAATTAGGAGCCTCCCCCCCCTCGTCGCTTGACAGGTAACCCGGCTGGAGTGGGAAGCGGAAGACTCCTCCCGAAGGTTTCCCCCCGGGGGGGGCGCCAGAGGGATCTTCGAACCACGGCTCCACATATCCTTAAGAAGGCCCTGGTTGTAAATGCAATAAATTCAAAATAAATGCTAATGTAGCAAGCAAATACCTTTTATTCAGATACGTCTTTTGACTCTGAACTGGGTTGTTTCTGTTTAAAGACAAATATTTCTATCAATGAAACATGATTTGAAGTTGCTTTCCTGCTTCCCAGAAGAGAAAAAACAACTATTCTAGCAGACACCTTTCACAAATGTTTGTTATTTGTTTAGTTGTATAAGAGTTTCAGTACTTGATATCTGTGATGGCTTATGAATGACAGCAATAAAATGAATGGCAAAGACTACAGGTAAACTGCAATGCTTCCATACAAGTTATAGAAATTGACCTTTATTTAACACAATACTCAGTTTCTTTAACTTGTTTGTTTTGATACAAAATGACTTTTTTTTAGTACAGAAAATTAATGTTGCAACAGTACCAGTTTGTTTCAATCGTACCGCTGAAGTCCCACTCAGGCCTCCCTCTTTAAAAAAAATATATAACTGCTGTCCCTCAACTTATAAACAGTATTTCAACTAAGAATTTATCAATAGGCTTTCTACATGTTTCCCCTCTCTCCCATATTTTGAACTATAAAATAGTATCTGTAAAACAGAGGTTAAAATTTCCAACCAAATTTTGTCTTTGAACAACTGTGCAAGAATCCCTTTTTAAAAAACAACAACAAATCAATGCAAATAAAAAGGAGGAATTACGAACGAAAGGGCATTACGAACGAAAGGGCAAAACCCAAAACTATCTACATAATGAAATGTTAGGAACAGTAATCACAAATGCAGCCCTATGCAAACAATAAAGTTACAGTACCTATAAAACATGACATGCAATATTTTTTTAAGAATGTAAAATAAAAACATGGTTGGAAAATGGCGATCGAAGTGCAAAAAAAGAAGAAAGAAAGAAAGAAAACTTACAATGGAATTTGGTACAATCAGGAAATACAAATCATAACAAAAATATAAGAAACAAAACACACACTATTATTATTTGTCAACAGTGGCAAAAAAAAAACAGTCACAGGACGATGCTAGAGCTTTCCAGATCTCTATAACTCAGGCTGTGCTTCTAATTAAATAAAAAATCCCTATGGCTATTATTACACTCCAGCGAAGACGAAAGCTCGAGCAACACAAGCTTCCAATGACAATAGGCCATCTACTGTATGGGTAATAAAATAATGCAATCAAGGCCAGCTCTGAACTCTTCCTGCTTAATGCAGAATTATTGTATTTGAATATACAGCGAGCACAGTTTGACTGGATACATGGTGACATTTAAGTATCAAATTCATGCACGAAAGAAGCCAACAACTTTTAAAAGACCAAGAATTCATGAAATACAAACAGTGGCCTGACCCCTGTGTCGGAGGAGTGCCTCTTTCCCCCTGAATTCACTTCAAAAACATGTACCTTTATGAGAAGACCATTCACAATTCATGCATTTATTCTGAAGGAGAACGGCTGTTTACCAAAGGACACAACCACACTTCATGGAAAAGGCATCCTCTCTCGGCATGTAAAAACTCCACTCTGTTTTTTTTAGTTTTTTATTTTTGCTTTAGAAGCAGATGGGGGAATAAGGCTGGTAGGGCAGGGGAGAGAAGAGATTATATAAAAAAAGAAAAATTCAAGTAAACACAAACCACCAAATACTTGGGGGAGGGGGGTTGTAAACACATCCTAAAGGGTTTCTTTCTCTCTGTTTTGCAACATCACAAAGTATTCCTATGAAAAAAAGAAATTTTGGATATGTCCACTTGTATGTCACAAAAAGATTCTGCCAGGGGGGAAAAACCCCGTGTTCCATGCACACTTCCCAGGTAATGCTGCTCATGATCAACCCTTAATGTGTATCCAACGTCTAGGCAGCTATAAATGGACCAAAGCCCCTGTCAACTGTTGATGCACAGTCTGTTTCAGAGTTTCGGTTTTTTCACAGGAAGTGTCTATAGAGGCCCAGCTGGAATCCACAGGACTTTGTTTTGTTCTTGATCAACAGTTGTCATGATCTGAGTGCAAATGGTAGAAAGTGGACCACCTTGAACAATTCCTGCAGGAAGGCGGGGGGGGGGACACCAAATACACATCAATCCATTAGTACGAATGTTAGAAAACACAGGTAGAGAAGGAATCCTGTATCCATGGGGGAATCAATTCCAAGTCCTCCTGCGGATACTGAAATGTGGATTATACACTATTTTAACAGGAAGCACTACACTTACCATGGCCTCTAGCTCCCTCTAATGTCCAGCTCTGGTACCTTCATCTTTAGAAAAGTATATTTCTAGGATTTTTTGTGTTAATTTTTAATACTTTCAGACTGGGGATAAATGAATCAGTGGATATTGATTTTGTGGACAAATAAGGTCCTGTACAACTGTATAAGTCAAATTCCACTAAATTAAGAAAATGGAAGGGGAGGTATCTCCCATTTATTTAATTAATTTGTATCATGTGTCACCCTTTTTTGGCAGTATGTGTTTCAGAAGAAGCTTCAGTGACGTGCACACACTCGTGGCTTTGCCAACGTGGCATTTCTGAGAAGGAAGTGTCCTTCTATTTCCCCCGACCTTTTGCTTTGAGGCAGGGCCAAAGGGCATCTGCTTCCTATTAGAACCAATGTTTTCATAAATGATCCAACATGTACTTGTCAACAAGAGATAAGGGAATAAAAGGAAGGCTTCTGAGATGAACACATCAGCCCCTTTGTCTGCGTGTCTATTCTCAGCTGGCTGAAAAAACAGCATCTGTGTGTTTTTCGTCCTTTCTGTAATCAAGGTCATTTTAGCTTCGGAACTTTCCCAGTGAACTCCCACAGTATCATACCCCTTCCCCAATGAATCCAAGGTGGCCATATATAGAAAATCACTTATTGAGCCTCACAGCAATCTGTGTGTACCTGGAGGGGTGGGAATGTATTCCACTATGGCTTTGTTTACTTCCTCCCATTCCAGTGTTCCAGTGCTGCCTCTGAGGCACAAACCACTCAACAGTTTCAAAAGGACAAGGGCTCAAAACTAGTTATTGTGGAATAGCCATTGGCAGCCTCGTGATATGGACCGGCTGTGCTGCTGCCAGGATCTGCAGCCTACGAATGTCATTTCTGGTTCCTTGAGATGAGCAACTGAAAAATAGAGCGCCACACGATTGAAAAATGTAAACAGCTTTAAAAGGCTTTGTTTTCCTCAGAAACGTGTGAGTAACTCTTTTTGTTTTTTAAGCGATTAACTACAGGCTGGATAGAGCTGGAATGTTAATTACTTGATTGCGTGCGGCAGAAAGTACTTTCAGTTTTGAGCTTTCGATTTTGAGCTGGCAAAGGTTGTTTATTTTTTGCTTAAAAGCTATTTCCAATAGATAAAGAGCTGGGACTGTTTTTTAAAAATCTGCTTAATGAGAAAGAATTGTTCCAAATCTGTTTCTCAGGATTCAAAGTGGTTTAGAGAAACTCCTCCTGACTGAAGCTTAGAAAGACTGAAGAGAGTTGAAGAAGTTCAAGTACAAGTGAGAGCACCTCCCCGTCGAGAAGCAGATGAAGGCGGCGGCGGCGGGGGGGGGGAGCATTAGTAATAGATTTAGCCACTATGGAGAAGATTGAAAAGCAACTTAGCATCCTCATGGAAGGTTTGAAAGCACTGACTCAGGAAATTAAACAAACCAGTGCGGACTGTAAAATTTTTAAAACGGAATTTCAAACTCTTAAAAATGAGGTTGGGACTGCCCAGTGGGGAAAAAGTATGCAGCCCACTACTTCACTCCTTATAAAGAACAATTTGAAACATAGTTGGAGCCATCCAGTATTTATCAAGACTTGGAAGGATGGAATCCTTCATAAAATTTACTCTACAGAAGAAGGAAAACATCTGTTAGCTGCATGGGGCCTGTGGCAAGAAGGTCTGGGAGCAGCCTCATTGAGTGGCTAAGAAAAGAAACACCACAGAAAGTGGATTCTTCTCCCTCTTGATTTTTCCCCCTAGCTACTTTCTTTTCCTTTTCTTTTTTTCCAAAGTTTCTCCTTTGGTGATGCTACTGTTGTTGTTTTTCACCTCCCCTTTTCCATTCCCCTTTTCCTTCTCCCCCCCTTTTGGTTGGAAGGGGAATGGGTAGAGGGAGAGTGATGGGTGAAAAAAATATAGAATTGATAGAATTGATAAATGTTAAAGGGGGGAAACAAGAATGTAAATTGGTTAAGATTGTGTGGGTGTTGGGATCTGACTGTGGCTCTGGTTGAGAGGGGTGGCATTCCACCCTCCTCCTTAGATCTGTGCTGGAATATAATACGGCATGGGCAAAGTGAGGGGGAAGGAAAGATGGTTTATTTTAGGGTGGTTGGTTATGGTTAGAGTTGGGTTTGGGTGAGTTTATATTATTCTTTTCCTTATTTGGTTATGTGTAACACAATGGGACCAAAAATATGGGATTTAAATGGAACATGGGGGGAAATATAAAAGTAGCTGCTTTAAATGTGAAAGGCCTAGGGTCAGTTGTAAAGAGAAGAAGAATAGAAGCTGTATTGAAAAAGAGTAAAGTGGACATTATTTTCCTTTAAGAGACTCACCAATCAAGAGATGGGATCAACACTCAAATTACACAACATTAATATTTATGAGAAAGGGTATGGGAGTTCAAAATCTAAAGGAGTTGCAATTTTAATTTCTAAGCTTTGTGAATTTGTGGTAAAAGAAGTAAAAGATGATAATGGTAGATATGTAATAATGCAGGGTTTATTGGAGGAAGAAGACTATACCGTAATAAATGTTTATGCAGTACCTAATGTACATGGGGTCACGAAGAGTTGGACACGACTGAACGACTGAACAACAACAACAAATGTACATCAAGCAGTTTTTTATGATTCTCTTTTAAAAGAATTGGAAAAGGTAAAAAAAAGGATATGCTATGATGGCGGGAGATTTCAATATTGTTTTGGATAAAGTGAAAGATAAATCTGTTATTAAAAAGATACGAGTAGTAGAATTACTGTTTTGAGCAAATTGGTGAAAGGAGTGGGTTTAAAGGATATTTGGAGAGAATTAAAGGGGGTGTGAAAGGAGATATAAATATTATTCTTCCGTTTATAAAGGCTAGTCTAGAATAGATTTTTATATTTTTATCCAATAATTTGCTTTCTAAAGTAGTAGAAACAGACATTAGTATTATAAAAGTAACAGATCGTGCTCTGATGGCAATGGAAATGAAGGTTTAAAAAAGATTATAGAGAGGCAAGAATATAGAGAATGAATTCTAATATTTTTCAAAATGTAGATGTAATGGAAAGGGTAAAAAGGAATGGTTGGAAATAAGGTGAACAAATGAAGCAGCTGGGAGTAGAACGGGACTGGTATGGGATACTACGAAGGCAGATCATGCTCTGATGTCAATTAGAAAAACCAATTCAGGATGAAGAGATTGTAGTAATTATTGACAAGCTAAAAAATGGTAAAACCCAAGTTTTGGTGGATTAGATTCAGAATTTTATAAATTGTTTAAACCAGTTTTAGTTCCAAGATTAAAATACTTTTAAATGGAATTTTAGGAGATAAAATATACTATCTTGGATATACTCATTAACCATTCTTATCCCAAAACCTAATGATTCAATGGACCCTAGCTCATACAAACCTATTTCATTAATAAATCAAGATTTTTACTGCAATACTAGCGAACAGAATGAATGGGTTTATTATGAAATATATTAAGGAAGATCAAAATGGGTTCTTAAAGGGAAGACAAATGTTTAATTTAACTAGGAGAGTGTTGAATCTTTTATGTGGTATACACAAACAGAAGGCTGGTATTTTGTTACTAGATATATTTAAAGCTTTTGATTGTGTGGAATGGTCAACATTAAAAATTGTGATTAAAAACAGGGTTTGGAATGAAATTTAGAGGGGTGATAGATCAGCTATACTCTGAAAATACATATGAGATAATAATTAATGATCGGATTACAGATTAGATTTCCCTAGGCGGAGGTACTAGACAACAATCTCCCAAATTCTATTTTGTTTAATGATTGAAATGTTTGCAGATAAAATAAGGAATGATTAGTTAATTAGTGGATTAGGTATGATAATAAAGTAAATATTAATTTATTTGCAGATGATTCCTTATTGACAATTAAAAACGCAATAGAGAGCATTGGTAGAATTAAATATCATTTAGAGAAATTTGGATTAATAACCAGATTGTGTGCAAATTGGCAAAAAATCACAGATAATGTTGTTTAATCATAATAAGGAAGAAAAAGAAATGATTGCTCACAATTACAGATGTAAGATAAATAAATCAATTAGGTATTTAGGAATTAAAATAATCTAATTAAACTATAAAATACTAGAATATTCTAGTTTGAAACATTCTTGGTTTGGAAATATTACATTGATTACAATGACAATTTTACCAAAGTTAAATTTTTTGTTTATGATGCTTCTAGTACAGCTAACTACAGATGATCTTAAATTTTGGCAAGATCTGATTAATAGTTATTGTAACAGTTGTAAAAAAAAGCTAGAATAAATTAAAAATATTGGTATATGGCTCAAAATAAAGGTGGTATAGGTTTGCCAAATGTAAAAATATTACTATTTAGCAAATCAGATAAGGTTTATTGGGGATACTGTATATAATCCAGAAAGATTAATAGGGTGAAAAAAGGAATACTCCGAAATAAAGGATAATATTGAAAAATATTTATTTGGCACTATTAAGAAATCAAAATTAAATGAGAATAATAACCCCTTCCTTTGATCTATGTTAAAGGCATAGTATATACATTTTAAAAATTATGTCCCTTGGATTCACCATTAAGATCAGTAACTGAAATAGAAATTTCCCAACAAATTTGAAAGTTTTTAAAAAATTAATAAGGGAGAAATAAGTGATTAGCTTGAAAGATTGGATAGGTAAGATAAGAGCGAAGGTACAAATGAAAAAAAAATCTTCAATGAAGGGACATATCCTGGTTTAATTTTATCCAATTAGAGAAATGAACTAATGCTTGGATAAAGAAATACAAAAAATGTAGAGATTGTACAAAATATGAACAATTTTATTGCTGTATGAAGATATCCAGAAGGAGAATTCTGTAAAAGGTAATGTCAGTAAATTATATAAAATTATTTTGAATTCAGAAGTTGAAAATAGGGAAGGAACTGGATTGAAGTTAATTTGGGAACAGGTCTTTAAAAGAATTTTTAAAAAGTTTAAGTTGGTATTTGATGCCAGTGAAATTGATTAAAATAAATGCTAATTTCTCTAAGCTTTGTTGGAAATGTGACAAAGGAGGTTGGTACTTTTTTCATTTCTGGTGGGAATGTAAAATGATACAAATTTTTTGGAAATGTATTTTAAAATAATTAAGTAATATATTAGAAAGGAATATGGAGCCCAATTCTGAAATTGCTTTGTTGTTAATATTTGCTGATAATAATTATAATTGTAAAACTAGAGAGTTGATTACAGTGGACCCTTGTATAACAAACGGTTTGTATAACATAAAATTTGTACAACATAAAAAATTCCGGAGATAGGGGAAATTTGCTTAACATAATCGCCTATGGGGCGAATCTGTACAACATAAAAATGGGATCACTCTGTTTTCAATGCATTCCTATGGGAATTTGTATAAAGGAAAATTTGCTTGACGTAATTTCATTTGGAACAAATTAATTCCTTTATACAAGGTACCACTGTATAAATTGATTGACAGCAGCTAGATTAACAGCTAGAAACTGGAAATCCAAACACGAACCATGTTTTAGATGAATGGTATAATGAAATATGGAATATTGCTTTAAATGATAAATTGACATGTACTTTAAAGATTTAAAAAGGAGAGTTAAAAAGATATTTTTATGATATTTGGGACAGATTTATTGAATATGTGCTTATAAGAGATAAGAGTAAAGCTTCTGCTCAACAACCAGTTATGTTCTGGAGGGGAGAATAAGGAAAGAAAATAAGAAGAATGGTCCCGCTGGTGAAGGGGCACACTGTTGTTGACGTTTTGTTTTCTTTGTAATTTTTTCTTTTCTTTTGTATTTCTTATAAATAAATAAAAAAAGATTAAAGAAAAGGACTTGCAGCCTAACTTGATTAAGTAGAATTCAGAGGTGCTCACTTATCGTATCTGATCAACACAGGTGAATATATTATATGAGTCCCTGCTCATTCACACATACAGGAAGATGGCACAAGAAGCTTGTGCGTTTTCCTTAATGACTCAAAACGAACTTTCTGAATTCCAGTCATGATTTATCAGAAAAAATAACAGGCAGAAAGGAAGGAAAACAAGGTAGGAACATACAGTAGAAAAACACTCAACACAGAGGTGTTTGAAAAAAAAATGGCAATTGCAGAAGGCAGCCAGGTCCTACAACTAGTCCCCTCCAAGACAGCGGTCTTACTAAGACCAATGAAAGCTATTTTCAGTGGCATTAGGTGACCAAGTTTACACATTACATCTAAATATGGTGACAAGGAACACGATTGTAGTATAATAAACCCTCCGGGCTGAGCAGTAAGCTAAATTTAGTAGGTAAGCAGACACAGAAACAACAGCCGTAGCAACAAGCCTCTATCTACAAATACTACTACAAGCTGTAGAAGATGGCAGTTTATGGGTTTCTTTACTAAAACAAGCAAGGGGGATTAATAAAAATTTTGGCAGCCACCTTTAAAGGGTCCACAGAAACACCAAATACTAGGAGCGCATAACATATTAAATAAAATGCATCATGTTTAGACTGATTTGAAGTAGGTGCTGTTGCGAGATAAAAGGATCCAAGACACCAGCAGAAAAAATTTCCACCATCCCTTGGTTAGATTCTTGTAATCTTCATATCTTTACTGGAGAGAAAAAAGTTCCCTGTTCTGTCCTTAACAGTCAATGAAACTCGGATGAATGGAGTGGGAAAGAACGGCCTTTATGCATGGCTGTCTTTTGCATGCTCGTTTCTAAGTATCAGGAAAAATTTTCATCAAAAAGGCGTGCAGGCTATACACCAGGGTGTAAAGGATTGAAGGAAGGAGAAACCCAAGCAGATGGCCTTAGCAGCCTCTCATTTCCCAAAGTGATGGTTGCTTCCGGTGATCTTACAGGAAATTTACATAGATCTAAATTGTTCCAATTCTCCTGGAGGTTGCACTGAACCAAACAACTTGTTGGGTGTATTTTGCTATGGGGTTTTTAAAGTTTGAAGCTGTAAATCGCATCAAGTAGTGCTTACACTAATGGGACAGTAAATATCAATCAATCAAATAGACAGAGAGAGAGAGAGAGAGAGAGAGAGAGAGAGAGAGAGAGAGAGAGGTGCCTGCAATTTTAAAGGGAGAAAATTCTAATATTTTAAGATACACCTAGATGAATACATGTGCTCAGCTTGGGAACCAGCACTTTGCCCTTTTGTCTTTTGTTTCTTTAACTGCGGCTAAATACAAACCTGTGAAGTACTTGCTATATTCCTGTTCGATTTTTTGAGCAGTCTCAAATTGTTCTTTGGAATGTTTCTGTGTAACCTTATCTCTCAGGAATATTGGGTCCTTCTGTTCTCTGTAACAGACAAATATGTATTAAATATACATTCCAAAAAGCTCATAAGAAGGTTAGTTACTTTTTTTCCACCAGGAGGCACAAGGCAAGCCACATGTATGGTCTGGCAGCCTAATCTAGACTCTGAACAAACATTAGGCTGTGGTGAGGTGTGCCCTCTGCTGTTCAGCAAGGAAAAGTAACTTGCAGTACAAACAGAGAAGGAAGGAGCAGTTCAGCCTCTGAACTGCTGTGACTGGAAAGGCAATGTTCCACCAGCAGCAGGTATTATCATGTGCGGCCAACAAACAAACAAACAAACAAACAAACAAACAAACCAGGATGGTCATATTTAGGGTTTTTTTTAATGGGACTGTCAAAATCCCTTTTCTGTCAAGCAATTATTTATTCCACTTGCTAATAACTCCAATAAATAATGAGTGCCCAAGAAAACCAACAGCTACCTCCTCCCCCAACAAGCTGCAAAAATGGGTGCATGTGTCTCCCGACAATGCCCTTGATCCCTTGCTCGACCACCAACCTCACCCATCACACTTACTTGATTTGCTTGGCATTTTTGTAGCGAACAAAGATGACGATCGGGTATATGTGAATGCTGTGGAGACGCTCGATGGCATGAGGCGCGATATCCAAGAGACAGTGACAGTCCTAGTAATTAAGAATTAAATGATTCTGTTACAAAACGGCTGCTTGCTTAACAACATCAACAGGTCCTTTTATGGTTCTGTGGTGTCTATCCTGGTTTTCTCTTCTCCTCTTGGTTCTCCTTTTTCAATATACTTTACCCATCTCTATCCCCTCCACCCCAGGCCTATGCTCCTCCTTGCTCTCTTACTTCTGTCCTGATGGTACTTATACTATTACAACGAATAGTACCTTCCACATCCCAACCTCTGCAATATTCTCTCTGGTTTCTTCATTTGGTAGCTTTAAAGCCCTGATCAAACGCATCACTTTGGCCTGAGATCGCCCAGTTCACCTCCTTCCTCTGTCCATGACGATGGGAATGACTGCACCGATTTATTTCCATGGTGGTCACCATTAAAATCCACAGGAGCAGGTGAGTGGAGTGTACATTTTGCAGCAAAAACTGCATCCACACAAAGACAGCTAAGTCTTCCTGTGTTCTGTTCCCTGCACCCCCCCAACAAAAAAAAAAAAAAAACCACTCTTCTCTGCAGTGGGTGCATGAAAAGAGTATGGGGGAGGAAGCCTCAGCTCCTCTCCGCTATGTGTTCTTTTGATGTATGTACAAAGCGAACCATATTTGCTTCTCGTGGCTGCCCTGTTATATCTTGTTCTGCCCTTGGAAGGAGATGCTGGGCAGGTGACTTACTGACGCGCAAACTCCCTCATTCACTCTCCACCCGCAGTCCTGCCCCCCAAGTGTGTTAAGGCAGGTAATTAAACCTGAGGAGAACACAGCCCAGTCCTTACCCTCTGCCTCTGGTAATGAGTCAGGACGGAGCAGGCTGGTTGTGGGTGGGCTGAGTCTGAGGCGAGGCAGCACTTCACTTGCCCTGAGGGTACCTGCCTTCCTTGCTTCCTGGGTCCCTTTCTGAGCCACTGCCCCCTTGTAGTACAAGAACTTCATGCCTCAGTCAACCACAAGTAAGAAGAGACTCAATCTGATTTGACTGCTGAATCGCTTCTACTCTGCACTGACTCCAAAAGAGTTCAGAGTAGTTTTCACCCGAGTTCCCTGATCGTCTCCCGTCCATGAGGCTTGCAGAAAGCAAAGCCGCTTGGCCACAGTGGAAGAACTGCGACCGCACGTTTCTTCCCTTTTGAGAAAAATCCCTGAAGATAAGGCTACTATATTAAAAGAACAAGCACCTTTTCTGTTATCTCCTTTATTGAGGCAACAGTTGTCACATCAAAATGTCCACTCCTGCGCTTATAATCTATGAATAGACAGTCTTTCACACCCCGCTCGATGGCTTGTTGAGAAGCTTTCATCACTTCTGTTAAGAACAAAAACAAAAACAAAAACAAATAATGGTTTATTCCATTTTGTCCGTGAAACATTAATTTAGTACATATTATTTGGAGGTTCATTAGTTATCTCTCTGTATGTATGTATGTATGTATGTATGTATGTATGTATGTATGTATGTATGTATGTATGT
>JAHTLZ010003518.1:34642029-34653959 GCA_023846285.1 Phrynocephalus versicolor | reverse complement strand
TGTATGTATGTATGTATGTATGTATGTATGTATGTATGTATGTATGTTAAAACTACTGGCAATGACTACTTCAAAAGGAACAAAAAAAATTACAAGGAAAACATACAAAAATGATGTACAGAATGGAATTGTCACAACAGTACCAATTTAGTCTTTTTAAAAGTAGATTATCTTCACTTGTACCTTGGTTGTGAACTCTAATTACATCTGACTTTTAAAAAATTAATACATATTAATTTAAAAATACATCACAAATAAGTGCCTAGGACATAATCACTGTAAGATGTATTATCTATTACCGTAAATGAATGAAGTAAAGTATATCAGCACCGCTCACAGTCTTGTCTTTTAAAAAGGCCACACTACAAAAAGTCCAAGATCTGGACGTAGGTAAGAGCAATGAAGTGGAAATGAGGTATTAAGAGTTGAAGGGCGTGAGAAGGTGACATTCACGTTTTAAAACATTCCATCTTGAAACTCTATGCAAGTTGGAAATTACATAGCAGGAAGTAAGCTGCGCTAGGCAGCCTCCTTCCGACAAGACACTCTTAAAAGAAATTCTTGGAAGCTTTCAAAAATGGAACCCCAGACTCTGGCAGTCTTTAATCAAATAGTTCACACCAGCACCTTAGGATTCTGTCACTTCATTTTGCTGCAGGTGTTAACTGATCAATTAATTAATTGACTGACTGACTGATTGACCAACCAACCAACCAACCATGTGTGTACGCGAGAGGATATCAGATGGTAAGAAACTTTAGAAACACAGTACAGAAAGGGAACATAGATATAGTTGTGAGATCAAGTAGAAAATTCCGTGTTGCAGAGTACAAGAAAGAAGTATGGGAGGAGCAAAGCAAATATGGAGTAGTATGGCTAGCTAACTCTGCAAGGGAAGGGGGAGACTGGGGGAAGGGTACATGTCACCTTTTTGTGGGGGGAGGCACAAATTGCAGTTTGAAGGTTATGGTATTTAAAGAACTGAAGTACTATATTGGTCACAGCCACCTGGGTCACCTACAGGAGGACACAACTGACCCTGATATTTATATTTCGTCATCAGAATAAGCCTTATCCACCCACCCATCCATCCATCCATCCAATTTATATGCTGCCCATATAGCCTAGGGGCCACTCAAAACCTCAATACTTTAAAGGTTATTAGCCTTTTGGGTGTCTGCTGAGTGGAAAGCAAGAGTAGAACTATGTCACTTGTTTAAATACTGCCATGGTACAAGCAGCGATCTCCATGAAGAACCCACCTCTGTTTGTGCAACAGAAATACTGGGATAAGCAGTGCAATCCCATGCTGCCTTGCGGATAGGGCTTCCAGACGAAGTTCAAAACATTACTGGCCCAAAGAGAGTGAACAGTTGTTACCAGAGAATTCTCTACTACTGAAGTACTTACCAAGAGGGCATCGGCAGAATTTCCCTGGAGACTCCTTGACTAACATGTCCTTCACAGCATCAAGTAATGGCCCCAGGATAAGCACGGGCCTAGGAGAGGTGCATTCCACTTTCTGAACGCGCTGATAAGCAAGGCTTACAGTATCTGGAAAGACAGGGAGCATTTACAACTAGATTCTAATTTAAGTTCTTTTCTGGACACATTTTTTTTTCTTAACTCAACGACACATTCTAGGTTTTATTGTAGGGATCTGAAACATGCATCTATAGTCTCTAACTGTACAATACAGTATATGAATTTAAAACAATCAATAGCAATGAGATGGAAACAGATTATTAGGAACTATTCTGGGAAATTTATATTTCATATCCATGAAGTGTAAATATCCAAGAAAAAAAATAACTTACAAAAACAACAACCTTATTCTTTCATCCATTTAAAAAGTCTCCTAATTTTACTGATGGCAAGATTAACTTATTTTTTTGGGGAAACTGGTGGTATAAAAGTAAATAAAAATGGTGTTGAACTATGAGATCTATTTGTTGTATGTACTGGAAGAAGTAATATGGCATTATCCAAATTAAGGCCTCCCAACCTTGTTACAAAGCTTTAATTTTACATTTGAAGTAAGTATCTTCAAAAACCCAAAATTCTATCACCATCGTCTCTCACTCCCACAGTATATAACAACCTATTAAACAGTGTTTCAGAAATGTTTAGTATGATCTTACACACAAGTTCTGCTTAGGCAACCCAATGAGAATGACTACTATTCAAGTCTAGGGAACAGTGCACCTTTTAGTGTCAATGGACCTTTACAGAAGCCTTCCCAACGTAAGTGAAGAAAAGTCATAACCTGAACTCAACATTTATAGGAGCAGCACCAAGGATTTTGATGACAATGACCCAAAAAAATGAATACAGCACTAGCCTAGAGATGTTTGATTACTGCTCTATTACCAAGGAAGACAGGATTCCGTCACATTACACAGGAGACATTACTAAGCCCCACCCCACACTTTAACAGCAAACAAATTCGACAGAGAAAAAGATAGCATATCAGGAAGGCTAGAACAAAAATTTATGATTTCTACAACACAGCTAAAATGTTAGTTGTATCAGTGCAGGGAATATGAATGGGGAAAGAGGAAAGCACAAGGGGGATGGACCCCTGGAAGCCTGCATTTGAAGTACAGCCTTCAAAAAACCTATGCTACGTACCATGGTTCCTAAGTCTAGCCATCTTGTCTCTTGTGTGGGAGATGAAATGACACTGGGTTACGTCACTTGTGTTGGAAGACCATGCATTGTGACATCATACAGCTGACTAAAAGACTGCCTAAGAGGGTTAAAGCAGGCATGCCCAAACTTTGGCCCTTCTGATGTTTTGGACCACAACTCCCAGAATTCTAAGCTTAGGTTTCCAATGGTAAAAGACTGTGGGAGTTGGGGTCCAAAACATCTGGAGGGCCAAAGTTTGGACATGCCTGGGTTAAAGGCTGATTGAGAATCTGCCCTCTACCTGAGCCAAGCAGCTGTGACAGGAAGCAAGATCTGTGGGGACACAGTCTCACAGAATAACTGAGATGGAAGAGATCAATATGGTCATTGGGACCAACCCCCTCCTTAATGCAGGAATTCAGATCAAACCAGATCTGACCGGTGGTTGTCCAATTTTCCCCTTGAAATGCCTCCAGCATCGAAGCACTCACCATCGTTGTACTGCTCTAACAGGACGTTTTCCCTGAGAGTCAGCCTAAATATGGCTTCCCGGAGCTTGAGTCCATTATTACCTGACCTGCACTCTGGGAAGATTGACAACCGATCCTGCCCCTTCTCTGTATGAGTACCTTTCAAATATTCAAAAAGAGCTATTAAATCAGTCTTGAGTCTTCTTTTCTCAATCCTAAACATGCCCAGTTCTTTCGGTCATTCCTCATAGGGCTTGGTTTTCTGGTCCCCTGATCATCCTTGTTTGCCCTCTGCTGAACTAGCTCCAGTTTGTTGGCATCCTTCTTCAAGTGTGGTATCCAGAACCAAAACTGGTGGTCTAGATGAGGGCTAACCAGTGTTGAATAGAGGGGGGACTACAACTTCACACAGTTTAGAGGCAATACAGTGGTACCTTGTATAAAGGAATTAATTCGTTCCAAATGAAATTATGTTAAGCAAATTTTCCTTTATACAAATTCCCCATAGGAATGCATTGAAAAGGGAATGATCCCATTTTATGTTGTATGGATTTGCCCCATAGACAATTATGTTAAGCAAATTTCCCCTATCTCCGGAATATTTTATGTTGTACAAATTTTATGTTATACAAGCTGTTTGTTATACAAGGGTCCACTGTACTTCTGTTTATATCTCTTAAATTTTCATTTTTCTTTCTTTCTTTCTTTCTTTCTTTTTTTTTTTTTTTGCAGCCAGATCACACTACTGGCTCGTATTCAGCTTGTGATCTACAACACTACCACAATCCTTTTCACTCACAGTATTCTTGAGCCATGTTTCTCACACCTTGTAACTGTATTTGGTTTCTTTTCCTAGGTGCAGGACTTTGCACTTATTCCTGATAAACGTTATTCTGTTGTCTTCGGCCCAGTGCTTGATCCTAACAAGATCTTTTTTAATTTTGTTCCTATCTTCCAAGGTATTAGCTATTCCACCCAGTTTTGTGTTGTCCTCAAAATGCCTAAATGTCCCCTGTACTTGCTCATCCAAATCAAAATGTTGAAGAGTACCGGGCCCAAAACTAAGCCTTGTGGTACCCCACTTCTTACCTCCTCCCAGTTTTGAGAAGGAGATACTGCTAAATACTCTTCAAATACAATTCTGTAACCAACTGTGTATCCACCTAGCAGTTGTTCTATCCAGCTCACACCTCACTGGTTTGCTAATCAGAATACCACAGGGCACTCGGTCAAAAGCTTTTCTGGAGTTAAGATAATATTAGGTTTAAAACATTCCCGCCATCTATTAGGGAGTTTGCCAAATCAAAAAAAAAAAATGAGGTAAGATTAGTCTGGCACAATTTTGTCTTGACAAATCCACGTTGTCTTCTAGTTATGACTGCCTTGTTCTTACTGTGCTTGCAGAGTGACTGCTTTATACTCTGCTCCAGAATTTTCCCTGAAATTGATGACAGGGTGACCAGTCTGTAGTTTCACTCCCTATAGATTAAGGAACAGGATTGCTCTGGAGAAAAGCAGTCAGATATTTTGTGAAGAAAATGTCCGGCAACCCAGTCGACTCCATATATTTTCCCCCAAAGGCAAGGAGAGAATATGGACCAGAGTAATGTGATTTGTATGTAAAAGAAGTCGTCATTGGATGGGGCACAGAATCTGAATGTTTTTGGTGTTGGCCTTTTTAAACCCAAAGTGCAAATACATATCAACTATGTTGTCACATGCTAATCGAACAGAGCAATCACTTGCCATCTAAGAAAGGAATGGAGTCCGTGCTGATGGTATCCAAGGCCAGCAAATCCTTTCCGTCTTTGGACCCGCTCCGCTTGTGTTTATGCTTCCTCCTAAAGAAGGACCTCCGGGCTGCTGCCGAGGACGACTTGGCAGAGCTGTTGTCATCTTTAGCCTCAGACATACTGTGCCTCCTATAGAATTCCTGTTCCATCCTAAAAGGGAACCATTGGGATTAGAGATGGGCACGAAACGAACAATTTTTCGTTTGTTTTCGTTTTTTCATTTCGTTATGTAACGAAACGACAAACGGATTTTGTCTCTAAAATGAAACGAAACGAACAGAAACACTGGAATTTTTGCCGTGCGTTTCGTTTCCGTTACTGCAATATGAGTGAATTGCTTAAAATCCTTTTAAAAAATCACAAAAAATTGAAATAAATGGTAACGAAATGGTAATGAAATGAACGAAAACAAAAACAATTTTTTTTGCAAAAATTCATGAAAAACGGAAACGAACCGAAACGGACCCTCCAAACTACAAATGAAATACCATTTTTCTGATTCGTGCCCATCTCTAATTGGGATAATCAGGCAAACGACAACATACTTGTGAAAAAGTGAATGCAATTGAGCCCTGCCTCCTTTGTTTTAGACCAGGCATGTCCAAACTTCGGCCCTCCTGATGTTTTGGACCACAACTCCCAGAATTCGAAGCCTGTATGCCCAATGGCAAAGGACTATGGGAGTTGTGGTCCAAAACATCTGGAGGGCCGAAGTTTGGACATGTCTGTTTTAGACACTTACTAAACATTTATTTAAGAATGGAACGTTCTTCCAGGAAAGCCTCTCTTTCAACTGGCTCTATTGGTTTGGGGGGCAGCTACCCAGACGTGAATGAGAAAAGGACAGCCATGTGAATTATGGGAATACCCCTCCCAAAATCAGAGGTGGGGCAGTTCACAGAATCATGAGGTTTGAGCATTCCAGGGGTAAGACAGGAGCAGGAGCTTGAGAAGGCTAGTGAGAAGCCACCGCTGAATGTCAAGGGGGTGGTGGGGAGGCAAGATAATCAAGCCATCATGTTGCAAGCATGGAGGAGGGGAGAGAGAGAACTCAAACGGGATAAGGCAGCAGGGACATAGGGGGAACATTTTGTCATTACTGGCTAGAGCTCTTAGCTCAGTGGTGCTGCTGTCTTCTGCCCCTTGATCTTGATCTCCTTGATCTTTTATGAAGAGCAAGTCATAATTTACTGGATTAAAAGAAAGAACGTGACACAGTCCTGAATCCCAAAATTAAACATGGTTGCTATAAAAACGCTATTAACGTGACCGTGGGAAGCCTAGCGTCTGAATCAGAAAATAAAGGCCTTTCCATTTTTAGCAGAAGGGCGAGCATCAACACCACTAAAAATGACTTGACGGAATAGTTTCTTTAATTGGGTGTTATTAAACACATGCCACCTCTCTCAAGTAACTTTACTACGCAACTTGATACCCCCTTCAGTATTGGTGACAAAGCTTTGGAGACTGAAATCCTTGGCTCCCCCCCCCCCCGGTCCCTATTAACGGTGTGCTTTTTAGAAATGATATAAATGCCACTTATATCTCCAAGGTGGAATTACATGTATTTGCTGGGAATCTGCCCTCTTTCCAGCTTTTGGGCATTCTCGTCTAGCTGCCATGCCATCCAGCAACCAAAGTTCCCCTGGGGCAGAGTGTCGTCGACATACAGAATGTCGTCTTTCTTAAAGCTCAAGTCCTGCTCCACTTCTGCCAGCCGGTCATAAAGTGCCCTGCAAAGAAAGAGAGAGGAAAATGATGTTTAGGGCTAGGGAATATCAAGAACTCCAGGGCATGTCTTCTTCCCCTCCCTTTTTTTGGGGCTGTTTTGGGATTTAGGCAACTGTAATCCATGAAAACTCCCCTTTCCAAGTTCCGATGGAGACTGCAAGAGGCTTGTACTTCAGACTCTTATTTGGCCGAAGAACAGAAGAAGAGGGCTTGTTAATTCCTACGACTGATAAATAAACCTATGGATTCCCTAAACCAGAATGTAGGCTAGGATCCTGCCTTCTGCACCTGAATGGTTTTATAGAGCAAAGGAATTCTGTTTTCCCTGCTGCAATGATTAGCTAATCTTAGGGATTCTGGAGCAGCTGTATAACAAGAGTAATGAAAATGGAAGGGGGCCCTATAAGGATACTGAGTCCAAGTCCTTCTTGCTCAATGCAAGGATACAATTGTACTGCTAGGGCCTTTTAACACGACCCCTAAACTCCGCGGCAAATGGCTCCGAGCTCTGGAGCTTAAAATTGTTTCCCCACCAGCTCAGGAGTTTACAGAAAATTAAGTGCGACCACGCCCACCTAAGCGCATCCCAGCGCACTTTTCAGGTACCTGCTCTCCGGGGGTGAAAATCCCTGATGCGGATGTAACCTAGTGAGTGTCAGGCTCTCCTCGCTTCTGTTTGTTGTTGTTTTGCCCCCCCCTTTAAGAGACAGGGATCAGGACGACGACGGGGCTCGGGGCAGCTTCAACCAGCAGACGGAGGTGAGCCTGCATTCTTTTCTCCCTTTTTTCTCCCTCCCCTCACACAGAGAGGAGCAAGGAAGTGCGGAGGGGTGGGAACGCAGGAAGAGCAACAAACCCCCAAGATCTCTGGTCCGAATTTAAGTGGCCAGCGGATCTTAGGGGTTGTGTGAAAAGGCTCCTAGTCTCAGCTAGAGAATAACCCCACTGGATTAACTGCTGAATGCTAAGTCAACTCTTCTACCAAACCACCCGAGTCAACTGGCCTACTCCAGTCAGTAGTAGTGACAGGTTACTGCTCTGTTTCCACAATCACTAAGAATTCCACAATTACTAACATAGGCATATGCTCACTCTGACATTAAGATCAGATTAAATATTATGGCAACAGAATCATAAACACGTGTACAGCAGTTTATTCATTGACTGACCGATTGATTGATTTCTCCTAGAAGGTAAGCCAATGCCATCCCTGCACTATGGATGTTTTCCTTCCAACAAAGAGGACACATAAAAAATACAGTAGCACCCGCGTATCCGCTGATTTGCCATCTGTAGATTCAGTTATCCGTAGATGGCAAGTGGCAGGGTGAGGGACAGGGACAGCAGCGTGTAGATTGGGGAGTCACCCCTGAGGTCCCAATTATACCTATAGATATTTTTTTTCAGGCATAAGGTTGCCAATGCCATCTGTGGATTCCTACCAGCAGTTAGGAAAAGCCCTGGAGAAGGGCATTAAGGAGATTACTGCAGAGCTCTTTGATCCCCATCCATTCCAGAGAGGGTGGGTGGAGCTAGGCCGATAATCTGTCACAGGTATTTTTCTCTTCACTGCCATCAGTGGGATGGGTGACAGAAATATTGCAAGGCAAGGCAAAAACCAAAAAAACAAAAATGGCACACACCCCTACCCCGTGATTTGAACTTGCTGTTCATATTGCATCAGGACTTAGCAGATAAGCTTGGCTTAGGCTTTCCTCTTTGCCCCAGTCTGGCTTGATTTGTCCATGTTGGTTTTTTATTTATGGTTTATGTTAGTTTACTGTTAGCCGTTACCATCTTGTTCTTCTTGCTGGGCCCACCTTTATTCTTTATTTGTATGGATCTCTTATTTGTATTATTTTCCTTATTGTTCACCGGTATGGGCGGTGTGTAAATGGAAATAATAAATAAATAAATATAAAATATGTACATTCGTCTGAGAAACCAAACACTTAATTATAAACATTAAAATACGCACATAAGCACTTGTTCTTTGTTCTATCCCGCCTTGGGTCCTTTAGGGGAGAAAGGCAGGACAGAAATATTTTTTAAAAATAAACTTTGATTGAGTACACTAAGTATACATTCATTAACACAGTCTTTAAAAATCTTGTAGTCAGAAAGCTACTAACCACATAACTGAAACTGACTACTTTTGTAATACTATGTCTGAAACCCTGTTGGCGATGATCTTGAGTAATCCTCTAGTATTAAATACTCTCCCCTGTCACTGTCCGGAAGCGCCCAAACACTTCCCAAGGGCAAAAGGGAGACACGGGACCTTCAAAGAGGGACAGGGACTCTTTTTGATTCCATTAAATCAACGAGATCTGACACCGTCATCTGGGATGAGCAGCACAAATTTACACCAATCACACGCATCATTGGCTGAAATTCAGCCTCATAACCTATGTTGCACAGGGCTGATGATATAATCAGCCATGACAGTTTTTCAGAAATCAAACATTTCCCCCCTTCCCCTGTACCAGAAGTTCCTGAGGCTCCCTTGGGATTCCTTTGTCACTGGTGATTTCAGAAATGGAAAATTTCCCTCCCATCTTGCAGCTCCCAAATATCAGAAGTGTTTTATTTCTGAGAAATTGCCACAGCTGATGACATCGGCCGCCTTTGGTTTTTGGAAAAAAAAACATTTTAAGCACAACCCCCCACCCCCAATATATTTGTCTTCACAAGACTTTGGGATAGGAGTCACTATTAATTTTATTTTACAGGAAACACTTAAGAACATTGAACTGGTTGGTGTCTGCACTGTGTGAATGAACATTCAGATACCTCAAAACCTATACTGTACTTCCAATTTCCCCTAAGCACAAGATGTACCTCTTGGAGGTAATGCAGGAAGGTGAGCTGATCTGTGATACAGAGTTCCGTGTGTTGAGCTTGGTGACACTGAAGTTGGGTCAGCCACTCAGCTGCTCTCCTTAAAGGGCGTGGAGGTCCCCCCTTGCTGACTGCGGCATGGAAGGAACTCGCATGTACAAATACACTGGGACAGGGTTTCAGTTGCTGCAATGAACTTTCCTACCAGCTACTGCCAATTAAAGCACAACACACACAATCCTTTTGGTGGAGCTCATTCACACATTTGGGAGCAAATCACCAAGTGCTGAAAGATGGCCGGCTATTTGTGTCCATGTGTAGCAGTTCTTACTGGCTGACGTAACATCTCCTGGCTTACGGAATGATATTTTAAATACCTGACATAGAATCCATCTCCAGAGAGCTCTTTGATCCGGTTGAATTCTTCTACTCTGTACTGTGCTTTTATTTTGACATTTTCACCTGGCTTGAGCATTTCAAGGTAAGCTTCCTCAGCTGTCTTATTCCGCATATCAACGGATCCGTACTGGAAGGAAGGTGTGGAGGAGAGAAAGGAAGAAACGAAACCATGAATGCTTGAAATCCTAAGTCTGATATAAATCTTCTGCCTATTAAACAAGAGGGTGACTCTGCCAAAGAGGAAGAAAAGAAACAACACAGCTCCTAACATAAAACAGTAACAGAGCACTGGCAGCTAAGTTATATCCAATAAAATTATTAGCCATTCTGTTCCAATTGTCTGATTTACAGCACACAGGCACTCTGGGGGTCTCAGATCTGCATTTTTCCTTTCCTGTATCTACAGTTGGGTTCTCCAGATGTACATCTAAACCCCAGTTTACTGTCCCAACATGCCTATCTCCCTACTGGCCTCTGCCCTGCTTCTGTGGCACAGCTGTCAAGAGGAGGCTGGGCGTCTTGTCTCCGTTTTATATTTATTACAATCTTCTGGGTTGTCCAAACCCAGACAAACTCTGGTGGGTATTACTCCAGTTTACAAAAAAGAAAGCCAACCCAAGCCCTAGTTTTTGTTTCAAGATATCATGGCTAAAAAGTAATTCTAGGGTAGGATTTCACCATATCAACTCTGAGGAACTATTGGACATCTAGGTATTTTGGACGGTAACTTGCGTATCACTGCTGAAGTCCAAATCACCTCGTGTTTTGCAAGTCCCCCATCCTGGACTTCACTTATTAAACTAATTAATCCAAAAGAGAGAACCAGATGCCCCTAACTTCCTCCTCCTCCTCCTCCTCCTCAGAGCTAACCCAGAGAAGGGGGAGGAGCTAGATTCATTATCCTAATGTTAAACCATTAGGCTGGCAACACAGCCCCTGTTTTTTGCATCCACAAGCTGTGCGACGGTTTAAACCATTACCCCTCTTACTTTTACGTCCACCGTTTACCTCAAGGATCATGTCTCCTAAGACCAGTCCCTCCGGTCCTTTGACAGGGCTGTCATCATCTAGGTCAGACACAAATATTCCATACAGATTTCCACCACATATTTGGATTCCATGTTCCCCCTGAGACTTCTTCAGGGTCACTGTTCGAGGCTCAGGTGGTTTCTTAGTCGTGTCCACAGAATTCCTTTTCAACACCAAGGGGGGGGGGGGAAGAGAGGCCCAAAGACCTGTTTGAATGGGAATCTATTTTGAGAAGTACTCCCACATCAGGCCTGGGGGACTCTTAAGCCCATGCTCCTGTGACCGTTCTTTATGAGAGAGGTGAAACCCAAAGGACAGTCCAGCGGCCAAATTTCAAGTCAGTTTCTTATAAAAGAGCAAGCTGCTTTCCACTGTAGTGATTTGTATTTTGAGTTCCTCTCAGGCGCTCTCGATATTATGCCCCTTCCTTGGGGGACATAAAAGTAGCATGCCACGGTACTTGTAAATGGACCTTATGATTATTTTTTTTAATTCAGTGCCCCCTTCCACCACCAGCTGCCCTGCATCAATCAGCTTTCTCCAATACGATGTGCTTCAGGTGACATGGACAGGAACTCGCCTCAGCCAGCGTGGTCAACAACGGGAAGGGATGATGATGGTGGGTGTAGTCCAAACAAGTGGATGGCACCATACTGGAGAAGACTGCTCAAGCTAATTAAAAAGGCCCAGCAATCAGCAATTGAAAATAGAGAGGTTGTTTTAAGAGGGGCTTGGTGTGTGTGTGTGTGTGTGTGTGTGAGAGAGAGAGAGAGAGAGAGAGAGAGAGAGAGAGAGAGAGAGAGAGAGAGACTAAACAAGGAGACTACTTACCTCATTGAATTGCGGGGACTGGTAGTTGGAGTGGTCTGCTTGGATGGGGGTGTCATGGTCCCTTCATCCTGTTCGCTCACAGTATCAATTATGGAATGGCTGTCCGGAGTGGCAGCTCCACTGCCTTGGGGAGTGGAATGACTGCTCACAGGTTCTAGCCGGGAGCTCCAATTAAAGGAGAAGATAACAGCAGTAAGAATATTAG
>JAHTLZ010003518.1:34599147-34637692 GCA_023846285.1 Phrynocephalus versicolor | reverse complement strand
ACATACATACATACATACATACATACATACATACATACATACATACATACATACATACATACATACATACATACATACATACATACTGCCAGTGGAATCATATATTGCGTGGGCATCTGTATATTTCAGCCAAGAGCACATTTGATCCATGTGCATTATGGATGCAAGCTCGGGTTTCTAAATAGCTCTTTTTTTGCACCTACAGGCCAGAAACTTGCATAAGGGAAATGAGCTTAGTCTTGATGGATACTGAGATGTTGGTTGAGTTTCTGGAGGAACGCACAGGAATGCATCTAAGTTTTTGCTAATGAATGGCAACTTGCTACCAACACATACACAACTCCGGTTATGCAAGGGTAAATTAGGGATTACAAGCAGTGCATTTTTGTTTCTGTTCATATACAAAACAGAAGGAATTGGAAAATTTTATTTTTTTTATTTCATCACCACCATGTTCCTATCCATGAAGTGTAACAGTTCCAGCGGTAGAATACTCAGCTTAAACCAAGCTAATCTCTAACCTGCAACTTCACTAGGTGGAAATCACCCTTTGGGCTTTCAAAGGAGATGTCTGCTCACACAAGAGATTGCAGGATTCTTCACTTTGTGAGCAGTGGCCAGGCAGGAACCACCCAGGGAACTGACTGATACTCGGCATGCTCCCTGGCAATAGGATACTAGCCTACACTTTATTCACATAAGAGTACTGTTGACCACTATCAAAGGGAGGAATGTCCTTGTTGCAGCTCTCTCTCTCTCTCTCTCTCTCTCTCTCTCTCTCTAAGGTACCAGTAAAGCCTCCTCCTCTTTGGAGCCCGCTTTGTAAAAGTTCTGTCATCATCATTCCTGGAAACCAGTGGTCTCCAGACTCTTATGGAACACTTGTCTTCAACTAGTGGAGTTGAGACCCAAGAGAGTCAGAAGCCACTTGGATGAAAGAGTTTAATGCAGGCCACCTATATTTTTGAAGAGGGAAATTATAAGCAGAATAAGTGGCACAAACAGAGAGAAAGACAGGTGGGAGATAGAGCAAGGGGAACAGAAATATGGATGGATGCCTAGTAGAGAACCGACAAGAGTATTTTTCATATAGCAGGCTGTGGCTAAAGGTGGGTATCGGTCTGCAAAAGTCACAGGCTGTTATTTTTCCAGTTATCCGTTTCATTAGTGAGCACAATTCTCCCCACCCCTGAGCGCTGTTTCAACAAACCGCAGCAAGATATAATAATTTCCAATCAAGTTTTCAAAAACAAGACCTTAAAGAAGGTATCGCCACTTACTTATCTTTTCGCCGTTGTCCAACTGATACTGGACTCACGGAGATCCTGGGCATGGTGGAAAGAGAATTTTGCGACTGACTGCTGGCAAAGGACGACGTCTCGAGGTTAAGCGGTGACTGCGGAGGGGTTATTAGGCTTGGGCTGCTACATTCAGAATGAGACAATGAACCTACATGGAACCAATACAGAATCTCACACGTTGCAATGTTTCTTTCCTAACATTTCCCCACCCCCCCACCAGCAGATTTCCACCTAGAACAATGTCCTTACTCGTTTTTTTAAAGGAGCAATAGAGATGTGCATTTTGGATTTATTTATTTATTTTGGACTGGGCAGGGCAACTTCCTTTCCAAACAGGAAGCTAGGCATCTGCAAGGCATGAAGCCTGCCAGCTGGGCCTTCTCTTCAGGGGAGCGCAATTAAATGTCTGTAAGGTCTAGATCAAACTTGGGTGGGACCCTCAGAAAGAATCATGGGGCTTGTAGTCCCACCCCCCAAAAAAATCAGAAATTCACATCCCTAAAAAGGAACACCAGCTGTAGCTTCTGATGACAATGCTACAATAAGAACCCGCAACAGAATACTGCAATATGGAGCATTTCTGCAGAGCTACCTCTTCCTCTAAGATACTCTAGGCCAGGGGTGGTGAACCTTCAGCACTCCAGATGTTTTGGACCACAACTCTCACAGTCCTTTGTCACTGGCAATCTAGGCTTGGGATTCTGGCAGTCGTGGTCCAAAACATCTGGCGTGCCAAAGGTTCGCCACCACCGCTCTAGGCCGTATCTTGCAAGGGAAAGATTAAATATAATGCCCTCGTGTGCCCAGTCCTCCATGTGGCCTGCAGTTTGCATTTGCACACGTGGGAGACAGATCCATTAAAAGCCAAAAGGGCTTCCACGTGAACACAGCCTTGTGCAAATTCTGGAAGGGGAAACAGCCATGTATCCAATGGGCTGTTGAGTGAAAAAGAAGAAAATGCTAGCTTCAATTCCATTCCTCCCCTCCCATTCCCTGGCCCATTATCAGTTGGCACTTCAACAGTCATCCTCTGCATTGAAAGCCCCAGCCCCAACTCCAGCCCCAGCCCTTCCAGCAGATTCCCTTCCCTAAAGGCACTTAGGATGCCCCCAAACTGACGATATCTCCTCTTTCCAACTGAGTGGCATTTTGGCTACATATGGACTGGTATTCAGAGGACGCAGATCACTATGAAGGGGGATGCAACCAATGCTTCAGTGTGGAGCGTTCTCCTTCAGATTCCATCCATCCCTGTCCTTCCCAGGCTGTTCCAGTCTGCTTCTTCCACAGAGGTGTTTTGTTTTTGGCCATCCTATCACCGTCTCCCAGTTTTTTTTGGTTTTTTTTTGTTATTTCTGTCAACACTGAGATGCCCAAGCCAGGTATTACAACTCTTGTGCATGACTGTGCCTACTGTCATATGTAAGGATTGGCACTTCAAAGAAAGGGTGTGCTGTCAGTATATATAACTAATATTTACCCCAGAATGAAACAGGATGAAGAGCGGTGTTGCCAAATGTTGCTTAAAGGGAAATTTTGGCATCAGAGAGATAATAAGGCAAGCTTTAAAAGGACTTTTTGTATGTTTTGCATTTTCTCAAGGAATTCCATATATGCATCCCTAGTGAACAGACCTCTCTGTGTGTGTGTGTGTGTGTGACTACACTGTAACATGCAGACACTTACATCTGCTGCTCATATTGACCAGCTGCCTGTGCCACATGCTATACTGGTCCAGCTGAAAGACCAAGCACTGTACAGGAAACATGACTGACACAAGAACACTTGCCACAGCTGATATGGAAGTCAACATACAGATGACAGCATGCTCCATGGACAAGCTCAGTACAAAGCGGTTGTCCCTACTTTGACAACAGGAACAGAGAATTCGTAACTCTTCATCAAACCCAATTGCGTAATGGTAACCGTTGAAATGTAAGAGATTCCGGCATTTACAGTCCTTATGTATGGCAGGTATCACACCATAAACATAGGATAAGGGCCATTTCCTTGCTCTAAACAATAACTGAAGTCTACTCAAGTATAGAAATCCACATTCATGACAAACTCTCCAATAGCGCAATACAAAATATTTAGTTTTTTTACCCCTATCAGAGCCAATGATGGACCTTGGGTATCTTGGCGTCAAGGGTATTTTTATTCGTTCTGTTCTATACTGCAGGTTGCTGGAAGAACCTACTTTAAAATACAAAAGGGGGAAAATCAAACTTAATAAGAAAAAGGACATAGACGTCTGAGCCTTATAAAATTACTTGAGTGACTAAGTAACAAAGATGTAACACGATTCTGCAGGTAATTGTATTGTTGCTTAGAAACTCTATTTGTCAGCAAGAATTCCCACTTGTGTCTGCAATTTACTGACCCAAATCAGATGTGATGGTAGCAGCTCTGCACATCTGAACATGGAATTGCTCCTAAGCACTGACTGTATAACAAGAAGGTTTATCTTTAAGATCAAAAGGGTATATGGGTAAGGAGTATTCTCCCTCTTTGTAGCTCCTTCCCTTTTACTGGGTACCCTTCTCTTTGGCTGAACTCTGGTACTGAAAATGCATCCCACGGGAAGGTTGGTGGGTGGAATTAGGCAAGAGGGGCTGCAGGAGGATATGCTGGGAGTTATGTTTGGTGCCTTTACTCATAAATAGAGATGGGCACGACTCAAAAAATTGTTTTTCGTTTTTCGTTTGGTCGTTTAGGGGTCCGTTTCGGTTCGTTTTCATTTTCGTTGGTTTCCCCCCGCAAATTTTTCGTTTTCGTTTCGTTACCTAACAAAAACGAAAACGAAAACGAAAAATTTCTGTTTCGTTAGCATTCTTTTCAATTCAATGTGTTTGCAGCAACGAAAACGAAAAACACGGCAAAATTTTTCATTTTCGAAAAATTTTCGTTTTCGTTTCGTTACCTAACGAAAACGAAAAAACAAAAATGAAAACGAAAATTTCGCTGAGTCGTGCCCATCTCTACTCATAAAAGCTTTATGCCTTTAATTTAAGACACAAACAACATTTGCCACAGTATATAGGGCACTTCATCTTAAGCTACACCCCCCTCACACACACTCATTCTGCAAGGGACTCTGGAAATGGATAAACAAAACATTTTTCTTACCATTTGGACTTTAAGTCAAAACAAAGAAGGTTGATCTACTATGGCAACTGCTGGATTCCCCCTTTGATTAGATGTTCGTGTAACCCCACCCAGGCAAGTAATGGTGTGCAGTCAGCCTTTAATATGACCCCCGTTTGTATTTTCTGCCATTTTCAAGTAGAAATGTACATGCAATCTTGTCATTGCCAAGAGATTATTTCAAGACTGACTTAAGCTCTGAACCAGCCTCGAAACTGGATTTGGTGCAGTAAATTGCAGACGTAACTCTTAAATAAACAGACAACCACATTACACAACATGCTCTGACAAAGAAGCAGCCTGATCTTTAAGACAAGGCAGATTGATTGCACAGGCAGAACATGTAACCCAACAAACCTGCATAGACTACATACAAATAGGAGAGCACAAACTCAAAGATTCATTCTTGCACTAGTGTGCGAACAAACACTTGACATTCTAGGCACTGGTGTAATGGCTTTGGGACAAATCCCGCGACCCCTTGGAAACAGACGAGCCCTTGTCTTTCCAAGCCCAGCTCCCAACAGCCAAAGAGAATAACCTGTCTGAGTATGGACTCTGAAAGTTTGGGCTGCACTGGACTCTGCACTGACAGGCAGCCATGAGTCGGAAGCACGCCATAGCGTTTCCCCAGTTGCATAAAGCCAGGCTGCAAAAAAGGTGCTCAATGGTCCCGTGTGCGACGCTACTTACCAAGTCTTGCACTGGAGGGCAGCGAATTGGAACCATGTGACGATCTTGTGCGCGTGTTTTCAGAGCACTCATTGGAGTGCTTGTGACTCAGGTCCAAACTCAGGCGGCCTTGGTGCTGAGCACTGTGACAGAAGGGAAAACTAATTGTTCCTAGACAAAATGCATGGGCCACCAGCATCGCATGCAAGTGGTACATATGGACATCACCTCTCACCCATGAACCTTAGCTAAGACAGAAAACACAACTGGAGAACCATTATTTGCCCAATGCATCTATGAATACTTAAAACAGTGGAGGTAGGACTTCAGCTGCCATATCATGCCTGTGGGCCTCTGAAACTATTACGTTGCCCACACAAAAGTGGGTGGGCTTTTAACATGGTCTCCCAAGGCTCCTTTTATTTACCCACCTGGGATGAAGATGCTGGTGGCAATACTGGCTGGCAACAGATGGACAGTTAGTGGTGCTGACCCGATGACTCCAAGCAGTGTAAATAGGATTCCGCATAACAGCTGTTACTGCAGGGCATGGTGCAATGTTCCTTGGTACAGTACCTGCTGAGTAAGAACAACACATGCAGTAACTTATGTTTTTGACAGATAGCTCAGCAATAATATACACCTTATAATTATTTATTCTTCATAGCCTATCTGCTCAAACACACCCTGGACATGAAACCAACTCACATATTTTTTTTTAAAAAATATACGTTCACTGTTGATCTCCTAAAGCCCAAAAAAACCACGGAAAAGGACCACTACAGCCACATTGGTCTTTTGTGATAACTTGAGGGAGATTTAACTTCTTCCAAATAAATTCTGCATCCATTTCTAATACTGTCCCAGAGCCTAGTGTTGCACATTTAGGCCTCTTACACAGCTAACAAATACTAAACATGATGTTTCCTCCACCACCACCCCAACACTCCTCACGCCACAGGCATTTATGGTAGTACAGTATATAAACAATGGGAGAAACGACAGTTGATGAGGACAGGTGTAGGGAGCAGGTTGTAAACCAGGGAGCCACACTTCTCTTAAGCCAAACACAAGGGCCAAGAATCAAGCAAGGAAGGAGTGTTATCTAGTAAGATAACCAGGGAGGAATCCCAGATCATAAATAAAACAGAAATTGTTCACTTATCACTTCCCATGTCTGTCATACGGAATGGTATCTGAATTTTTTTTTTTTTTTTTACTACCGGATGTTTCATGCAGCTATAAATCTCTAGAAATCTGTTTACAACAGGGTTGATTTAGGTAACACCACTGCATTCTGTCCTACCACGGTTATCAAACGGAAACACAAATAAAGGCAAAAGTTAATGAGTGAACACATTTACAGTAAAGGAGTCTAAAAAGCAGAAGACTTCAGGCTTCAGCTGTCTCCCAAACATTTTTTTTCTGCCAGAATTTTGAACGCAAATAAAATACCTTGGCCAGTTTCCTTGCTGTAGCTTTGCCTGTACAGCAGTGGAGATGTCACCAGCCAATACAGACTACTCCTAACCAGTCCCTTTTTCCATTTTGTGCGACCCAAAATTGAAAATTGAACACAATGCTCCCACTGCACAGGATTCTGGCCCTTAATTACTTATGGCTAGGATCCTATTACGGTACCTATGCCTGCTTGTATAACTCCAATTATGTAAATTTTGGCAAATTGCAGCCAGTTAAGAACCTGCTATGTTTCTTGTTACACAGCAGTAGCACAACTTGGCATAGGGAAAAGAGAACAAGCACCAATTTCTCAACTGGCAACAATATACCCCTGACATTTTCAATGTAGGAATTACACCACAGTCATTTTGTAACTGGAGTCCGGACATTGTTTTGCTCTTCACAGAACCCTGACTTGATTATCAATGCATAGGATACTTTAATACATTACTTCTACATGTATTGGGCTGCGTGTTGTTATTCTATAATAAGCCTATATTTGACCTAGCAAGAAGGAAAGCAAGTACAAATGTTGGTCTCAGACTGGTTCCTCCAAAACATATCTGTTGTAGTGGAACCAATGAACAGTCTTTAGGTACCTCATAGACCAGTAAGTTTTATTTCACACAAGCTTCATAGTCCATAGCCATGAACTTCATGAAGTGGACTTTAGGCTGCAATAGCTTATGCCTAATCAATCTGGTGATTTCTAAGGTGCAACAACAGCCATCTAGAAATAGGACTCATCTCCTCAGGAGTCATTTTGCTCTAAGGAAAATCGAATGTGTTAAGTCAACAGATGATCTGTGATCAGCTACCTATAGAAGTTACTGCGGAGAGAATTCTGAACAAAAAAAAGCAATTAGCCAAAGGTTGCTACTAACCTGCTGACATGCTCCCAGGGTATAAAGAGGTAGGCGCAAAGCCATCACTATGTCTACTGGACCGTTTGGGTGAATACGTCGGCCACTCCTGTAGTTCAGGAGAAAGAAGCTCTTCACTTGCCGGAGCGTATTTTTGTACCTGTGGGGTGGAAGTCCAAATAATCTGTCTTTGTTTTAACACAGCTTCACCACAGTGTTTAAAACACCATACTGACTATCCACTACAGCAGGGACTGGCAGGGGAGAATGTACCATGTCCTTTGCTGCACAAAATGGCTTCTCACGATTGTTCAGGACCCAGAACAGACATGCTACCATTAATTAGTAACAAGAGCCTCCAAGTTAAACAGCCTATCTCCTGTCCTAGCATAACAATGCATACATATACACTATAGACAAATTTATATTACTTAAATTAATAAGATGTAGTCTTCAAATGAAGAGTAGCCCTTTTTCTTTTCTTTTAGTACAGCACAAAAAAATCACCCTTACGAGTAGAACTGTGGGCTTTCTATAATATCTTGAGGGAAATTTGGTGGGCATACAAAGAGAACATAACAAATAAATGGATGTAAATAAAATCAAGTCAGAATTCTCCCTGCAAGCAAAAAATGCTAGTTGAACTAACTAAACCATTTGATTGATAACAGGACTTTTAAAGGTTCATGAGGTCATAATAGATTATGAGGTCACAATATGTCCTCATAGCGGGTAAAATCTGTCTTACAGGCTGTCTTGTAGTCAAGTCATCCTTATATTGCAGGTAAGTATACATCATATTTTATTATTTCTACTTGAATTACATCTAATCCTCACTATACTGTATTCTTTTTCTATACGGTATAGCACTTTCCTCCCAGGGAATATTCAACATTCTCTTTTTTCCACGTTAGTTCCCCTTTCTCCATCAAACTTCTCTAACACTGGTAGTGTAAGGTTCAAACACCTGAGACACATTAGATCTGAATCTTCATATACTTAGAAACAAAACCAGTTTTCTACGTGCTGTATAGTTGGATTTTCATTGCGAATGTCTGGGGTGCTTTTGTGCCATCTTTAGATACGTTGCACTGAAGGTCAGATAACAACCATTACCAAAAGTGTTAACAATATGTTAACATAAAAGAGAATGGTCAAAATCATTTGGGCATAAATTCATACCAGCAGAACCTGATGACGTTATTAGTTGGTACTGTGCCAGTAAAACTTAACTTTAATTAAATAAAAATTTCATATGCCCATTTTGGGTTCCGAGGTGGTGGTTAGGATAAAGTGTGCAAAGGAGCCCTATATACTTTCTGGAGCTTGCTCCACTTAAGAGGAAAGGTAAGGTATGTACATAAAACATAAGAGAACGATCCTACATGTCTGCTTACATATAAGCCAAAGTGAGTTCTGTGGGACTTACTTCTCACTTAAGTGGATCATTTATTTAGGATTGAAACCCAAATACCACATGTACGATAGAACTGAATGCATATTTCCAACACACCCACCCTCAGTATTTACCCATGCCACCACCTTCTCCTTCCTCGCTGCTTTCAACAGCTATTGAAATCTCTATTGCAGACAGTGCAAGACAAAGGATGGTATTTTTGTCATTACTTTGTAAATCATGCAAGCATTTAAGACAGTATTCCATTAATAACCAACAACACAAATAAAGCATTTCTGACCAAACCTTGGGATGTATACTTGACAAAGTGTGACCAAAATAATGTTAGGTTTTTAAATTATCATAATATTTTACATGTATTTTTAGAACCATTTTAAACCATCTTCCCCTGACTAAATCCGTTAATTTGATACCTATTTGTTTTTAAACGTCACAGCAATTTACTGTTTCTTAGCCCTTAACTGTGTTTATTATTATATTGCAAGCTGCCTTGAGTTGTCCTGAGGAGAAAGGCAGGGCATGCATAAATATATGAATACTCAACTTTAGCTGTATTTGGTCATAGGCCACCACAACAAAACACAGTAAGACATGAGGGGGGAAATGATAATGAGAGGTACAATCTTAAACAAAGCTCTAAAATCATCTGGCAAGGTTTTAACAACAATAATAGTTGAATTAAAGCTAAAAGGAAATAAGTTAATAGAATAAAAACTAAAACAGGACTCCATGATAAACCAGGTATTTTGCTGTCTCAAATAATGGTATAATTTCCTAGGTGCCATGGCAAACAATACAATTGTGCAAGTGAATAAAGGCTGGTCATCATGCAAGAATTTTACTATTATGTTATTCTGTTGCAATCTATAAGCATATGTTATCCGTGGTTTCATATTTAAGAGGCATTTTGGCATGTAACGTATGACATCCTCAATCTGGTGAAAACCAAACTTTTTAAATATCTCCCTTCTAGACAAGCAACGGTATAACTTGGAATCTTAATTCAGTAAAAGCCCTGCAAATCTTGGTGTTAATGAATGCCTAGTGATAGTTTACTATACAATGATTTCTTTTGATATTTAAAAACTAAGATGAAAAGAGTAATATATCGCTCCCCATAAGTCAGAATTAACTTCACTACAATGAGGCAGGACAGGGAAGCCAAGATGGTGCCTCTGACTGGGCATCAACTGGAGGGGGTAGAGTGCTGAAATGCCACTAACAACAGCAGTTGATATACTAGGGGAAACCTAAGCGCATTTCTCATAAATATGTCCTGCAAGTTCTCCAGTGCTTATTTGTCTGTAACTCCTTCACTCCAAGTTTCTCTCCAATGCTACAGACGAATAACAATTTCAGCTTCAAAGATTTCAAGTGTGCGGCTACCTAGATGGCCACTTCCTGAATGGAATAATCTCTGCAACTGGGTGGTATTGCTACTTGATAGTTTAATGATGCTGAGAGTTTTCTCTATGTGAAATTCACATCAAAATTCAGCCTCACATATTTTTATATACCAATTTGTTCTAACTGTTTTTCATCCAAATTCTATTTTATACTTCTCTGTATTCCTCCCAAGAACCTTGATTTTAGACTTGGTAGAGTTGATAAGCAACTTTTACTCCTTGCATACCAACCCAGGGCTGAGAAATAAAAAGACCAAGGTCATCGCCATAAAAAAGCTGTGACCTTACAGCTAGAGGAAAGCCTCATAATGATGGAAATCAACAAGTGTTGACTCACCCTTCAACATCTAATTTAACGGGTCTGGGTCTAACTCTAGTTGGGATGAGCCACCTGATTTTAGGTACCTTTATGTGGCCGCAGTGGCACGTAAAAGAAAATAATATCTACATAGGGAGGAATACAAAAAGAACAGTGAGTTCTTTTATGTACCAGCTCTAATTCAAAAGGTTTTTCTTTCTTTCCACTTTTAATAGGAATCTTCATACATGTAACACAAGGGTAGGCAAAATGCACTGACCAGGTTCCGAATGCATTATATAATCCTATTAACACCAGTCCTGGAAGCAACAGAAGTCAATTTGCCATCTGCCCGTTTTATATTCCAAAGTCCTCTACTTGTGCAATGGGGAGTGTTACCAGGCATACAACTGGGCACATGACTGGCAACCATCAAATTGTGAAAACCATGTTGTTGTTGCCTGCAGTGTGGATAGAGGGACCACGAAAATAGCTGATCCACTTGTTGAAGGTTCCTGAATACTGTACTGTGTGCAGGCATGGGAGAACCCATTAGTGAGGGCTCATGGAGACCACAAAGAAGAGAAGTGTTTTGATTTTTGGGGGGGATTTTTTAGAATAAGCTGTTTTAAAATAAAATCTGAACTTCGACAAGGCTTATAGGGAGAACCAAGCTAAATAAATGCATCAAGTGTGATGACTAGGTAGTGTTTGTGTGTGACTAAGAAAGACAAATAAATAGCAAATGGATGGAGGATCAGAGAGGAGAAAGTGGCGAAGTTAAGTAACAGTTTCTATCTCTCAAAAAGAAGTCCAGTAGCCATGACTCAACTCCCAGTTAAGTAACAGTTACTTCATATAACAACAACTTCATGTATGCTAATTTCCTATTCTACTATCCTCCCAAAAGCTGCTAAATTTCATGAAAATGCAGTTTGGGAAACACATGAGTCCCAGCAGAGTAGCTTTACCCACAGAAACCACCTGGTTATGTCATGTGTCCTGAGGGCAGGGCACTACCTCATCCTGACATTATTTGTTCCCATCCCTCTCAAGTGTCTATTTCTCTATTCAGAAAGCTGCATATCATTTCATCTCTCTCTCTTGCTCTTTGCATCAAGCATGCTGATGCTACCTCCAAACAGTGATGTTCCCTCACAATGGGACCAATAGCAATACATGGAGAAACCAAGCTACTGTCTTGGATTTTAAAGAAGGGACAGCAATATGACCTCAGTCTGTCTTGCTCGTGTCCTGCATTAAGAATCCAAACAGGATGGGGGTGGTGGACCCCCATCTTCAACTGCAAACTGGAGAGGATAAGAGAGGAATCTTCCTTCACCCTCCCTACCCTCTATGGCAGGCATGACCAAACTTTGGCCCTCCAGATGCTTTGGACCACAATTCCCACAGTCCTTTGCCATTGGCAGTCTAAGCTTAGAATTCTGGGAGTTGTGGTCCAAAACATCAGGAGGGCCGACGTTTGGACATGCCTGCTCTATAGGAAATGTGAGTGCAGGAGAGGGAAGATTCTGGGTGCTATCTCCAGTCTCAGTGATTTACAGTACTATCCATACTCTGTAAGGTCGCCTTGATTTAGAGCCATCAGGTTTATAATTAATTGCTTCTGAATCCCTCCCCTTTCAGCCACGATTTGCCATTTACCACATGGCAGGTGTTTTTAGATTCAAAAACTAGCTAGTCTGTTATTTTGAATTCCGTTTCAATTGTTTTCTTAAAGCAATTTGCTTGGGAAAGCCCTGCATAAAAGGTTCCAACCAAGACTTAGTAAACCTGCATAGTTTGAGCCGTTCTGGTCCTTCTCCAAAGAGATCGGCACTAGAGAGGCTCATGGACCCAGCAAAGGTATGGGTTTCCCATGGAGCAGCCCCACAAAAGTTCCACTTCCTTTTAACGATCAATTTTTAAGGGGTTAGCAAGTACAACTGATACCCATTTTTCATTGGCACAATCCATTCTGTTATAGGGAAGAGCGTAGTGGTGAGAGCTTTAGATTAGAAACTGGCATAGCTAGGCTCAAATCCCCACTCAAATACAGAACTCACTAAGCAGCCTTGGGCTTAAGACACTTAGACTGGCCCAGATCACCAAGCTGTTGTGAGATAAAGGCAACAAGTGAACCGTAGCCACCGCCTTTACTCTCAATGGAGAAAAAGTTGGATAAATATAACAAATAAGCAAACCAGAGACGAAAGGATTGGCGAGAATCCCTTCATCGGGTTCTCATTTCTACCTGATGAGATGGATTCGGAATTAGCACAGGGGTAAGTTTATGTCTCAAGGCAGGAGCAGACTTGGGCCTTGGCCTTTTGATTTCCGGCTCTTCCGCTCTTTGGAAGCCAATGTCCTCTTCACAGGATTTTCTAGACGGCAAATGGAGAGGGTCCACTCCTTCTTCCCTGTAGTAATGCCCAGAAGGTCTCCCTCGGACCTTGTGAATGCCACAGTCTGGTTTGAGTTCTATTGACACAGGGGGCTGGACTGTGGCTGGGCTGGTAGGTGGGGAGCCAGTCGTGGCCGTTGACTCTGAAGTGGAACTCGCCTGTTGTTTATGTTTAAACTTAATCGAGTCACTTCTTTTGGGAGGGGTAGGAGGGGTGGAAGCGACTTCACTTTTGGAGGGCTGGGGTGAATGAGCCAACACCTGATTGGGAGACAGATAATCCATTTTGGGAGGAGTCAGAGGTCTTTTGAAAGTGTCCGGATCAAAGATGGATTTCCTCTGTTTTGGCTTTTTGTACACTGAGAACTTTTCAGTTTCTGTACTGGCAATGTTGACCACTACCTTAGGCCAAGTGCCTCCACTATGTTTGCCACCATGGCCTTTGTCCGATGTGCTGTCAACCATCACACAGTCGGCAACGGTGGGCTCAAAGGGCAGCCTCCTGTTGTCCAGATTAACTATCCCATAGCTGGGCTCCCCATATACATCTGGACTAAAGGAACCAAGGCTGTGCTCTGAGTTACTGTGGCATCCATGCGCAGCGCTCCGGTGAGAGTCTGTGTGTAAAACGCTGGCGGAAAACGGCTTGAGATCACAGTATAAACTGCCTCCCTCTTGGTCACTTTGATCCTTCTTGACGTCCATGATGTCTGGGTTGAAAATATCCGTTTGGGTTGAGCTGTTGTGTTTTAAGTTTCTTTTATTCTGAACCTGTACCTCTGACGCATGAACCCTACAGTTTGATATTTTGTCTGAATCCTTGAGGTTTTCAAATATGTTCTGACCACTCCACGATGAGCTGGAACTCTGAGGAAAAACCTAGGAGGAAAAGGAAAAAAAACTGCTTTCAATAGATTATTAAACCAACAACCAACCATCCATAGTGATATCTAGCCATCCATACTAACAATTCTTTTTAAAGTCTATTTAGACCTTTAGATTATCCTAAATTAAGATTCCCAGTGTGGTGTAGTGGGTAGAGTGATGGATAAGGGCTCTGGATAACACAGTTTGAATCCCCACTTAGCCTTGGAAACTCACTGGGAGAGTGGAATGGGTAAAATCACTCCTTACATATCTCCATTACCTTGAAAGCCTAACTGTGGTTGTTGTAAGACCCATACGACCTTGACCATGTCACACTGCCATCTATTCTCAGGGTCTCTATGAGAAGCAGACTGGCTCTACAAACTTACAAATATTCTCCATCTCAGCATTCCAAATGGTGTCACTAGAAAAGATGGAAGTTTCCAAGTTGTATAAACTAAGCCAATTTAATAATTTGCCAATTTTGTATAATTCATTCTGCAATTTCCTTTAATTTGCATAACTCATTGTTTCTATTTTGCTGCAGGGAAGGGAAAGTAGCTACAAGAAGCCACTAACATCACACCCCGTGGAACCCTTCACAAATACAGTGGTACCCCGACTTAAGAGAAACTTGACTTAAGAGCAACTCGACTTAAGAGCGGAAAACTGTTGGCGTTTTAACTGCCGCCTTACAAATTTTAGATATGGTCAGCTCGACTTACAATTTTTTTTCCATTTTTTTTATTTTTTAACTTATTTTTTCAATTTTTCAGATAGGTACCCCGACTTAAGAGTAGTTCAACTTAAGAGCATGCATTCAGAACAGATTAAATTCATAAGTAGAGGCACCACTGTATGTATTTTGGCTTCTGAGACTGGAGCTGCTCCTTCTGAAACTGCCACCACACTCCTTTTTATCACATATTGAGCAGAGTGGAATTGGGGAGGGTGCACAGATTGTCAGCATCTGAAGATCAGGCCCAACCTACACAATAGCACCATTCACTGGTGAAGACCTCATACAATCAATATTATGATCCAGCCCCAATCTATTTCTTTATTGGCATAACCTGTCACTATGTATTATTTTCATGTCACTACCTATCATTGCCAAGCATGCATCATGGTTGGGGTGAGAATGAAGGGAGCTGAGATGTTTCTAATACATAAAGGTGCCTGAATTAAAAATGAGATATAAATACAAATACATTCGGATCCAAATGTCTCCACAAAGGTATTGTTAAATATGGTTGTGAATACGCAGTTGAAGAAAGAGGAGGTGGAGTTGGTAATTATAATGATAATGGTGGCAAGGTTAATTTTTGCTAAAAACTGGAAATCCAATAATCAAATAACAATAGTGGTATAGTATAGGGAGTTATGGAATATGGCTACTAATGATAAATTGGCACGTGAAATTAAAATTAGGAAGGGACTGAAAAAAATCTAATGATTTTAATGGAATATGGGATAAATTGCTGGCATATATATTTCTAAAAGGTAAAGGGTACACACCAGGAGAAGATCCAATGTATTTCTGGAGAGAAATGGGATGGTCAATATCTTAATGTATTTTTTGCGTTGATAAGTCCCTGCCATTTATTAGATGCCCCCACTTTTTAGGCCCCCAAATACATAAAATTAATAAATCGTCCTTGAGTTCTCCACCCCACCCCCACCCATTACGTTTAATTTTCCCACTCTAAACACTCCTCTTCGCTTTGGTGGGTTTGTTTTTTGCAGGCTCAAGCCCTTTAAGAAATTCCTTTGTTTTTTTTTTAAAAAGGTGTGGCTTTTTTCTTTTCTTTCTTTCTGGGAGCACATTTCTTAATAGGCTACTTAAGCCTGACAGAGCCCGATCCTGAAAAAAACAAGCCCACTAAAGCGAAGAGTAGTGTTTAGAATGGGGAAATGAAAGCAAACAGTGGGTTAGTGGGGATGGTGGAGGAGAACTCAAGGAAGGACGGAGCCTGATCCTGCAAAACACACACACACACACACACACACACACACACACACACAGGGAAACAGCAAGGTGAGTTTGGGTTTTCCTCCACCCCCATCCCCCCAGAAAAGGTTAGTTCTGCGTATACGATACCCCTTAATTTTCTGTGTCATGATTTTAGAAAAAAAAGTAGTGTCATATACATGGAAAAATATGGTATGTTGTTTGATTTTGTTTTATGTTTGGTATTGTATAGAGATGGGCACGAAACAAAAATGTAGTGTTTCATTTTGTTTACTTAGTAATGATTTTCTTCCGAAAGGAAACAAACTGAAATGATTCAGAACTCTATGAGAAGGAGCTTCTCTGGGGTTCTAAATACCCTTCCCTGGAAGCTCCCCAAATTTGGAACTGTTTGTGTTTTGGACTGTAAGGGGAAAGGTGCCAGGCTGTAGCGAGATCCGTCGGCTGGAGTAAAGTTGTGGCTCCCCCTACCCAAAGCCTGAAATGTCAAAAACAGCTGGGTGGAAGTAATGGTGGTGGGGCTTTACCCCAGCCATGGCTCTCGTTGCTGCCTGTTGCCTGAAGCAAGATCCAGCAGCTGGAGTAAAGCTGTTGGCCGCCACTCATTACTGCCACCCAGCTGTGGGGAGGAGGGCAGCGGTTTAACTGACCTAGTAGGGGGCTGAGCAGACAAGCGGTGAAGTCAAAAAGTGCTTTTTGCAAAACATGCATGGGTCTTTTTAAAAGCAGATTCTTGCCAGAGCCGGGATCCCCTGCTGTGTCGGTGCAGCCAGGATCTGGCTACCCCAACAAAGCAGGGGGCTGAGAGGGCAAGCACTGACATCACAACTCACCCTCTCAGCCCAGTCCTGTGTTGGGGAAGCTGGGATCCCCCTGCAGTGTTACGGAAGCTGCGATCCTGGCTGCCCCAACAAAGCAGGGGGCTGAGAGGACAAGTGGTGACTTCACAGCTCTCTCAATCTCCTGCTGTGTCAGGGACGAGAAGGATCCCAGCTCTGACAGCAAGAATCTGATTCTGAAATACCCGTGCATGCCTTGGGAAAAGTAGGGGTGTTTTAAAAGCACATGTTGGCTGTTCCGACCCCAGGGGGGAGTGGGTGAGGGGGAAAATCAGCCAGTTTGGTGGGGAGCAACATCAAGTGGCTGGTTGTGAAGCCTTAAAGAGCAAGAAAGTTTTCATAACCAGCCACTTGACTTTGCTCCCTGTCAAAACTGGCTGCCCTTAAGTTTTGGAGCGCAGCCTGTTGCCTGAAGCAAGATCCAGTAAAGCCCCCCCCCCGTCACCACCACCCAGCTGGTTTTGACAGCTCGGGCTGTACAGAGGGGCATGCGGCTTTACTCCAGCGGACGGATTTTGCTTCAGGCAATGGGCTTCAGCGAGAACCATGGCTGGAGTAAAGCCACAGAGACCCTCCCCACCGCCTGAGCTGTCAAAACCAGCTGGGTGGGTGTGGTGATCTTGCTGCCACCCGCCATCTTTCCCCTTATCATCCAAAACACTGAACCCAAACCACTCCAAATTTGGGGAGCTTCCAGGGAACAGTCCAAGGAAGCTCCCCCAGTTTGGTATCAGAACCGAAAAAAAAGTGGTTCAGTTCATTTCGAGCCAACATGGCTTCTTTCGTTTCATTACATAAGAAAATATACCTAACAAAATGACAAAAGAATATGATGCTTTTTGTTTAGTGCCCATCTCTAGTACTCTAGTTTTTAATTAAATTCAATTAAAATTAAAGAAATTTTCAAAAATACAAATACATAAAGAAACAGATAATAAAATACATTTACACGACTGCTGCCAAAATTCTATAGTGGTTCTACAAACTCTTGACACAGACTTGAAAATGAATTGACATATGACCATAACGTTAACATGCCATTTATTTATTTCCGAAGCCATTTCCCCCCATTGAAACTTTCACATTCACGCTGCAATGGTGACGGCTAGACTACAGGTGACAAAGCACACAGTTCTCTGTGTGTCTGCTAAGTCCACAACAACTCACTGCCCTCCTTTTCCCAGATCACCCTTCCTGTCATATCTGAGCTGACGCACGGTGGTGCCACAAGGACACTCTGACCAGAAAACAAAATGGAGGAAAGGTAGGGGATGAGAAAGTGCTGTGATGCAGTCTGGGTTTACAGACAAACAGTGCCTCTATTGACGGAAGGAAATGGCAATGTTTTCTTAACATAACAAAACTGGCAAATGCCCAGAAAGTATTCTAGCACTGTGGGGTGGTACATATAACAGCAGCAGCAACAACAACAACTAAAACAACAACAACTGCTTCTGCAGCATTCAAAGTCAGGGTCAGAGACTGGATATTGGTAGAAGGAAAGAAGTGGGAATGTAACAGCAATGCAGGAAGAAAGGTAAGAGTTTAAGTCTTGATGGATTTGGGAGGATGATGGGATACCAGAGCAGAGATAGTGTAGAGGCAGGAGGATGGGACGAAATCCTTTGGTATTACGGTATATCACTGTCATGCTGTTCTACCCTGCTTATCCAATGCATAGGCTCCGTGGCAATATACTTCAGAGCTACGCAGATACTGTACTCGTTTTAAGCAGAAGCTGCATCTTGCATTGGCTTTCACTTATACTCACCTTCATCAACGAAAGTGTAAGAGACTCACGGCAGTTTCGCAGCAAGGTTTCACATTCTGTTAGTGATTTATTATCAAGTGCAATGCCATTTATCTGCAACAGAACAGTAACAAGTCAGAAAACAAAAGCCAGCCGTGGTAACAATTATTACCAGCATTCAAGTCAGGATAAATACTAGGCCATCCCAAGAAAATTTTATCATGTGTTATTTATCACACGTGAAAGCCTACAGTTTGGGAGCCAACACTAGTGGATCCATTTTCTGGTTCTAAAGAACACTCCCCCGGTTTGTTTGTTTTTGCATTGTCGATGCTCAGAAATGTGTGTATGTGAACAAATTGTGCCTTCCTTTGAGTCACAGAAAACAATGGCTCAAAATATTTTCGGTACTGGGTAATATGGCTAGTGTTGGGTTTCAGGCTGATTCCTGAATGGAAAACCATGGTTTGCTAGTAGCCAACATTATTTCTGCAGCCGTCTATTTTACTGGAGAAGAAACAAACTGAAAAATCAAGAAATGGCCCCACAGTTTCAACAAGTCTTGACTTGACACTGGCCCACTGATTTTTTTCCTACTACGTAACATATCCAGATCACATAATACAGGGGTGCCCAAACTTTTTGTAAGGAGGGCCAGATTTGGTGGCTGAGAATGTGTCAGGGGTCGGTTGCTCCCCAACCCTGCCACCCCACTGCAAGCCCCACCCACTCTCTTTAAAAAAACATGGGGTGAAGGAGAGGGAGGGAGGGTCGGGCCAGCCAGCTGCGGGCCACTCAGAATGGCCTGATGGGCTGGATTTGCCCCCCCCCCGGGCCGGACTTTGGGCAGGCCTGATATAATATATCTGAGCTTGGATAGGTTACCTTTTTGAGTCTAGCTTCCAGAATTTCCCAGTGAACTGAGGGTTTCCAGTTGCTGTGACCTGAAGCAATTGCTTTTTCAATCCATGGAAAATATGTGACAAGTCTTTTCCTTATTCCCCCCCCCCATAAAAAAACGTTAATTAAGCTTAATTATGGTTTGCTGTGATACCTGTATTGACAAAGCATGGTTTGTAGTCAGTTGCCAAACCAATAAAGCATAATCTAAATTATTCCCCAAACTATAGTTTATGGCACCTGTGATTCTTAATTAGAGCAAGCTGAATGATGAGCACACGAACCGTGAAAACCTGTCAGAAATTTGGCTTTGGTTAGGACAAACTAGAGTTTGGCATAGCATCTGAATAACCCCTTTACATAAAATCTCATATGAGCTAACAAAAGCTAAAAATATGACTTACGGCAATTATCCTATCTCCCACTGTGAGAGACCCGTCTTTGGCAGCCGGGCTACCAGGTACTACCGTTGCAACAAAAATTCCATTTTCCAGACCAATTCCACTATCTAAAACAGGGAACAGAAAAACACACATCACTCTGATTAGTTTTGTTTATGAACACGGCACAATCCCAAGGCTAGCTAAAACATTAGGGACTGTGTTAACTAAGGCTTCGGTAAAATGCTGGTGAGATTCAGTATCTCGTGCATACATTCTCACTTTATAGGTCCAGGGCTTACATACACCAGTGCAAGATTTAGAAGTACTTTCTCTTCTTGGGAGGACTGGGCACCTCCTTTTTTCTGAATGTTCTGGCAAGAGAAGCGTGGGATGTCGTGACGCTTTAAGCAGCTTTTAAAAAAGACTAACTGCTAGACAGCTCATTGGTTTAGATAGCTGGCTGTGGAGCCAGAGGTGGGAGATCATCTCTCTCTGGGGATGATCCACAGAGTCCTTCCAGCTCTGCAGTTCTAAGGTAAGTATTATTAGTTCATACCTGCTGGCTTCTTCAAAGTCATCTTAAACTAAAACGTCATGGTTCAAAAACATGTATACATGTTTTAGAGAGCTGCCTAGATGCCCCGAGCACATCTGATCTCGCCTGGTTTCGGAAGCTAAACAGGGTCGGCCCTGGTTAGTACTTGGATGGGAGACCACCAGGGAATATCAGGCGCTGTAGGCGCCTGGAGTAGGAACTGGCAAACCACTCCAGTATTCCTGCCAAGAAAACTCCATGGACATGGGGTCACAATGAGTTGGTCACGACTGTAACTACACAACACCACACACACACACACACACACACACACACACACACACACACACACACACACACACACACACACACACACACACACACACACACACACACATATGTGTTTTGCCTGCTGAAAGAATCAGAGCTTCTTTAGGGAAGGAGGAGGTATTAAAAGAGCAAATGTGATTCTAAGTCTAAGGAGATATAATACGTATATCTTGGGGCTGTGGAAGCTTCTTGATGAAAATATAACACACTCTCCCTGAGCAGCTTATACAACAAACGTGAATTCCATAATGCAGATTAGAGAAGGAAAAACCAAAACTGCCAGCATGAAGCTATATTAAACTTGGCATGGGTGGTATAAACACCTGGATTACGCGACTGCAGGTGAAGCAACCAGAACAGGATTGCACAGTTCTGATTACATCACCTAAACAACAACAACACCACAACCAAACAAAGATACAAAAAAGGTCCCAACAAAACAAAGTAAAAACCCTCCGGAGCTGCAAAAGATCCAGAAAAGGACAAGCAAGACGACTAAAACAAATCAACTACATGTAAAGGAATGTTCAGCTTTGGGAAAAGGAAAGTAGGAAAAGAAATGATAGAAAAGTCTAAAAGTATGCACGAACATATTTTTCTTCTTTATCATGCTGGAAGCTGGGTTCATCTACTGAAGCTGAGTGGCTGGACTGACTGAAAGAACCACCGGAAACTGATTGTATGAACAGACTACTGGAAGATCTTTGGTCTAGATACTTGTTCAATGAAGCCTGAGTCATGAGTTCAAACCTGAATGCTTTAGTTTTCCTGCATATATTCAGCAACCTTGTAGAAATCCTATTTTTAAATGTATATATTCAACATACAGTGAACCCTCGTATAACACACAGTTTGTATAACATAAAATCTGTACAACATAAAAAATTCCGGAGATAGGTGAAATTTGCTTAACAGAATTGTCTATGGGGCGAATCCTTACAACATAAAAATGGTCGCAATTAGGGATTACTCCATTTTCAATGCACTCCTATGGGAAATTTATATAAAGGAAAATTTGCTTAAAATAATTTCATTTGGAACAAATTAATTCCTTTATACAAGGTACCACTGTACTAATATGTTATTACTTAGTTTAAAGGACATAATGGATTTACCTTTGTGGCCAGCAAGATTGATATGCAGAGGTGTTATCACCTTCCCTCCTAAGGATTTCCTTCTTCGAACTACCATATTAATAACTCCTCCACCATTAAGTACGGCCTTTATCACTTGCTTCTTGTCTTTGTTAGTAAGGTCCACATCATTTATCTTCAGCAGCCAATCATTCACTCTGATTAATTGGAGAAAAAAGGAAGGAGCTCAATTTTCTTTCCCTACATTTGCATATTAGTGCAGAATAACCAAAGTGAAAGGCAGCCACTTCTAATGCCATGAGACAACAAATTGCAATTCATTTATTCACTTGGAGAATGCAACTCAGCAATTTCTCACCAGTTGTCACAGCATGATTTAAGAACTCCCTTCAGAACTGCAGCATCTTTCAGAATTCACCACAGAAGAAGAAAATGTCTGCATCAATGTCTAGACACAACACAATCTTAGAGTTCCTAGTGGGAATGATTCTGCTAAAAGCTGTTTCTCACTATGGATCCAGTGACTGCAGATTAAAAGCATAGATTCTTCAAGTTGGCTCCTAATAAAGATTCAGCCTGATCCTTGGAAAATATTGGCTTTTTGGGGGGGGGGGTCACTTCCCCCAAGGTCACAAGTCAAAAGCACAACTTGATAGCCCACATATCAGCAAAACAAAGCCACAAAAGTAAGCTTAAAAATGTTCTTTCTCTGAAAGATACAGAACTTTATTCAAAAGTATAACCTTGAAAAATAAACACTTATAAAAGCGCTTAACAAAGAGAAGTATCTAAAGAAAATGTTTTGCCCTCTGGAGTGCTATTAAATTCGCATTCTCTGTTTCTATTTAAAAAAATAAAGGGAGATGCATCTTGTGGGTAGTGTTTATGATTTAAAATCCATATCAAAAAGAAACAGAGGTACTCATAACAGCAACAGCAGCAGGAGAAGCAGCATCGAGCTGATTCATCCTTCAAGCATTCCGAGTGCTTCACATACAACTGCTATGCAAGAGTCCTTGCAACAACAGAGCGTGGCTTTCTTTGTAGCCTTCAGGATTGAAAAATGAATCACATTTTCTGACCAATTTGGCCAACTCGTCAAGATTTATCAATCTGTATTTGTCATAAATTAAGTCCCCCAACAAATCCAAACTGATAATTTTTTAGCTATTTTTGATTCATTTGTTTTGTCCCCAGGGCACCTAGAGACACCAAGTTGGAGTGATACTTCTGACTCTGCTCTAAAATCTCTCCAAGTCTGGATTTTTGATATCTATGTTATGCAACTCCAACTAGTATCCACCCCCCTCCCAAAAAAAAAAAAATTCTTCACAGATACCTAGAGACTCCAAACCTGCAGATAAACTTCTTTGGATCCTCCTCTACAATTCTTCTGAGTCTGGTGAAGATTGGGTCTCCCCAACACAACTGCTATAGGGCACTTTCTATTCACCCCCCCCCACACACACAGAATTTCTGGGTGTATAACTCAGATGTCTGAAACCCAACCTTCACCAAACTTGGAGGGGTTGAAGAGGTGAGTTGCCGCTCTGCAAGTTTGGTGATTCTAGGCGCTTCGGCGACACTTTCATTAGGGATGGGCTCTTTGGAAGGGTGTATAGCTCAGAGGTATGACCCTCAATTCCCACCAAAACTTCAGGGTTTGTAGAAGAGATTGAGGGGATGCTTCGCTCTAAATGTGTTGCCTTGGCGGCCATTTCATAGAATTTTAAAGCAATGACAAATTGATTCTTATTTATTTATTTATTTATTTATTTATTTATTTATTTATTTATTTATTTATTTATACATTTTTATACCGCTCCCATTTCCCTGAGGGAACTCTGGGAGGTTCAATTCAATTCATCACTGGAAATTCATCAGTTCGTTAATTTGTCAGCCCCAACAAATGATGAATCATGATGAAGCGCCATTTTTTCCCTTCACCCCCATCTCTAGTTAGCACTGGTAAATGACTGACAAACCACCAATCCCAATACCTTAATCGACCATCTGCAATACTTCCTTTGTCCACTTTGGTAACAAATATTCCACAGTCTCCAGGAAGATATGGTTCATTCACTCCTTCAGCCACATCAAAACCAAGTGCTTTCAAATCCATATCTTCCTATTAAGTATACAATACAACATGTTAATTCAATGAATCAGTACAGACATGTTATGTAAGCGAACAATATGCAATTACACCTTCACATTCATTTCAATTTTTTTCTGCATGTTGCTGAAGCAGCCTTCAACAGGTAGAGGTCTCTCACAAGTCAAATACAGTGGTACCTTGTATAAAGGAATTAATTCATTCCAAATGAAATTATGTTAAGCAAATTTTCCTTTATTCAAATTCCCATTGGAATGCATTGAAAATGGAGTGATCCCATTTTTATGTTGTACGGATTTCCCCCATAGGTGATTATGTTAAACAAATTTCCCCCATCTCCGGAATTTTTATGTTGTACAAATTTTATGTTATACAAGCTATTTGTTATACAAGGGTCCACTGTATAACATACGGGCAAGAATCCTGTTAGTCCCCATTAGAGTAGATGTACCAAACCACATGTCAAAGAGTAAGTCAACACTCCCCCTCGGGGAGTGCTTCTGGACCCGGGTCTTACCCTGGAAGGCCAGGTGGACTTTTTATAGCTGCAGATATTATATCACCTTCACCCTTAACTGGATGAGCGGAGCCTGGCAAGTCATGCATGCCCTGGTAGCAACCAGATTGGACTACTGTAATGCTCTTTTACATGGGGCTGACTTTGAAGATGGTCCGGCAATTACAACTGGTACAGAACTGGGCCACGTGGCTGGTGAGTGGTGCCACCGTTCAGACCTATATTAGTTAGCAGGGCCTCGACATTGGTTAGCCAGGGGTTGGAAGTACTTCACCTGTTGGTGGGTCAGCGGGACAGATTTGGCATTGTGCTGGGTTACCGAGCTCCCCGCAACCCAGGACAATCCCTTCCAGAGCTCACGGAATTCATCGCCGCTGCTCTGTTGAAGTCCCCGCGCCTGTTGGTGGTGGGTGACTTCAACGTGCATGCCGGCGGTGGACTTTCCGGTGCTGCCCTGGAGTTCATGGAATCCATGGCTTCCATGGGTCTGTCCCAGCATGTTCTATGCCCCACCCACAGGTCCGGTCATACCCTGGATCTGGTCTTTACCTCCATGTCGGGGGATTCGTGTCTGGAGGTGGGGAACATTGTTTCCCTGCCTGTGTCATGGACAGACCATCACCTGCTCTCTTTTTCCCTGGCGATTCCGGCCCCTCCCCGCGGGGACCCTCGGGCCTCTGTTTTGGCCCGCCCCCGGAGGCTCATGGACCCTCAGCGGTTCAGTGAGCTCTTCGGGGGGTTGCCTGGTGGTTTGACTGGTGCTCCGGCCGAGGTTGTGGCTAACACTTGGCATGATACAGCTGCCCACACCATAGACCGGATCGCCCCCAAGCGCCTCCTCCGTTGCCGAGCCCGGCCTTCCCCTTGGTTCACCGGGGAGCTTAGGGCAATGAAGCAGGAGAGGAGGAGGCTAGAGCGCAGCTGGAGGAAAACCCGGACGGCGTTGAGTAAGGCTGCCGTTGATGCCCAGTCTAGTCGCTACACCATCGCGATAAGGGAGGCTAGAACATCCTTTACCTCCCTGAGAATTGCTGAGGCCTCGAACCGCCAGGCGGAGCTTTTCCGGGTGGTTCGTGACCTCAGCAATCCTAGTCTGGCCAGGCCTCCTCCTACTGATTTCAGTAGTGAGCAGTTCGCAGCCTTTTTTCGAACAAAAATAGAGGCCATCCGTGCCGGGTTTGACTCCGGTTGCAGTGGTCCCGCCCCGCCATCTCCAGTTGCTGGTCCGCCTTCGTCGCCTCGGTTGGATGCGCTTGGGCCTGTTTCCGCTGTCGAGGTCTCCAGGGCTATGGCGCATTGCCGGCCTGCCTCCACCCCTTTCGACCCTTGCCCTGCCTGGCTAATTAGAGCTGCCAGAGGGACCATGGCCGAATGGGCTTCTGTCATCGCCACCGCCTCCTTCAGTGAGGGGGTTTTTCCCTCTCGTCTGAAGGAGACGGTGGTTAAGCCCATTTTGAAAAAACCCGGCCTTGCGGTTGACGATTTAACAAACTATCGTCCAATCGCCAACGTCCCGTTTATGGGCAAGGTGATCGAGAGGGTGGCGGCGGTCCGGCTGCAGTCATACCTGGAGGATCGGCAGTGCCTCGACCCATGCCAGTCCGGGTTCAGGCCCCGTCGGGGTACCGAAACAGCTTTGGTCGCCCTGCAAGATGACCTTCTCCGGGCGGCCGACAGGGGTTGCTCTTCCCTGTTGGTCCTCCTGGATCTGTCAGCGGCCTTTGATACCGTCGACCACGGTATCCTGCTGGATCGGCTCTCTGAGGTTGGGATCGGAGGCTCTGCTCGCAGATGGCTCCGTTCCTTCCTGGAGGGCCGGCCGCAGTACGTTCAGCATGGGGGGGAGTTATCGGCCCCTTGGATTCTCCCTTGTGGGGTTCCACAGGGGTCGTCTCTGTCCCCCATGCTGTTTAACATCTACGTAAGGCCGTTGGCGGGGGTCATCAGGAGTTTTGGAGTCTGCTGTCATCAGTACGCTGATGACACGCAGCTCTATCTCTCCTTTTCCACCTCTGCTGTGGAAGCTGTTGAAGTTCTCGATGGGTGCCTGGAGGCCGTACTGGCCTGGACCGGGGCGAACAGGCTTAAGCTCAACCCCGAGAAGACGGAGGTTATGTTCTTTGGGAGCTCGCCGTCGGGGTACGGTGGCCCCCTCCCCTGTCTGGGGGGAGTTTCCCTCCAGCTCGCGGAGAGGGTGCGGAATCTGGGCGTGCTCCTGGACCCGGCGCTTTCCATGGAATCCCAGGTGGCGTCGGTGACCAGGTCCGTCTATTACCATCTCCGTCGGATCGCCCAGATCCGCCCTTACCTCGACGCGAGCTCTCTGAGAACAGTGGTCCAAGCACTGGTGATCTCGAGGCTGGATTACTGTAACGCCCTCTACATGGGGTTGCCCTTGACTCTTCTCCGGCGTCTGCAGCGGGTACAGAATGCGGCGGCCAGGCTGGTGGCCGGCGTGCGTCGGTATGATCACATCACGCCAGTTCTGGCCCGCCTGCACTGGTTGCCCGTTGCAGCCCGGATTAGATTCAAGGTCTTGGTTTTAGTTTATAAAACCCTCCATGGCTTGGGACCGGACTACCTGACAGAGCGTATCGCTCAGCGATCCACCTCGGCCCGTCCCGTTCGGCAGGCGCGAGCGCACTTGCTGCGGGTCGCCACTCCCCGAGAAGCCCGAAAGTCGAGTACTCGGGCCCGGGCATTCTCAGTGGCGGCCCCTAGCCTTTGGAATTCCATCCCTCCTGAAGTGCGCTCTGCAGAGTCCCTGCTGGCCTTCCGGAAGGCTTTAAAAACCTACCTCTTCCGGGAGGCCTTCGGCGATTCCTAGGTTTTTTTTTTTTTTTTTTTTTTTTTTTTTTTGTTACCCCGCCATCGCCATGTCTCTGAATGACATTTTTATTAGATTTTTATTAGATTTTTATCAGAGAGGATCAGGAACTCTATCAGGTTTTTAACTTTGTTAGTTTGTTGTGTGTATTGTCTTTGTCTAACTGTGATTATCTGTGCCAATTGTGGCTTGTAAGCCGCTTAGAGATCTTTTGATATTAAGCGGGATATAAATACAATAAATAAATAAATAAATAAATAAATAAATACGACAGTTCTGAAAAATTTACACTGGCTGCCAGTTGCTGCCTGGGCCCAATTCAAAGTGCTCATGCTTACATAAAGACTTAAACGGCTTAGGACCTGGTTATCTAAAAGACCACCTTCTTCCATATGAGCCTGCCCGTACCCTAAGATCAGGCCAAGAGGCCTTGCTGAAAGTGCCATTCCTTAAAGAGGTGAGGAGGATGGCATGTTGAAACAGGGCCTTCTCGGCCATTGCCTCTCAACTTTTGAATGCCCTCCCAACAGAGATCCGCCTGGAGCCGACGCTTTTGGCGCCAGTCAAAGACCTTTCTATTTAGCCAGTATTCATGAGCAGCAGGATTTTGCTATTGTATATTGAGTGTTTTAAACTGTTTGTTATTTTGATGGTTTTAACATGCTTTATAGTTTTAATATATTGTTGTAAGCTGCCCAGGGACCACTTGGTAGTGGGGCGGCTAAAAAAATTCTGCAAATAAATAAATAAACAAACACTTTAAAATATACCATTGGTTTAATAGCCTGCACTAGTTACAACTAAAGTAACCTCCTGCCTATTGTGGGAGTTAGGGACCCGACCCAACCTGTGATGATTGAAAATCCGTGATATGCAGATACTGGATCGGGTGGGGCTTGGGCGGGCATTCTGGGGCCTCCCACACTTACCTGAGGCTTGGCGCTGCCCTGAACGGGCCTCCTATGGGATTCTGGGGCCTGTCGGAGGCCTCAGAACTGCCTTCCGGTTTACCAGAAGTTACTTCCGGTTCTCTGGAAAGCACTTTTGGGGGCTCCGAAAGGGCAGCGCCAGGCCTGGGGTAAGTGTAGGAGGCCTGAACCAGTCCCATGCAGCTTCCTCCGGGGGGGGGGGTTGTTTCATATACTGTGGTCCCGTGATATACCAGGGCCGCAGTATACGAACCGTGAAAGGGCGGGGGGGGAGGGCTACTGTACTAATTAGTTCTGGGGATGACCAGAATGAAGAACCTACCCTGTCTTTCTCAAACTCAACTACTTCTGTTTCCCACTCCAGAGAATCTGTATCGATGGCTGAATCATGAGAGCTGTGGGCCATCAACTGTCGGAACCGGGCCTCCTTTTCCAACTGATTCTCCATCTTCTCTCTGTAAGGAAAGGCATATTGGAGTATTCCAAGCAAGACAAGTGGACTTCTATTTTAATACTCACATGGTAAGTTCGTGCAGCAATGATATATGTAACCATATACAAAAATAATTAATATTCATTGCTACTTAATTTTTTTCTGTAGTATCAGACTATTCTGACTAACTGTGAACCGGCATTCAGAAATTTCATTCGCACAGCAATCGCACAGCTTAAATGTGGACTGTAGTTTCTCTGTGTTATAAAGACAGTAAAAATCTGGCAGATCCCTGCTTGACAGCACTGTTATTCAGTGGGTCATTCATTCCTCATTTGTTGTTATTTTTCACACTGATCCCATTCTTTGACCAATTTTAGTTTGCTTAATCACAAAAGCAATCCTACACATTACTTAGATGTCAGGCCCACTGAGTTCAATGAGACTTATGCTGAAGGGTTCACAGGACCGCAGACCTAGTAGGGAGCATTCAACTCTTTATACCTAGAAGAGAGAAATATGGACGTAGCTTCTGTGTCTTATATAAGCCCCCACCAGTTCAAAAAGTCCTAGAAATGGAACAAACACTTATTGTTTGTAGCAAGTATGACGCTCTATCCCTGCAGAGGTGGCTTATAACTTCAATGTTAATTGGAGGGCACCAGCTAGTGCACACTTGCTCAGAAGGCAAATCCAACTGCCCTTCCTGTCAAGAGCTGAGGAGAGATCGCCCCCACCATTCGGCAGAGAGGCAGGCAGATGCCTTAGGAAGCAACTGCTAGTGAAGGGCTATAATGTCTTGGAAGAAAGAGCTGAATGCTAGCCTGTCTAGCCTGCTAACCCTCCAGATATAATGGGAATTAATACCCCACTACCTGTTTTGAAGAGAGAATTCAACTGTTAGCCCAACCCTGGTTTTATTTAAAGAATGAGATGGGCAGTGCCTTATCCTTTGCCTCAGGCAGCAGAACGCTGCCGGTAAACATTTACTCCCATCTCATAGTGGACTTAGCTGTAGGTCTGACCAATGCACTCATTCCCACAAGTACATCACACACATCCCAGGTTTTCTGATCAGCTGCAATCTGGGGAACCAATAAGTCATATATTTTAACAGACATATATGCAGCATCAAGGCACAGATTTACACAAGGAGGAGTTTTCTATAACGCACTTCAGTTCTTTCAATTCACGCACAGCATCGTTCTTTTGCTTCCTCATATCATCCAGATTGCGTAGAGCCTCGGCCAGGTCGCTCACCGCTCGGTCTCTCTCTCGCCTCAGGTTATCACACAAAGTCCTTGAAAATCAAAGAGGTAAAAAAAAGACATGTTGGGAGTTGCATTTATTACTGAAAGTCTCCCTGCAGGCTCTCAGTGGCATCAAAATGTGCAATGATGTGCCATTGAGGGTAGTATATAGGAGGCTAACTCAACCAGTTACACTGGAGAGCCACTGTGAGGCTACACACAGGCATGTCCAAACTTCGGCCCTCCTGATGTTCTGGACCACAATTCCCAGAATTCTAAGCTTAGATTGCCAATGACAAAGGGAATTGTGGTCCAAAACATCTGGAGGACTGAAATTTGGGCATGTACAGCTTCCTGTACACCTATCCTCTCCTGTTTCTCATTTGCTGTTCGGAAGGCCAGGTGGTCATCTTTTAATCACCATGGCTTCAACTCAAAGGCTACCAGCTAATGGTTGTTATTAACACCAACAAAACACACACACACACATATGTTCACTCAGATACTCTTTCCTTAAAGCAACACTTAACTCATTTTATTATCAAGATAGGAAACCTAAAGGCTGCACAATGTCTTTAGGTGATGGAAGATGCTTGCACAAAGATCTGCGAACATTCAGAAATCTGCCTATCTAATGCATATAAAAACATGTTTTGGCAGGCGAGTAACACTACATCCATCAGCATGCTGATGAATAAATGGAATGACAGATGCAAAAGCATGGTTTTTTTTACGATGGCTGAAGAGTTTAGATTCCATCCCCCAACCAGCTGTGTTTTGAATGGGATAAATAACAGTGGGATTATTTAATGTGTCCTGCACCTGCCAAACTTTGTTTGGTGTTGTGAGGTCTTTGTCTGTTGAGGAGGGATGTGTTTTCAAAGGATGGGGAATGCTGGAGGAGAGCAGGCAGCATCCATTACACTTACAGAGAGTGGGAAGAGATACAGAATTGGGAGACATCAAGGGTATCACTGGAGAAGAGCAGAAAATCTAGAGGTGGCTGTCCCTACCAAACTGCCTCCCACTTCATCTTGACAGCAAAGCCCCTCGGTTGAAGGTGTTGTTGCGCAATGCCAGGCTAGTGAAAGATTAGATACCAGGACTTGATTCTGGATGAACATGCCAACCTGGCTTGCATTACAGAGACCTGGTTGGATGAAACATGGGTTTTTTAGGATTCTGTTGGTGAACCACCTACCCTGCTGCAAAAGTCTCCCTTCCTGAGCTAGCTAATCTGGTTTTGGATGTGCTGCTGCTGTCACCACAGCTTATTGTGCTGGACTTCAACATCCATGTAGAAACCCATTTATTAAGAGCAGCTTAGGTCTTCCTGTCTACAATGGGACCACGAGGAATGTCCCAATTGGTATCTGGTCCTAATCACATCACAGGGCACACTCTTGACCTTGTTTTCTGTACTGGATAGGATGGCAAGGATCCAGGTGTGAAGGAACAATCTATAGTTCTGTTATCATGCACTACTTGGCAGGGTTTAGGCTTGTTGGAACTATGAGCCTCTGAAGGGATGGGGTCTGCCCTTGGAGGGTGATGGCTTCCAGATGGCTCTTGGGAAGTTTCTCACTGTCTTGGCAGGCGACCCTGTTGAGGCCTTGGCAGATCTCTGGAATTAGGTCAATAGAGCTGTTGGCGCTTATTGCTCCTAAGTGTCTCCTCCAACTGAGTGCAATCGAACTAGCTCCTTGGTTTACTAGGGAGTCGGGGGTGATGAAATAACTGGGACAAGAACCAGAGTGGTAAGGGCAGAAAACCCAGAGCCAATCCAATGGAACACAGGTTAGAGCTCATTGGAAAGCCTACTCCATGGCAGTAGTAGCAGCCAAGAAGCAATTCTCTGTCCCCATGTATCTGCACAGAGCCATCCAGTGCGGTTCTTTTTGGTGGTCAAAGTCCTATTGCACAAATGTTTCAGTTGGTGCAACCTGATGATGCAGAAAGGATCTCTGGAAAGGTGAGAGCCACCATACCCTGTACATGCTAAACTCTTGCCCTTCTTAGTTTAAAGAGAGGAGCTCGTTGAATGGGTGAAGGGAGGGAGTGAACGCCTCCTTGCAGCAAGGCAGGCTACAAAAAATGCCTAAAGGAAGTAGTTTGTTTTAAAAACCCTCCTTGAAGGCGTGTTGGGAGACTCCTGTTTGATACCATGGCCACTGCCCTGTGGTGTCCCTCAGAGTTTAACATCTACATGAAACACCTACATGGCTAGGAATGTCTTTACAATTTAAGCTGGGACACCACATGTGCCTATTCCTTGAGAGGTCTGATCTGGTCACAGTGAGACATGACTTGGTTACATCTGGGGTAGATCACGGCAACATATTATACACTGGCTGTCTTTGAAGAATGTTGAGGAACTTCAGCTGATTCCAAATTACTGTGGGTTCTAGGGAGCATGCAACTCCCTTATTACAACAGCTTCACTGGCTGCCTGTGTGCTTCTGAGATCAGTTCCAAGTGCTGGTTATTGACTATAAAGCCTTGTACAGTTTGGGTCCAGGCTATTTCACCTCATATGACCTACTTGGCTTTAAAGATTTGGGGAGGCTCTTCTCTAGATTCCACAACCTTCCCAAGCTCATTTGGGTAGGAGCTGAGAGAGTGGCTGCTTCCAAGCTTTGGATTGTCGCACTGTTTTCATGCTCAAAAATCAAAATAAACTGAGGTCCCTTTTCATTCCCTAATTATTAATTAATGCAAGGTTAGGCTGCTGCACACATGCAGCAGTGTAAATGCCTACACAATATCAGTTAGTAAACTAAATCGAGTCTTGCTATTTCAACTATTATAAAAAAATATTCTAAGTAGTCGTAGCGAAATGAAAATTCAACTTATGCATATTAATTGTCAGATTTGTTTAGTCAATCACATATCTTTTGGGTGGAGCTCATCGTACACACACACACACACACACACACCTTTATGTGCATATAACGGTTAGACAAGGACTAGATAATGTAGAGTTAGGAACTGAAATGCAAGTGTAGACATATTATTGGCTGTTTGAAATCTAGTTAGAGAAGGAATTGCAGTGATAGTTAAACAACGTAATTAAGGAGCCTCGTGGTGCAGTCATGAAATGCCTGTACAGTACTGCAGCTAAAACTGCACTCACAACCTGGGGTTCAATCCCAGGTAGCCAGCTCATGGTTGACTCAGCCTTCCATCCTTCTGAGGTCGGTAAAATGAGTACCCAGTTGGCGGGGGGGGGGGTGCAGATTGCACAATTAAATTGTAAACTGCCCAGAAAGTGCTTAAGCACTATGGGGTGGTACATACCCAGAGCACTTTGTTTTGTTTTTGCTTTTGCTTTAATGTTTGATTAACTCATTATATAGCTTTATTACAGAAACAAAACAGTAGAATATAAAGTATTTCTTATATTTATTTTATTCTGTGATGTCAATAAAACTTCTTTGGTACTTTATAACCATAAATAATGAGTGAGACTTCAGTGATTTTAGAAATAAATGAAACATTTAAGAAGGTGGCAGCATTTATACCGGTGACAGTAGTCTACTAAATTGCTTCACTATAGAGATTTTACACAGCAAACCTTTGAGTAGTTTTTAGATAAAATAGCACAGTTAACATGATCGAAAATTGATTTTACCTTATGCTCTCTCGTTCCGCAACAATTTTGTCACGTTCCTGGAAGGCCCAGTCCCGTCTACATTTTGCTACTTCTGCTTCTTGGACAGCTTCTTTTAGCTCTTGTGACATGGCTTCATATTGCTTCCGGAGCATTTCAATTTCCTTGTTAGCTCTTTCTATATCTAGCGTAGCAGAATCTTGTATCTAAGGAAATGAAAATATATGTGGTATATGTAATCAAAGATACCCAATGAGGTACAGAGTGATGAATTAGGACTCAGGAGGTTCAAATTTCTATTCATCCTTGGAAACTCACTGGGGCTGAGGAACCGGTAAAACCACCCCTTAAGTATCTCATCTCGAGAGCCCTATTAGGGTCACTGTAATTCAGTTCCAACTTGACGACACATAATTGCATAAATTTTTATCATAATTTACAGGAAATACCCACACTTTAAGAAAAAGCAAATACGCAATTAAACGCTGCTTCTCAAAATATCTGGCATTTGGAAGATAATTCAGTAGAAAAATCTGATGCTATGTGTGTTTATTTTTTTACTTAGCACAAAAACTCTATATCCTATACTTCTAGTGCTCACATATCACTAAGGAGAGTTAACAACCGTGACAACCATTCATAAAATGGAATAAAATTCAAGAACAAAATATAAACATCCTATGAAATAATATTAAATAAAATTTACCCGCCTTATTTAAAAAATACCTAAATAAGACATTTGCCATATAGTGAAACACTACCAAAAAAAGGCTCCAGCCTACCCTTCTGGGACAAAGAATTCTACCATTCAGGTGCAGCCAATGAAAAAGCCTTTTCTTTTTGCCATTAATTGCACCTATACAATAGATTGTCTTACCACATTTCATGGCACAGGCAACCTCTTGTAGGAACTAGTGCCTCAGGTATCATAAACCAAGATATGTAGGGCTTTAAAGTTGCCACTGCACTTTATATAGTGTATGAAAAAAGGTTAACACATAATAACCAATAGCTAATGCAGGTCTTACAGAATATGTGTGGGACGTGATCCTAGAAGAGAGCTGACGCCAAAATTCCTGTGCCTGCTTTCGACACTAAATATAATTCCCAATGACTTTTCAAAACACACAAGCTGATCAGGAGCCCAATGTAGCCATTATGACCACGGCCGTATGTCATCATGGCTGGGTCCAATTGGATCAGCAAGGGGAAAAAGAGTGTCAGCCTAGGCTGGGGCAAAAGCACTCCTGGGCTTGAGAGATCACTGGAGCATCCAGGTCTAAAGCAGATTCCACAAACTCCTCGGGCTGCAGAACCAATTCTTCAGGAAGAATGCACCTTGAACAGGTTTATCCTGCTCCTGAGTCCACCTGCCTCCAGACTAGCAGAACTAATTTTCCTGCCTGAATTACGACTCACATTTACTAGCCCATGCACACTCTTCACTGCCTTTTAGCTATTAAGGACCTCAACAACTTTCCTGGTAATGAATGAAAAAGAGGGCTAACATCCCGTCCACACAATAACTATAATATACCTGAAATTCACAAGCCATCTCTCCCCAAAACTGCCTGTTGATATTAAAGAATGGGGTTTGGGGAACAAAATATTTTCCCCTTAAAAAATAACTTTATTCACAACAAATGTTAAGAATATTATAAAACTCCTAAAGATTTCTAAAATCTTATCTGCGGCTAAAAGGAAACAGTGAATGGATGGGATTGTTGCAAAACTGTACCTTCCAACCCAATCCCTGCCAGGTGGTCCACCAATATATGGTACTAGGGCTGAAAATATTCCAATGGCTCCAGGGCCACATTCTCCTCCATCCAAGCTACCACCAAATATCCTCTATCAGTCCCAGACCAGAATCAGGCTGAAATGAGTTTAGGTCAATAGTTTAGTTTTAGAACTGCTAGAACAGTGGTTCTCAACCCATGGGTCCCCAGATGTTCTTGGACTGCAACTCCCAAAAGCCTCCACCACTTGCTGTGCTGGAAGGGGTTTCTGGGAGTTGCAGTCCAGGAATATCTGGGGACCCACAGGTTGAGAACCACTGTCCTAGAACTTTCTTGCTACGACAGACTCATCTACATGTAGGGGATAGACAGACTGCGCACAGTGCATTTTTGTCACTGCTCCATGGCTTCATTTTGGCCATCTCCCAGTTTAGCTTACAACATTTCTACAATGAAGTTTGCAGTGGGTACGCAGCTGTTTCAGCGCAATTCTTAGTGTGATGTACACCAGGGCACATGCACAGTGACTGAATCAGCGTTAAGGATGATATCTAATGTTCCATTTTGTACACTGATGCCCCATTTTGTACACTCATTTCATAAATGAACAGAAGTGTAGGTGAAATGTAAGAAAAGAGACACGCAATTTGGAAATTATGGCAAACAAGAAGGAAACCTACTAGCTTTTTGAGAGTTAAAGGGTGAGGGGAACATAGGGAAAAAACTGCAGTTTGCTAGCATATTCCAGAAATACAGTGGGATAATACTGAATCCTCAAATCAAGGAAGAAATAGAGTCTGGAAGAATCCCTTCCAAGTACCTGATGTCAGAGTCAAGAAGGAAAAGCAACGGAAAACACAAGTTTTTGCCTAGTCACAATTGGAAACTCCTTGAAATCAGTAAAGCTAAAGTTCACCACCAAAGATATAAAATATATACAGTGGACCCTCGTATAACAAAAACTTTATGTAACATAAAATCTGTACAACATAAAAAATTCCGAAGATAGGGGAAATTTGCTTAACAGAATCGTCTATGGGGCGAATCTGTACAATATAGAAATCATTGTGATTAGGGATTACTCTGTTTTCAATGCATTCCTATGGGGAAATTGTATAAAGGAAAATTTGCTTAACATAATTTCATTTGGAACTAATTAATTCCTTTATACAAAGTACCCATTTACTGGCTTTGGGTAGAAAAGGGAAGAACCCCCAAACGGAGGGAAATCCCACACCTTTAAAAAGAGAAAGCAGCTTTCTATCAAAGCCTCTGCCATTATTTTCAGTTCTCTTTGTCTCTTTATAAATGAGAGATTTTATTCGTTTTTTTTTTTTTTAATTTTGAAACAACGGTATAGAGTAGCTTTGAAACAATTGAGAAACAGCCTATATTGCCTCCGGACTGCACATGTACCTGACGAGCTTGATAGTATTCCCTTAGTAGATGGTCCCTCTGGATGATGGCTTCAGTCCTTTCCTTCCTGGCCACGTCCCTCTCTTCCTTCACTGTCTCAATATCCTTACACGCTTGATCCAGTTCCTTCTGTGCCTCGGCTTTGTCCTTCACTTCATGGCAATACTTTTCCAACAGCTCATTCCTTTCGCAGATGGCCCGATCCCGTTCCACGAGAGCAGAATTCAGCTCCTAAAATGGAATCCATTGATGGCGGCAACATTAAACATCAAAGCAACTACTTCTCTTGGTGAACAAACGCTGCAATTTTGGAAGCTCGCCCCATTTACAGGGAAGAGGAATAATATGGGGTCGAGCCATTATTAAATATAGTTGATATGTATTTCGGACATTTGCACATGGCTGTGCCTAAGGCAGGCCTGCCCAAAGTCCGGCCCGGGGGGGGGGCAAATTCGGCCCTTCAGACCATTCTGAGTGGCCCGCGGCGGGCTGGCCCACCCCTCCCTCCCCCTCCTTCGCCCCATGTCCGCTAACACTGACACTTGCAGTGGGATGGCAGGGTCAGGGAGCAACCGGCCCCTGACACATTCTCAGCCACCAAATCTGGCCCTCCTTACAAAAGGTTTGGGCACCCCTGGCCTAAAGGCTGAGTTAGAAGACTCTGTGGAACAAGTGTAAACAAGGAGGGGGGAAGTGTAGAACAGGGGGGCTAACTTTGGCCCTCCAGATATTTTGGAGCACAACTCCCAGAATTCCAAGCCTGTGTTGCCAATGACAAAGGACTATGGGAGTTGTGGTCCAAAACATCTGGAGGGCGGAAGTTTGGACACCACTGGTGTAGAAGGACAAAGAAAGAGGCAAGACTGCTTTCGTGTGTCCCCCTGCTCTTAGATCCCCTTCTTCCTGTCAGGTTTGCAGGTCTTGGAATTGTGAGGAACAGCTAGATGAAAATGTCGAGTCAGTGCTAGGTGTCTGATGTGTATGAAACAACACAGACTTCAAAAAGTTGTTTGCTTGGGTCTTCAAGAACTAGAGAAAAATGAAACGAACCAAGACCCTAAATAATTATAGTGATAGATACCTTGTTTTAAGGTATGCATTTCGCTCTCTGCAGTGGTAAACCCCAAAGGATTTTACTACTTAAGGGAGACCTAGGCTTATGAAGAGCCCTGTGGCACAGTGGTTAAATGCCTGTACTGCAGGTAAAACTGTGCTCACGACCTGGGGTTCAATCCCAGGTAGCCGGCTCATGGTTGACTTAGCCTTCCATCCTCCCGAGGTCGGTAACATGAGTACCCACATTTTCTGGGGGTGGGGCAATGTGTAGCCGGCATAATTAAATTATAAACTGCAAGCTGCCCAGAGACTACTTGATAGGGTGGTATGGGGTGGTATATAAGCAGAACACTTATGTGCCCAGTCAAGAACAGGGGTAGCATGCATGCACACATCCCAGCTTCTTCTGATGCAAACTCCAATCAGTGACTGGCAATAAGAGGGTATTTTAAAGTGGTCAAAAGTTGCCAGTATGCTGCACAGAAGGAAACTATGGCTTGGAGGAAGGAAGACTGTTAGATGTTGCTGGGCTTTGAAAAAGCTTCCACAATGCTGCATAATCAGAGCTACCTATTAGAGATGGGCACGACTCAGTGAAATTTCCGTTTCCGTTTTTTCATTTTTGTTAGGTAACGAAATGAAAACGAATTTTTTTTTTAAAAAACCAAAACGGAAACGGAAACAAAACGAATTTTTTTGCTGTGTTTTTCGTTTTTGTTGCGGCAAACACATTGAACTGAAAAGAATGCTAACGAAACAGAAATTTTTTGTTTTCGTTTTTTGTTTTCGTTAGGTAACGAAACAAAAATGAAAAATTTGCGGAAAAACCCAACGAAAATGAAAACGAACCGAAACGGACCCCTAAACGACCAAACGAAAAACGAAAAACAATTTTTTTGAGTCGTGCCCATCTCTACTACCTATCTCCTTCCCTAACCCAGATATTAAACCCATAAATACCGTACCTGTCTTAAAGCTTCCATTTCTTCACTAGCCACTCTTTTCTCTGAGGA
>JAHTLZ010003518.1:34567088-34599107 GCA_023846285.1 Phrynocephalus versicolor | reverse complement strand
AGAGAGAGAGAGAGACGGGTTTTGATATTTAAAGGAGTGTGCAGGCAGATGGGAGAGATGAGCTCTCTTTGCCTTGATTTAAGCTCTTTATTAGTCCAGCAAATTCCTAATTTATATGGGCCAGATGGGAACACCACGCTCAAAAACAGGCCATGGGAAAGGAAGCTTCAAAAGGGAAAGGTTCCCCCTGCACATGCGTCCTAGTTGTGTCTGACTCTAGGGGCAGTGCTCATCTCCGTTTCCAAGCCAAAGAGCCAGTGTTGTGTATGTCTGTGGCCATGTGGCCAGCATGGCTGCACAGAACACTGTTTACCTTCCTGCTTTTTACAACGGTACACCATCCAATCTCGCCTGATTTTGGAAGCTGAGCAGGGTTGGCCATGGTTAGTACTTGGATGGGAGATCACCAGGGAATACCAGGTGCTGTAGGCGCCTGGAGTAGGAACTGGCTAACCACTCCAGTATTCCTGCCAAGAAAACTCCATGGACATGGGGTCACAAAGACACACACACACACACCCCTATTTATCTACTTGCATTTACATGCTTTCCAACTGCTAGGTTGGGAGGAGCTGGGGTGAACAGCGGGAACTCATTCTGCTGCAAGGCACCCGGGATTCAAACCACTGAGCTGCTGGCTTTGCAGCTGACCGTTTCAGCACTCTAGCCTGCTGAGCCACCACGTCCCTTCTAAAGGAAGCTTATTTGTGCCTAAATTCTGGCATCAAAATCACTCCATATTACAGGTAAACACAGCAGGTATGTGAACCTGTCCTGTCTACGTTGGCCCTGAGAGCGCAACAACAAGAACAAACTAAAATGAGAACATCTGGTAAAACTCATGCTAAATAAAATCTGTCAGTTTATACAAATCATCAGCCAATCCCAGCAGGAGGGCGGGGAATGGTATGATATAAAAAGGTGGAGCCTAGTCATTTGAGGCAGTTCAGTTGAGTTCAGTTAAGTTGAGGTTTTGAGAGTGAGTGCTGGGAGAGAGCACTGCTCTGTGAGAATTCTGTCCGGCAGGGAGGGCTATACTGTTTACTAGTTGCTGAAGACAGGGGGGCTGGAAGAGTTGATGAAATCTATTATATGTTAAAGGCAACACATACCATCCTCAGATATTGTTATATTTATTATTTTCTCAATAAACTTTGTTATTATTTTTATATTATTCATCTGAGTCTGTCCCAATTCATGAGGCGACGAGTTTAAAAGGTGGCAGCATTATTAAGTGAATAAAAGGTGGCAGCAGTACCATTTCCATCACAGAATTCAGTGTGTAAAAGGGAGGTGTCGTCACAATTTAGTGGCACAGCAGTGGGATGTCGAAATAAACCCGGTTGTGCCTTTGAAAACTCAGACTGTGAAAGGGGTGACGTCACAGTGTGTCACACTCATCTTGGCTTTTATCTGAGTCCACAGAATAACACAGCTAAACCTACCCCCAATAAAGGGGAGAGAAGTAAGTATGTCTGCCTGTTGTACTAGAAATATGACAAAGCTCAGTGGTAGGACCGGCAGCCATAAAAGCATGTTTTTTTACCTTCTGAGGGAAGAGGAATACTGCTGCTGGAAATGTATTGCCGTGTCCCGTTGTTTCATTAACATCTCAATCTGTTTCTGGAGGCGCCTGTTCTCCTCTTCTGTCTGTTCCAGCCGGCTTAGGTCAGTATTGTGGCTTGCAATCTTCTCATTGTAGCGCTTCCTCAGTGCATCATAATCTTTCTTCACACCCTCTAGCTTGTCCATTGCTGTATCATAGAGTTTATTCAGTATCTCGGATGACCCATTCTGCTTCATGACCTGGAATAATGAAATATATTTTGAACAAAAATTCCATATAGGCAGAGCTCCATTTTATTTCAAGCAGAGGAAAAATAAAAGAGGGTTCATTTATCTCTAAAAAGGGAAAGGTTCCCCCTGCACATGCGTACTAGTTGTGTTTGACTCTAGGGGCGGTGCTTATCTCCATTTTCAAGCCAAAGAGCCAGTGTTGTACAAGTCCGTGGTCATGTGGCTGGCATGGCTGCACGGAACACTGTTTATCTTCCCGCTTTTTATGGTGGTACCTCTACTTACATTTACAGAGGACCCTTGTATAACAAACGGTTTGTATAACATAAAATCTGTTCAACATAAAGAATTCTGGAGATAGGGAAATTTGCTTAACAGAATTGCCTATGGGATGAATCCGTATAACATAAAAATGGTCACGATTAGGGATTACTCTGTTTTCAATGCATTCCTATGGAAAATTTGTATAAAGGAAAATTTGCTTAACATAATTTCATTTGGAACGAATTAATTCCTTTATACAATGTACCACTGTAAATGCTTTCAAACTGCTGGGTTGGCAGGAGCTGCGGTTAACAGCGGGAGCTCACTCCGCTGCGTGGCACCCGGGATTCGAACCGCTGAGCTGCCAACTTTACAGCCAACTGTTTCAGCACTCCAGTCCATTGAGCCACCATGGCCCTATACTCCAGTGCTCTATACTATGAGCTTATTTATGTGCCCACTGGGGTCTTAAGAGAACTTACAGCAAAAAATTTACAAAAAACATCAACAACAACAAAAAAATGAACATAATCCTGAAAGGAAATTTTCTCATATTAATGCATGTGATTTTAACATCAGCAGAAAACACATTTTTTCCTGTTCCAGACTACCTTGCCTGCTGTTACAGATTTAAGATTGCTTTACATCGCATGCATTTCTGTAAGAAGGGTGGGTTGCCCTTGGTAATTGTGGTCATCATCACTTCTATGGATGAAAGCTTCTACAAATGGCCTTCTGGTTTCTGCTTGACCTGCCAATGAAATATCTGCACTTATCCTTTCAGTGCAAACCTCTCTGGTTCTTGGCACTCTCCTTAATCCACCAGCCACTATTGTCCCTACACAGCAAGTCTGGAAGCAGTGGCAGCAGCACTGGTATGAAGATGGTCTATGCATGCAGCTAAAGACTGGGTTGTCCACAGCAGGAAGTGGGAGGGGGTGCACTGCAGGGATAGCAGAGGTTCTGGGTAGAGATGGGCACGACTTAGCGGTATTTTCGTTTTCGTTTTCGTTTTCCGTTTCCGTTACGTAACAAAACGAAAAACGAAAAACGGCTCAGAACTGGAACGGAAACGGAAACGAAACGACTAATTTCGAGCCAATTTTCGTTTTTCGTTACTGGAAAAACACATAATGGAGATAAATGGGAAGAAACGAAAAAATTTTCGTTTTCATTTTTGTTTTTTCGTTTTCATTACGTAACGAAACGAAAATGAAAAATTTTGAAATTAGCTCACGAAAACGGAAACGAGCCGAAACGGACCCCTAGCCGAAAACGAAAACGAACAATTTTTCTGAGTCGTGCCCATCTCTAGTTCTGGGTCAGTCCCAGGAGGGCAAAGACACTGCAATTGGGTCCAGAGGTGATGGCAGGTCAATTAAGGAGAATGTCAAGAGCCAAAGAGACTGGCTGGAAAGGTTGGTATCGCTTGTTGATAAGCAGGTAATGCTGTGTTACTTAGAGGCCATTATTAGTAGTAGTGATTCTGGATGTGTGAGTTAAGGGCATCATGAAGAAGAATATGGAAATTCATATAGGAAACGTGTCAGTTAAAAATTATCTGAAGGTGCTAAACTAACTAAAGGTACTACATTCAAAAGAAAAAAAAGCACAAAGAGATTTATAGCTAGCATAAAGTGTAATTAAAACTGAAGCACTACACAACTCTTTAAAGTTTTTGCAAAGAATTTTCAAACTAGCAAGACTGACAAAATACGGCACACTGTTACATTATTTTGTATAGAATGCTTCAAACACAGAAAGCAAGACAATATTTTATTAGTCACAGATTCAGCCCGGTTGTTTAAATGTAACTCCTTTTGATATGAAGATTACCTGCTGTGCTGAACCAAGATCATCCCTTGGCCATCTTTACTACCAAAACATCTCTCCCATTCATAATGTGCATGTTCAGATGGAAAGTATCATGGGCCCAGAAAAGCCATAGGTCTTCTTTAATAGAGCCCTCAGTCACATTTCCTCCATAAATGATGTTGTACACAGAAGCTCTTTGCATTAAGTACTTCAGTACCTTCATGTCCAGATATCACAGGCCTTCCCTCTGCTTGTAGGGATCGCTACCAAATATGATATGCAATTCTGCACCTAACCACGATTCCTCTGAGTTTGAATGGAAACATCTCCATCACCTAGAATTTTCATTGATAAGCTACTCCTCCTTAGCTTTTCTTTTCCTAGAGCAAGTACAGTGGTACCCCGACCTAAGAGCAGCTCGACTTAAGAGCAATTCGACTTAAGAGCGGAAAACTGTTGGCGTTTTACTGTCACCTTACAAATTTTAGATATGATCTGCTCGACTTATATATATATATATATAATTTTTAACTTATTTTTTTCATTTTTAAGATAGGTACCCCGACTTAAGAGTAGTTCAACTTAACAGCATGCATTCGGAATGGATTAAATTCGTAAATTGAGGTACCAATGTATCTCATTCCAGGGTTAACAAGTCAATTGCTTTTGACATACACCGGTGTTTGTACGCTTCAGATATGCTTCCACGTGGCTAGTGTTTTGAGAAAGCTGCTACTGGGTTTCTGTTTCTGAAGACAGGCCTGGTGAATAAAAACCCGACATGGGGCATGGATTGGCAAATGAAGTTTTAAAAGGCAGAACCACCTCTGAATCAAAGAATATTTCACTTTGCATTCTCCAAATCACAAATTTCTTTACACATATGGTACCAATAAGGCGGTCTTCTTTTACCACAGGCAGCTACTGCTTTCCAAGTAAGGGCAACAGATCTCCACTCAGTTCTCACAAGCAACAGATGCAGCTGTAATCTTTTGCCTGTACAAAACCACCACCACCCTCTAACTAGAGGTGGGGGTTCTCACACCTGAATGTTCCTTCATGCAAAAATAAACATGAAAATCTTTGCACACTGTGTTACATTGCGTGGAGGAATTGTGGGAACAGGATGAGCTATATTTAATGACAAGAAAAGAGAACTTCACACATAATCAGATGACATGCAGCCATAGTTCTTTTTACCACAAGGTGGCACAGCAGTTAAAAAGTCCATTACAGCCCTATGATATACGTGTAACATTCAAAAGTACGGTAAGTATAATAACAGAACTGATTATAAAGGGTTTTATTGATTTGTAGTCCCCTCCATTTTAACGGAGGGTTCCCGGTGTGACGTAGTGGATAAGAGTGACAAGACTAGGCTTCTGGAGAACAGGCTTCGAATCCTCACTCGGCCATGGAAAACTGACTGGGGGAGTAGAACTGGTAAAACCACTCCTTAAACCACTGCACTTACTTTGAAAGCCTGATTAGGGTCCCTGTAAGTCATTTCTGACTTGACAGCACATAACAACAGCAGCAGCAGCAGCAGCAGCAGCAGCAGCAGCAACAACAACAACAACAACAGTTTTAATGGACTTGATCTACAAAAGCATGAGATCAAGAGGTATGCAAGCATCCACTTTCAGAGAGTGTTCATGAAATATTCAACAAGAACGAGAAGTCTTTGTCCAGCTGGAAAAAAACAGTGTTCAAACTAGTGTGGAAAACCAAGAGTAGGAAACTGACTACTTGTGCAGAGAGCAAATGCGCCCATCTGCTCAGTTTTTAGTCTAGGTTTTTAGTCTAGGTTCCTCAAAATGTATCCATATTACAGGTGAACCCCATTAACTTCACTCCCTCAAAGCTTAATATATTAAAATAGCTTTCTACATAACAATAGAATACTAGATCACATATAAGGCTCAGCTTGCTCCATGATAAAGCCTGATAAGTAGCAGGAGCATTCTCCAACCACTCCCGATATTCTTTCCCTGCTTCTTGTGGTCTCAGCAGTTCACACGGAGGCAATACCAGTAAACAGTTTTCCCCACATAAAATCTAACACACATACACCATTATGTCAGGTCACTTGAAAGCAGGCAATGGCATTAGAACAGGGGTGTCAAAACTTTTTGCAAGGAGGGCCAGATTTGGCAAGGTGAAAATGTGAGGGGGCCGACCATTCAGCTGCATTTGGCCCCTGGGCCGGACTTTGGACACATCTCTGTAACATGTAAAGAGGCAGGGAGGACACTGCAGCAGAGAAGCGGGGGCTGGGTAGGCTGGCCAGGTGGCTGGGGGGATGGACAGAGGCAGGAAGGGCAGGCAAACTGTAAAACTGCAAGCTGGTGCCTCCATCCAGTATGGGGAGGGGCCAACTGGTGGGGATGCATGACAGGCTGAGCTGGTGGGGAGAAGAGGCTGTGGGCCACTTGAAATTTGAAAACGGGCCACATTTGGCCCCCGGGCCTGACTTTTCCACCCCCTCCTGTGGCTTATATCCCTGCCCCAGACCCTGGTTTGAACTGCTGCCAGACAAGTTAAAACATGAGAAGTGAAAATACAGTAGAAAAAAATAGAGAGGTGTGGAGAAGGTAGGAAAGGTCATATTCCATGTTCTACCTCGTTTCCTTTTCATTCTTAAAAATATCCACCAATCTCTTTAAGCAGCAAACTTAGTTTGGAACCTCAGTCATACCCAGTTCAGCCTTAAAATGCATATTATTGTACCAGTACTGATGTTTCTATTTCCTGCAAGCATGTAATATTTCAGACTATAGTAGGACCCCGATATGTGCTGGGGATTGGTTCCAGGCCTTCCCATGGATAATGGAAACCATGGATAAGGGAGAACTCACCCCCCAAAACTGCTGTTTTGTGAGAGTAGCTTGCTTTACAGCTGCTATTTTGCAGTAGTAGCTTGCTTTACAGCTGCTGTTTTACGGCAGTAGCTTGCTTTACAGCTGCTGTTTGTAACAATAGCTTGCTTTGCAGCTGCTGGATTATTTAATTTTTTCCTCTGCCAATCATGGATAACTGAATCAGTGGTTAATGAATCAGTGGATACGGGGATCCCACTGTACCTGTGACTATTTTTCTGTATTTCTAACCACCTTATGATTCCACATATTAAATAAAATAGAAAAGGGCCTACGTATTTGGAATACATGTGAATGCCTCACAAAGGCCAACTGTTGACGGTAACATATAGCCTTAGCTACCGTGATTATTTGATCTAGAAAATCAATTCTGAACATATATGCTTTAAATCTTACTGCAATATCCATTTGTGAAGTAGTGACAAAAGCTTGCTGGCACAGAATTTGTGTAATATTTATGCTTTTGCAACCGTGCCTAAGTTATGAATATGCATAACATGTGCACATATTTTTGTACAAGCAGCGTGCAATTAAAAAATAAGGACAATAGCAGAGTGCTGATAGAGAAGGACGGGGATGAAGCTGAGAGGATAGCTGGTCTCCAAAAAGAACTGGGGCAGAACAGCTTGTATTTCTTCAAAATATTTTCAATGAGATACTGCAATTAGCAAAGTAAAAATAAAGGTTGGAGATCTCTCAAACCCTTTTGATTGCACACTCTCGAAAAATGGAAAAGGAAAGGAAAGGGGGAAAAAATCAAAGTATGAGGATAATGGTAGACAGACAGAAGAGAAAGCTTAACAAGAAAGGAGTTCTCCCATTCAGTTCCCTGACAGGAAGAAAATAATCTGAGCTAGGCCAAAGGGTATAGCCATGGTAACAGCAAGCCTTGTAGCTGAGGAAGGAAGACTTACAAGTCAGTCAGCTGCAGCACAAAAAAGTCAATGGCCATCTCTGTTAGTGGAAGTAACCTGATCAAAATTTTCAGTCTTTTCCAGCAGTTGGGTTCCACTGTGGTTACAGAGCCACTTTATATGATCCCAAGCATCAACACATCTACACGGACTAGTGCTGACACCTCCCACCCCAAACAATGCGCTGATGAAATAAAGTTAGATGAGAAGCAACCAAATACACACTCTTCACTCGTGTTTCAAGAATATAATTCATGTTGGCATACCTAAATTAAAGAAATGGCAGGGATATTTTTTAAGTGTACAGAATGTGGAGAACTGACACCCCATTAAGAGGCCTCCCCGCCACATCGGAAGCCCTCCCCGTGGTGGCTAGTCGGTGGCAGTGGCAGTGGTGGCGCTGGGCGGCCTCCACGACATAAGATAGGAGAAAACGCTGGATGGGGGAACGCAAAATGAAACAGAATGAAACAAAAATTTCCGTTTTGTTTTGTCTTTCTTTGAGGGAGCGGTTCGTTTTTCGTTTTGTTATGTAACAAAATGAATAACAAATAACGAAGTAAATAAAAATTTTGTTTCTTGCCCATCACTAATGGATATCTTTTTAACTCGGGGGAAGCATTTGCCTATGAAAATCCTTGATGCAGACAACTGCCCTTTCCCACATACTAAGAGGAATAGGAGTAATATATTCTTGCCAGCTGCCCCCACCTCCACCCCATTATAAGAAAGACTACAAAGTTCTGTATCAGCTTCAGGGCAGGATTCCGTGATGGACTGCCACAGATGGAACAGGGGAGTCCAACAGGAGCATGAGAATGCAACCTTGCTTTACGACCACACCCTCCTGTGCACCTCAAGAGCTGCAGAAGGGAGGGAGAGTGAACATCTTCCAAACTGTCTACAAAGGCAGCTCTGCATAAAGTGCCTTCTACAAATCCAGGCCAAACTATAGATTACGAGAACAAGAGTTGCATCCAAAAGCAGAATCAGATAGCGGTTTACACTCACTCACTCACACAAACACACACAGTGGGATGATGTCACCCTTTTGACTTGCATTCAGACCACAGGCCATGCTTCCCCATGCTGATGCAGAAAAGGAAATCTCTCTGTTTGAGAAACCAACCACAATATCAACAGAGCATCATCAAAAGCACAGAATATACTCACTTAGATAAGGTAATTTGGGGAAAAGAAGAACATTAAATCTCAAAACAATATAAACTGTTGTTAGAGAGAGAAATGGAGCAAGAGGTAATTAAGGAAAATATGATTAAATGAGTGCAGGACATAGGGAAAACGATACAGGTTGATGACTGGTACAGAGCATGGAACAGAAACAAAAAATTAATTACAAGTACTGATCTCAAAGAGAATTATATGAAAATCTTATATAGATGGTATATAACTCCTGAGAAGCTGGCAAAACTAATTAAATCAAATAAAAATAAATGTTAGAGATGTAAATCAGGAAAGGGTTCACTGTATTACATGTGATGGAACCGTTAGGTAATAAAGTTTTGGAGAGAAATTGACTTTATACTGAACAAGAACTTGAAGATTCAAATAGAATTAATACCAGAAATGTATTTGTTATATATGATAAGAGGAAAATCAAGACAGGATACTAGGATATGTTTATATATATTAGGTGCAGCTAGGAATCAAATAGCAAGAGAATGGAAAAGTGATGAAGAACCGTTGGATGATGACTGCTTAATAAAATTACAAGAATATATTGTATGGGATAAATTGACAAAATCATTAAAGGGAGAGTCTGCAACAGAATTTGAAAATCAGTGGGGTGATATAAAGAAATATTTAGAAGATGGAGAAAAGAAATTAAAATCTGAAATCAATAGACTGTTGTGGAATGTTATTATAATAAGCATAAGGATTACTCTCAGATGTATATGTGATGTAACATATAGTGATTTATTCTTTTTATTAAAAATAATTGTAAATGCTAAGAATGTAAAAAAGAATAAGCAAAGGCATTACTGTATGAGCGAAGAAAATAACAAATGAAAAGTAATTCAAAGGAAGCTAAACAGAAGCAAATCTTTTCCTGAAAACAGGAAACAGATTAAACTGTTATGTTACAGTAACCCCCACTTATCGCTGGGGATAGCGATAATTGAAAATCTGCAATCATCATCATCATATAAATTTTATTGCGTGGCTCACAGGGCCATTGCAAAGTGCATCAAGTAAAAACAGTACAATAAAAATATTAATAAAATAACAATACAAATAGATAAAAAGGCGCCTGAGGGTACAGAAACCTAGATATAAATTTGACTATTAGAAGTAGTTAAAGCAACTTTCATTTTCATAAGTAAAGAACAGAACCTTGCCATTCGAAACGTAACAAATTTATCTCTATCACAGAGTAAGATTTTGAGCTTTTCTTCGTCAGATCTACCAGGATATTTTTCTAAGATGAATTTCAAAAGTCTTTCATGATGGATTCCAAATAGTGGGCAATAAAGCACAACATGTTCCAAGTTCTCGACGGATTTATTATCTGCAATATGTGAATGCAGGTTGGGTCAGGCCTGGGGGTCCTAACTGGGGGCTCCCATACTTACCCCAGGACTGGCACTGCCCCGAACGGGCCTGCGAGGGCCTTCCCAGGCCTTCTGGAGGCCCCAAAAGGGCTTCCCTGTGAACCGGAAGTGACTTCCAGTAAAATGGAAGTGAATTCTGGGTCACTGTTAATCGTTTTCTGAGGCCTGGGGGTGGGGGAACCACTGTATGTTGTAAAGTGACTTTTATTTTATTAATAAACGTTATTAAAAATATACTCCTCACTTCCCACCGCTCCAAAACATCTCAATTATTTGCAAATTTCTAATCTGTTCTGAGAGATGTCTTTAAAAATACCACATTTTTCCATCTATAAGATGGTGAAAAATTGAGGGTTGTCTTATACTCAGTGGGTCAGCGGGTGGTGGTGGTGCGGTCTCCTTTTTCCCAGCTTCAGTGTGAAGGTAGCTGAGAAAGAGGAGCCTGTTGGAGGTGGATCTTCCCTGTCTTCTTGCCCTGGATCTGGCCAGTGGCAGTGGAGGTGGTGTCAGCTCCTGTTCCTGAACTGAAAAAAGCTGAGAAAGAGGAGGTCCCGACGACGACGACCAGGTTCAGGGCAAGATGACAGAAAGGATCCGTCCAGACAGGCTCCTCTTTTCAGCTTCCTGCACAATGAAGCTGACAAGGAGGAGCCTGTGCTGCCTTTGCTGCTGCCTGCCAGGTCCAGGGCAAGAGGACAGGGAGTAGACATGGGCATGGAGCGGCGAAATTCTCGTTTCCGTTACCGTTTGTCATTTCCATTACGTAACGGGTAACGGTAACGAGAATTACTCCGCTCCAGCTCGAACCCGACCCAATAAAGATAAATTGGGTCTGATTTTTCGTTGTCGTTCATGGCATCGCGGCGATCGCGCGATGCCAAACAGCATAGAAAAAAAGTTTTAAAAATAACAAAAAAAACCCGATTCCCGGGCAAAAAAGCAGGCGAAAATATGCCTGCCTCAGTGAGGGCACCTACCAGAGAGGGGTGGTTTCTGGGGGGGGTGTCCCCGGCCTCCCCTCCCCTCTCCTTTCCTGGGCTGCTTGCACCAGGCTGGGGGGGGGGTCATCCTCGTCGTCTCAGTCTATGCCATGCGGTGGGGGGGATCTAAAATGGTAACCGCAATATTTATTTTTAAATCGTGGCCCAAAAACCCACCAAAGCACAACAGAAACATGTGAAAATTAGGTATTTTAAATGCCTGATTTTTTATAGTAGCAGCAGTGGGTTTTTCTTTCAATAAAACGTCTCCATTGATTTTATTTTATTTTATTTTTATGTTTTTACACATGCGCAATGATGGGCTGGCCATGGGATGGGACCATGCAAATTTTTGGAGCCATTCCACCAATCGCATGGCCAGGTTTTGACTGAGACTTCTGGATGTGCCAGAGAGGGCATAAAAAGCCCACCAACCCTAACCCTAACCCTAACCCTAACCCTAACCCATACGCCAGTACACTGTCCTTCTTAGTGGGTCAGAGGCACCCAGAGGTGCAGCCCACTAACCCACCCTAACCTTAATCGTAACCCTAAGCCTAGCCCTTACCCTAACCCCAACCCTAACCCAGATTCGTACACAAGTACAGTTCCCTTCTTAGTGGGTCAGAGTGAGGCACCCAGAGAGGTGCCTCCAACTCCAGAGCCCACTATGCTTCCCTAAGCCTAACCTGTACGCCAGTACGCCAGTATGCTTTCCTTCTTAGTGAGTCAGAGGCACCCACACCCAGAGAGGTGCCTCTGCCACTTACCCCCCAACCCTAACATAATGTAATGTATGGTACGCGGCGGCTACGCGTTACGCTTCCCTTCCCTTCTTAGTGGGTCAACTCAGAGGCACCCAGAGAGGTGCCTCCCAGAGCCCACTTACCCCAACCCCAACCCAAATGACAAACGGAAACGGAAATGACAATTTTTTGGAAACCGACAAACAACAACTCGAAACGTCATTTTTTTCTGGTTGTGCCCATCTCTAACAGGGAGAATCTGTTCCTGACAGTGGCCTGAAAGCTGCTCTGCCCAAGTTAAGGCGAAGGGGGGGCAGAAAAGACCCCTGTCCTCTCTCCCCCCTCCCTCTATCTCTGGATTTCCCCACTCTCCACACCCATCCACTGCAGGCTCTACAGAAAATAAATATATTTGGGGAAATACTTCCCCCCCTTTCCCCCTTTCTCTTTCTCTCTCCCAGCTTTTCAGTTAACTTATATATAACCAACAAGGGTCGGGGTTAAACGGCTGCTCCATGCGATCAAGAATGAATCCTCATGATTTCATATACGTTTTACAGGGAATTCTTGTCAAATCACAGATTGCATCTATGCCCACACATTACACCACAGAAATCATGGCTCCTTAAGCATGTGGCTTTCCAGTGGTACAAAAACATGGATCGAATGCATTGATCCACATCATTTCATATTATTTTTAAATACTGTACATACAATAATCTCTGTTGTTTCTTAGATCCTATCTCTGCCCACACAACAAAATAGAAAGCATGGGTCTTTTGGTGCATGGCTTTGCAGGGTCATAATAAACACCTATCCAAGCACAAATTATCATGGATTGATCTGAATATTACACAAGATCATCCCAAACCACCATCCAAACATAGATACCATCTGTATTAACTGACTATGCTACACAGATTATGGCTCCATCAGCAACCAGCTGTGCAGTGGTATAGAAGCATGGATCTGAGGGACAGATCCACATGATCTCTCATGAATTTTTGCCTGTACTGCAGGTAAAACTGTGCTCACGACTTGGGGTTCAATCCCAAGTAGCAGGCTCATGGCTGACTCAGCCTTCCATCCTTCGGAGGTCGGTAAAATGAGTACCCAGCTTGCTGGGGGTGGGGGTGGGGGGCAATGTGTAGCCTGCATACGGTAAACTGCCCAGAGACTACTTGAAGTGGTATGGGGTGGTATATAAGCAGAACACTTTGCTTTAAATGCAATACTCACTAAACCACCGTCGCTGCATAGATCCTGGATCGGTCCATAGACTACAACACGGAAATCATAAGTCCTTTGTTGCATGACTTTGCAGTGGGGCAAAAATTCCAGTCCAAATTCTCATGAATCTGCATGGCTTTTACCTAGGATTATTCCAAACCTCTTTCTCGGCTTCCTGCATAATGAAGCTGAGAAAGAGGAGCTCACACCACTTCTGCCCGCCAGGTCCAGGGCAAGAAGTCAGGGAGAATGCCTCTAGTATGGGCTCCTCTTTCTCTTTCTATAATTTTGGATTGGAAAAGTGGGAGTCATCTTATACTTGGGAGCGTCTTATAGATGGGAAATACAGTAATTCACCGTTCACCCAAATAAATATAAATGGAGTTATCCTCAGTAATATGGTACAACCCAAACTATTTACAGCGGACCCTCTTATAACAAATGGTTTGTATAACATAAAATCTGTTCCGGAGATAGGGGAAATTTGCTTAACAGAATCGCCTATGGGACAAATCCGTACAGCATAAAAATAGTCGTGTTTGGGGATTACTCTGTTTTCAATGCATTCCTATGGGAAATTTGTATAAAGGAAAATTTGCTTAAAATAATTTCATTTGGAACGAATTAATTGCTTTATACAAGGTAACACTGTAATTTTACCTGCACAGAATTCACTTCTGCTTTGTTCATACACTTCTGGTCTTCCAACTTTGATGGTGGGCAAATTTGCTGTTTGCAAAATTATACTGCAAAATGCCCAGAGAGTGCTTTAGCCACTATGGGGCTGTACGTAAGTCAAAACAACAACGAAACTTGTAAAAATTCATAGAGAAATTGCAAGCAACATTTTAGTGCAGAATCAGTGTAACTGTTAAGAGCTATTCAAGACATGCCTATTTTATCTTTCACAATTGTGTATCTTGTACAGTTAAAAGAATGCTCATCAACTTGGACCACTGTTCTGATTAAACAAACAACTTTTCAAATACAATTCTTCTCAGATATAATATGGTAATAGTCTCCATCTAAGTCAACAAAATACAAAGATGTAAGAGAGGGGTAAGGGATTTATGACTGAGGTCCTTCTACCTAAATCAACAGTATTCAAGCATGAAAAAAAATTGCTTGAGCCTCAAACCCATATACTAGTTAGAATGTCAAGTGCTGAATAATATCTGAGTAACCCTTCAGCTATAGAAATTGACAAGGCAGAATTTCAAGTGGTGACACATAGCTTAGCCATATTAAACGTGCTAAAATTCCATTCAGCACCTGCAAGCTTATTATGTACTTGCAGTTATATGCCACTCTCCAATAAAACGGTGTCAGGGAGGTTCATGCAAGCAAGGTGAATAATGCAGTGAAAGTATTAAAGCCATTCAAATGTTAAAATATCAAAAATTATATGTTTAAAAATGGAAACAAAGACACAGGGAGGACTCCTAGGCTGGATAAAAGATACCTGTAAGATGCATTCAGCATACTTTGATTTTCAGACACTTGAAGGCTGTGAAAAGAAAAAGGGGGACCATGGGGTCTCAGGGGACCATGTTGCCCAGACTTGCCTTTAAAAAAAACCCACCTAAATTCAGTATCTAAATTCAGCATGATCACCTTTTGCTCTTTTTGCACGCAGGTCGTATCAGAAAATACTTATCACCCAGAACTATATTTTTGAAGACCTTTTTGAACCAGCATAACCACAAGTCCTACCATGTTCAAGATGTTCAAAAGTGACAAAGCCCTCGACACCTTCACCGAGGACAATGAAAATGCGAAGAGTCACAACGTGAAGCAACCCCAAGAAAAGAGTGGGATAATGTGATTTCGTTTAAATTAAACAACTCAAATTGCACCAACAGCTGTTGTGAGTGTTTTGGGCTGTTTGGCCATGTTCTGGAAGTTTTTCTTCCTGACATTTTGCCAGACTCTGTGGCCAGAATCTTCAGAGGGCAAGGAGCTCAGAGAACTGGGAGTTCTCTCTGTGCTCTGGGGAGAACTCCTAGTTCCCTGAGCTCCTTGCCCTCTAAAGATGCCGGCCACAGTCTTGCGAAACATCAGGAAGAAAAACTTCCAGAAAACGTCCAAACAGCCTGAAAAACTCACAATAGCTATCAGATCCTGGCCACAAAACCCTTCAAGAATACATCAAATTGCATTGTTTTTCTTTCTTTTTTGGTTAATTATGGAAAGTGAGGAGCACTGCATCAGAAAAACTTCATAATAAAGATGGTGTTTGTCCTTCAACCTCTTGAAAAGAAGAAAGAAGACCTGTAGATCATTTAGTAGGAGAGTCAAAGGAAATCCTGGGCTACCTGCTGTTGCTGGCTACGTAGGTCTGTTATCTCTTTCTGGTCTTCATCGTGAAGTCTCTTCATTTCCTCACACGACTGCTGAAGGTGATTATGCTCTCGTACCAACTGACTATTCTTTCGCTTCAGGGTGTCCATGTCCTCCTTCAGCTGTGACTGGTCACTCAGCAGACGGCTATGTAGCGTACTGGAAAGATTAGGAAGATTTACAATAAAGTTTAATTAAAATTCTCCAATGGCATTTTAAAAACCGAAGAGCTTTTTTTCCCAAGGCACTATTAATTAATTCATTTACTGAGCACTGCTAAAATTTTAATTAACCCCTCCCCCCAAAAAGGGGTGGGTGGGACCAGAAATACAAGAGAATTTCCAAGTTATAGACGCTCCTGAAAAATAAACCCATCGATCAATACTATAAGAAACAGATGGTGTGCAAAATGTGCATCTATTTCAATTATTTCTTTATATTTCTTTATTTGACTTTTATACTGCTCATCTGGCAACAAGGGGCACTCCGGCAGTAAACTAACACAATAACAAAAATATATAAAACAATAGCAACAACATGCTGCATTCAGCATACTTTGATGGTTTCTGCTGCCACAAGCTGTAGTGGCCATCCCTCACCCAACTTGGGGCCTTTTCACACGCCCCCTAAGATCCACTGGCCACTTAAATTCGGACCAGAGATCTTGGGGGGTTGTCGCTGTTCCTGTGTTCCCACCCCCTCCGCACTCCTGGCTGCTGTCTGCGTGAGGGGAGGGAGAAAAAAAGGAAGAAAAGAATGCCGGCTCACCTCCGTTCTGCCGTCTCGCTCTGCTCCCGGCAGCATTAGTATCTCTTAAAGGGGTGGGGGGCAAAACAACAACAAACAGAAGCAAGGAGAGCCCGGCACTCACTATGTTACATCCACATCAGGAATTTTTCACCCCCGGAGAGCAGGTACTTGAAAAGTGCGCTGGGACGCGCTTAGGTGGGCGTGGTCACACTTAATTTTTTGTAAACTCCGGAGCTGGTGGGAAAACAATTTTAAGCTCCGGATCTGGGAGCCATTTGCCATGGATTTTAGGGGTCATGTGAAAAGGCCCTTAGTAAAACCAGTAATCACTCAACTCTACTCTGAACAGGGAAAACTGAAGTATCAAAATAGAACGTTTCCACTTTGCTTCAAAATTGAATTGTTTAGCCAACAGTTCCTACCCCAATTTCACACCAAGCTAAACATGCATGCCATCTCAATTTTTAGATGCCAATTCTCTATCTGTAAGAGATTTTTTTCTATCTACAGAGATTAAAAAACTAATTCTTAATCTGCTACTGAAAGCTCTGGATGTTATCTCTTAAATGATGTCTAGATCATGGCATTTTTAAAAAAAGTATACTGAAGTTGAAGATAAGGAAGCTGATGCTGAAACATCTCTGGATATTAGGATTTAAAGTCTCCTGTGCAGGAACACTATGAAGGAACAGAGAAGACCAAGACACATGTCTTCGTTTACACTCTGAGCTGCTACTTACTGATAGAAATCAGCCTCCTTTGCAGCTTCTTCACATCTTTTCAGTGTCTTTGTGTGCTGGTTCTGTAGAGACTGCAGGTCTGACATTGCCTTCATGCACTGTATCTTCAACCTTTCATAATCATGGTTTGGCTTGGGACTAGGCCTAACAACAGAAACAGGCATCAGGTGTTAGAAGAACACAGGGTTCTACAATGACAATGAAAGAAATCGGCACTACACTTTGTAAGCATTAACGAAACGATAGAAAACGTTAATGAAAGAATAGAATTCTTCCTATATATGTTTTCAAGCATTCTTCTGGCAACTCTAAAGCAGTAAGGTACAGGTAGTGCCTTTGTTAAAAACATTTTTAAGGCTGCAGCCCCACCAATATAACTGAATTTGAAATGTCCCCCTCCTAAAGATAAATAATGAGAACATTTTCCAAATGATTTTAAGAGATAGACATAATGCTGCCAATATCCCAAAGTGAAAAAATCCTACTACTATATAATTTTTAATATACTTTGGACCTCATTTTCAGGTGGTTATTCAAACGTTTTACAGGAAATTTATATAATATAATGCACAGAATTAATTATCTCCAAGCCTAATTGTTATGATAAAGATACCTAAAAGTTTTGGTAATTATCTCAGGTAAGCAGGGTATTTGATCAGCTTTGCCTTTCTCCAATTTATAGTCACCTTAAAGTTGTTGGTTTTTTTGCCCTCAAATCACCACAGAAAAATCACTGTCACATTCTGCAGCTTCCAGATTACCTTATGGACTTACTACAATAATTTATATGAAGCACTTGGAGGATGTTGAACTATTACAATGGACTGTCATAAATATCATTATTTTAATCTTCTTCCATGCCAACTTCACCTCATTGAAATGCTCTCATCCAGGATATTAGTCTCCATTATTCCACCATTCTGTCCAAATAATGAGCAGATGCCCTAGATAAATACTGTCCTACTTTCCGCCTTTATCAGTCATTTCTTAATCCACTGTTTTCAACATGTTTACAGATGAACAGCCATCCCTTTCCTTCCCTTGTTGCCTTCTCCATGCAATCAGCAGCAAGTCTTGTGAGGAGAGGTTTTGCTCAAAATGGAGGCTCCCTATGAAAGTAGGGTTCTTACTCATGGGTAGGAACTACGTGCAAGCAAGAATCCCTCCTCTTCTAATTAGATGCTGAAAGAATGGGATGATGGAGGGACAGGACAAGCTGCTCCCTTCGAGCCATGTTGAACCTAAATGACTGAACTCAAAACATGAGATCATGTGAATTGTATTCACCTGCCATATACACTGTACAATAATTCCCACTCTAGACCGATAATTCTGTCGTTTTATGAAATAAGAGCCACTACCTCGAAGTTACCTTCTGAGTGGAAAAGTGAATCTGTGCTTCCCTAGATTACCACCAGCACATTGTCCACCTTTCCCCCTACAATATTTATTTATTTATTTATTTATTTATTTATTTATTTATTTATTGCTTTTTTATACCATCCCAATTTCCCAGAAGGGACTCTGGGCAGTTTGCATAAATGCAAATAAGAAACAAACAACAATGAAAATTAAATAGACAGTAGTATAAACAAGTAAAACAAGCATTGTAGCCAGTTTCATGGGAGTTTGCTGATTTACCACTTCCCATAAGGAAGGTGGTCTTCAAGAGTGCCCCATCCTTTATCATCCCCAGACTTGCATAGATGAAAGAAGTGCAAGAGGGTTCACACAGGTTTACAAAATATAAAATGAGATGAATGTTGCTTAAGAAATTAAATAAGTGTACTCTGACAAGGCATAGAGACTAATGAAAAACCGAGTCCAGCCGAACCCGTATTGAGCAGAAAAACAGACTTTTACGTGACCTTGTGTTCTTTTTTACCTGCAGTCATCAAAGGTTGACCCAGGAGAGGAGAGAGCAAGCCGCTTTCGCAACTCATCCCGCTCACGGGTAACCTGGCGGAGCTGAAACAGAATGGTCTCCAGTTTTTCATTCATCTGCCTCACGTCCACAACTGTGGGTGGTGGTGACGACGCTTTCCCCGTTGTACCTATTTGCCAAATGTAAACACGGCTGGAGTTAAGATGATATTAAAAAAAAAAAGATCTCAGAACTCAGTATCGTACATTTGTCAGCAAAGGTGATGTTATGAGAGCACCACCAACTCAGCATGATTCTCAGCAGAGGAATTACATGTTCCCTAGAGATTCTAAACCTTTTTAAGTTGACTCGCATACAGATGTACCAAAGGCACAAGGGTGGCCCTTTCAGATGTAGCCTATAATACCATAGTTGGAATCTGTTGTCAAAAAACACAATATCCTCTGAACTACAGATTCACGCTGCTTTGAAGAACATCTTGAACAAAACTCTCTTCATGCTTCAGCAAAACACCACAGAGGGATCAAGTTCTTGATGATCAAGTTCTTGAATGAAAAACGGAACTTAATGTCACTAGGCCTTCAGCGAGCATAGCTTCTTCTCCCTGATTATTATTTCCTATATTATTTATTTAATTATTTATTTAGAATATTTTTACCCCACCTTTCTCCTTAAAAAAGGACCCAAGGTGGCTTACAGTAATGAGGGACAATATACAGCCCAGAAGATATAAGACATATTCAAGTTAAAAACAGGGAATTAGAGGAGGCATCTTAGAACATAAAAGGTAACAGCAAAGCTACAAAGAGCACACAAAAATAAAAGGAAAAGGAAAGTAACATGGAAAATACTGGAGTTCTTATGAAATCAATCAATGCAATCATGTATGGTAATCCATAAAAAGTTCTATAGTAGGAAGTCCCTCCTTCCGGGAAAGCTTGCGCAAGCCTAAGGTCAGCCCATTCAGAAGCAGCAAATGTCAGTTTGCTGGAGAGTCTACTGTATGTACAAGAGCTGGCTGGATAACTCAGTGAATTAAGACTTTGGCTGTGGAGCCAGAGGTCAGTAGCTCAGTTCTGCACTGTGTATCTTGAAAGAGCCAGTCTATGTGGCCTGGACAAGCTTTACAGTCCCAGGATGCGCCCAGAAGAAGACAATGGTGAACCACTCAACTTAATCTTGAAAAAGGTTGCCATTAAGTCAGAACTGACATGTCAACACACAATAATTATGATACATACAACAGGAAGCAAAAAACAATTTTGGCTCTTGGGCCATTTCCCCTATATTACATGAGTATTTACAATGAGTACATGCATTTGCCACATACCATTTTTCATTTTTAAGTTTTAATTTTAAAATGTTTTTTTTAATTGTGAAGCTAACTTTAGTCACTAAATCACTGCTAATCTCCCACTACTGTACAACTTACATTCCTATTGATACTGAGTTTCATAAAAGTTAAAGGCAAATGGATTATGCTGTGCGAAAGAAACTGAAGTCAGAAGGGAAACAAAAGTAAATTGAAAAAGGGGGAAATGGAGATGAGGATTGAATGTCTGCCTTGTCTTGTTCATGGATGAAAATTCTGAAACAAGTAATACAACTCTTCTGTTCCTTAAGGCTGTCCCCAAAAGTCAGCTTCTCTGTGCTCCATTTCAAAAGGTGACCTGCATTTTACAATCCACAAAAGATTTCATAGCACTATCAAGGGTGAATTGCCATACACTCTCCTGGTTGTTGGTAGAGATGGGTGGATAGAATCTGTAATCCTCATCCCTTACTTTATAGAGGATATGTCTACCTGAATGCTAAAGAGCTTTTATTTCATCTGTTGGCTCAGTCTGATGTAAAGGAAATGACCTGGACTTTGAGCTTTTCCACCTTTCTCACCTGACTGACTAGTCCATGCCATAAGACTTTCTTTCTTCACTGTCTAGGGGGGCAATCAAGTTCCTTCCAGCACACTTGGGATCTGGCACACCTAGACCTGGAGGCCAAGGGTCTGTTTTCTAAATTACCCCCCCCTACACACACACACATCTTTTAATTGATGTGCCTCTTTTCAGACAAACTGGATTTGTCACAATGTACAGTAGTACCACGACTTAAGAGCAGCTCGTCTTAAGAGCAATTTGACTTAAGAGCGGAAAACTGTTGGCGTTTTAATTGCTGCCTTACAAATTTTAGATATGGTCTACTTGACTTACAAATATTTTTTTCTTTTGTTGTTGTTTTTTAACTTATTTTTGTTCAGTTTTTTAGATAGGTACCCCGTCTTAAGAGTAGTTCGACTTAAGGGCATGCATTCGGAACGGATTAAATTCGTAAGCTGAGGTACCACTGTATTTAATACGGCTGTTGTAAAGTGCAGCTTGTTTGTCAGCTTAAATAAGCGGGTTGCAACCCCCCCCCTTTTTTTTTTTTTTTTTTTTTGCTTCCACGCTTAGTCCTAAGAACCGATCTGTATGTGGGTCAACTTTTCTGGCTTGCCTCCAGACAGCCAGTTTCTGCTCTAGCAGCTGAAGTGTGCACACTGTTCTAACAGAGACATGTCTTGCCAACATAATTTCCCACACAATATACCACACATACAAAGCTAATGTTAAGCTGTGAATACTGGGAATGAAAAAAAGTAAATGCAGATGAAGCGGCTGGGTGAATGAGGAGAAATGGAGGAAGAACCAAGATCCAGGTAAGACACAGACGATTCTGCTGGAAAAAATCCAATGCTTTAGGAGAAAAAAGCATTGAGAGTATATCAATGATTATCTGTAACCATGAGAGGGCATGTCAAGTTGCTGGGGCAGGCCTGCCTGGAGGTTCTCTCCCAGCTTTGCAGTCCATTTTGAGAACCAGATGGTAGCGTAACCAGGAGTGTTTTTTGTCAGTTAAATGCCACACAACACCACGGTCTTTAAAAGACTGCAGAGATTGATATTTTTCAGTAAACAACCAGTCATCACCTGCAGACAATGTGTCAGTTTCCTGCTTCTCATTCTGCACGTGCCCAATTCTTCCATATTGGCCAGACTGAAGACAAGATACACTACCTTTAAAAGTATGCCTTACTTTGAAAAGCCTGCCCCAACCCTTGGCTTCTAGTCTCGTTTCAAAGAAACCACACTTGACCCTAACTACAGTTCTCATACAGTGATAGGAGAAAGATGCCAAGCTGTGACTAAAGAAAAATAGAATTGAGGGCTTCTGAACCCGTGGAAGTAGAGATGGGCACTAAATGAAATTTTTTCATTTCGTTATTCGTTTCATTACGTAACAAAACGAATAACGACCCTAGGGGCAAATTTAACACGAAACAAACCGAACCAAGAAAAATTGGTTCAGTTAGGTTCATTTCATTAATGGGGGAGATATCTCCTACCTGGTGCTGGTCCAGAGGTCCTTTCACACCGAGCTGCACGGAGGGAGCACACACCTCGTTGGTGCCATCAAGGGACGTGGTGGGCTCGAGCCTCACCCCGGCCCCGGGAGGAGAGATAAGAAGCAGGCCACGTTTAGGCGACCAGAGCAGCGTGGCTTTGAAGCCGCCCCCTCGCACCTCCCTCCCGTGGCCTGTTATTACAGGGCCGATTGGGAGGGGAGATAAGGAGGCTGCGCTTAGGCGGCCAGAGCAGTGCGGCTTCAAAGCCGCCCCCTTGCGCCTCCCTCCCGCGGCCCGTTATCGCGGGGCTGATAGGGAGGGGAGATAAGGAGGCCGTGCTTAGGCGGCCAGAGCAGCGTGGCTTCAAATCTGCCCCTTTGCGCCTACCTCCTGCAGGAGGGATGATAAGGAGGCCGCGCTTAGGAGGCCAGAGCAGCACAGCTCTGATGCCGCTCCCCCTCTTTATTCCTCCCACACACGTTTGTAGGCAACCCCCAGCTCCGACCGGGCCCCAGGGGCCGCGCAGTGGGCGCTGGGGGAAAAAGCAGGAAAAACACATGACAAATTAACAAAAGATTTTTTTTGCAAAAATTCACGAAAAACAAAATGAAACAAAACGAATTCCTTAACAAAACACCATTTTTTTCGTTTCGTGCCCATCTCTACCTGGAAGCAACAAGACAGAAAGGACAGGAGGAGGTCTACACTGGACGGAAACTCATCCAGTCTCATTGTGGTCAAAAAGAAATTTAATTTTGGTGTAACACTGCATGAGGTGACATACTGATGAACCTTAATATCTGAAGTTTGGAAACTGCCTGCATATGTGGTGTTAAAATAATTTTTATGTGCATTCATTTTTTGTCAAGTGCCATCAAATTGTCTCCGATTTGTGGTAATGCAATGAATGAGAGCTCTCCAAAATGTCTTGCCCTCAACAACCATGCCCAGCTCTTATAAAATCACATCAGAGGCAAACCAGAGAGAATGCTTTCATGGAATCAGGGACCAGAAAACTAACACTGTGTCTGGTGAATTAGGGGTGCCAAGAACGTTGGTAGCATGCCTCTGTGCAGTCAAAAATAAACACAGGCAATACAAACCATGGCACTACAAAATGCTGGAGAGGAATCATTTTAACAGAAGCAAGCTATGCTGTGTGGAATAGAAAGTGAGTAGGAAAATATCTAAGCTGTACAGTGGGTTCAGTGTGTGACAGACAAATGACAATAATAATAGGTAGTGAAAGCACTAGGCAGCTACTTAAATTATGTGGAAGGCCAAGAGACCATGAAGTTCTCAAGTAATACAAGAAGCAATCAATCTGGTGTTCAGGAACAGTTTTAGGACTGCCATTTATCTGGTCAAGAACACAGCCATAACTAAACTTGGTCAACTGACCAGGCAAATATTGATAAAATGTTCATGTGGGCAAATGTTCCAAGTAGTTATCAATAAGTACAAAGCAACAAAGAGAAGAATCCTAAGGACAAGAACAACTGTTTTCTACAGAACTTGAGAGACTCTCTTGCACGCTTAAAAGATTGACATGGATGATCAGGTAAGAGCTATGGGCTTGGTGGTGATCGTATTGAGAGACGTGTGGATGCGTATCAGATGACCAGCCAAAAGGTGGCATGCCATATGGTTTGACTGGCAGCAGAAAACCCTGTGAAGATGAGCACTGTGTTCCTGATTCTACACAGAGGTGCCTTTCACATGTGGCCTTAACCCTTACAAGGACAGGAGGGAAAAAGCTCTAGCTTTAGTCATATCTTTCAGATGGCAGACACCTACAATTACAAAAATGTAGGGTGATACTTATTAATGATAGTTGTGGGGATGGCTGGTAAAAGACACCAAAGGAAAACAAGACCACATGCTGCTCTTAAACAGAATTGGTTCTTCACATTTCAAGAATTTTATACACAGGCTTCGTTTATTAAAAAAAAGACACTTGAGAGTTTGTAATTGTGGAACCAATGTATTAATAAAGAGCAGCACGACACACAGAGGTGTAGTTTGCACATAAAATTTAAAAGACATACAATGCTAAAGTGGTAGAACCCGGGCAAACACAACTAAGCAATGTTAAAAGGGGCCCCACACAAGTTTTCATTAATCACAGCAAGAATTTTGTACTGGGGAATCCTGACAGAATATAGTGTTTCTTTAGCTATGCTGTGTGGCATCTGCCTCTTGCTGGCACCGCAATACCTTCTGAATTTCTTGATTCAGCATGTTGGGGGCAAACACTTCATCCAGTGAGCTGTATCTGGCCCCAGAAAAAGCCATTAAATTTCAATGAAAGCCAAACCACAAGGTGAAGCTTCCTGCTTAAGATAAACACCAACAATTTTTTGTGGGAAGTGTGGAGAGTTTTGATAAGAAAAAAACTCATTAAAGGAGATTCTGTACACCACTTCTTATACCCTCTGAGGAGAGCTAAGAGAACTGCTAGTGAATGCACTCCCCATCTCTTCTTTTTTTCACACAGACGGCAAACCTTACTGCAATCTCATGCAGCAGGCCGACTAAAAAGCAATGTAAAACACTGAAAAATGGGATGAAGCAAGCCATGCATCATAAGCTTACCCTGAAATAATGGATTCTGTATCTACTGGGTACCCATGAACACAATCCATCTCCCACACATACGAGGGCTTCAGGACTAATGGAGGCAACCCTATTAGGACAACACTTTCCCCTTTTTCTCATTAGAAAATGCCTATCAGTAGCTCCAAATCTCCCAGAAATCCACACAATTAATGAGCAGGTTGCCAGATGATGATAATGATGATGATGCTCAGTGTGTGGTCTGAATGCACACGATGGCACTGCACTTTTAAAGCACAGCAGCAATCAACCTGAGCAGTGTCTGACTGACAGCAAACACCTCTGAAAGCCCATCAAGGAAAAGCCCTTTTGGCTGGCCATGTGATATGCATCCACACATATCTCAATAGGATCACCACCAAGCCCATAAGCTCTTACCTGATCTTCCATGTCAATCTTTTAAGCTTACAAGAGAGTCTCTCAAGTTTTGTAGAAAATAGTTGTTCTTGTCCCTAGGATTCTTCTCTTTGTTGCTATGTACTTATTGATAACTACTGGTTACCATGGTTACCATAATCCTCCCAAGTGACTGTTATGTATATCAGGGCTGTTCAACTTTGAACAGGCCAAGGTCTACTTTTTCCAGCCCAAAGTGTCTGAGGGCTACTACATTAAAACCTCTAATTACGAATTTTATCCGTTCTGAGCACATGCTCATAAGTAAAAACTTTGTAAGTAGAGCAGCGGTTTCCCATAGGAATGCATTGAAAACCAATTAATCTAATCTGTTAATTTCAATGTACCATGGCCCTTGAACTGCCCCCCTTGCATGACACTTTGCTGGGGCAGTGGTGGTCCTTGGAATGGGGGAGGGAGAGGTGGAGAACTTATCTCCTCACTTTTTTTATTGATGGCCGGCAGGCTACTTTTGAACCCTTTGCGAGCTACCAGTAGCCCACGGTCTACCTGTTGGGCAGGCCTGATGTATATCATTGTACCAGGATGTAAAAGTACTCAGCAGCTGGCATACGGGCAAAAGAAGAACTGCAAGGTGATGTCAAGTAACTTTCTCTTTGCTTCATGCTGGGGTGGGCAACCTCCACAGATCTTGGGCAGTTCATTTCATCCCTGGATGTTGCTCCAGTGTGGGGTAATGGACAGAGTAGTGAACTCGTCCTCGGGGAAACAGGGTTCGAATTGTCACTCAGCCAATAGAAACTGACTGGGCGAATAGAACTGGTAAAAGCACTCCTGAAAGACCGGTATCTCACTTCCTTTCAAATCCCTGTTAGGGCCACGGTTCACTATTAAGTCTGTTCCGACTTGACAAAAACATAAGAACTATTACTCCTCTTGCCAACTATTTCTTATAATAATTAGAGGTTTCCTTTGAAAATGAAAATCCCCCTCCCCCTTCTTCAGTGTTCAACTTTTTTTTAATTAAAAAAATGGGGTGGGAGTCCTAATAGCATGGCCAAAATACTCCCCAACCTCTCAGAGGCCATAGGGGATTAATTTTTTTTTTAATTGAGTAATTTTATTGGGTTTTTTAGGGGGGGAACAAGGGGGGAGGGGTATGGGGGGAAAGGAGTACAGTTTAAAAATTACATTGAATATATCAAGCCAAAAATAACGATTTAACATATTAACAGATCACCAAATATTATCACAATGCTAATAGGTTTGTTACTTCTTGCCATCTTTTCCGAGAAATCTCATCGTAGTCTCCCTTTAGAAAGCCGGAGAGTCTGTTGATTTCAATGCAGTCTCTTATCTTTTCGTGGAAATTTCTCTCTGTTGGCACATTTGGTTGTTTCCAGGATTTCGCATACAATATCCTTGCAGCAACAATTACATGGTGAAGTACATATATCTGGTCATAGGGAATATTAATATCTACTATATTTAATAAAAAAAATTCTGGTCTAAGCTCTAACTTAATTTTCAAGTATCTTTCTAAAAATAATTTTACCATTATCCAGTATGCCTTTGCCTCTTTACATGTCCACCACATATGGTAAAAAGTACCACAATCATGTTTACATTTCCAACATTTAGGTGAGCAGTTATACATCTTAGATAAACGATGTGGTGAAAAATGCCATCTATAGAACATCTTATAACAATTTTCCTTAAAGGCTATAGATTTGAAGATTTTGACTGTGTTCCACAAAGAGTCCCATTTGTTTAGATGAATAGAATAACCAAAATTTTCTGCCCATCTTATCATAGTGTCTCAGAGGCCATAGGGGATTATACGAGATTGAATGATTGATCAGTCTCTGTTTGTCACTCCCTATCTGTCTATCAACAAATACACTAGCCAAATGGAGGCCGTTTAGATACTACCGAGACAGGGCTGATATCACCTTAGAACTGCAGGGTTGGATGCAACCTAAATAAATTGTCTAATTATATCCTCATCCACATGCAATCCTTGTTGCCTATAGATACTAAATACCAAGCACCTGAAGAGGAGAATGGCAACTGAAATAACTGAAAAACAAATGACAAAAATAGGTGATACCTTTACACACCATTAAAAACCACCATACAATAAGCTTCACTTTCTTTCTTTCTTTCTTTCTTTCTTTCTTTCTTTCTTTCTTTCTTTCTTTCTTTCTTTGAGTATTTTTACCCCGCCATTCTCCTTGGAAAAGGACCCAAGGCGGCTTATAGTAATGAGGGACAATATATAGTCCAGTACAATTAAGACATGTTCAAGTATTGAGAACAGGGAATTGAGTGACATCTCACAGCATTAAAAGATAACATTACATTAAAGCTACAGTTAAAAAGAGAGTAAAAATTCTATGTAAAAGTTATGAGTGATGGAAACTAACACTATGAAAACATAGTGTGAGTGCAACCACAAATGGTTATAAGTGGTTGTAAATAAACATCAGGTTTGCACTAGTGTGACAAACTGAAATTACAAAACTTACAGTCTAAATGTACATAGCAAGATGTATCTCCTGTTTTTTTCTTTTGTATTTTCTTCTATTGTATTTGTATTGGGGGGGCACACAACTACTCTTTGCTTCAATAGAATAACTGAGGATAGGGAAAGGTTTGCAAACAGATTTTCTCCACCATCTACCACCAGGAACCAAAGATGAGAAAGATGTCAGCTGCAACTTGTGTAACATAGGGTATTTGTACACGACCCCTAAACTCTGCCGCAAATGGCTGCCAGCTCCGGAGCTTACAATTGTTTCCCCACCAGCTCCGGAGTTTGCAGGAAATTAAGTGCGACCACGCCCACCTAAGCGCGTCCCAGCGCACTTTTCAAGTACCTGCTCTCCGGGGGTGAAAAATTCCTGATGCGGATGTAACATAGTGAGTGCCGGGCTCTCCTTGCTTCTGTTTGTTGTTGTTTTGCCCCCCGCCCCTTTAAGAGAAGGAATCAGGACGACAATGGGGCTTTCCGGGCGGCTACGGAGGTGAGCCTGCATTTTTTCCTCTCTTTTTTTCTCCCTCCCCTCACGCAGACAGGAGCAAGGAAGTGCGGAGGGGTGGGGACGCAGGAAGAGCAACAAACCCCCAAGATCTCTGGTCTGAATTTAAGTGGCCAGTGGATCTTAGGGGTCGTGTGAAAAGGCCCATAGTCCCAGTTTCCCGGAGAGTTACACTTGGGCTGTTTGGCAGCCATGTCCAAGTTAGGTCATTTCTGAATAAGCCCTATAGCAGTGATTTTTTTTTTAACACCATATCATGGTGTTGAAAATTAAATCAGAAATTCCACTCCAGCAATATTAGTTTGTTATCAATGAGCATGAGACATAAAGCTTGGAATCGGTACTACGATTTTGAGACATGTTGGCAGACACAGATTCCATTCACAGAGCCTATGGCACCGTTCCTTTGTCCACATTCTTATTCCACTTGAGAACTGAGCAAGTAGGAGACAGTGGGGATTCCTGGGAATGATCAGAGAGAAGAGGAGGAGAAGGGACCTAGAAGAGATTGCACATACAAGTGGAGACAAATGCTGCCAGGCAAGATGGACAGTCTCTGAACGTGCTCGCTATTACTGATTTCCTGCTTAATAACAGAACATTACGAGGAACAGACTTCGACAAGGAATTAACGTTCAACCTCAATTATGAATCCAAAGTTATTGCTGTGTTCAGCGCTATGTGAATAAGTATTTGGAGACACTCAGACACAACCTCACTCCTCTCTTTCTTTGCTCTCCTCCTGCTCTGTGATTCCTCTTTTGCTATCCTGGCTTGGGACAAAACATTGTTTGCAGTATCAAGCCAATAAACCATGGTTTGTCTAAATCCAAAAGAGGAGAGATAGAATGGCTTCATGTTAAGGGAGGCATGCAAGTTTGCAGCTTCCTGAATGCTTGTCCCAACCAAGTGAACCTGGCCTCTTTGGGCTGTTGTAAAACATTATATAAAAATGTTTTCACACCCTAACTGACAGAAGAACTATTTCATGATAGCAGTGTTTCATTATCTCGAGGATCAGTTGTTGAAATATTCATTCTGTTTTTCTTGCGCTTGGAACACAACTAGAACTGCTGTTTCAAAATGCAAGCTGGTATTTTCTTAAATATGTGCTGCTGAGCCAAGGAAGATGGGAAAAATCAGAACTGTGAGGAGCAGAGACATTTTAAAGCAAAAATCTGAAGTTTAACTTCCAATACTTCAGAAAATCCACCTAAGGTCCAAGCAGGAACATCTGAATGTGGACTTCTTGTGGGGGAGTTTAAATGAAGATAATTTCTTTACCATTGCCAAAAAAGAAACCCCCAGTAATGCAAAAGTACTGCTCCTGGTTCTTGATGAACATCATAATGAACTATCAGCTGGGATAACTTGAGGGAAGCCAATGCCATATCTGAGAGTTCTCAGCAAGGCCACTTTGGTTATTGACCAACAGCGTCCAGAACTGTGAAGTTGGAAAGGGCCTGTAAGGCCATCAAGTCCAACCCTCACGCCCCACCCCCCCCAATTCCAAGCAGGAATACAAATCAAAGGATAGCTGCCATGTGGCTGTCCAAATTTCTCTTGACTGTTTCCACTGTTGGAGCACTCATCATCTCTTGAAGTACAGTGGACCCTTGTATAACAAACAGCTTGTATAACATAACATCTGTATAACATAAAAAATTCTGGAGATAGGGGAAATTTGCTTAACATAAGCGCATATGGGGCGAATCCGTACAAAATAAAAATGGGATCACACTGTTTTCAATGCATTCCTATGGGAATGTGTATAAAGGAAAACTTGCTTAACATAATTTCATTTGGAACGAATTAATTCCTTTATACAAGGTAACACTGAACTTGGTTTCTTTGCCATACTGCTCTAACCGTTAAGAAATTCTTCCTGATATTCAGCCGAAAGCTAGGTTCTCTTAACTTTAACCCATTGTTAACGGTCCTACACTCTAGGGAAGATTGAGAACAGATCCTATCCCTCCTCTGTATTACAGCCCTTCAAATGTTTGAAAAGTGCTACCATATCATCCCTCAATCTTTTTCTGTTTCCCTTCTTGCTTCAGGCAGCAGGAGGAACAGTGCTGGTTCTCAAGTTAGAGGGTTCAATTCCCCAGCATCTTCCAATCCAAGAAACTTTTCCACTCACTGCCCCAGCAGTCTTAGAGGTCTTCCCAGCTGATGCATGTCCCACCTCAGTGGATTTAAAGGTCGTAGAAGAGCCTTAGAGACTACGACTTTATTTGGCATAAACGTCCATGGATGGCTGCCCTCATGAACCACTTCATTAGATGGAGATGGACATCAGAGGCAAAGGGAAGTTGATTCCTCATTTTGCATCAAATATGACTACTAGGGAGGGCACTGAATAGTTGACATATTTTAGCCCTATGAGCTGTTGTGTCTTAGCTTATTTCTCTCTTTTGCTAATAACTGTGGATGCAAAGGGAAAGGATGAGATTAGAGGTGCTCTGTCATGAATCAATCATTGGAGAAAATGGGGGATGAGTGACCGCAAGGCTAAGAAAAAGCATCGTTTGACTGCAAACCTGTGGCACCTACTCCTCCAAAAGGGAAGGGAGGGATAAAAGAGCTCATACTCCCCCTTCCCAATTTTCCAAGTCTCCCACTTGTTAACCTATTTCCAGTTCAACAGTTTAGAATTCCAAACCTAACTAAAAACAGGTGCTCAGAGATACCATTTTCAACACATGACTTGCCTGGAATATCAGATGGCTAATAAAATTCTCTCTCTCTCTCTCTCTCTCTCTCACACACACACACACACACACACACACACACACACACACACACACACACACATTTGTATATGAGTAAGAAGACATATCTCAGTCTCGAATAAATGCAACTCAAAACAAATAACGAAAATCAATCCAACATATTTCTTACCAGTGCTGCTAAGCGAACTGCTGCTTTCAGAGTCTGATGGCATTATGGACAGTACGCTGTAAGTAGACCCTGAAAAAAAGAGATAAAAATTACTTGCTTAATCTCCATTGATGATGGATCTGTACTTTGCAAGCAAAAACAATCCTATTGCTCAATCCTCCCCTCCCCCTTTGCTTGTTTAGAGCCATTCTACATGCTTGCCTCTACTAAGTATCATTTCACTCTAGCTAGAGACAGGAATGAGGCTTTCTTTTCTTACAGGAGTTCCCAACTATACAAAGGATGAATGAGAAGGGGTCCAACCTTGCTATGCATATTCTCACCCATGTGATCCACACACATCCCTTTCACACCTTTTTATTTTATTTTTTGCAGTAGACTTCCAGAAGGAAACATGACGCCGGAAACAGGCCCTTCTTTCAGTCTACACTAGTTTCATGAGGCACAAATAGAAGTTAAAAGGGTTACATGCAATACTAGTCCTAAATGTGTGTGTGTGTTGCGTTGTTGCAGTCGTGACCGACTCTTCGTGACCCCATGTCCACGGAGTTTTCTTGGCAGGAATACTGGAGTGGTTTGCCAGTTCCTACTCCAGGCGCCTACAGCACCTGGTATTCCCCGGTGGTCTTAGCTTCTGGAAGCAGGCGAGATTGGATGTGCTTAGGGCGTCTAGGCTGCTAGTCCTAAATAGAGCGGACCTAATGAAGCAATGGGACTTACATAAAGATTATTTAGATTTAGCCTATACAATTTACAAGAACACACACACACACACACACACACACACACACACACACACACACACA
>JAHTLZ010003518.1:34528139-34551860 GCA_023846285.1 Phrynocephalus versicolor | reverse complement strand
TTATTATTATTATTATTATTATTATTATTATTATTATTATTATTATTATTATTATTATTAAAGCCCCCTTGTGGGGCTTTTTTATTTTTATTTTTTATTTTACAACTGAGAGGCGCTGGTCCCTCAGGTTTTTTTATTTTATTTTATTCATTTCCCTTCCCCCGCTAGCCCACGGGCCGGAAGCGGGCAGAGAGACATTATTTTTTAATTATTATTGTTTTTAAGTTATTTGTAAAAGCCCCCCTTCCAGAGTTTTAATTTATTTTTTAAATTTTACAGACATGAGGCACTGGCTTGGGGCCAATGCCTCCTAGCTGAGAGGCGCTAGTGCCTCAAGTTTTTTTTTAAGTTTTTTTTTTTTACCTCAGCCGGGCGGCACCATTTTAAATTTTTTAAAAAATTATTTATTTACATTTTACATGCAGCCCCAGGGGCCAGGTCAGTGCTTTTATTTTTTTTAAATTTTTTATTTTTATTTTACAGCACCAACCATGTGGCTCCCGGACCAGGTTGCTGCTTTTTTATTTAATTTTATTTATTATTTTTTTATTTTTTTAAAGTCCCCAATGCTGGGCTTGTTTTCCCCCCATCTCTCAGCTGTAGGGCGGGCTTTGTTTCGTTTTTCTTTGGTGGGTTGGTTTGTGATTCATTTCGTTAGCTAATGAAATGAATAATGAAATGAACTAAAAGTTTGTTTCATGCCCATCTCTACCCTGCCCTTCTCAAGAGTTCTGCCACCAGAAGGATCTCCCAGCGTAAGGATCTCCCAGCTATGATCAGCCAGCAGAAGATCCAAAAAGGGACAGAGGGCTTTTTGCTTCTTTTCTTCCCCAGAACGCTTAAACTACCTGATTATTTTGTTGCTCTGTATTTTCTTCCAGTGCTCTGAGGCCTTGTGAAGAGGGCAGAACAGAACCAAACACACCCACCCATATGCAAAAACAAAAGTGAAACCTTTTTCTTTTTCTTGTGAAAATAGCAGCACCTCTAACTAAGGGAAGCAATGCATCTTGTTCTTGCACTGGAGAGTTCACTTTGGCCTACTTCACATTCCTTTCATTGCGGTTCACTGTCCCGTTTGAGACCGGTACAAAGAAATTTTACTCCACGTCCATTGCATGACGATGGGAGTTCGTCCCGACTATGCCCCCTGAACTGGGATTTAAGCGAGATGAGCGATTCCCCTCCCTGGCTTCAGGAATCTGCTCGTCTTGGTTCTCATTCCGAGACGAGTGCCCGTGAGGTAAGGCTCGTCATGCAACGTGCCATTCTCCATCTAGTGGCAGAAGTGCGAAGTGCCATTCGCCAGTACATTCCCTATGGAGTTAGCAATGCAGTGCAGAGAGATTAAAAGACAAATGCCTTGAACTTTGTTCAATAACGCATTGAAGGTAAAGTTGAGGAGAGTTGAAAGATCGAAAAATGGAAGGTCGGACCAAAGAAAAAAACGAGAACAAAGGCTGAGAAGTTCAGATGTTGTCACAAAACAAGGACGTGCAGTAACAGTCATCACGGTACCATCAATCACGCCCGTGGGTACACGGAAACAAGGATAGTACCGGGACAAGGCCACATGACCGCGAGCGACGTGATCACAAAATGAATGTCAACTCGGAACGAGGAAGGACGTGAAGTAACCCTTTTTGTAACCTAGGATTTGCTTGTCCTCATTGTATAGAAATTAGAATAATCTAATACTATGCATATTTTTAGAAATGATTTGCAAAATATTTGAATGCCCTGTCTGAAAATATTTTATTCATCATGTTAAAATAAAACATTCCATAATCATTTTTTTTTCTTTTTTCAATTTTTCTAATTTTTTCCGGAAATAAACCAAAAAGGCTTCAGGAGAAAAATGGAAAAGAAGGATGTCCCCCCCCCCTGAATTTTTCCTCCCCCTCCCCCGGGCCTTCACATCTCTAAACAGAGTACACCCATTTTAGCCTACAAAATCTGCCACATTCCATGACATAGTCTAAGTGTTTCTGTGTGACATACCCTTGTCTTTCACTGCAGAAAACAGAAGGAACCAATAGACACCAAGTAAGTAGAATATAAAGCTTCACTTCACAAATATATAAAGCTTTAATCATTTGGACTCTTAAATAATTCAATTAGATGAAAAATATATGATTAACCCAGTAAAATTTCTCGTTATATCTTCCCCAGGAGCAACAGCCTACTAGTCCCTTAAGAACAGATCTAGTAGCTATAGAATTTCTTAATACTTATTTTAAAAACCTTGAAGAGCTCTAGTGCTGCACTGAATAGAGATGGGACTCTGAGGATGGGTCTTGGACAAGAAGCTACATGTTGGAATGCTGTTGCAGATTACATCTGGCTCAGGGGCTGGTCACTCTCTATCTACAGAATAGAGCATTATCTTAGAAATATGGTGGAACTGATACAGCTTTTATGTGCTCCTTTGCAGAGTTCTTATCCTTAGGAATCTCTTATAAACCAGACTGGTTCTTGTTCTTCCCTTCCTCTCAGTCTTATAATTCTCTAGTGCTCCCACCTGTCGATTCAAAGAAAGGCTCTTTGCATTGTGGGGGGTGGGGGTGGGGGGCATAGAAATTGCTTTAGTCGTAAGATTTAAGTGGAGTACTCCAGAAAAAATTATGTCAGTCTCCTACCTCTAACCCCATAACCCACTTAAAAAGTCAATAACCATCTTCACATTAGGACCACAACAGTGACATGGATCAGATCAACTCCATCCATATCAGGAAGTTGCAAGAAAGAGGTGGTGAAGGAGAAAGAGAAATGAAAAGAAAAAATGTAGAGCGAACAGAGCTAAAATGAGATAAATAAAGAAGAGTACATTGGTCCTGAACTTGACTTTTTTTTCTACAATCATAACAATGTGGTTTACAGTTCTAGACTGAACGTCAGAAAAATCCAAATTGCAGCTCCGTCTTTTGGCAGAAGCTGGACGACGGCATATCTGGACCTCAGCCTTTGTCAAGTACAGAAGGAGGGAGTCCTTGCTGAAATCCAGCAGTAAGATGCAACCTGAGTAGGACAAAAGAATCAATAAAACTTGCTCAGTTGCTGACTCACTAAGTCCCCCTGATTCAATGAGCCTACTTTATGTCAGCAACACAAGTTACCTTATGAAAGCGAGCAAGGATACATTCCTGACCTTTGAATGTTTCTGTGGTCTAGGACAGTGCTCCCCAACCTTTTTGTCCCCACGGACCGGAAAATATTTGATGATTTTCCCATGGCCCGGGGCTGGGGGGGAGGGGGGGAGATGGGGGTGCGGGGGTCGGGCGGGGGGGCAGGGGAGTGTGGGGGGATGGGGGAGGGAGGAGGGGGACTCGGGCCGCCCTCTCCGGCCGCGGGCTCGCAGGTCGTCGGGGCTGGGCGCCGCTGGAGGACGCGAGAGAGGGAAGGCGAAGGAGAAGAAGGCGGCGGGCAGGAGGCGGCGGGCGGAGAAGAGCCCGGCCGAGGGGGGGAGGAGGAGGAGGAGGCGGGTCGAGGGAGGGGCGGGTGGGGGGGGAGGCGTGAGCGGGGGAAGCGAGGGAGCCAAAGGGGACCGTTAGCCGGCCAGGCACATCCTCCTCCTCCACCTCCTCCGCCTGGACGCGGCCGAGCCTTCGCCCACCACGGTGCAGTCCCACCCCCGCACCCCCGCGCGCGCCTCAGAAGCTCCCCACACACACACACACGCGCGGCCGCCCGCTTGCTTCTGCCTCCCCCTCAGGAGAAAGGGCGGCCGGCGCTGAGGAGGAGGAAGAGGAGGAGGAGGAGGATGCCCTGGCGCGCACCACCAGCACCACCAGCGCCAGTCGCCGCCGCCTCCTCCTCCGTTTTCCCTCCGTCCGCCGCCTGTCAAGCGCCGCCTGGCCGGGCGAGGCGAGAAGGCAGAGCCGGCGAAACCTCTGCCCGCGCGCGCGCACTCTCTTCCTTCAGCGGGGCTGAAGAGGGTTGAGGAGGAGGAGGCGCCCCTGGGGGTGGTGGAACGGGGGTCTGGAGGGGAGGGGGCGTGTGCGCGCGTGTGTGTGTGTGGAAGATGCTCTGCCTGCCCGGTTGCTTTCGGCCGCTCCGCCGCCCCCTCCCCTCTTATGAGGCGCCCCCTCCCTTTGCCCCCTCCCTCTCCCCCTCCCCTCCCGGCCCGCGGCTCCTTTCCTTCCCCCCCCAACACCCACTTCGCCAAATATCGTCCCGGGTCTCTCGCGAGAGGGAAGGAGGCGCCGGAGGACCCGAAGCCCAGCCAAGAAGGGGGAAGGGGGAGGGTGGGCTCTCCTTTCTCTGAACCCCCGAACCCCGTTTGGCACGCTCGCCCCTCCTTGCCTCCTCCCAACCCAACCCCCCCGTCCTGCTCTAAGAACCGGGCGCGCAAAGGCCACCAGGGAGCATGACGACGGGGATGAGGAGGAGGCCAGGGCGAAGGCGAAGGCGGCGGAGGTGCCCGGGGCAGCAGCCGCATGACCGCGCTTTCTGTCCCTCGGGTGGCGGGCGGCTCCTCCTGCGCTCCTCCAGCCTTCTTCTTCCATTGGCTGCCCGTGGGAGAGAAGAGGAGGAGGAGGAGGAGGACGCGCCGCCGCTGCCGTGGCTGCTGCTGCTGCTGCTGGTGGTGGAGGGCGGAGGAGGAGGAGGAGGATGCGCCGCCGCTGGCGGCGGGCAGAGGAGGGAGGCAAAGGCAAAGGCGGCGGCGGCGGCTCCTCCTGCGCTCCTCCAGCCTTCCTCCTCCACCGGCCGCCCGCGGGAGAGAAGAGGAGGAGGAGGAGGGTGGCGGAGGAAAAGGGGAGGAGCCTCCCCGGCCTCCCCTGGCGGCCCGGTGCCGACCGGTCCACGGACCGGCACCGGTCCGCGGCCCGGGGGTTGGGGACCACCGGTCTAGGATGTTCAGCAGGATACAACTAGCTTGTCTTAGACCACATGACTGGGTGAAGAAAAGATAAGAAAGTGGTTCTTTTGGATATACTGTATACCAGGGCTGTTCAACTTTGAACAGGCCAAGGTCTACTTTTTCCGGCCCAAAGTGCCTGAGGGCTACTGCACTAAAACCTCTACTTACGAATTTTATCCGTTCCGAGCACATGCTCATAAGTAAAAAACTTTGTAAGTAGAGCAGCGGTTTCCCATATGAATGCATTGAAAACCAATTAATCTGTTCTGGAGGGAAAAGATTTCAATGCACCATGGCCCTTGAACTGCCCCTCTCAGCTGTGACAGGGGGCTGGCAGAACTTGGCTGGGGCAGTGGTGGTCCTTGGGATGGGGGAGGGAGGGGCGGAGAACTTATCCCCTCACTTTTTTATTGATGGCCGGCGGGCTACTTTTGAACCCTTCACGGGCTACCAATAGCCTGCGGTCTACCTGTTGGGCAGGCCTGCTGTATACGCACCAAGGCTTAAAATTATTCCAGTTCAATCTGCTATTGTTCTAACTCTATGACACAAACTAGTTTTCACACACAAAACAAACATACTGCCTGATCTTGCAAAAGGCAACACCACAAATATCCTAACTAAAGATGAGAAATGAATTTATTCCTCTACATTTTTCATCTTGTGCTTACTGAAGAAAATGCGGAATAGAAACACAAAAGGTATAGATTTAAAAACAGCACTATCATTTGAATAATATATTCTGACAGAAAGTTAACAAATTATTAATTAAATGAGCAAAAGAACATACAAATCACACAATAGGCCACTGAGAGGGAGAGCATATAATTTAACATTTTTAATAGAGTCCTGTTGTTGCAAATAACTGAATTGTCTATCTGGGCTCTATGCACAGGTCTGTGAGGGGAAACTACAAATTATCCTGAGAAACAGAAGAAATACTGTGGTGAGGCTCTATGCTTTGACATAAATAGAAGAGCAAATTCCCTACTGTATCATTCTGTAACTATCTATTACCTTGGGGTAATTTAGTCTTACCGCTTTGGCATCCAATAGCTTTGCAGACTAAATTTACAATTAATCTGAAACACATCCCCTGGGAAGATGTTTCTCGTTCACCATCACTTTGAAGTATGTGAGCAAAGGTACAACCAAGATGGGGATGAAAATCATGACAGGCTATAGCTCACTTTGTAAACCACAGGCACAGTTCAATAAAATTGATCCCAAATATGCCCTAACATGGTGGGTTTGAAGGGAACACCTCTCCCCCTCCCCACAACTTCTTACAGACATCTTAGATCCCCTGTGCATTGTACTGTCTTTGACTTTTAGAACATATGCTGGAGCAATGATTCTCAACAGGAGCTAATTGGCCCTCAGGAGCGGTGGGGCTGGGAAATTTGAACAGGGCCACGGACCAGAGACTCCTTCTGAGGTTCATTATATGGCATATCGTGTCCCACCTACAGTTCTTTCATGTTGCATTTATGGCTATCCCCCCCCCAAAAAAAAAAAAAAGGTTGAGAATAGCTCTTCTAGATCTGGAAGTTGAGTCATGGCAACTGGACTTCTTTTCTTGAGAGAATGAAACATTTCGCTGCTCATCCAAACATCTTTGTCAGTCTCTGACAAAGCTGTTTGGATGAGCAGAGAAACACTTCAAGTCTCTCAGGAAAAGAAGTCCAGTTGCCATGACTCAACTTCCAGATCTAGAAGAGCTATTCTCAACCTTTTTTTGGGGGGGGGGTGTAGCCATAAATGCAACATGATAAACTCACCTGGATGACTGAGAATCTTCACAGACATAATATCTTATAGATGTCAAAATGTGCTTGGGCAGGATGGACACTGACAAGGCCTACCTGGTCTCACTGTTTCCTTACACAAGATATGTTTTACGGACTACCCACTAGCACTTTTGGAAGAAGATGTACTTTTGGTGAAGATGTAACAGAGATGTTTTTCTTTTCAAAGAGAAGCCCTGGACAGGATTTCACGTTACATGGTGTTTCCTGGTTCCTGGTTTGCAAACTACGTCATCTGAGACATACGTTAAGTGGGACACCACTGTATAGAAATGAGGGTGGGGGTGTTCAGGCAGCAGAAATTCATATTTGCTTAATGTGCAGAAGACTTTAGTTAAATAACTATTTTCTCACAATCGATGTCACAGTGGAAAATTAGCAGAAAAAGGGCAGTGTACATTTTCTATTACAGTGGTGCCTCCTAAGACGAATTTAATTGGTTCCAGGGCTTCATTCGTTTTAGGAAAAAAATTGTCTTAAGAGTGACGGTTTCCCATAGAAATGCACTGAAAACTAATTAATCCGTTCTGAAGGAACAGATTACATTAGCTTTCAATGCATTCCTATTGGAATGCTGTCCCAAACCCCCTCAACCTTCCACTGTGGGTTGATTGAGGGGGTTTACCCCCACCCAGCAAAAGGTTGGGGCAGGGGAAAAGTTTCTCCCCTTTTGCTGGCTGCCCCAACTCAGGAGGGGGAAGCAGGCGGGGAGTGACTCGCCCACTCGTTCCCTTCCTGCATTAGGGCAGCCACCCCTCCTTCAAGGGCTCCATGCATGGATCCTGGCAAAAGGAAGGCAGCGGCTTGCCAGCCTTTGTGAACGGATCCCTTTTAAGGGACTCTGCACTGGGCCCAAAGCGAAGCGGAGGCAACGCCTTGTGTGCTTGCAAGGTCCTGCCTTCCTTTCACCAGCCTCCGTGCATGGAGCCCTTTAAAGGGGGGTGGTGGGGGTGGCTTCAGTCCTGGCTTTCCCGAATGTGTAGCACCTGACTTCGGGTGCTGCACGGTCTGGAAACCCAGGATGAAAGACCAGGCTTTTGAATTTCACGCACCCATAACCCCCCCCACACACACACACAAGTTGTGGGCATGTGAAATTCAAATGCCTGCCCTGTAAGATGGATTTTTCACAAGACCTCCAGTAGGCAAACTGTCTTTGCGAAAAATGCTTATACCCATCTTGCGAGGTACCACTGTACTGGCTACCACACTGACCAAAACATAAATTCCTGAAGAACCCCAGAATTTGCTGAATACAGACTGTAAAATAGTAAACTCAAAAAACCAAGATAAAACCCATGTTATCTAGGACTTTCATGTACTTTTCAACCAACTCTATATACTCAGTTCATATGGCCACAAACCACCCCATGGATAATCATAAGCCAACCTACACACTTGCAAGTATTAACCTATCAAAACTCTTCTCATTACTGTAACAAAATTTGATCCTGATAAGATAAGCATACATTAAAATATAATAGTTAATCTTTAGGGTGCCACATGCTTTTGTTTGTTTTGTTTTGCTTCTTTGATTTTTGCCTGGAATTCTTGCACAGACTTATAAGGCTACCTGTTTTGAAATGTTAACAAAAATAAAACAACTGTTAAAACAAAACCTGAGCTGGACAGACTGTTCCAGAAAGGCAGGTGGACTATTTACTGGAATTAGTTTGATAGGAAATACAGCAGATTTAATAAAAGCTTTACATCTCCCATCAATCTCATGTAACTCAAGCTACCAGGGTGCCTTTAGGGCGAAACTGTGGCAATATGGAAAAACAAAGGTTCCTAATCCAAAAAAGAAGTGTAAGATGGTGTTTTATGACAATTCTTGGAAAAATGATTGTGCAATATTTTCCTAAGTACAAAAGTTTCCAAATTTTCATTATTCACTTATTTTTGCAGGCCCATGTCCCTCTCTCCCTTTCTTGAGTACAGTGGTACCTTGTATAACGTAATTAATTGGTTCCAAATCAAATTACGTTATACAAGTTTTCCGTTGTACAAACCCTAATTTCCTATAGGAATGCACTGAAACTGGATTTAATCCGTTCCAATGCGTTCCAATGGTGCTAGGTTTTTTTGGGCGGGGGGCGGGCGGGTGGTGGCCGCGGGGTGGGGGGAGGGAGTGGGGTGCGCCGCTTAGCCTGGGGTGGGGGACTTCAGCGGGACCGCACCGGGAATTCCCCCCCTCACCTGCGCCCGACGCTGTTGCTGCTGCTGCTGCAGGCGCCGCCGCCTCCAAGCAATCCCCAGGAAAGGCGCCGGGAATCCCCCCCTCACCTGCGCCCGACGCTGTTGCTGCTGCTGCTGCAGCCGCCGCCTCCTCCAAGCAATCCCCGAGAAAGGCGCCAGGAATCCCCCCCCTCACCTGCGCCCGACGCTGTTGCTGCTGCTGTTAAGCAAAATTCTGTTAAGCAAATTTTTCCTTTATACAAATTTCCCATAGGAATGCACTGAAAACAGAGTAATCCCATTTTATGTTGTATGGATTTTCCCCATAGGCGATTCTGTTAAGCAAATTTCTCCTATCTCCAAATTTTTTTATGTTGTACAGATTTTATGTTATACAAACCATTTGTTATACAAGGGTCCAGTGTATTAGGAAATGGAGCAATCCTATGGCTACAAAGAGGCCAACTGGACTGGAACTGTGCCATTATCGACATAGAGGCACCCCTCATGCCTACTCTGCTTTCCTTTAAAGGATGACATAGATGTATATACAAGCATGTATTTGGTCCCTAAACTACAAACAGGATGATGCCTCCACAATCCAAAGCCTCCCAATGCTTCGAAGGAGATGCAGAACTTGGAGATTCAATAAAAAACACCAATGAGAGAATGGAGGTTATCATTCAAACTCTTTGTTTATCTGTTTACTTTCTTTTTACTACTCATCTGGCTGAAGGCCATTCTGGGTGGTTTACAACAGAGAAAAACCAACATGACTAAAATGCAATGAACAAAACAAATAATATTAATAATGAAATGCAAATAAATCCTACAGGCATCAAAATATTTTAGCGTAAAACAGAGAACATTTACAAGTTACAAAGGTCCAGTGGAAGCCATACTTATGCTGTGGGTGAATTCCCTATAGAGACTAGTCCTTAGAATAGTATTACTTGTCGTCATTCTCCTTGAAGTCAGGATTGCAGTTTTGGTGAGAGTTCTAAGCTGCAAACCCAGACGAGTAAATTCAAAGCAAAAGCCCAGTAAATTAACATGTTCCATGCACCTTGTCCTAGCAGTGATTTCCACTGAATACAACAGAGACCTTTGTGTAGTTGGCAGCATATAAGCTGTAAAAATAAAATAAAACAAACAAACAAACAAACTAACTAACTAACTAACTAACTAACAAACTAACTAACTTACTCTCAACTAGATGGGCAGAGAATCAGCTCAGAACATACTCTAGTCTACAACAAAATGCCAGCACATTAAAAACAGATGCAAACAAACCCAAACAAATCCATCCAAGGTTTCCTTTTAAGGTGCATGTTGGCACACTCCTCTACTCCCCTCTGTACAGTTTCCCCCCCCTCCCCGGTGCACGCACAATGACTGACTTCACAACAGAATCCACATGTGTGGGTGGGAGGAGTCGCACAAGTGTGGGGAAGGGAGAAGGAAAATTAGAGGAGATGTTATGTCCATCCTTTATTGTTTCCATAGTCCTTATTAAGATACAATAAATACAAATTCAAAATAATCACTCCTGGCATATTCCCACCCATCTAAGAATGTAATTATGTAATGCAGGCTACTGAACTACTAGATGTTGCTTATTTCACCTTTAAGACCCATATTAAAAACATCCTTTGCCTGTGAAAGTGCAAGAGTGCAGATGATAAGTTTATTTACCACCTTGGTGGACAGCATTAAAATGTAAAATTCTTCACCCTTCTTCCTGCAGTACATGACTATGTGCATAGGGCTAACTTAAAGTTGACTCAAGGTTCCCACATCAACCGAAACATGTCTTTGGTCAGAAAAGTCCTTAATATTTAGCTAAATAATCAAAAACTTTATTGTTTATGACCATAGGCCTTTACAAATACACAATGCATAGAACTAAAGAGATCAAACAAACAAACAAACACTGTTGCCTTTTAACAGCCTTGAGTAAAGTAACAAATTTTTCTCATTTGTTTTTATTCCTAAACAGCTGGTGCAATCAACAACTAAATTAAAAACAAATTAAGTTCTAACAAAACTAAATATTACCAACCACCATTAAAGAAAAAGGTTTTATTTTTGAAAAGTAGATAGGCCAAGTAGGCAGAAGGCTGATTTTTTAAGTAGCCGCAGACCATGGTTCCATGGAGTACTGTATATACTCGAATATAAGCCTAGTTTTTCAGCCCTAATCTTGGGCTGAAAAAGGGGGCCCTCGAGTTATATTTGGGTCAATACTTTTAGCCACTGATGCAAGTGCTTGGGTCGGTGGCTAAAAGTCATTTTAAACATTGCGTGCCGCTTCTCATGCATCACAGGTGAGCGGCGCACAATGTTTAAAATGACTTTTAGCCACTGACCCAAGCATTTGCATCAGTGGCTAAAAGTCATTTTAAACATCACACACCACTCCCCCAGCTCACAAAGGAGGAGCTGCCAGGCCCTGCTGCATTTCCCACCCTAGACTTATACTTGAGTCACCACGTTTCCCCAGTTTGGGGGGGTTAAATTAGGGGCCTTGACTTATACTCAGGCCAACTTATACTCGAGTATATATGGTATTTGACTAGACAATACTCTGTTCATTCAGTCACCAGTTCCCTTGATTTCTACATGGAATGGATCACATTCAAAAAAGGGATTGCTGTACAATATGGTGTGAGAATGTATAGGTTTCCTAACAGTTTGTGAAATTTTTGTAGGGTAGAATCTTACATTAACTGTCTATCCAATAACAAGAGTTGAAATCAAGTTAATGAAACCAAAATGTATGTAAACTACAGGAAACATTTCTCTTCACTAACAAGGAAGGTGATCCATAACACTCACGTGTAGGTCACTAAAGGGAATTTTATCACACACAAAAATTTCTTGGAAGTTGGTAGGAAAGTTTAAATTGGCTAGGAAGGTGAAGCCATCTGAAGGACATAACCTGTGATCTTGTGAGTCTATCTTTCAAAGCATTTTTCCCATTCCTGTATTAGCATTGCAAATCTAAGACATCACTAATTGGTTTTGCCAGTTTGTTGGAGGATCCAGTACCAGGCAGCCCAGAAGCCTAGGTTCAAGGCTGGTACTATGGGTTTCTAAATTCAAATGCTACAGTGATGAGCAGCATAGGATGGAATTAAGCAAGGGAGAAAGTAAGGCAGAAAGGAAGAGCAACAATCATTGAGGCTCATGCCTCAACCATCCTAATGAAATTGAGATCATTACAAATCCAGAATACAAAGGGAAACAGCTGAGATAAAATTCATATGCATGATGGACACACACAATAATGGATTAAACTTAAGTCTGGGTTTCTTGAGTCATTATCCAATTTAATATTACTATATACCCACTTTATTCATGGAAGTTTATCTCCCACCTGCACCCTAAGGTAAAAACTCTGACTCTCTCATCCCTCTCTTCCACCACCACCCTTCACCCCACTCTATCTGGTTTTGGTTTCTGACTCTTGAGGAATTTACTTTAAAATCACACTTAATGTACCTACAGACCCTGGCCACAGTGCCATTAACAATACGTAACATATCTATGACCCCTGGCTGAATCTTCTGTCCCACAATCTCTACAACTAATCATATCTCTCTCTTCCATAGACCCATTAGCAATGCTAGACATATCAACGACCCCTGGCCTAATCCTCCTCCCCACCATTTCTACAGCTAATCATCTCTCCCTCCTCTTCCCCGTAACGAACATCTGGTATGAAATATATATCTCATCACATATAATATTACACACCTCATTCTGCTGCTATATGTCTGAAGAAGTTGACATATCCACGAAATGTTACATTAAAATATGAAAGTTAGTCTTTAAGTTGACACATGTTTTGTGTCTTTTACTTTGTTTTGTTTTTCTTTGATTTATGCCTGAGATAATGTACTACTTCTTTCAGAAAATATATAGCACCTCGGGCACTTGGAGAAGCTAAGTGGTGCAGTTCAAATGCAAATAATAAGAACAAACAAACAAACCCTAAATACCAAATGGTCAATTGGTCATTCACATGTATTTGTAAACCGATCTTTCTCACAGGAACCAAAGGCCCTCCAGCCTCAATTAATCCATCAAGATTCAAAACTGGGTAGATTAGTGGTTTAGGTATCTGGCTGGGGAGCCAGAGACTGGGAGATCGATTCCTTACTCTGTCACCTTGACAGGGGCTAGATTGGATGACCCACAGGGTCTCTTTCAGATCTGCAGCTCAAAGATTATTCTCATTGCAACCCAGCAAGTGTAGGGATTAACATACAGGAATAAGGATATTTCAATACACAAACCACTAAAATAGAATTTATTTGTGTAAATATTTAGACTTCAAAACATGAATGCACCAGATTGCCTTAAGGATTCTTCAAAGCATAACTGAGAAATCTGAACCTACCCATATGCTAAGCTAAAATTCCCATTGTTCCTCACTGCTGGTCACACCGCTGAGGATGATGGGAGCTGGAGTCTAATATACACTTCATCCCTGCTTTAAAAGATAAAGGCTGACCTTTAGCTCAATAGATCTGAAAGAGGACACAGCACAAGTTTGAAGTCAAAAGCCCAACCTTTTAAAAACAAAATAATTATTCAATGAAGCTGAATACACAAGCCACTAAGAAACAGAAATCAGTCAAAGTAACCTGAATTATACCCACAAGTGCCAATCACTGGAGCAAAAGAAAATATCTACAACAGGATTTTGTATGAAGCACAAAACTATCTGACAAATTATTTCTGAAATAATGCAAGTCAAACCTATTGATCGCTTCCCAGAACAGCTTCCCAGTTTCGAATTATTAGCCCACCATAAACGGCACTACAAACTGAAACTGAAGTCACCGGGATACCAGCGGATAGGTTCTAGAACAAAAAATCTTTCAAACAGAGAAACCTGCTGACAATGCACTTTGGACAGCCAAGCACACAACAAAAGCCTTTTGTTCTACTTTCGCAGGGACACAGCAGTTGAACCAGTTGGCCTGCTGCTGCAGCCAGCCTGTACTGCGACAAAAAAAGGGGGGGTTGCTGTGACCTTAGCAGAAAATTAGTAAATTGGTGTAGAATTACGCTGTTCAAATAGGTCACTCAAAATGTAGTAGAGCAGAGCAGGGACTCTTTGGGGAGGGCTGGTGGTGGTGGAGGAGATATTTCATATGTCTCAGCACAATCCTTCCAGACATTTCCCAGATTTTCAAACCATTCCCATAAATGATTGACTGGCCGGAGAATCCCTGGGGAGGTACCACTAAATACACTGCAACGTATTACATCACCCGTGTCCTAATTTAGGAACCCTGCAGTTTCCTGGAAAAATTCTGAAACCTGTTATTTAGAACAGGGCTGGGCAAATCTGGGTCTCCACAGATTGAGTGATTCCCAATAGATCTCCAGGAATCTCTGGTTTACTCTCAGTTGTAGGGGTGGAGGTCAGAGTAAGGCAATCCATCCCAGAAGGCTGATGGATCCAGATTTATGCCTGCCCCTGGGGACTTTTATGTCACGTCGACAGGTGGTTCTGTTGAATACCTGGTAGATTTCTGGAATGGATAAATGGCAAAAGCCATCAACCATGATTGCTCATAAATATCTCCTCCCTCCAAGCAGAGTCAAACCGGCTGCGGGGTTTACCATGGAGCTGGAGGAAATGAAATGGTTGAGCTGCAGAGTTGAGCAACAATGGCAGAAAAATCAGAGTGAAACTGATTAAAAAGAGGCTAAGGTCTATTGGAAGGCCTATTCCACAGTAGTGGAAACAGCAAATAAGTCATTCTTCTCTGCTACCATTATACCTGCATGGAATTATTCAACAGAGCTTTTTTCAAATACTCAAGGGCCTGCTACGTGCTAGCTCCCAGAAGGATAACACATCCCACACTGTAGCTCACTGTGAAGAATTTGCACAACACTTTGCAGGCAAAATTGCTCAGATCTGCTCTGACTTGGATGCTGTAGTGTAGTGGTGGTGAATCTCTGGCACTCCAGATGTTTTGGACCACAACTCCCAGAATTCCAAATCTGTATTGCAAATGACAAAGGACTGTGGGAGTTGTGGTCCAAAATATCTGGAGTGCCAAAGGTTTGGCACCACTGCTGTCGTTGATCCGGATCCTGTAAATGCACCTGTGGTCTCAGCTTGCCCTGTGTTAATGGATGAGTTTGTTTCTGCAACCTGGTGATATGGTCAAGACCCTTGAGGAGCTGAGGGCCACCATATATTTTCTGGATTCTTGTCCCTTCAGGCTCATAAAAGCTTCCAGAAAGGGATTGTTCAATTTGGTGGGAAGAGTGGTGAATGCCTCCTTGCAACAGGATAGGATCCCATGACTCTTAAAAGTGACAATAATAAGACTACTGTTTAAAAAGCCGTCTTTGGACCCCACAATGCTGAATAATTATCAACCAGTATCTAATACCCTGTTCTTGGGGAAAGTGCTCAAGCACATTATGGCACAGAGACAGCTTTGGTCACCTTGGTAGATGACCTGCACAGGAACTGGATAGGAAATCTATGTCCTTGTTGGTTTTATTGGACCTCTCAGCAACTATCTGTACTATTGACCGCAGTATCCTCTAGTCCTAACCAATCTCTCTGGAATGGAACTTGGAGGCACTGTTTTATGCAGAAGGTGATGCTAAGGGATTCACATTTGATACTCCAGCTGACTGGTAGGGTTCCTTAAGGTTCTGCTTCTCTTGAGGCAAACCTTCCCTCAGTAATTATATGATTTATATGTTATATGATTTTTAGATGGCTTATGCAGCACTGCTTGGAGTGAATTTGTAGCACTACTTGAGTTTTCTATTTTTCTGTGTGTTTTCCAATTTTCAGAGTGGGATTTTTCTATTTTTGTTTACTTATTATTCTTAGCTTAAAAACTGCCTTTAAAATTATGCAAGACGTCTTGTCACACTCATTATTCCTAACTTTCAACATTATTTCTAATTTTAACAACCACTGTCTTCCAATTTAAATACTGTCCAAGTAGGTTGTAAGCTTTTGGTCCTCTTCAAGGAGAAAGGTGAAGTAAAATTATTTTAAATAAATAATAGCAACATGTAATGTGAGGTTCTGGAGCTGAAAAGAGGCTGTTTCCTGTTATTATCAAGCTATTGGTCTCACATAAAATTTGAAAACTTAGCGGGGAAAGGTAGTCAAATAAATTCCATTAGTTCTGTATACATTTTTCAATCCTGTGCAGCAGTGCATTTCACTGAGTTCAGAAGGGTTTATCCTGAAGGGAGTCAGCACAGACTGCATCCTTAGTTAATATAGAAGTGAAGTAAGTAGGATGATCATCTAATTTGTCAAAGAGATTTCTTATTATTGACTAGTACAATTCTATGGTTGTCTAGTTAGTTACCTATGTGCTATCAAATTGGAAAAGACTTATAGTGATCCTAACTGGAGGAGGGGAGGTTCAAGGTGAATGCAGCAAATTCGGGAAATGAAAGAATTTCAACTTATGTCTCACAGCTCTGGCAAAATTCCTCTCATTGTGTGAAAGCCTGTGGGGCCATATGACAATAGCAGAAAATGTTTCATTTCCGAAAACCACCCCTTTTAATGATGACACCATCAGCCTTCCACAGTGGAAGCTACAGCAGGAGGATGCCAGCCATTAGCTTTATAAAATACCTGCTTTGTATTCCTTAACATGGACTTATTCAACAGTCGGCATTTTCCACTCCCCTTACTGGAGGTGGGGCTGGCTAGAACAGCTATTACGATGAGCACCTGAACTTCCAAATTAACCACTACAACACTGGCTGGCACTAACCATTATATTTAGTCTGAAGCCTGACAATTTACATCTCAATTTACTGTCATTTGCTCGCTCACCCGCTCACAGGCTGTACAATACAGACACTCAACTGATTATATGCATATTTGGTTTTGAGGAGAGTAGAATACAAAGAATCCCCAATTATTACAGATACAGTACACTGGCTTAAAACACAAGGTAAGGATTCCTTTGCTACATTGATTTTATGCGGAAAAGATGTCAAGAAAGCAGAATGAGGAAATGAATCTTCTTGATTATCAAGGAGAATTTTCTTTGAAGCAAGAGAATGAAACAGATACTGTAGAAGGATCCAACATAAAGGGGGATAGGAAAACCAAGATCTAGTCTACTCCAGGATTTTGCTGTAACTGAGTGGTGGCCAAACTTCGGCCCTCCGGAAGTTCTGGACCACAACGTCCACAGTCCTTTATCACTGGCAATACAGGCTTGGAATTCTGGGAGTTGTGGTCCAAAACATAAACATCTAGAGGGCCAAAGTTGGCCACTACTGATGTAACTGAATGACCCCATTCAGCATGTCCAGCCCCCCACCCCCACCCCCGAAAGCACTATAAGCCTACAGCTCATCATGGCTTTGTCACTCACATACATACACAGGAAAGTAGGATCTTTAAAGTTTAGGTCCCTATGTTCACAGGACTCTTCAGCACATTACTTGTTAGAGTAAATGCATTCAGTCAGACAGGGTCCCTATCCAGCCTTGCTTTAGTTTCCCTCTGGCTGAAAGGAATATGCATGCAGGAGGCTACATTTTAGTGAGGCCTCTCTCTGGAAAGATTCCACTTAGTATTTTCTTTCCTTTGCATTCTGTGGGAAGGGCATTCCGAAGGTGTCTCTCTTGCGCTACTCTCTTCTGATGTTTGAAGTACATGTAAAATATATGGAGGAACCTAAACTATGTGTCTTTATATGACTGTATCATACATGATTACACAGACTTTGTGTTTATAACCACTTATAACTTTGTGTTTATATCTCCCTTGTGTGATTGCTTTGACACTATGTTTTCAATGTCTCCATCTCCCACAAATTTTGGATGGTCTACCATGCATGATTACATGGAATTTTTACTCTCTTTTTAACTGCTCGCGTTCTCTTGTAACTTTAATATTGTCTTTTAATGCTGTAAGATGTCCCACAACTCCTTGTTCTCAAACCTGAGTATGTCTTAATTGTGCTGGACTGTATATTGTCCCTCATTACTGTAAGCTGCCTTGGTTCCATTTCCAAGGGGAAAGGCGGGGTAAAATTACTCTAAATAAATAAATAAACTGGTATAGTGTGCTGTAGGCCATACCCGGGATATATGAGACCTCCCTAGCTACCAGTCTGGGCACAACCAAAGCCCTGCCCAGCTTTTACAGACCTGCATATGATTTGAGGCCAGCTGCTCTGGAAGAATATATTCTTCTCTTTGGTCTCCATCAATCATCATGTAATACACATGTGCAAAGCCTTGGATCATTCTTTTTTTTACATTTATTTTTAAATTTGTAAAATATAAACAACAAACAACAATATACAACAATATTAGTGCACCCCCACCCCACCCCCGGGACCATCCAGTTCTTCCTTAAGTTCTTCCTTTACTTCTCGATCTTCTGTTATTCTGATGTTCTTCTTAAAGTCCTCTTCTCCAGAACTGTGTTAAGATGTTCATTGGTTCTTTCCCTTTTCCCTTCTACTAATACATAGTCTATAAATTTTCCCCAAATATCATAAAAAATGTCCTCCTTCATTTCTCCTCGCTTAACTTTTAAGCTACAAGTCAATTTATCATTTATAGCTATATCCGAAAGTTCATTATACCAATCTTCCATCCTGAGATCAAGTTTGGATTTCCATTTTCTTGTTATGATTAATCTTGCAGCTGTCATAAAATTTGCTATTAGTTCTTTTATTCTAACATCATAGTCTTTACTAATTGACAATGATAACAATGTTCTCTCTGGTTTACAATCAATATCTACTTGAATCATCTCTCTTAATTCTGAGAAAACCATTTTCGCCTTGGATCATTCTAGAGCTTAAAGCCTGCATTCCCAAAAGTCTGCATCTCCTAACAGATGAAGCAAATGTCCTATGGCACCTTAAAGTCTTAACAGTTTTTTAAGGCATAAAGATTATTCTTCCCTACATATATTGGAAGTAATGCCTTAGAAATGGTGCAACTTGCAATTCATTTCTTCTCCCACCGTGACAACAGAATGTCACCACACTAAACTGCAACAGAACAAGGGATGAATTCCCTCCATTAGTAGCACAATGGTAACCGTTTCTGCTCGGTTATTTGTTACAGGATTGTGCCATCAATAACAGACGGCTTCTCCTGGCTCCTGCTCTGATTTATGCCAAGCTGTTGCCTTATGCTCGGCTGGCAGCTCTGAAGCGCCTGAGTACAAACACAAGAGAAAGCTGGAGAGGAGGCAAGCGCTTAGCAGATGATGGAGGACAGGAGGACGTGGGGTGAGGTGGGGTGGCAGCGACTGGGCAAGAGGCATGGAAGTGTCACAAGCAAAGACGCAGCAGTCATTCGGAGTAGAAGGTCCCAAACTGCTTTGGAGGATGGGAAAATGGCAACACAGATGCTCTTTTGGCTTTAGTGCTCCAAAGTACTGCAAAATCCGAGGAAGGCTTGAGGGGCAGAATAACCTGGAGAAGGTGTCCCATCTCAGGGATTAACCCTTGCAGCTCTCCCAGGAAAGAGACCAGGAAAAGCGGCATTTTGTTCCATTTGGAACCTCAAGCCTGCCTTGCAGTGTAAGGAGAATGAGGTGGCCAACCCTGCACACTTGTCCTCTCCCAGTATAGCTGGACTAAACCACCCATCAGGCCAAGACAACATAGGTATTACTAAATTGGTGTGTGTGTGTCTGTGTGTGTGTGTTTCATTTTAATAGCAAATTGCTTTGGTGTTTTTTTTTAATAAGTATGGTAACTGACAATTAGCTCCCCACCCCAATAACAATGATATTTCAAACTCTGGCTTCCATCTCCTGTAGGGTTATTTAGATTATTTTAATCAGATTCTTTTCTGTGTCCTGCCACCACCAAAGGCACATTTGGTAAAAATGCAAGAGAGGGCTTTCTCGGTGGCCATGCCTAGGTACTCATACTCCCTTTCAAGGAAGGCTAGACTGCTAGAAGCAAGCAAAGGCCTTTTTAATTCAGCCTGACCTTGGAATTTAACAGGGATTGGTGTTGGAACGATTTTATGTTTGTTTTATTGTGGTTTCCACCTCTTCAAGTTTAATTCTGGACTATCTGAATGGTATTACTATTAGCCACTACAAGTGTAAGGCAAGGAAATATAAAATAATATATTTGTAATTGCTTGTTCTTTGGTGGGCAGAAAGAACTAGGAGTGATGACTAGTAATTCTCCAGTTCCTCATATTCAGCAGTAAAAAATGACTGCAAGAGCTCTAGCAGGGTGGATTTGATTTAAATCAAATAAATTCAAACTACAATTTAAATTTAATTCTGATTTAAATTGATTTTTTTAAAAATCCACTCAGAACTTTGCACTCCACATCCTGAAGAACATCACATTGGTAGATAGTGATGTCTGCTTTAAAATGAAAAGGACAGGAGAAGCTTGCCTTTTAAAACATAAACAGTAACCCACAAAACAAAACAAGCAAGCAAACACTATGTCCAAATGGAAGATAAAAAGGCAATCATCCTCAAGAATGGTGCTAAAACCTGCATTCCCAAAAGTCTGCATCTCCTTTCAGATGAAACAAATGTTCTATGGCACCTTAAAGTCTTAACAGTTTCTTTGAGGCATAATTTGTGGGGGGAAACTCCTTCCCTCAGATGCATGGAGTATTGCTGGAGTTCATAGACATTTACAGAGATGCTATGATGGGTGGAAAGGCATGGGGGAATAAAAATACAAAAGGACAAAGCATTACAATTGTCTCAATCATATTCACGGTATTTGTTCAACAAACTGTAGTTGGGAGACAAGGAGGACAACTTGCTACTGTATAGATAAATGGAACAATGTATCTATTGTAATGGGTAACCTTGGTCTAATCCAGCTTCAAAAGGGTGAGTTTATCTTCTAGATCAGTGATGGCAAACCTTTATAGAGACCAAATTCCCAAACTGTGATCCAAAAGCCATTAATTTTTCGCAAAGTGCCAATATAGCAATTTAACCTGAATACAGGTGGCTGTGAAGGGGCAATGTCTGGTGCCCACAGAACGGGCTCTGAGTTTCATCGTTGACACCTGTGCCACAGGTTTGGCAGCACTATTCTAGATGGTCTCTTGGAGGCTCATTTTGTAATAAAAATGTCAAAATCAAAACAAATTCAAGAATTACGGAAAAATTAAAATTGCTTACAACAGTCATTTAACAAAGAAAGTGGGTTAGTAACAGAGACATACTTGTATAAAGGAGCTATCAGGTAGAAATGAAATACTTTTGTTCCTATTTATGACACAGAGCATCAAGCTGAATCTTTTGAAGAATTCTTGCTTAACTATTTCTCCCTTTGCAGCTGTAACCTGGGCTGCTAGCCAGTTTCTTTCCCCCTTTCAGTCCACAGTGACCCCAGCTTGACGCAGTTTCTCTTCTTCAGGCAAACATCATCAACATGAAGTCACAAAGGACAGTCTGCGACTTCAAGATACCGTATTACAGCTAATGTGACGCTATGCTAAATACTCAAGAGAGGTGATGGAGTCGGACTTTTGTGCCTGAAAAATCAGACTTGCAAACAAAAAAAAGGACTTTATGGCCCTTGTTGGGAAATGAGAAACGTGCTTAGAGTCACAGCAATAATCAATCCATTCCTAAGGCATTTCCTCTTCTAGTGAAAGACTGGAGAAGTTAACTTCCAGAATGATACTACAACATGAACATGACTACGTAAAACTTTATTTACTACAGAAAAAAAACTATTTGAGAAAGCCCAGTGCAGTGGGATGATTTACCTATGGGGATATGGAGGTTTTGAGCCAAGAGGCATTCATCTAACAGGCGATTTATCAAGGCAACAAAAAGTTGCAATGGGAGTTGAATATCAGATGACACAAAACATAGATATAGAATGCAATAGGACCACTTTCCCCCCTCAATTGGTACTGCAAGAAATTTATCAGGAAAACATTCACTGAATCAAGTGATGGTATCAATGTCAACAGAGAGGTTTACAGACAAAGACCGAGAAAACACAAAACACACAAAATGCAGAAAGCTAGCTACTGTAGAGTCATTAAGAGAAACAAAAACTACAGGTTGGTACCACTGACCATGCAAGGGAAAAGAAGTGTGAAAAGTAGTACAGGAAGGAGAAGGAAGGAAAGAAGGAACCATGGCAGACAAGCTTATATTTTCTACAAGGGTTACACAGGGCAGTTGAACAGCAGCCCAAATACACACAATGGTAATAGGTTTGCAACTTGCTGACACCATTGTCAGCAAGTTGCAGGGCAACAATAAGTGATGGTGAACCTTCAGCACTCTAGATGTTTTTGACCACAACTCCCACAGTCCTTTGTCATTGGCAATACAGGCTTAGAATTCTGGGAGTTGTGGTCAAAAACATCTGGAGTGCCAAAGGTTCGCTACTGCTGAATAGGACCTGCCAGAAACTAGGCAAAAAAAGACAGACCGGGCAGCTTGATTAATATCAGGCACTCCAGATGCATGAAGATTTTATAGTGCAATATTTGCATATGCAGGAGGAAGTGTGTGTGTGTTGTGTTGTTACAGTCGTGACTGACTCTTCGTGACCCCATGTCTACAGAACCTGAGATCCAGCGTGACAGTGTTTTCCATCCTGGCAATTAGGAACACCCAGTGATCTCAGTGAGAATAAAAGAATTTTTTAAAAAAGGTTTAAGATGGTATTTAACACCAGTGAAATTGAACAAAATAAATGGTAATTTTTCTAAGATTTCTTTGAAATGTTGCAAGGATGTTGATACATATTTTCATATGTGGTGGGAATGTGAAAAGGTACGAAAATTTGGAGATCTATTTTTAAAGAATTAAATGGTATATAGAGCCCAATTCATAAATTGCCTTATTGTCAATATTTGTGAAAACAGATTATGAGTTTAAAACTAGAGAGTTGATCACTAATCTCTTGACAGTGTCTAGATTAATCATAGCTAGGAACTGGAAGGGGAATTATGAACTATGTATGGATGAATGGTATAACGAAGTTTGTAATATTGCCTTAAATGACAAATTGACATGTAATTTAAAGATTAAGAAAGGAGAATTAAAAAGAGATTTTTTTATGATATATGAGGTAGATTTATTGAATATATGCTTGTAAGAAGAAATAAGGGTAAAGTTCCAACGCAACAATCAATTCAGTTCTGAAAGGAAGGATAAGAAGGGACAATATTGTTTAAGAGGTCCCATTGGTGGAGAGGAGCTCTCTTGTTTAATTTTGTTTTAATCTTTATTATGTATGTCTTGTATTTGTATTTTGTATTGTTTTATAATATTAATAAGAAGTTGCCTTTTTTAAAAAAGGAACACCCAGTGGACTTTAGTCATGGTATTTTTTGAATTCTTGTAAGGCCAGTCCACCAAACTCTTCAGGAATCTCCCCCCCCCCCCGCCCCGCTGCCATCACTCTCGTAGGGGCGTTAATCAAGCAAGGAGAGTTGTAACAGGTTTTTTATGTCAGTCAGACTTCGGTAGCCATTTCCATCTTGAGAAGATGATGTGCGGGAATGGGTGGGTAAGTGGAACTAAGCTTTGTGTGACTTACAATGGTTTACAGGTGTGGAAGGAGATCAGCTTCGTCCTGACTAACCAGAGCTTCGCTCTCCCTCTTGCTCTGGGTGGCCACACCTAGGGAGGCCCGAAGGGCTTCTACCCAGAATCAGGCCTTCTCGGTGGCCACCCCGGCACTTTGGAGATTAGGCTGCCAATGGAGATTAGGCTGGCAGATTCACTGTTGGCCTTCAGGAGGGCATTAAAGACCTGGCTCTTTAGGGAATGTTTCCCGCGGGGAAATCAGGCAGTTAACAAGTATAAAAATAAATAAATAAATAAATAAATAAATAAATAAATAAATAAATAAA
>JAHTLZ010003518.1:34496621-34523409 GCA_023846285.1 Phrynocephalus versicolor | reverse complement strand
CATGCATCACAAACTGCTATCTCTGGAAAGCACCACTTGGCTCCAGCATACCACCACTAAACCCAATGTTGAGTGAAACCAGTGGTGGCCAAACTTTGGCCCTCCAGATGTTTTAGACCACAACGCCCAGAATTCCAAGCCTGCATTGTCAGTGACAAAGGACTGTGGGAGTTGTGGTCCAAAACATCTGGAGGGCCAAAGTTTGGCCACCACTGACTTAAACTATGCAGCAACTCTGAGCACCACAGTACAATGATTACTGCACACGGCCATCATCATAGCAAGAGAACAAAATTAACCACATCAAACATTTATACAACAAACGATCTAACATTCCTTCTCCAACCAGAGTTACTCCTTTTAGGATGAGACTCAGACCAGTACCCTACTGAACTTCCACAGGGCAGAAATCCATGCTAGCCTAGTAATGGGACATCAAAGGGCTCGAGCAGGCATTGCCATTCTGCAAACTGTGATCTCCATGACAAGCATCCTCTCCTCTTGCAGTAGGGCAATGCTCGTTGACCTTGCGCCATCCTGCACAAAATTTACGATAGCAAGACTTTCCACACCACAGCTGCGCAACAGGATACTAGCCTCAGAAATGACCCATCTTCAGGGATGTCAGAGAACAGAAGCTTTGCACATAGTATAAAATAAGGTTCTCCAGTCTTGGACAAATTGCTTTAGGGAGTTCTTAACACATATCCATTTCTTTCATACAATATCGTAGAAGACACAGAAATCTGAAGCAGGCTAGACCTTCAAATTGGTAAATTCTCACAATACAATAAGAAGTGTAGCCATCCAAAGAACACTCAAAATCCCCAATTAATATTCCACAGTCAAGCGCTGGTGATCATAGGAGCTGCTGTCTAATACATCTGGGACTAGAGATATTACATTTCCATATACAGCGGTACCTCGACTTACGAATTTAATCCGTTCCGAAGGCATGCTCTTAAGTTGAACTACTCTTAAGTCGGGGTACCTATCTAAAAAATTGAAAAAATAAGTAAAAAATCAAAAGTCAAGCAGACTATATCTAAAATTTGTAGGGCGGCAGTTAAAATGCCAAGTTTTCCGCTATTAAGTCGAGCTGCTCTTAAGTTGGGGCACCACTGTACTATATTCTAAAGTTATGGGGGTGGAGGAACACTGGAGAAAAATTGGGGGTAAAAACAGTCATCCATCCCTCGAAGTTTCAGAAAAGTTTATATCTCTTTCTTGGACAGTGGTTCCTGACCTTGGGTCCTTCCTCATAGATGTTCTTGGACTACAACTTCCAGAAATTCTGGCCAGTACAGTTGGTGGTGAAGGCTTCTGGAGTTTTAGAACAGAATTATCTGGGGATACGGTGTTGGGAACCGCCGCTTTCAAGAGTATTAGCTTGGGGAAGGCTACTTTAGAACAGCTTCTATATAGGGTTTGGACAGCATTTGGAAGGGATAATGGAAAATGAACACAGGGGTTGCTGAAAACCCACTCTTAGAAGCACACCACTTATAAATGCAATATTAAAAAAGAGATGGTTGCGGTGGACAGACATGTTATACTGGGTAGAAATGTTCCTCTTAACATTTCTACCCAGTATACCTGTATAGCACGTTCAAAAGTAAGGTGTGTGTGTGGATTCTTCTTGTAAAAATACTATTCTATGCTTTCATTCTAGTAGAATCACATACAGGACAGTTAAAAAAAATGAGGGGAGAAAATCAATTAAACTGCTAATTTATTCAGGTCACCTTCTTTTAAAACCCCATTTCCTGCAATTCATGTACCCATATTGGTTCTAAGAAACATAGGAATACTGTAACGGGTTTATTAGAATGCCCTAAGCACATCCGATCTCGCTTGATTTTGGAAGCTAAGCAGGGTCGGCCCTGGTTAGTACTAGGATGGGAGACCACCAGGGAATACCAGGTGCTGTAGGCGCCTGGAGTAGGAACTGGCAATCCACTCCAGGAGTCCTGCCAAGAAAACTCCATGGACGTGGAGTCACGAAGGGTTGGTCACGACTGTAACAACACAACACAATGAACAGTGGTTAAATCATCAAACAATTTAAATAATCAATACAATGCAACAGTTCATCACAGCAAACCATCGACGATACACGCAGTACAATGACAGCATTATACAACTATTTATTCAACATCAGCAAAAGAAAAGCAGAGTCAAAAATAAAAACGAGCTAGAACAAGTGGGGATTGATGACAAAATGTTGCAGCGTCATGCACTCCTGTTCTAGGTTCCAGGAAGTGGGACATATTCTTTCTAAATACTCTGTACTTCTATCTCTTTCCCCTTTTATATCTCATCCATTTGCATTCTGTTGCTTTTAAAAGTGCTCATCAGTTAGCAACGTCTTGTATGTGGACTGTGTTGTGTAAAGATCTTCTTTTGGTGTCCTATATGCTCCTAAACTCCCAAACAGCCTACAGGCCACCGATCTAGCAGATGGAATAAAGTTCTTAAAATGTGCACACCAAAGACTAAAAGCTCTCAGAAAAAAATGAAATGCATAATCTGAATTTGTCAGTCTGACGCAGCTGTTTGGATGAGCAGCGAAACGTTTCAATCGCTCAAAAAGAAGTCCTGTTACCATGACTCAACTTCCAGTTTCTTCAATGAAGCAACCTGAAGATATTTTCAATGGAACCTCATGTGATACTTGTTACCTAATTTTCTGCATACAATACTGTAGTACCTTGTATAAAGGAATTAATTCATTCCAAGTAAAATTCTGTTAAGCAAATTTTCCTTTATACAAATTTCCCATAGGAATGCATTGAAAACAGAGTGATCCCATTTTTATGTTGTACGGATTCGCCCCATAAGCAATTATGTTAATCAAATTCCCCCCATCTCCGGATTTTTTTATGTTGTACAAATTTTATGTTATACAAGCCATTTGTTATACAAGGGTCCACTGTATAGTACTTTAATGCAGAGTCCTGCAAATCCCAGGACCCTAGTATGTACTGTACTGATTTTCACTACGATATTCCTGCTAGGAAAAACAGAACCAAATGGAGAAGTACCTCCCCCCTCCAGGGAATTCTACTGCAATCTGTAACACATTATGTACAGTACTAAGAACTTCTGCGGCTAGAAGTAGAAACCCTTATATTGTTGTACTGCACTACTACAGAGAAAAAATGCTCCCTATGCTGCAATATGGCCTTAGGTCCCCTGGTGAACAAACATATCTAGGCAGCCTGTTGGCTCAAATTCAACTGAAGATTCCTAGCACAGATTCAATATTTTGTCTTGGTAACAGCGGTCTCTGTTCTGCCTACAGCTGGCCACGCACTGACCTCGGTTTTAGGGAAAGTGAGATGTACTTAGGTCACCACTTCGCTTATTTGTCTGTACATGGGTGAAATGTCTGGCTAAAAGGAGATACATTGATACCATGCCCAATCTCATCCTGGATGATCATAGGAGAAACAACCTTGGATTTACTCTTGAGTAGTCCAAGACGCCTATACGAAATGCTTTACAAATGACGTCAGCACCATGATACCTCAAAGGACATTGTAATGAAAAAGGAAGGAAGGGAAATATTAAGAGAATTGAAATGAAAAGTCAAGAGTGATGTTTCTCTAGAATTCTTGTGGGTTACTTAATTGCATAATATTAAATGTTCAGCTAAGTGTTCTCTGCAGGTAAGTAAATGGACTACTAAGTCCAAGGGGTATGGTTAAGGTACAGAGTCATGGGAGATATTAGAAAAATATTTCCTTCTAAAAACAGAAGTGTTGTCCAAACAAAAATGCATAGTCACTAATCCTTCATCACACTTGTTCATACAGATTACTGCAATGCTCTGTACTGGGGCTGCCTTTGAAAGTGGCAGCCCCACGTACTGAGTGGGTGCAAAAATGTGGCTGCCATGCTGATCAGCTACCAGGTTGATCTTGGGAGCTTCCATACACAACCATATCTACCCAGTTCTGGCAAGTCTACACTGTCTGCTTCTGCAACAATTTCCAAGTTTGGGATCTGATCACTTCTCCTTAGGTTATGTCTGTGAAGATTCTCAGTCATCCAGGTGAGTTTATCTGGAAGATGAGTCATGGCAACTGAACTACTTTTCTTGAGGGGTTGAAATGTTTCACTACTCATCCTGTTTGGATGAGCAGCAAAACGTTTCAATCCCTCAAGAAAAGAAGTCCAGTTGCCATGACTCAACTTCCAGGTTCTCCTTAGGTTCTTTGACCCAGGCCACTCAGTCACCTCAGGTGTCAATACTATAGACGGCTGCCCTGAGGGAGAGCCACAAAATGACTACCCAATGCTGGGCCTTTGCAGTGGCAGCTGCAACATTATGGAACTCACTGCCTTCAGAAGTATGCCAACCTCTCTGCCTCCTGTCCTTCAGGAAGCATATTAAAATGGAGTTGTACAAAGAAGCTTTCAAGAACATCCTCCCCGTGTGAGAAATTCCTTGACCCATCATGTATAACTGTATTTGTTTTAGCTGCTGTCGTCAGGGAGATTATATTGTGTAAAATTATGCTAATGGATGATTTTGTTATTTATGTTGTAAACATGTGATTGACTTTGTAAACAATCCACAATAGTGGCTTGCTGTCAGTTGGCAAGTAAGTACATACGTACATGCAACACTTGTACAGAAGAAATCCAAACAGATAATGAGGGAAGTAAAAAAAAAATCAGGTTCATCTCACTAAAAACACCGAGACTAACAAGGTTCTTTATAGAAATCTCTTTTAAATATGATATATCAGATGAAACAAACTGGCTAGGAACATGTTTGGGATGACAAAAGTAGAGACACAGGACTCAGTAGAACACACTTTACATTCTTCACATGCAAATGGTGCCAGTATCTCTAGTAGAGGTGGGAAAGATTCATGACTGAGATTCAGGAGATTTACTGCCAGTCAGAGTCAACCATACTGGGTCAGACAAACCAATGGTTTTACTCAATAGGTTCCTCTGTTGCTGGAGGAGCAAAACAATCCTTCAATGCAGAGGATACGGAGAAGATACTGATGGTTGAACTGCCATTTTCAAGAAAGAAATCTGAGAAACTGAAGTAAGTTGTAGACTTTAATGACAACTGCAGTAACAAGCATAACACAGATGATATCTAATCAACAGTACCCATATTCTCTTACCATAACTTCAATATGTCACCATGCAGGATGAAAAGATGCAGAAGAGGCAAATGATAATGAGGCTAGAGATATTATCCTATCCAGAAATTCTAAAACATTTGGGACTTGTAAGTTAACAGAAAGGGTAAGTGGGGAACACGACAAGACACATATAATTATATACAATGCCATGAAATGAAACTTTTGCTTCCTTTCTTGTAATACTTCAATCTACAATCTTTCTGTTAAAATGACTAGTGGGACATTCTAGACATGCAATATAAGTACTTTTTGACAGTGCACATAGTAAGAATACAAAACCTGGTACCACAATGTGCACTGACAACCATATATGTAAATGGCTTGACAGGGATTCATGGAAGGCAGAGGCATTTATGGCCGTGTATTATATACCACATCTTAGAGGCACTGTCCCTGTGAATTACCCATGTCAAGATACATGAGCCAGGGAGGTGCTGCTGCACACACATTCTGCTTGTGGGCCTTCCTAAGGGCAAGTGACCAGCTACTAGGTGGGAACAGAATCTTGGGACCAGGCAGGTCTTGGGTCTTATCCAGCAGACTTCCTCTTATGCTCTTGGATTTCAAACTACAGGAAAAGAGATTCAGTTTAAACATTAGGAAGAACTTCCTAAGGGTTAGAGCTGTCCGGCACTGGAATATGCTGCCACAGAGGTTTTTAAGCACAGGCTGGATGGCCATCTTTCGGGGGTACTTTGAAAGGGGTTCCTGTGTGGCAGGGGGTTGGACTGGATGGCCCTTGAGGTCTCTTCCAACTCTATGATTCTATGATTCCAGGTTTACCATTGGAAGAAGATGGGAAAATACAGAACACTGAGATATAGGTTTTTGTCCTTCAAAGATGTTAAGTTTTAATTTTGCATTGATGCAGCAGCTGCAACTGCCCTGACTCAAGAAAAACACATTGTCAAGAGTGTCCACATTGTCCACTTTTCTTTTTCTTTCTTTTTTTTTTTTGCTTTGTCATCCAGTATAAATTTCCATTTGGGTTTTACAGCAAACCTTGCAGTCTGTCAGTCAATGCCCTAAATTTAGCATAGCTCTTTCTTTCTCTCTTTCTTTCTCTCTTTCTCTCTCTCTCTCTCTCTCTCTCTCTCTCTGTGTGTGTGTGTGTGTAAATAAATAAAAGCAATTGATTAAGGCTACAACACAATTAAAGAGTGTGCCCCATTAGGCAAAATGGAACTTGCTTCAGGATAACATGCACAAGATTCAACTACACAAGCATCCCTGTTAAGTGATTTAAAAAAGAGGTAAAATGTGTTACCCCTAATGAAAGCTTAATACAAATGTCTGGCACATAGGTAAACCATAATAGTTGCCGCACAACAAAACAGAAGCTGTCTTTGCTTTGCTAATTCTTTCCCTTTAATAGGGGAGGGAACTGACTTTTTTGAGGAGTGTGAAACTGCTCCTCAATTTTCTTTGTGCAGCTAAGAGTGCCAACTCAGCCAATCTAAGTTATTAGGGATCGAAGATTAACCTAAAGTTGTGACTTGGCAACGTGTCCACAAAGGGTGGCTTGGATTACTTTCCATCTCTTCTTGGTGGTGACCATTGATTTCATACAAACAAACTCCATCCTGAGTCCTTTGCTAGGAACACACACTTAGCAGAGAGAGCAGGAGTGGATGACTTTGGTCAACAACAGAAGGATACAGCAAAAAGCAGAACAGAAACAAACACTCCAAGGAATTCCTTCTAATTCTTATGTGGTCCTCAACTTTCTAGGAACTCAAGCGACGATTCTATCCACTGCTGGTCATCTTCCTAACTTGGAGCTACCCCTCACTGAGCTTATCAATGGATTCCTGGTGTGTTCGTCCTCCAGAGCCACTTCAAATTACAGCTCTCCGTCCCGATTAAACACAGCAGTGCTACATAAATCGTAAACACTGTGTATAATGTCATGTACCTTATATTTATGTAGCACCACATGTAATGGCAAGGATGGCAATAAAGTAATTACATTGCTTATGTAAGGAGGGGAAAACGACATGCGCATTCCACTTGCCAACTTTCCACGCTCCTTCAATGCCACAGAGTTAACTCTAGTGCATGACAAATGGCTCCAGCAAAGAAAGACGGAGGGGGGGGGGGGGTGAAAGGTTCGTCCCCCGCATGTGTGCTAGTCGTGTCTCACTCTAGGAGCGGTGCTCATCTCCATATTCAAGCCAAAGAGCCAGTGTTGTGCAAGTCTGTGGCCATGTGGCTGGCATGGCTGCAAGGAAACACTGTTTTACCTTCCTGCTTTTTACGGCAGTACCTATTTATCTACTTGCATTTTACATGCTTTCCAACTTCTAGATTGGCATGAGCTGGGGTTAATAGCAGGAGCTCGGTCTAGCTATTGTCACCCGGGATTCGAACCGCTGAGCTGCCGACCTTGCAGCCGACAGTTTTCAGTGTTCTAGCGTGCTGAGCCACCACGCCCCCAGCAAAGAAAGGGTCTTCCCCCCAAACAGTGCCCTCATTCTCATCTTAAAAGGAGCCCCCAAGAAATACAGAGACGAAGAGAAGGAACTCTCAGTTTGCTCATCACATCTCTTCCAGGTATAGAACGTTCACTTGCGGGCATCTCAGCTGGGAGCAGCTCCATTCTTCCTTTGCACAGAACTCCAGCTATTCACTCTGAGTGAAGGTGCACACAGTAGCAAATGCATACAAAGATGAAAACGTTATAGATATGGATATATACCCACGCTGTTCAAGCACTTAGAATAATTGTCTAGAAACAGGCACACCCATTCGTGTTTCTCTTCCACCTTTCGGAAGCAGAACGAAGACAAAGCAAGGGAAGTCAGATGGCCTCGGTGCAACCCAAGGCTGTCTTTCTTTACTTAGTAGCAAAAGAGCTGCTGATTTCAATGAGATGGGCATTTTTTGTACCATGAATTAAATAAAATGCAAAGAGAGCAGATCCTACAATCTAGCAATGACATTTACAAGTAGCTCTTCCAGAAACAGCAACATTTGGGACTGAAGCTAAAACATACGTTAAAATCAATTCAGATTATTCACCAAGAAGAGCAGCAACCTGAGCATCTGAGGTGCCTTCACCATACTCAAAGCACCTATATTCAGTAAAGCCACTTGTCAGTTCAACCTCCATCAAGCACAGTCAAACAATTGGCTGTCACCAAACAAGCCTGTTAAATTATTCTCTTGGCCTGACATCCTTTCATTGCTATACAGTAAAACCTTGGTTTACGAGTACCTTGGTCTACGAGTGTTCTGCAAGACAAGGAAACATTTCTTCTCAATTTTGCCTTGATCAATGAGCAATGTCTTGCAAAATGAACACTGGAGTAGGTCACATGATCAGAAGTGAGCCAGTGGTGGCGCTCTTTCCCCCTTCCCTACTGGCAAGCCTCAAAAGGGGGGAGAGGAGGGATGGAAGTTTCCCTTGCACCAGCCAGGAACATTTTCAAATGAATATACATGTTAGCACTTTGTTTTATTTATATTTATATTTATATTTACCGTAAATTTATATTTGTTTTCAACATTCTTTCTGATTTTTCAAACCATTTCTAGTAGTCATGGGGCAGCTAGTTAAGTTAATTGCATTTTATTATTGATGCATTAAAAACACAGAATAATATCCACTTGTTAGTCCTAAACAGAGCAGATTCCACGGCCAGGTACCTAAACCATGGTGTGGACATGGACTTCTAGCCAACTTCTTTTTTGAGTTTTGGCATTTTGTGTGTACAATATGTGCACATATTGGGGCCCCAGAACAAATCAGCTGAGTTTCCATTATTTCTTATGGGGAAATTTGCTTTGATAGATAAGTGTTTTGGATTCCAGAATGGATTATGCTCGTAAACCAAGGAATTATTTTACTCTATACTGTATAAGGAAAGGCTTGTGTGTGGGGGGGGGGGTGTCTTTAGCTAAGCCAAACAGAAACAAATGTGACAAAGTCAAAGCAGATGCATTTCCTTTATCTTATATATCCAAGCAGACATAACTTCCTTGAATATTTAAATAATTAAGATGACAAATTTCCTCTTCAGGAGCAATAACGAAAACATACAGAGACGGCGTATTCACAACAGAAACAAAATGCCTACAAGGTCCAAGTGTTCAGGCAGGCCAAAACTACACATTTAAAAGTGGTTAAGCTTCTGCTAAACAACCAAAACTGAAAACTAGTGAGACGACCAAGGCTCACCCCACACGGAAGCTGCAGAATTATCCTAGAATTATAATACCCACAGTTCTCTGAGAGAAAGCTGCATCACTTAAAGCAATTTAAAATAACTAATTTAGATTTCCCTCCTATTTCCAAAAATAAAATAAAATAAAATAAAATTCAAGCATGTCTAAGCAAGGCCATCACCGAAGCTAAGATATCTGACAGTCTGGACACTTAAGTCATGTCAAACTGCTGTGGTACATTAAAAATGAAACTCTGGGCATCTGATCTGTTAATCGGGTTTCATGGCATTCCGCCCACTTCCTCCTCAGAGACTGTGAGGGCATGCTTCGCCAATCTGCCAGCTGCATGCACCTGCTGAAGTGGGGCCTAGTGTCCAAGATCTTATAGCACTCGTTTCCCTGTTAGCTTGGATAAGAGCCTTCACAATAACCCCACCAAGGGATCCAACCAGGAAGGATTTACATGCTATATAACAGTGATGGCAAACCTTTTAGAGACCGAGTGCCCAAGCTGCCATTCAAAACCCACTAATTTTTTCACAACGTGCCAATCCAGCCATTTAAGCTGAATACAGGTGGCTGTGAAAGGGTGGTGCCGGGTGCCCACAGAAAGGGCTCCAAGTGCCACCTTTGGCACCTGTGCCATAGGTTTACCAACCCTGCTATAAAAAAACAAGCACATATATTAAAAGCCTAGACAGGATTTTAATATATGTGGTTTTCCCACTAATCGTAGGTAGAGGAAATCAACTCAAGCGCCTAAAACACCAGTTCACATTTCCATTTTTATTCAGTGCCTTCAGGGTGAAGATTTGGGAAGTCTCAAGCCAGCTGAACTCAAAGGGCTTTTGTGCTGCTGGAGAACCTCCTCTATCTTGATTGCCTTGCATGGAAGAAAGAACCTTGGGACACATGGACCATCTGAGTTGTTTTGTTTTTATTTTATGTTTTTATTTCCTGAGAGAGACACACAGGGGCAAGTTAGCTGTATTCTCCCTTGGCTGTAGCTTACAGTAATTATGTGCCCCCCCACACCCCTTGCCAAGTTTCAGTTCTAGAAATGAGTGTGACTGAATGTGGGGGAGGACCTGAAGTGGGAAACTGCAAGAAGGCAAGATGTGGGAAGTTTTACCCATGCACCCAATTTTCTCTGGAAAAAAAATCAGACGTTCTACTTTATACATAACTGATGCCCTAAGCACATCCGATCTTGCCTGATTTCGGAAGCTAAGCAGAGTCGCCCCTGGTTAGTACTTGGATGGGCGACCACCAGGGAATACCAGGTGCTGTAGGCACCTGGAGTAGGAACTGGCAAACCACTCCAGTATTCCTGCCAAGAAAACTCCATGGACATGGAGTCAGAAAGAGTCAGTCACGACTGTAATGACACAACACACAGAGAGACGACTCTCAAACTTTTTTCTTTTTATGGCCATGACCATAAACCCAGCATGAAAGAAATATAAGCTGAATCAGGACTGCGTAAGTCATGTAACAAAACTTATAAGAGGATGAGTGAAGAATTGTTTCCAGTCTGCAGCCTGCATAAGATGGGCTGGGGGGCCTTGAGAATGCCTGGATTCGACCATCTCTTTGGATAAGGCGAACACAAAGCAAGCAAAAGACACATTTAACTGTCTTCAAATTTACTGCACTAGCTAGTGGATGTTTGCTAAACCTGGGCAAAATCCAATGGTTATTTATCTCTGGGGTAGACCTGTGAAGTGAAAATGACTTTTTGTTGTAGCTAGAACTAAAGTCGAGCTTAAACCTTCTGACTGCAAACTCTTAGCTTGGAAGAAAAGGAAGGGATGTGTTCGTGTCGGGGGGGGGTTGTTGTCATAAAGGGTTCTGCTTATATACCCGCCCCATACCACTTCAAGTAGCCTCTCAGTGGTTTACAGTTTAATTATGCAGGCTACATATTGCACCTCCCCCCCACCGCAAGCTGGGTACTCATTTTACTGACCTCGGAAGGATGGAAGGCTGAGTCAACCATGAGCCTGCTCCCTGGGATTGAACCCCAGGTCGTGAGCACAGTTTTAGTTGCAGTACAGGCATGCATAAGGCGGGGGGAAACAAGAGGCTAATATGTGTGCACAAGTCCACCTTGGGAGCTGAAGAGACCTCAAATCCACCCTGCATTCCAGACTTACACAGTCCATGGTATCTGTACAAGCCACCACCACCCCTGGAAAAAACAATACCTTTCTGAGAACAGTGGGCAGAGAAACATTTTGGCAAAACCCTTGCACTGCAATTCTCTGCACAGAAGAAATATGGCAAGTGTGCATTTGCACTGTATACTGTCTCTTCATTCCAACCAGCTCCTGACTGAAACCAAGCAACTCCCAAGTGGGAACAATCACAGGAAAGCTGGGCTGCCAGTCAAAGAACAGGCAGAGTAAACTCCTGTCACACACTGTCAGGCCATCCCAGTTCAGTCACCCTGTAACAGAAACAACTGCAATGCTACAATTAGGTTCTCCGGCTTGAGCCAGTTAAGACAATCAGCTACAAGGAACTTCTGGTGGATCTCAAGAAGTCTGCAACTCAGTTTTCCCCACGGCCAACATTTTCAGATTTCTGCCGGTGAGACCGCCATGGCATATGCTGTTGGTGCAAAAGGCACGAGCCTGCAGCTTCTTTAGAAATACAACACAGACTGCGATGATCAGCAGCAGCGTTCAAAGTTGCTCAGCAAAATAAGAGGCACTTCTGTCAGAGGAGAGAAGCAGCAAGCCCCTACGTACAGAAAGTACAGGGGCAAGAAAAATGCAGAGTAAGAGCCACTTACCCAGAGAGAAATACAGACACTGACACGGAACAGCTTACTCTAGTAATTTCTAAACTGCACTGTATGAGAATACATAATGTTGTTTTTTTTAAGTCCCACCTACAGATAAGGATGTCTGGGGTAGATATCGCCACATGATTCACCATTCCAGCCTTGTGTCCCTTCAAAAAGCTTCCTATGCAAGACAGTAGTTCTGCCTGCCTCTGTCTTGAGCGTGTCTGGATTATATTCATTCACTCCAACTAAGAGATGCAAAAGATCTTCCTACACACAGAGAGAATTGACAATACTGCACTATCTTACACTCCTGGAAGTTCTATAATGTTGATTACACTAAGAGATGGCAACTGTCTTATAACAATCCAGTGAGTTTGTGGGGGGGGGGGATTTGAACCCAGGTCTACCAAGTCCAAATTCAATGTGCTTAACAGAGGCGGGTGCCCCACGATCCGTAGGGTCCCTTCCAGATTGGAAGTTCAAAGACTGATATTCTTGATAGAATCCAGAAAAAGAATCCCATGTCTCAGAGATCACACCTTCTGTAACTTAATTCAGGAATGTAAACTGTGACCTGGCTCAACCTTGTACACTGCATGAGAAGTCAGAGAAAAGGATTCTTCTTGGGATGGTATTTTTTTCCCCAATTAAGCCTGAAGAAAATTCACTGAGCTGCTTTTCATGTGACGGCATGACACTGAAAATTACAATAACATCCATATTGTTGTTGCACATCCTTTTGAAACACAGAACCATTTGATGGGTTGCTTCTTTATGAACCCTCAGCTGGTGCAATTACTTTTGTTTTATGTGTACACAGCTTCACAAAGGCCAAATATAGCACTGTCGTTTGCACAAACTGTGAAAACGATATGGGGTGAGGAAAGAAAGCACTTCGTGTCTCCATCTTGTGCTGAAGAACATTTCTCTCATGGCTACCTGAGAATCCTTAACAGAGTTGCATGCTAGGTCAAGACATTGAGTGTTGCCCAGAATGGAAGGCAGCACCAAGATCTCTTCACATTGTAAACTCAGTCCCAGGAGAGTCTAGGGCCATGAAGAGAGTTTAGCTGCATCCCACTTTGGACACCTAGATGCCACTGAGATATACCGTACACTAGAGATTCTCCTCTTCCACACAGTCAGCAAGCGATTTTCAGCATCAAGCTTTCTTGCTGCCTGGAAGCTATCATGACAAAAAGCCTTTGAGAAGCATCTGTTTTGAATGTCTCTAGTTCATTTTTTAAACCTTCCAAGCTATATACAGTAACACCCCCGCAGCCTATCGTGGGGGTTAGGGAACCATCCAACCCACGATGACTGAAAATCCGTGATATGCGGATGCGGGTCGGGGGGGCCTGGGGGGGCTGCTCCAAAACTTCTCGGAGGAGCGCAGGCCGGCAGCGCTGGGGGATCTGATCCCCTGCCGCCGCCCAACCGCACTGCCCCAAGCTTTCTCCCCCACCCCAGCGCTAATCAGCTGGAGCCCGGGCAGGTACTACGATCCCGCGATATAGTGGGACTGCAGTACCTGAACTGCGAAATGGCGAAGGGTGACTGTATCACTATATGACTACTGATATTGTTGAAGTGAATCACATGACTTCAATACTGCCTTCCAACTGTTTTCATTAGCTGGCCTGACTTCTAACATTATGTGAGGGAGAATAATTCTTCTTCATCATCATCACTACCACCACTGTCATCTTCCAACAAATTGCTACAGCGCCCTTTGAAAAAAAAAGTTTGCAAATAATCGTGCTTTTCCAAATTCCAAAAGGAAGCAACTGAAGTAGCGTGCTGTACCTAGTAAAGAGCGCAATAAATAAAACATTAATGAACTGGATTTCCCTTTCTGAATGTAGATAAACTACAAAAGGAAACAACAACAAACACTTCCCCTCAAAATGGAATAGTCGTTCTTAGAACACTGAGGGAGAACGAACCAACTTCCCCAAGCAGAACATTCTATATTCTGGGGAAAACAACAGAAAAGGCCATCTCCTCCATTCCAACCAAGCCCAGGTAGGAAGATGTAATGCCAGACCTTGCCATATGGCTTAGGCTAACCAGCAGCAGCAGTAGGGAAGGGAGGTGATCCCTTGGATATCATGATTCTAAGCCATTTAGGGTTTTAAAGGCAATTATGAGCTCAAGAGGGTAGACCATCTAGACTGCTGACACTGGTGTCATTAATATTCCGGCTGCCCTTTGCTGTGCAAAGCTTGGCATCCTTTTTCCTGCTAACAAGAAGGGCATTATATTGTGCAGAAATACCAGGCCATTTCTTGACATTTTGAGTTATAGCTAGAGAAGCATAATGTCCCACATTCATAAACTGGAGATTTTCTGAAGAATGCAATCTCGTATTGGCTTCCTTCATTCTGCTTGATGAAACAAAACCTAGAACAGCTCAACCCTACCCCAGCCTCATAGAAGACTTCTCAATGCAATGGTGCACCGCATAGAGTTTATCCTGTTTAATCCCGGTGTTTATTTTAACTGGCGCTTCTGCTGTCATTTTCCACTTATTCCGGGATGCCCTTTCTGCTACGAATCTGCTTTAAATCCTCCTGTTTACACTTTTGCATTGGGGCTTTAACAGCTTGGGCTTCATGGTGCGCTACCCTGGTGGAATGATTAATCAATAATGACCGTCTCGGCCACACACTCCTCCCTGCAAGCAACCTGTGAACAGGCCATCCTGCCTAGTCTCCCGCCTTCCTCGGTGCGATCCCGGCAGAGGAGCAGCTCGTTTCCTGATCCTCGTCTCCTCCAAACGACCAGCCGAGCTTTGATTCCTCCAAATAGCCACAAAAAGGAAGGGGGAAGACAAATAGAGAGAAGCAGGGCTGCGCCCCACCACCACCACCACCACCCGGCCCGCCGCTCCCTGCCCACTCACCAGCCGTCTCGCCAGGCTGCGCGCCAGGCTGCGCGCCGTGGTTCAGGTAGAGGATGGAGAGCAGGTGAGGCTGCGTCTTCTCCAAAGCCACGCGCAAGTCCTGGAAGTGGTCCCGGTCTTTGGCCAGGAGCAACTGGATGAGCAGGTCGGCCTTGCAAAGGCTAGCGGGAGCTTTCTCCCGTCCTCCTTCTCCTCCTCCTCCATCATCATCCCTCCCGCCTTCGCCTTCGCCTTGCCCCTCTCCTCCTCCTCCCGTTCCGGCGGCGGCGGCTTCCTGGAGCTGTTGCAAGTCGCGGGGGCTGAGGGCGCCCGCCGCCTCCAGCAGGTCGATCACCTTGTCCACCTCGGTCATGGCCTGAGCCAGGCTCTGGTGACACTGGGCCAGCAGCTCTTTGTGCTTCGGCTCCATGGCAGCCGGCGCCGCCGACCGAGCCGATTGCGCCGGGGGAACCGGCTCACCTACTGGGCGGGAAGAGCCGTCGCCGGGAGCGCCCCCGAGGGTGGCAGGGTGGCGGAGAGAAGAAGAAGATGCTTTTGTGTCCGGGCTTTTTTTTTTCTCGCTCTCTTTCTCTTTCCCCTCCTCCTTTTTCCCCCTCTTCCTCCTTCCTTCCTTCCTTCCTTCCTCCCTTCCCTCCCGCAACACCAGGCGCCGCCCACTCCCTGCAATCCAAAGGAGCTCGACAACTTTTTTTTCCTTTCCGACGCCTCCCTCCCGCCTGAGAATAGGGTCAAGAAGATTTGGGGGAGAGATCGACAGAGATCCCCTCTTATCTTTTCCCACCCCCAAGTAAGGCAAACAGCTGCTCAACTTCCCTCTCCATGGTGGAACAAATTTAAAAAAAAAGGGGAGGAGGAGAGATTGTTCTTCCTTTCTCTCTCTTCTCTCTCTCTCACACACACACAGTGGGCAAAGTTATGCAGAAAGGAAAACAACTGTTGCTCTTTCGCTGCCACCTCCTCCTCTTCCTCCTCCTCCGATCTCCCCGCGGAGGCTTCCCCCAAACCCGAATCCAACAGGTAGTGGTTGCAGAACAACCGATTTCCACCCCCCCTCCTCTCCCGGGTCGTGCAAGTCGGGCGAGGCGCCTTCCTTTCTTACCAGCCACCCACCCCAAATACTCTCTTCTTCTTCCTCCACCAAAAACCCGTTGATCTTTCCCTGGGCTTCTCTCTCTCTCTCTCCGCCCCTCCTCCTCCCTTTCCCGATTACAACCGGGAAGAGTCCCGACGGTTGTGTTTCCACCCCCACCCCACCCCCGCCGCCACCTCCACCACCAATAGGCTCCGGATTTCCCAAAGAAGTCCACCCGATATTCTTCCAAAGCTCCCCCAACTTTGACCTAGAAGTCTGGCGGCGGCAGGGGGTGGGTGGGGGGTGGGGAGAGACACACACACACCACTCACAAAAAAAAAAAAAAAATAGAGGCGGGGGAGAGGAGGGTGGACCGAGGAAGGCGGGGGGGGGGGTTCGGCTTCAGTCCCTCCGAGGGCCTCCTTTCAGGAGCCCTGGAAGCCGAACGCAGCCATGTTTGCAGCTGCTGCACCGCTTGCGCGGCCACCGTTCTCCCTGCTGGGCGCGCCGGGAAGGCATGGCTTAATTTCCCTGCTGGGCGTCGGCGGGGGGGGGGGGGAAGGAGCCCCGCCGCCCCGGCTGCTGCTGCTGCTGCTTGCTGTCGCTGCCCCCCCCCACCCCGCCTCCCCGCTGGCACCGGGCGCCTGCCTGCCTCCCTCTGTGTCTGTCTCTCTCTCTCTCTTGCGTGCCGCCTCCTCCTCCTCCTCCTCCCAGCAATGGAGAAGCGGAGCGAAAGAAGGGAGGAGAGGAGAGGAGAGGGAAAGTGAGGATTGGAACAGAAGAGGTGCCGGAGCAGCCCTTAAGAGGAGGAGGAGGAAGAGGCGGCGATGCTGGCGGGGATGGCTCCGGGGGCCGCCCCCGCCGCCGCGCTGGGCTCCATGCTGCGCGGATCCCTCCGGCGGCTCCTCTGGTCCCCGGGCTAAGTTTCGCCTGCCTTGCGCCCGGCCGCCGCCATAGCTCACTGGGGCTGTCAATCAACCGAGAGCCCAGGCGATTCCGCCGGGGGAGAGGGAGGGAGGGAGGGAGGGAGGTGGAGCTCTCCTCCCCCCCCCCCATTGCCGCGGTGCGAGAGAGGACGCGGGCGAGCCTGCTCGGCTGGCTCTCTCGCCCTCGGCCGCCGCGCCGCGCCTTTTCCCAGCGGTAGAGCCCCGGCTGCTGCCTTTCCCCCCCCCCCATAAAATAAAATAAAATAAAATGAAGGGTGGGGCTGGGACGAAAGTTAACAGCCTGCGAAGGCGGTCTTATGTGCAGGCTCACACCTGTCCTTTAGGGGGAGGACCCTTCCGGGGGACGCATCGCAGGTACCGCCATAAGGTGTCAATTTATGCAGTAATATTGACCTGCACCTGACCAACATCATATTGGAAGAGCAGAGGTGGAAGGCACCCTATGCTCCTTGGCGCAGTGGTTAAATGCCTGCACTGCAGGTAAAACTGTACTCACGACCTGGGGTTCAATCCCAGGTAGCAGGTTCATGGTTGACTCAGCCTTCCATCCTTCTGAGGTGGGTAAAATGAGTACCCAGCTTGCTTGGGGGGGGGGGGGTAGCCTGCATACTGTAATTTAAAATGTAAACCACCCAGAGACTACTTGAAGGGGTATGGGGTGGTATATAAGCAGAACACTTTTGCTTTGCTTTTGCTATGGGTTGTGGAGTCCAGCCCCTGGCAAGGAGGCACCCCATGGGGTATCAAGTGCCCAACCGCTGGCTCTGCAGCCAGATCGCCCTAAAACCCTGAGCTCACCTGCAAGAGAATGCGGGGAAAATGTTTCCACATCTGACAACCTATCTATAAATGCTTGGTGCCTTGGTCGAAGCACTTGCATCCGCTGCCAGCACAATAGAGTCACACCTGTGTGTACAGGCCTACGTGCACACTCACCTTGTACATACATTCTTCTACCCTAACTTCCTCTACAGATATACTTCTGTTTATCCAGTTGTGTTGGACTTTCGGTCACTTTGTGGATCTATGTCTTCCATGCCTTTCTGTCTCTTCCAGCTTCTCCTAGCTCATTCCGGTGTTCCTTCTGATGGCATCAAGCCCGTGAGTTCTGGAGTGGCCCCTTCTTTTACAACTGATCCGTCCCATGGTTCGGCTCACATAACATGACTGACAGATGACAGTTTTTGTTTGGTGATCATGGCTTCTTCCCAAGATATGTTTTTGTTTTGACTCTGCCCAGGTCGTCCTTGTTGGTAATGCTTCCTGTCCAGGGATGTTGTCTCCAGCCCCATAGTATGAATGCATCTTTTCCCTGTCTGTCTCTTCCTTAAAGTCCCAGTTTCACAACCACATGAAGCTTTTGGAAATACATGTCAAGTTTCAAGTTTATTGTGGTCATGTGACCCTTATATACAAATATAGAGTAAAAGCAAGAAGAAAAAACAAAGAAATGGGTGGTCGAAATGATCTCTGCCCTCTTGTGAATGGCAGCGAGAAGGAACTTTGCAACCTGTGCTGTAACACATGAGTTCTTGTCTATTAGACAGTACTGAATAGAGATGGGCACGACCAGAAAATTTTTTTTCGAGTTGTCGTTTTTCGGGACGGGTCCATTTCGGGTCGTTTCCGTTTTTCGCGAAATTTTTCAAAAATTTGTCGTTTCGTCGTGTTGTTTGTCGTTTGTCGTTACCGCCACGATTTAGCGCGACTTGACTTCCAGTTCCCAGAGCATGGGGTTAGGGGGTAAGGGCTAGGCTTAGGGTAACGGTTAAGGTTAGGGTGGGTTAGTGGGCTGTACCTCTGGGTGCCTCTGGCCCACTAAGAACACAGTGTACTGGCGTATGGGTTAGGGTTAGGGTTAGGATTAGGATTAGGATTAGGGTTGGTGGGCTTTTAATGCCCTCTCTGGCACATCCAGAAGTCTCAGCAAAACCTGGCCATGCGATTGGTGGAATGGCTCCAAAAATTTGCATGGTCCCATCCCATGGCCAGCCCATCATTGCGTGTGCGCAGGTGTAAAAAAATAAAAATAAAATAAAATAAAATAAAATAAATGGAGATGTTTTATTGCAAGAAAAACCCACTGCTGCTACTGTAAAAATTCAAGCATTTAAAATTCCTAATTTTCGCATGTTTCTGTGGTGCTTTGGTGGATTTTTGGACCACGATTTCAAAAAAAATATTGCGGTCGCCATTTTGGATCCCCCCGCACCGCATGGCAAATGGAGACGCCGAGGATGCCCCCTCCCAGCCTGGTACCAGCAGCCCAGGACAGGAGGGGGGGAAGGCTGGAGTGGGGACCCCCCCCCCAGAAACCACCCCTCTGGTAGGTGCCCTCAGGCAGGCATATTTTCGCCTGCTTTTTTGGCCGGGAATCGGGTTTTTTTAATTTTTAAAACTTTTTTCTGTGCCGCTTGGCATCGCACGATCACTGCGATGCCAGGAACGACAACGACAAATCAGACCCAATTTTTCTTTTGTCGGTTCGAGTTCGAGTTCTGGGGGAGTAATTGTCGTTACTGTTTCCATTGCGTAACGGAAACGAGTAACGGAAACAGAAACGAGATTTTCGCCAAGTTGTGCCCATGTCTAGTACTGAACTAACCACCTGGAAGGGTGGCCTTGGAATTTATTGAGCAATGGACAAATTAGGTTATTCCTTTGTCCATAAAATGGACAAAATAGAAACAAGCACGTGCTGAAGAAACTCAGGGGACTCATTTCCACATGGGCAAAATCTCTCTTGGCGTGGTATTCCCTGGAACCTACCCTGGAGAAGTGCTGAAGGCAGCACATTCATCCTGGCCAGCATAAAGGCCCTGCAGGCCTGTGGAGAACAGAGTGAGGTTAGATAAGCTGCAGGAGTCCTGTATGATGGTAAAACACCTTGTGACAAAGGGGAGCAGGTTCTGTGTGCCTGCGAAAGAAGTTCCTGCCTTTCTATGTCACATAGCCTCTGGGTGAGAATTCTTAGGGCCTGTTTCTGCCCTAGCATCAGGATATGTTCAAGAGGGATACCTATGGACCTAATGTTTTGTTTAATGAAGAATTGCCACTGGCTTTGGTAAGAATCAAGCAGCATGTTATACACATATCCCTGTGATCTGCACAGAAATGTAACCCAGGAGGTCCTTGTTGGTAATCCTCCCTGTCCAGGAGATGTTGTCTCCAGCACCCTGGTTTGAATGCATCTTTTTGCTGTCTGTCTCCCTTAAAGTCCAAGTTTCACAAACACATGAGTCTTTTGGAAATACATTTGAATTAACTAGTCTGCATTGGATTGGGGGGCTGATGTCTTCATTCTTCCACGTGTTATTCATAGCAATTGTTGATATTCTTCCAAGCACTATGTGTCTTCTGATCTCGTTGTTGACCTTAGCGCTGACTTGCATGTTCTCTGATGTCATTATTTTTGTTTTCTTGGTGTTGAAGGTTAATCCAAGTTTTTTTTCCACTTTCGTCTTTGAGTGTTAGAATTCACCATTCTAGAACTTCCTCCCTTTGTGCCAGCAGTGCTGTATCATCTGCATACCCAAGGTTGTTTTTGTTCTTACTGCCAATGTAACCCCAATTGAAGGTACTTCCAGATGTGCCTTTCTATAATCACTACTACATACATGTTCAATAATGAAGGTGACCGTATACAATCCTGACAAGTGCTTTTTCCAATTTAAAACCATTCTGCATCTCCAAAAACTGTCCGTGCTCCTGCTTCTTGATCAGAGTACAGAGATCGTATCAGTTGAATGAGGTGTGATGACATTCTCATTTCTTTCAGGCAGTTCCCCAGCTTGCAAAGATCAACAAAGTCAAAAGCTTTTGTATAGTCTATGAAGCACATGTAGTGGTCTTTTTCGTATTCCCTTGCCTCTAATTCCTGATTCTTCCATTAGCTATGCAGTCACATGTTCCTCTTTTCAGAATCCAGCTTGTACATCTCATAAACTCTTTTTTGATGGTTGAGTTCATATGCTGTTGGACGATCTTCAGGAGAATTTTACTTGCTTTTGATAGTAAGGCAATGGTGTGGTAGTTGGAACAGTCTTTCATGCCACCTTTCCTCTGCCTTGGAATAAATACTGACCTTTTCCACTCTTTTGGCCACTGCCCAGTGTTCAATGCACTTTGATATGGTGCTGTCAAAGCTTTTGTTGGCAGTGGGCTCAGTATTTGGTCAGCTCGAGGAGCTTTGTGGTTTGGCATCTGATTTAATGCCCTTTCATCTTCCTCCTCCAGGATGTCTGGTTCCAGCTCCAGTATTTCCCCTCTCCTTTGCCCTGGGTTTGTGTGTGTGTGTGTGTGTGTGTGTGTGTGTGTGTGTGTGTGTAAAGTTGCTGTGTATATTCCCACAACTTTTCTCTGATTGCTTGCTGGTCCTGTAATTTCTGCCCATCACGACCACCGACTGCTTGCCATAAGAGGAGCTCTGACCTTCCCATATTAAAACACTCTCTTACATGGTCTTTCTTGGCCACTTCCTCCAGTTTGCTGCATTGCTCATCCCAAAATGTCTTTCCTCTCTTCTCTCTGGCACTTTCTATTTAATCTCCTAGCTTCTGCATTGTCACCAATAGCTTTTGCCTTTCTTCTTTTTAGTTCAGCTTGTGTTGTTGCTTCTGGTATCCATTTAGCCAATATCATTGTTTTTTTTGTGAGCAATAGGTTGGTGTGCTGCTTCATTGACAGTTGCTTTCGTAGTCATATGCACGGAAAAATACTGTAATTTGAATCTGCCCCTAGCTTCAACTGTGTATTCAGCAGAAATCCTCTTCAAATCCAAATTTTGAGTTATAAGTGGTCATTTGACATTGCAGAACCTTCTCTTCACCTTAGCCACTAGCAGTTGATGGTCTGATCCACCATCTGCGCTAGGGAAAATTTTCATAGCAAAGGTGGAACTTTCCCACTTCCATTTGCATAAAACCTAGTCAATTTGATTGTTCCCTGTTTGATGAGCCGCTCGAACCATGTATCCATTATGCTTAACTCCTGTTCTTGACATCGCTGGATCAGACATTCTCCGGAATCATCTCATTCACCAAGCCAAACTTACCTATAACTCCTGATTCTTCCATTGTTCCCACTTTCGCATTGAAGTCTCCAATGATATGTTATAGAGTAGACAATATCTTTCTTTAGTGTTTGTTTTGGGGCTTATTCAATGTCAGTATACCATTATTTGATTTCCCCTTCTGCTGAATCCACAGTGGATGGAGAGAGTTGCAGATCAATAATGTTGTGAGGTTTCTCATTGATACGTATCCCCATAATCTTACTCGTAATTGTGCGGTAACTTTCTATGGCCCTGACAATTCTTTTGGGCAGTATGAAACCCTCTGCTCATCTTCTGATGGCATTGTTGCCAAAAAAGCTTACAATGTGGTTATCAGAGTTGAAAAAGCCTCTTCCAGCCCAGTGAACTTCTCTGATGCCTACTAGATCGATGTTAAGCCCATTCATTTCCCCATTAACGATCCTCAACTTTCCTAGATAGATTCCATTAACAGTCCATACCCTGATTTTAAAAATCTTTATGCAGTGCGTAGAGATCTCTTTTCTCAAGGGCAGCAGTGTAACATGGGCGGCCAGCACCCCGGGGCAAGGCAAGTATTGTGCTGCCTAACTCAAAGGTGGGGCAGTTGGGTCTTCGGGGGGGGGGGTGTTTGCACATAAGCACATACACTCTAAGCCCAAGCCATGTGGGGGGGGGAGCTGGTTTCCCACCCGCATGCTTCCACTGTAGGGTTTCCATAGGCCACCCTGCCTGCAGTGGCCAGCCCAGGACTGATCATCCGCTGTGCTGGAGGCTCCGGGAGTGGGCGGGTGAAGAGTAGTGAAAGGGGTCGCTGAGGTTGGGATGGGGGTGGGGTGGGGAAGAGTAGCAGAAAGTTGCAGCCAGTTCTTGCCCCAGCATATAAAAATACGTAGCCAGAGCTTTACCACCTTGCCAAGGCAGCACCATGGGCAACGGATGGGTGAGCTGTAGAAAAGGGTTTCAAAGAGGTTGGGGGTGGGGCTGAACCCCTGCATGGGTTAAGCCAGACCCACCTCCAACTGCAGCCTGCCCCCTTGCCCTGAACCTATCCCTGCCTCGCCTACTTCAAAGTTGCATTTCCTGCTTTTGTTGTTTGAGAGTTCTTTCAAGACAAATTGGGGGGGGGGGGGAATTTTATTGGGGGGAATCAGTTATGAGATATAAGAACACTATTACCTTCCACTATTAGTGGAAAATTAATAGTATCAATTCTAAACTAGTAGCATTTCTGCTAGTTATTGTGCCTAACCCCTTTTAGGGCAGACAGAAACAAGAGAACTCTGAGGGCATCAATTTTGACATGTACCATGCTTGGTTAAATGTGTTGGGAAATCATTAAAAATATAACGGTAAAGCCCCCCCCACCCCCGCACATGCGTGCTAGTTCTGTCTGACTCTAAGGGCAGTGCTCATCTCCGTATTCAATCCAAAGTGCCGGTTTAAATCAAAATTTCTGATATTTTAAGTGCTTTAAATATTTTTATTTAAATGGCAATTTAAATTGAGTTTTTTAAATTATATATTTTTGTCCACACCTGCCTCCATGATTGCTTAATTCTGTCTGCAAATAACATTAAGACTTGATATGAGCAAGAGCTGCTTTCAGGTAGCTTAACTGCAATAGGACATACAGAAGATATCATATGTTCAGTTGACGTCTTTAGGCTTGGGAGTTACAATAGGGCTTCATTCCTACATATACTTCAACTAGAACTAAGATGCACTAAACCCAGTAAAGCTTGCTTCCCAGTGAACACACACTAGGTCAGGTTAAATTGTTAAATTTTACTGTGTTTCTTAGTGAGTGAATTTCACAGAATTCAGGATCAGGCTTTAGATGCATAGCTTTCCCTCCCTTTTCACCATTAGGAACAACTTAAGTCAAACATGTTAAACACCAATTAGGTCTTGTTAGTCTTTGGGCACCTTAGACTAACAAGATTTATTTGGCATAAGCTTTTGTGGGTTGCAGGTCAAATGAAATGTAGTCGTTCGGATGCGTCGTAAGGCTTTCTTTTGATTCTGATGCAATAATTATCACAGCTTGAGTCATCTTTAACTGCGATGGTTCTAGCCTACAGAATTCTGTAATGCAAAGTTTGGTGAGGTACTTAGTCTCGTCTGATATGGCCTCTGGAAGTTGAGTCGTGGCAACTGGACTTCTTTTTCTTGTCCAGTTGCCATGACTCAACTTCCAGAGAAACACACCTGGATGACTGAGAATCTTCACACTCTGATATAGCACTACTGTTTCATTCTAAGTATCTCAACAAATGACATGTTGCATGAATTCTGTGGTACCCTACTGTTGTGACAGTGGTGTAGATGCCCTCTGACATTGCGACTCCATTTTCCAAGGCAAACAAGTTCCACCAGTTCCCACTGTTGACCCAAGATAATGACAGGAAAAGGCTGAAACTGTCCTGAGGAGAGCAGATTCAGGATGAAAGTAAGCTTAAGGTTCCTTGCATCCAAGGCAGAATTCCCCTCAGTGATGTACACAGCCATTCAGCTTGTGTTGTAGTGTCCTATTGAACTGTGCATGCCCTTCTCCATGTTCGTGACACCATCGGTGGACGAGCAAATGTTCACTGCAATTATCGGACCACATCAGATTGCTTATGTACACTGTTGAAAGTGAAGTAGCATAAATCGATGGGGTGAATTACTGTGAGTTAAGGAGTCACTCTTTGTATTCCTTTTTGTGTGCCAAGTCACATGACTGGCATGTGACAGGGACACAAGGGGAGACTCCTTAACTAGCAGCAGTTTGCCAGGACGATTTATACCATTGTACATATATCAGCGTACGTAAGCAAAACGATTCTTGTCTTTGCATGTTGCTGAAATAAGACAGATGTGTTGAGATGGGGGTGCCATTTTTAGTGACACCTTCAGATATACAGTATGCATTGATATGGTTTGCTACTGAGATTGTTCTCAGTTCCTGTTTTAAAAGATAAACAACAGAGAGAACTTGGATATGTTGCTTCTGTATAAAGCATTGACATCTACTAGAAACTCACTTCTATTATCTAGTCTAACTAATCCCAGCTCATAAAAGCTTATACATTTTGCCCATTAAGGGTAACAGTGTTTATAATCATTTCAAGAGAAACAATCTTATAACCAACAAAGGAATCAAAATGGCAGACATCATCACTCAAGTGTGCCAGTGTCCCTGTGGGAGAAATCAGAGCAGATCCCTTCTAGGGTTCATCAAAAACCTTCTAAGAAAGATGGCACGGAACCAGAGATATCAACGTGTGGAAGTGCGTAACTGACCACTGAATTACTTCCCCATCCTGCAAAGGACATCTGGATTGCTTTTTCCTGCCACATATTATCCTACCACATCCTGTTCCACTTGCTTGAGCTGACAGATTGGCTGAGGTGGGGGCTGGAAGCAGTTCCTTCTTGTGGAAAAACAACATTCGGGGGTGACGTGGGGGTGGGGGACGAAGGTGTTTTGTGGTTGCGTTATTTAAAATCCAGATGCATAGCTTAGATCAGGGGTGTCCAAACTTTTTGCAAGGAGGGCCAGATGTGGTGAGGTGAAGGGGGGCTAGAGAAATTGCATGGTCCGTGCACATCTGCAACAGCCGCAAGTGCTCCAGTTTCAAGGTGCCCAAGGGACCAGCAGCTATTGCATGGCCCGGGAATTGGCCCAGGCACACCCAAGATGCACCGCTGCTCGCATATGCTGCCCTCCCTCACAGGAGGGTGGAGAAGACACGGCAGCAATGGAGCCAGGACTGGGTAGGCAGGGTGGGTGGCTGAGGGGGTGGACGGAGTCAGGGAGGACAGGCAAACGCTAAAACTGCAAGCTGACGTCTCTAGCCAGCACAGGGAAGGGCCGGCTGGTGGAGATGAGTGACAGGCTGAACCGGCAGGGAGAAGAGGCTGAGGGCCACTCAAAATTTTAAATCGGGCCGCATTTGGCCCCCGAGCCAGACTTTGGAGATGCCTGGCTTAGATAAATGGAGACAATCATTGGAGCGTGGGGTTTGTATCTATACCCAACGCACAACCCTCTCTTCACCTCTTCCCATTCCAGTTCACTTAGGCTGTGGCCAGATCACTAATTGCCACTGTTACCAAAAAAGTTGCCAAAAGCTTTTGCCTTTTTGATGAGCTCGGCATCCTTTCGCTGCAGCCCCAAGAATGTACAGTAGTTACATAAGCCACTGGCTGCTTACCCCGGTCCCCTGCTCTTTGTGTTGTGCAAATCCCCATTACGAAAACCTCCTCACAGGCACACTTGGGGATAAAATCCACTGTGGTCCCATGCAGGGGAGACCCACCGGTCTCAGTAGAAGGGATATTACCCTTAACTCACAGACTGACTCCTACTTCATTTCTATGGCCTAAAACCGAATGTTAATCCCCGCTGCAACAGACTTGCAGAAGCAATTGCTGAATTCCCCAGCATGTTAAGCTCCACAGATCCAATGGGCCAACTCTAGTTGGGTCTCACTGTTGGATTTAAGCCTTGGCTTGTCTGAAAATAGGACACCCGTTTTCCTTGTTTTGAGAACCTTCAACATCCACTTGCGTTTTTTTAAGATTCCAGTGATAATTCAAGAGCAATTAAATTAAGAATGCCTAACCCATGGAGCACTTTCAGGGTTCAAAACATATGATGGTAGCTATTATTATTATTATTATTATTATTATTATTATTATTATTATTATTA
>JAHTLZ010003518.1:34450772-34496611 GCA_023846285.1 Phrynocephalus versicolor | reverse complement strand
TATTATTATTATTATTATTATTATTATTATTATTATTATTATTATTATTATTATTATTATTATTATTGCAACACAGGCAACCATGTATGTTTGGCTGCTGTTAATATTTTTCACAGTGGAAATGGTCTGCTGAGGCACAGAATGGAGCGGCGTTCAAGCGTTTATGGCTGGGAAACTCTGAACAAGCAACCAGTTAAGAACCAAAACTGGTTCTTTTAACCATGAGGTTGCACTGGGAATCTTGCCCTTTTTGCTGCTTGCAACCAACTGCTACGGCGAGGCTGTAAATTTAGAACACGTGGCATGAATATTCAAACTGCTAAGCATGTATTTATGTATTTGCTGAGTGTATTGCAATCAGTGCTCCTTTGGGTCCCAGTGAGATCAGCACTTGTTAAAGAGCAGATAAACACTTTTTAAAGAGCCCATTCTCCTTTCCCCACCTTTTTAATTTCATCTCATACAGCATACTGTATCTATATGGGGTAAAATATAGGTGCAAAGTAGTTCTTCCAAGCTAAGTACTTTCAAGTATACAATGCTGCTGCTTCTGTTTTTGCTTCGCTTCTCCCTCCTTGTTTGTCTTGGATTAATCCCACGAAAAAGGCCAGTTTCTGTTCCTCTTAGGCCAACAGGGAAGAATGAATGTGGGAATGGAAGACATCAGACCTTAGGCACCCCAGCATGAAATGCATATTATGAACCAGAGTGGAGTAGTGGTTACTGTGCTGGCCTGGGATTTTGGGTGTATACCCCCTTGAGCTTCAGTAGCAGAAAGGTGGGATAGAAGTGTAATGAGTCAACAATACATTTGTGGGGCTCTCAGCTGGATAGGTTAAGATAAAGGTTCCCCCCGCACATGTGTGCTAGTCATGTTCAACTCTAGAGGCGGTGCTCATCCGCTTATTCAAGCTGAAGAGCCAGTGTTGCGCAAGTCCGTGGCCATGTGGCCGGCATGGCTGCAAGGAAACACTGTTTTACCTTCCCACTTTTTACGGCAGTACCTATTTAGCGACTTGCATTTACATGCTTTCAAACTGCTAGGAGGAGTTTGGGGTTAACAGCAGGAGCTTGCTGTGCTGCATGGCACCCGGGATTCGACCCGCTGAGCTGCCGACTTTGTAGCTGGAAGTTTTCAGTACTCTAGCCCGCTGAGCCACCACACTGAGCTGGATAGCTCGGAGATTATGCATCTGTCTGTGGAGCCATTGACTGAGAGCTGAGCTCCTCACTGTTCATCCTAGAAAAGCTAGCCTGTGTGGCCTTGGGCAAGCTGCACGGTCCCAGGGTGCCCCCAGAAGAAAGCATTGGTAAACCACTTCTGAGCACTTGCTACCTAGAAAACCCTGAAAAGGAGCACCTTAATTCAGAACTGACTTTCAAGACCCACGGTTCTTATTTCTTGTCCCTATTTTTATTCCTTCAGTCTTCCCTCTGTTAAACATACGAAGAAGAAAGAAGGGGTGTGCTTTTCAGATGCAGTTTGGTGAGCAAAGCATTGCACCCTCGAAGACTCTTCCCTCTCCCTCTTTGTGAGGGCACGTTCATCTGATGGCAAAAAAATGGGGGGGGGGCAACGACTTGGCTTAGCAGGAGGCAGAGAGACGCCATTATGGTATGGCATGGTGCTTATGACTTCAAGACGTTGCATCTGGTAGGTGTGTGCCTCAAAATAACAAACCATCTTAGGTTTCAAGGGGTTGGCAAACATCTACCGCTTGTGGACACACATGTTGGGTAGATTGTTTGGGGGGGGATAAAGGGCTGGTAACCCCACTCCAGTGGTACCTTGTATAAAGGAATTAATTCGTTCCGAATGAAATTCTGTTCAGCAAATTTTCCTTTATACAAATTTCCCTTAGGAATGCATTGAAAACGGAGTAGTCCCTAATTGCGAACATTTTTATGTTGTACGGATTCGCCCTATAGACAATTATGTTAAGCAAATTTCCCCTGTCTCCGGAATTATTTATGTTATACAGATTTTATGTTATACAAACTGTTTGTTATACGAGGGTCCACTGTACTTTGGGAAGCAGTTACCTTCAACTCGCTGAATCAGGTCCTTTGGCATAAGAGGGACAGTGTTTTTTGTGTTGCAGGCAACATTATTTGGTGGTACGTTCCTTAAGATGGGAAATTGTGCCTTTTGTTGCTTCTGTAGCTGTGAAAACCATTGCCATTGCTCAATAAAATGAAGACCTATTTTACACATTCAAGAAAATGGATAGGTAAATAAATTGGGAAGACAAAGTATGACTGTAGGTTTTATTTCCAGAGGAGCCATGGCTAGTAGTAGCAAGCTAGCATTTTTAGATATGATAGTTATATTTTTAAAAAGCTAGAAATCAAATGTGCATATACAGTATCACTGGATTTTTTTGGAAGGCCATATGTGCATCGCCCTTGAGTGAGTATATTAATTCAAAGGAAAGATCAGTCTTTAAAAGCCATGCTAATGTAGTCAAAATTACCCACAAAGAATTGCCTGCCTACCATCTATCTAATTGCAGTTAATTGGCAAGGAATACCTCTAAAAAGCTATTTTTAAAGAAACACATTTGCGTTTATATCTTCTTCACATCCTTATGTGCCTGGGACTAAGTAATAACATGTTGAGAACCAAATTGTATGTGCGGAGCGAATCATAGCATAAAAGACATGCCTCTTGTAAAGTCCAACTGGGTAGGTAGACCTTTTATTGTCCCAAAATACAGATATGGGCTGGAAGCAAATGTCACAGTTGGCCTAAAAAGTAAGTGTATGTGTGTGTGTGTGTGTGTGTGTGTGTGTGTGTGTGTGTATGTGTGTGTGTGTGTGTGTGTGTGTGTGTGTGTGTGTGTGTGTCTGTCTGTCTGTCTGTCTGTCTGTCTGTCTGTCTGTCTGTCTAAATTGGGCCACTTCAAACACAGCCACCCACAGGACCCTCTCGGAACCATGTTCTGCTCCAAATGTTCACACCAGGAGTGATACCACAACATGGTCCTCTTGTCTTCCCTCTCTTGCCTTGTCTGTACACCATAGACCACATGGGTGAGGAAGATGCAGCATGAAAAGCAGATCTCCTCCGATCTTGTCGCAAAGCGTGTACGCTTGTTTCCCCAGTGCGGTAGGTCGTTTCCAGCCAGCAGACACTTCAGTCAGAAGTCATAACTGTGATGGCAATCACATTCCAGCTCACAGTACATGGAGATTTTTTCTTTCTTTCTTTCTTACCCTCTAGTGGTGAAGGTGCCCTGAAGGAGAAGAGTTCAGCATGAACCTGCATGGCTGAATTAAAGTCAGCCAGTGGCACAATATGGTAGATGTAGCTTCGCTCTAGGCTTGTGTTGTCTCTACTTGTGACAGCCACTGTGAAGCCAGAGGGAGGAGAAGTACTTTGTGAGGAATAAGAATGGGAAATGGGAGACACTAAATATAACACAGGGAAATTTAGGCTAGGGCGGGGGTCTGCAACCTGCGGCTCCGGAGCCGCATGTGGCTCTTTGGAACATTTGCCGCGGCTCCGGGAGGGTTCAGAAATTTCAATACAAAGGCGCCGAATCTCGCGAGGACAGCCCGTCCCACAAGGCGGCGCGAAGCCAAGCGCGGCCACACTCTTGCGCTCTACCTTCCCACACGCTCCCTCTTCTTCAGAGCAAGAGAGGGAGGGAGGCGTGGTGGAAAGTGCCCCCCAAACGGCAGCCTTTTTTCTTTCTTTTTTTAACTTCAAGAAAACCTCCCAGATCTGGATTGTTGCCTCCCCCCCACCGAGAAAAAAAGACAGGAGGAGAAAACCCTCCTTCCTTCCTTCCCCCCTTCCCCTTCCTTTCTTGCTTGGGTGTTTGGTGGGAGGGGGAAGAAGCGACGTGTGTGTGTGTGTGTTGTGTGTGTGTGTGCAACGTGGAGGAAGAGAAAACCCTCCTTCCTTCCTTCCCCCCTTCCCCTTCCTTTCTTGTTTGGGTGTTTGGTGGGAGGGGGAAGAAGCGACGTGTGTGTGTGTGTGTTGTGTGTGTGTGGTGGGGGGGCAGCGTTTAGACGGGACGGTTCAACGTGGAGGAAGATAAAACCCTTCTTTCTTCCCCCTTTCCCCTTCCAAGCATTGCACATGTGCAGTTGGCATCTCTCTCTCTCTCTCTCTCCTTTTGCTTCGCTACAGCCCCCCCCAAAAAAACTACGGCTTTGCACTAACTTGCCGGGATGAAGCTCCAAAAACGTGGGGGAGTGTGTGCGCCTGCGCAGCGTGTCTCCGCAAAAGAGAGAGAGAGAGAGAGAGATTAGAAATTCCCCTCCTCTCCCTCTTGTACTATTTTTTGGAAGATTTTTAAAAACTGCCCCCCCCCAAAAAAGTGGAAGCGGTGTGGGCACGACACACTCAGGCTGTGCTTCCCTCCTCCATGGAGGGTGGGGGCAAGAGGAGGCGGAGGCGGAGGGAGAGATGGAGTGTGTGTGTGTGGGGGGGGAGAGAGTCAGACCATGGCTGCAGGATCCGGGCAGAAGGCAGCGAGGGCGGAATGGGAACCTCAAGAAAGGCGGTGTGGGAAGGGGGCCATGGCTAGTCTTCTCTCTCCCCACCACCACCAGTGCCACCGCCGCCGCCCTGCTTCCTTTCTGGGTGCTGTCAGTTCTGGCCCAACAAGCAAGGGGTTGGTGGCGGCGGGAGCGGGGAGGGGGGGAGTGGCGGCAGCAGCGGAGAGGCGAGAAGCAACGGACGAAGTTGGCTTTTCTTTTTCCTGCGCGAGATCAACTTGGCAGTCCAGGGACGCGGCGTGACAGCTAGTTCGAGCCCGCCCCCCCCGGCCCGAGGAGGGGTCTCCCTTATTAGACTTCCAGCAGCTCCCTCCTGGAGTCAGCCGGTTTCGGCGGCAGGGTGGGGGCGCCAGGCTCAAGTTGTTCAGGGGCCCCTGGCTACCCGGGGAGGCCAACGGCGCGCCACCTGGCTTGAGAAGCTGAGCCGAGACGAGCTGAGCGCCTGTGCGCCTGCCTGCTTGTCTCACTCGCTCTCGCTCTCTCCGAAAGCCCGCCAGCAGCTGCCTTCTGCTCCATTCCAACACACAGAACGTGGCTCCTGCACGCCCACCCACCCCCCAGCCCGGCCCTCCCCGAGGCTGGTGGACACGCAGCCGCCCCAGTTACGCGCGGGGGAGAACTTGAGGCAGGTGCGCGCCTCGATGGAAACCCTCGGGGACAGGGTGGCGGGGTGGGGGGAGGTGGCGGTGGCTCGGGCTCGCCCGCTCCCTCGCTCTCCCGGCGCCCGAAGTGCCGAAGAAGCAACTTTCATTGGCTTCCTTCTCAGAAGCCCTTCGGGGGTGCCCGGAGGAGCCGCAGCTGCCGGCGCTCCTTCCCACCCCACCCGAGTCCAGCGCCGGGACGCAGCGTGTCCGAGGAGCGCACGAGGGAGTGTGTTGCTTGCGTGCGCCCAAAAAGCCAGGAGCGAGGGGAGGGGAAAATATATTTGCAGTGTTATATTTGTTTTAAATGTCTCAATGGTTTTGCGGCTCCCAGTTGTTTTTTTTCCCGTCGGAAACGGGTCCAAGTGGCTCTTTATGTCTTAAAGGTTGCAGACCCCTGGGCTAGGGAGTGGGAAAGCCAAGCTATAGACGGAAATATTGCACAGATAGATTATACAAGCACAATGGAATATACTAGGCAAAGCAAAAAAAAACAAAAGGTGGGGGAGGTGTCAGGAAGAAAAAAGTTGCAGAAGACACAGAATAACTGAAAACAATCCAGATCATTAGTCCACTAGCCCTAGGTTTTAGACAGGATTGTTTCCTAACTCTACATCATCATCATAGAATCGCAGAGTTGGAAGAGACCTCGAGGGAACCCCTATCACAGTGTTCCCAACTGATGGCCATCCAACCTCTGCTTAAAAATCTCCAAAGAAGGAGACTCCACCACCCTCCGTGGCAGCATATTGCACTGCCAGGCAGCTCTAACCATCAGAGAGTTCTTCCTAATGTTCAAATTGAGTCCCCTTTCCTGTAGTTTGGAACCATTGCCCTGAGTCCTAGTCTCTGAAACCATGGAAAACAAAGCAGTCCCCTCTTCGACATGATGTCCTTTCAAATATTTAAACATGGCTGTCATGTCTCCTCCCAGCCTTCTTTTTCCTAAGCCACACCTTGTAAGACATTTCTTCCAGACCTTCAACCATGCTGGTCGCCCTCTTCTGGACCCGTTCAAGGTTGTCAACATCCCTTTTAAATTGAGCTGCACAGAACTGGACACAGTACTCCAGGGGGGGGGGTCTGACCAGAGCAGAATAGAGTGATACTATTACTTCCCTTCTTCTGGACACTATGCTTCTGTTGATGCAATCAAGAATCGCATTGGCTGTCGCATCACAATGCTGACTCATGTTCAATTTGTGGTCCACCCAGACTCCCAGATCCCTTTCACATGTACTATTCTCCAGCCAGGTGTCTCCCATCCTATATCTGTGCAATTCATTTTTTTTTTACCTAGATACAGCACCCTACATTTCTGTTAAAACCCAATCTATTAGCTTTGGCCCAGCACTCTACTCTGTCAAGGTCATTTTGGATTTTCATCCTGTCCTCTAGGGAATTAGCAATCCCTTCCAATTTGGTATCATCTGCAAATTTAATCAGCATACTCATTATTCCTTCATTCAAGTCATTAATAAAGATATTGAATAGCACTGGACCCAGAACAGAACCCTGGGGCATTCCACTGGTCACGTCTCTCCAAGCTGAAGAGAGGCCATTTATGATCATCCTTTGGGTGCGATCAGCCAACCAATTACAAATCCACTGAACAGTAGCACTATCTATCCCACATTCTACTAACTTCTTTGTTAGTATACCATGGGGAACCTTATGGAAGGCCTTAATGAAATCTAGACAGACAATATCCACAGTGTTCCCCCCATCCATCAGTCCTGTAACTCAATCAAAGAAAGAGATCAAATTAGTCTAGCATGACTTGTTTTTAAGAAACCCATGTTGACGTCTAATAACAGCATTTCTTGTAAAATAATTGCAGACTATCTGCTTAATCTGCTCTAGGATCTTTCCAGGATTTGAAGTCAAGCTGACTGGGCAGTAATTATTTGGGTCCTCTTTTTTTTTCCTTTTTGAAGATGGGGACAACATTCACCCTCCTCCAATCTATGGGGACTTCCCCTGTTCTCCAGGACTTCTCAAATATTGCCAATGGTTCTGAAATTACTTTTGCCAGTTCTTTTAACATAATTGGGTGTAATTCATCTGGCCCAGGAGACTTAAATTCATTTAATGTTTCCAGGTGTTCCTGTACTACCTCTCTACCCATTCTATGTTGCAATTCCCATTCCACCTTCTCTACTCTTTATCCCAATGGAACTCTTTTTTCCTTTTTGGAGAAAACAGAGGCAAAGAATGTGTTGAATCCTGCCTTGTCCCTATCTCCTGTTAGTAACTGGTTATCTGCTATGCAGAGAGCTTATCATTTCCTTATTTTTTTCCTTTTGCTGTGGACATAACTAACCCCCCCCCCTCTTTTTATTATATTTGATTTCTCTGGCAAGTCTAAGTTCATTCTGTGCTTTTTTTTTTACCACCCCCTGCATATATTAGCTATTTGCTTATATTCCTCTTTGGTGCATTCTCCATTTTTCCATTTCCTGTACATGGTTTTCTTTATACTTAGCTGAGTTGAAAGTTATTTAGTCAACCATTGCGGTTTCTGTAGAAATCTCCCATTTTTTCTTCTTGTTGGAACAGTTTTACATTGCACCTTTAACATCTGACTTTTAAGGAACTCCCACCCATCTTGGACTCCCTTCTCTTTCAGTGTTTCGGTCCTTGGAATCATGGCCAATAATCCCCTAAGTTTATAAAAATTGGATTTCTTAAATGTCCAGGATGCTTGTCTGGTTATGATTAGCTCCCCCCTCGCACTGTATAACAAATTGCAAAGGGGCATGGTCACTTCTATCTAAAGATCCCACCACTTTGACCCCGTTTACTAAGCCCTCCCTATTGGTTAAGATCAGATCTAAAATGGCTGCTCCTCTAGTTGACTCCTCCATCTTCTGGACCATGAAATTGTCTGCAAGGGCAGTAAGGAATTTATTAGACCTTGCATTCTTCACTGACTTGGACTGCTAACATATCCTGGGATAGTTAACATCTCCCATTAGTACTACATCTCTCCCTTTTGACCGTGTGGCCATCTGGTCACAGAAGGCATCATCCTACTCCTCTGGGTGGCTTGGAGGGTCTATAATATACCCCACAGTGACATCCCTCCCATTTTTCTCACCCTTAATTCTCACCTAACTACTCAATATTGTCCCTGTTGTTTCCAGCAGTGGTGAGGTGCACCCCATCCTCAACTCAACCTCTGGTTCCACCTAAACCTCTTCTGTTCCTCTAATCATCATCCCTCACATTTCCTTGTGGCTCCCTCCTCCCAATCCATGTATTGGCTTCATCCTATTTGAAATCAGATGTGCTTGGGTTATTGTGGGGGTGGTAGCCAAAAGGCTTTTGCTTTGGTGCACCAAGATCATTCATTCATTCAACATGAAAGAACCTTATAACTGTACATCTTACTGCAGCCCAGAACCCAGCTGAACCTATTTGTTGCCATTCTAACAGAGCAATGGGTTTCAAATAGCTTTGCTTTTCTGCCTTGAAGCATATCTAAAAAACAAACTGTTGGGATAGCTCAGTTGTTTAGGTGGAACTAGAAGTTGAGAGTTTGAGTCCCCACTGTGCCTCCTGGACAAGGCCTGGACTTCCTGATCCCCAGGGTCTCTTCCAGTCCTAAGATGAAGCCAGCAACTTTGTTCTCCAACATTCAAGGGTCAGCATTGGCAGGCAATTGGTGTTTGGTAAGAGTAAACATTGGTAGGCAGCAACTGGGCTTCCAATGAAACATTCTGACTGGTCTTTGGGCCTTCAACAAATGACATCTCTATTAACTTCTCTATGTTATCTTTCTCTACTGATGGTTTGCCTTTAAGTATTTTGGAGCCTACAGAAAATGTAGAAGTTTCAGAGAAGGTAGCTGTTTTAGTCTTTACAAGAATTTCAGGCAAAAATCAAAGAAAAACAAACCAAAACCAAAGGCACAAAACATGTGGCACCTTAAAAGACTAGCTTTCATATTTTAATGTAACGTTTTGTGGACACGTCCACTTCTTCAGACATATAGCAGCAGAATGAGTTGTGTAACATAATATGCAATGGGATATACATTTTATACCAAATATTCATTGGCTGTAGTATTTGCATGTAAGCCCAGTTTGCAGGTTCCCATATAGAGTTGGGTGAGGCTGGACAGGGTAGGGTGGAGGGGGAGGAGGAGTGGGACGGGGGAACTAGCCTACTTGGAAGCTTCATTTTGAGCAGTCATTTCCATTTGCTGCCCCAGGAGGCAGATTTCCATTACAAACAATTCTTCCTTGTAGGAAGGAATTTTCAAAGGCTGTATCTGGTCCCCTGTGCATGAGCAGTGATGCACTGGCTCTAGGCTGGCCCTGTTAGAACTGGTGTTTCCCACTTCCTGACCCTCCTTTTTAGCAAGTCAACACCCAGACTTATTTTAAAATATCTTTTAATCCCTAAACCACGTAGCCACCTCTTAACCAAAATTGAGAGATTGGTAGATAAAGATATATTTCCAAGTAAGGTATTTTGTTTTCTACCAGCAATAATTCCCACTCATCCAGAATCAATGGAAGCCCTCATGTTGGAGATAACCATGTGCCATCATCTCAACTCTGAATTATGGTGTCCCTTTTCTGAGTTTTCTAAGCAGACAGTAGAAATGATTTACCATTCTCTTTTTCTGGGGGTGCCCTGAGTTTGTGCATCTTGCCCAAGGCCACATAGATTGTCTCTTACTTGCAAGAGGAACAGTGGGGAATTGAACTCCCAGTCTCCGGCGTGCCAGCTAGAGACCTTAACCACTGAGCTACCCAACCAGCTATCTTTTAAAAATAGAGAACCATTATCAGCTCCATGTGACAGGTGGTCATTCTCAGTGGGTGGTTAAGCAGGTCCCGAAGGGTAGAACTAGTGACTGATTGGTTTTATAATATGTGAACACATCACATATCATATGATCCCTTCACAGCTGAAGGAGAGTTTTCTGTTGACAAGCATTGCACAAGAGGCAAAGTCAGTGTTGGCCTGAGGTGTTGGACTTCAGGTTTATCCAGCCAGGCAGGTCACTGCTTGCTGCCACCAATATGGATTATAAATATTGATTGGTATCAGCTCCAAAGATGTCCCAGATGATCCAGTAGCAATGTATCCTCTGTCCAAGAGTCCAGAAACCTATGGCGGGGGGGGAGAACTCCTCCATTTCAAGGACGGGAGACATCTTTGCTGTTAGGTGTGTAGAGGGATGACATGCACATCGGAGAGAATATGTGCATGAAAGCCCTAAGGAAGCAGACCGCATTGACTGTCTAATGACGCAAATTGCTAATGATGCAAATAGGACAGTAAGAGATGCAGGCATGCTGGGCCGAATTGATTTCCCATTATGGCCGCCCATTATGGCCGCCCATTAGAGAAGCCAGAGATAGAAGGGACAGCCTCATGCGGCCCCAATGCACTGAAGCAATATAAGGTGGGACCATATGTAGATCTGCTCTTGGTAAAGCACCCTAATGGCGACATCCTGCTTTCAACTCCCTTGAGCACAGAACTTACCTCTCTCTTCTCTTCAATATTTCCCAGCAAACAAGGACTAAATACGCTCAAATATGCAGCACGTCACAAAACGTGCTCTGTTTGGACTGTGTAACATAAAATAACCCAAGGATGGCAAAAATGATATATGCAGAACTACTTGGAAACTTCCTCGACATACAGTACTTTCTTAAAGAATATTAGTATTGCACTACATAATTTGACCTAATCCCAAGATCCATGTAAGGGGATGACTGTACTGGCTTGCCAGTAAGGTGTTTCGGTATTTTAAAAATAGGTTTAAGTGGCATTTTTAGATGAGCTTGGCTAACTGTGATGCCAGAGACACTATTGCCAGTGACAGGGGAGGGACAGCCAGTCTTGTGAGCATTTGGAGAAGCCACGTGAGGAAGAAAGGGGTGAGCCCACAATCACGTTTCTCCTTCTGATCTTTCTCTGAATTCCCGATTGAGGGGTACCCTGGCAGCTGCTTACACCATCAGAAACTGATAATGGTTAATCAACAGCAAATCTTGAATGAAAGACTTCGGACAAGAAGGCTGACCTGTGTAGGTTACTGATATTTGCCTGGAAAAGGCCAGGGCTCCTCCTTGGGCACAGCCAGCTAACAGTTTACTCAGACACAACTCCTACCTACAGTGTACCCTGGGACTTATTCCCTTGGACGTTTGGTCCTTGTAGTCTAGGGTGCTGACATTCCCAAGCTATTTGGCAAAGAAGGGAAACTATAAGAGACCAGGCATTTTTTCAAGAAGAAATTGGAACCCTTTCAGTTATTAGAACAAGGAAGATTAAGAAGCATCTTTTCAGATGAGCAATTAGGAGTTGTGAGGATGTACTCCTCATGCATTTTTTTCTTGATTCCAAGAAGATGCTGTACTTTTATTTTTGCTGTGATGGATATATCCCGTGGCTTCAGGTCATCAAAAGTATTTGCGAATTAAAGATAATTCCCTTGTACTTTTATGACACACCATGAGGGAAGAGGCACTGGAATTCAATAGTCCAATGCACCACTTGCACGGCTTTTTCCTCAGTAAGTGCCAAACACACATATGTGTTCAAAATAATTATGTTTTATTAAGGATATTTAGACCAGTTTTCAAGCAGAGATTTCAAGCAAAAAAACAAAACAAAACAAAAAAAAACCCAGCTAACATGCATCGGTGGGCAGGGGGGAGTTTTATTTACATCTCTTTATTCATAACCAGTATTAAAAAAAGAAAACGTTTTCCATGTAAGATAGATAGTTCCTTAATTTTTGGAAATTATTACCTTTGCTTCCAAAATGCTGCCTCAACCACCAAGACACGACAGTGAGACAATGGCAGAATAAACCAGCAAAACTACCAGCTCAAGAATAAAATCGCCAAACTGCCCGGCGGGAAATGCAAATAGTAGCAAACGCTTGGTCTGTTGCCGTCCCTCTCTCTACAAGGTTCCCCGGTAGTGATTGGCTTGTAACAAGTTTTAAAAGTCATGCCACGTTCTCCCAAAACATACATTTGCCTGCTACTAACAGGGGTGGTCCTCAAAGGATTTGTGTCCTTCATTTTGACCAACCCCACAAGCTTAAGTAGAAGCACAGTAGCCAATCCACAGCCAAAATGGATGCTGCCTTACACTCCTGTCCCTACATAATTCCTACAGTCGCTTCCATTTAGGGGGTATGCCGTTGGCTCTTCATTATCATACACTGAACTGCACTTATTAAACTTCAGAGATATTTCATGCCTGAACAGCTTGGCGAATTTCCTTTTTAAAACAATTAAAATCATTATTACTCACAATTCTCCAGTATTAGGAAATCTTTACTATCATAAAGAGCAACCTGTGTGTTTTAAAATGCTACCACGCAAGCCCTCCTTGTGACCTACTACCCTAAAGAGGTAATATGGCCTTCCATATTGCAACCTACTTCCAACCTACTTCCTTTTAATAATTGCTCTGTGAGAGAATCTATACGGAACTGGGTCATATGATCTAGTTCCTGCGCTCAACGGAGTCTTATTTGTCGAATGCTGAGTAGCAAATGCAAAGATACACGAGGCAAAAAAAAAAAAAAGGAATGTATAACGGAAAACAGCACAAGTCCCCTTCCTTCCCTTTTTGATCAAACTGAAAATTACTTTGGGTGCCCCAACAGATGTTGGTGACTGCTGTTAGAAGCAAAATGTTCCTATTGCCACAGTCTAAGCTTCCAACTGTAAATCCAAATAAACATCAAGCACATTCCTTTTCAGAGTGACCTGGCTTCCTGCAATCTGTTGTGACTCTCCAATGTAGCAGGGAAAAATTCTTGCTTTTTAAAACCAAACACCATCAGCTCAGTTTCACTGCGGATTAAAATATGAGAAGATAAGCACCCGCATCAGTGGTGGATCAGCTGCGCACGTCATGACCTCTTAAGTATCCGGCTTCCTAACCATGTGTGTCGAGAGACAGATGCTCCCATTTAAAGAATGCCATCTGTTTGCTGTTCAGTGCTGTCCAGCTGCTATGTCGTAAGGGGAATATGGAAATCGGGATTATCAAAAATTAAGGGTCTTCTTGGGGGGCTCGCCTCCTTATCAGCTTTATGCAGCAGCTTGAAAAGTCCTGTTCCGATGTTCATAGGAATACCCATAATGATGCATTCAGAGACACCTAGACATGATTAAGAAAGAAAAATAGTCACGTCTCACATTTTCTTTACTATATCCTTCCATGCGATCATGCTAAACATGCCGATTCTTAGCTGGTTAAGAGAATCCCTATAGTAGTGGTATACTGTGATTTCAGAGACCAGCTTGAAGCAGTTATCACCTGCATGCCAAGTTCACTATGATCAAGCGTGCATAAATGATCTGGGTTTTTTTTACACTGAATTCCTATTTTCTGTTATCTTCTGGTGGACAAGAGTTAGCAGAGTTCTTTAGCCAACAAGAGGAGCTAGCCTGCATTCCCCTGGATTGGACTGGATAAAGCTCAGCAGTGCTTTAACTAGAGAGGCAACTGCCTCAGGTCCCTTACGGAGTAGTTTCCATGAAGGCTGGTATCCTGAACTCTAAACTGGTGGCAAACAGCTGTAGGGGGAATGAGCCATTTCTGGTTAGCTGTGGTGGCTTCCGTTTCCTTCTCAAAGAGCACTCCTCCTCCTTGCCTGGAGTCCAAGCAAATGGACACCTGATTAATCTTGCAAGAGCTTTGGAAGGCATGGCCGTTGCTGTTTATGGTACTGTTTGTCCCTCCTTTGACCTTGCAGAGATCTGGTGTCAAATGCCGTGGGCCCTCTATTGTCTTCCCTCTCCCTGATTCTAAGTTGTGACAATCTAAGGCAGTGTTGGCGAACCTATGGCACGGGTGCCAAAGGTGGCACTCAGAGACCTTTCTTTGGGCACCCGACATTGCCCCTTCACAGCCATCTTCATTCAGGTTAAATTGCTGTATTGGCACTTTGCAAAAAAGTGGCTCCTCCCTATGAAAACCAGGTTCTGCCAATACAGGAGGCATGTTGGAGGTGGGTTAGGCCAGGGGTGGCAGTGGGGAAGGGAGGGAGGAAGAAGCAGAAAGAAAGAAAGAAAGAAAGAAAGAAAGAAAGAAAGAAAGAAAAAAGAAGCATTTCCAAAGAAGAAAGGAAGGGAAACATCTGAGTTCAAGGAAGCCTAGCTTAAAACTTGTTAAGCTTCCACCAAGCATGTCAGCTCTAGCCGTGGATAGGATCAAGATACCTGGATCTTGCCCATCAATTAGAGGCAGAGGCTAATTCAGAGGAGATGGAATGCTCCTCCCTTTGTCTGACTGACAACACAGGAGTTCTTTGTGGCTCCATCACCATTCTAGAACACAACAGGATAGGGTTACATCTCTTGTCGTATCTGACCACGGGCTACACTGGTCAGGCTGATGGGAGTCCTAACTGACAAGAGAGTTGAGGAGAAACACATTTGGGAATCATAATGATTGAGTAAAGCCCAATCCAAAAAATGACCTGAAATGCCCTATCCAAGTTGCAATGTTAGTATGCTCATACACACTCTGTGCCTTACAGAGAGACAGACCACAGGTTTGACTAGCATTGTTATGTCTCTCATAACAAAAGCTCTCCAAAGCTTTCTTGGAGAGATCGGAGACCAGGCACCAGGGAGCCTTCTAAATGGGCATGTAACAGATTTAACCAGGGAGAGTCCACATGCATGGCCATCTCTGAAAAACAGAGGGACAAAAACACAGCACATTTCATTAAAATCACAACACCGCAGCATGGCCATATAAAGGACCAGTATCTGGATGGCCTTTTTTAAAAAAAAGAAAACTATATGACCTGGCTTTTGAAAGGTCGGGGGGGGGGAACGGGACGGACTCTACACCTCTGTCAGGGAGATAGTACAACACTTTATGGCAGCAACAACAAAAGGTCTTGTTCCTTTGCTCACTTCTTATTCTGGATCATCAGTTTTTATACACTTACAGATGCCAGTAGTTTACAAAGGGGCTTTGCTTAGTGGCAGGTATTCATCTTAATTCAAGATACCTCAAGACGACTTACCACACACGGAATCCTTCTGCCCAAAGTATGCCGCATCGAAGAGGTGGTCTGCTGTCTTTTCGAAAGAAGCAAGCATCAAGACGCTCTCCTTCATTTTTGCCAGGCCAAACCGAGTAATGCCAAGGACTTCACCCTAGTTTTTTTTTTTTAAAGGGGGTGGGTGGGTGGAGATAGCGAAAAGAAGAAGAAAAGATTAACTCCTCAAAAGTACAATCGCTGATAGTGTTAGGAGCTCAGCTCAAAGAAGGCAGGCAAGTAGGTAGCTATTTCCTGGCCCCGGGGGGGGGGATATTAGTGAGGACAATTGAAACACATATTGATAGCTTCAGAAGATTGATGGGGACAAGGTTGGAGAAGCTAAGGATAAGTGTCTACACTAACAAGGTCAACATCACCCACTCTGGGACATGCGAGTGACCTGAAAGACCCTGCACCAGAGTTGTTTATATGACCATCTTCCTTCCAAACCTGCAGCCTTAGGGGTATCAGGGTGGGGAAGTACTGGCAACATGGCTTTATGGCTGATGTGTTTTGTGTCAGCATTACTGGTCCTGGGAATCTGAGGACCAAGAACTAGTTCTATGTCTCCCCCTTTCTTCCTGTGTTCACACTACTTGTGTCTCTGTTTTGTGCTTGGGCAAGAGCTCACCTGTTTTGTTCATCCCTTTCAGAAAATCAGGGTGCAATAATTGGCCATCTGAAGTACAAGGGAGGCAGGAAGGCTGAGTGGTTGCCAGTGTTCCACTGGGTTCCTACTACAACATCTGGGGAGGGTGTGGCACCTGGGCCAGCCATTCACGTTTTTTTCTCCACTGAGGGAACATGGTAGCACAGATCCCACCCTCCCCTCATCAAGCCTTGCCTTTAGCCATGGGAAGCAACTGGCCCGCTTTACTGAGTACTAGACATGGGCATTTCATTTTCAGAAGGGGTCGGTTCCGAAACGAAACATAGCAGAACAACTGCCGTTCGCTACCGGGATCCACCTTCCAGAACGAAATCAACCAGTCTCTTACCTTGTTTTGGGTAGCACAGGGCTAAATTACAACCAGGAAGCTGCCTGTAATGCATCACCTTTCACTCTCCCTGGTGCTGGCCAATCAGACAGGGAGGCGGGATGATGTATGTCCCTGCACAGCTCCTGATTGGCCAGTGCCAGGGAAAGTGAAAGATGATGCGTCACAGGCTGCTTCGTGGTTGGAGTTTAGCCCCGTGCTACCCAAAACAAGGTAAGAGACTGGTTGATTTTGTTCTGGAAGTTGGATCCCCGTACCGAAAAGCAGCTGCTCTGCTGTGTTTTGTTTCGGAACTGGACCACTTCCAAAACGAAATGCCCTTGCCTACTGAATATACGTTCTGCTTTCCCGGTTCAGGAGTCAAACACAGACAAGAAACTGTGGTTTTGTCATGGTTCCGTGGTGGCAGTTCATTCCTCACAGCGCTTTAGGTGAGAATTCACTTTCTCCTGTCCTTTCTCAAAGGAAGCAAGGCAGACATATCGGTACCCATGCTATGGGTACCAATGTTGGGAAATGGGTGTTTGAAGGAGAAAAACATAGAAACAAAACAGGAATAAACCCAGAATAAAAGGCCTTGGGATCATTTTTAAACAGAAGCCCAGCAAGATGATGGTAGAATCTCACTTCCCAGAGAGCCTTTGCTTCACAAGGAAAGAAACATTAACATTGAATACATATATTCTGCCCCATTGTTGTACAGCTGCTACCCAGCGTTTTTACATGCACTGCAAATATAACTGATGCTATCCTATGGACAGGAAAATTATATGGACCATGTGACTTAACATTTTTCTTGAGTCTGAAGTTATCTCAGCTGATCCAAGGAAACATCACACAGGTATACTTGGGATATAATAATACAGCAGGCTTCAACAAGAGTCAAATCCCCTGTGAATGAGCCAGGTGAGAGTAGTATTCTTCTCTGACAGGCTGAAGCCTTAAGTCATACTTGAAGCAAACATATTCATGCAATTACTGGACTGCTATGTAGCTGCCTATAACCGAGGGAAGGAAAGATGGTGTCACAGAGCCCCGTGTATCAGTTTTAAAACAATGGACATCAATTTCTTCATTTACACTTATTTGGGAGGAAAAAAGTCTATGGGTGTTTTAGAAGGGGTAGATGTAAATCTGTCTAGTTAAAAAAGAAGAAAAAGAGAAAACAGACCTTATATGTCATCAGATCAGACAGCAGCATCACATGTCTCCGGTCAATGCTCATGCCATGATTCACCATCGTGTATTGGATTTCATTAATAATGGTGGTTCGAGCAGCTTCGATGCCCAAAGTCTTCTCAACCTAGAAGGTGGGATTGGGCTGGCTTAATGAAGCAGCAGAAACATGTTGCTTGCATACAATGGCATGATGTGTCACGTATTTCCTTCACGCCCCCGATATACATGGCATATCATGTGGCATGATATGTGTGTGAATTGAAATTTAGAACAGGGTTACTGAAAACCAATTGTTTTAAGGAGATAGGGAATGTTTTCTCAACACATGTATTTGGAGAAGGTTATAGTCTAACAAAAGAATAATTATATTTCTGGAGAAGAAACGGGACATACAGTGTAAAATAATAATACCAATAATAACAATAAACTTGAGGGTAGTGAGGAACACTGTATACTTTGAGTTACGACTGCATTTTAGTTTATGTTTAAAAAATGAAAGAAAGAGAAACATCTTTCCTCAAAAACAGACTTAGTTTGCTCCTGAACTTTGTGACCAATGGCTTTCAGAGGCATCTTTTTTTTTTAACCATCATCATGTTAAGCATCCATATAATGCACAAACTATTCATAGTGCTTCACTATATTATGTGCTAAACTTTCCAACAGTGGAGTGAAGTAGGCTGCTATCACATTACAGATAAGGGACTGACGTTTAAAGCAAGAGATTGGTGTATTTTGGGTTGCCTAGTCAGTTCACAGCAGTGGCGAGATGTAATCCACTTAATTCAACATGCCACTGTCCTGCGCCATACGAGAGTTACCTCATAAGTGTTGTTAGAGGTTGTTCTTGTTCCTTTGACTCCATGAGTGGCCATGACAGCTCGTAGGTTGTCACCTTCTACCAGCAGCTTATATTTTTCCTTCCCACTCTGCTCATCAATATGAATGACAGCACGAGACACTTCTGGGATACCTTGCACAACCACCTTTATGTTCAAAAGGGGGAGGGAAAAGGTAGACACATCAAATCTTTCTTGAGGAACTCTGTAATTAATTCCATTATACCAAAAAGCCCACCTTCTTTTCTATAGAGATGGGGAATGGAGGTATAGCTGTGAGAACTTATACAAAAGATCTGCAAGAACGAAGGTAGCTAAAATACCCAAGAATGAGAAAACCATATAATTAGGGATGGCATTCTTAAAGATTAAAGCTTGATTCCTAACAAGGAAGGGCCTTATGACATTCTACTTTGGCTATCAGGTGCACAATTCTGCTAGCAGAGCAGAGCACGAGGGGATGATCTCCTCCGAGTGTCCTTTGAGGTGACAGTGGCATCAGGAACAGCTGGGAGAGTGTGAGGGAGACGGCACCTAAGGAGGCTTCCAAGGGTTGCACACTCCTTGCAGCTTACTGTCTCTTGCAGGAAGACATCAATTCATTTATATTTCCACTTAGAAACCCACCTGATTTAATCAAATAATTATTTAATCATATACAGTAGCTATTTGCTTTTTTCTTGGAATTAAAGAACAGTAGGACCCCCATATCTGCTGGGGATTCAGTCCAAGCCTCCCAGTCAATATTGAAAACTGTGGATAATAGTAAACACGTAGATAGATAGATAGATAGATGCATTGCCCGAACTGGCCACTAGAGCATGCCAGAAACCACCTTATGCAGTGCTCCCCAACCTTTTTATCGCCGCAGACCGGTAAATGTTTGATAATTTTTCCCTGGCCCACTTGTTAGAAGTCTGGCACCCATCCCCTTTTTTCGGGGGGGGGGGGGGGATTGTTCAGCTTGGAACCAAAGACTTGCCAGCCCATGTTTCATGGTCCAATAAACGGTACAAGCCACTCTTGCATTTGGGCAACCAAGTAAGTTACTTAGCAGCTCTGATAACTCGGGTAGAAAAAGAAATCTGGTATGAATCTGGGCAGGATCATAAAACGTACAGCGATCGCTAATGTTGGTCTTGTGGTTTCTTGTACTTTGTTGTTTATTGTTATTATTTGTTCTGTGCCTCTTGCCGGGCTCTTTTCTTTTCCTTTTTTTCGTTGTTTATTATTTGTTTTGAATGTCTGGTGTCATTAATAATCTATGTTGCTCGATTTGTAAACTGCCCAGAGTTCCCTCTGGGAAAATCGGCGCGGTATATAAAATTTTAAATAAAATAAAAAATAAATAACTAACAAGACGAGGGCTTGGGAGAGCAAGCGCCGCCCCCCCCCCACTGGCTGCTGGAAGGAGCGCTTGGGGAAGCTGCGTCCCGAGAACGCCTCCTTGGCCGTGGCCGAACTTCATCAACACGGCCACATGTGTTTCTAGTCCTCATTAGCAGCACTCCCGGTGAACTAGAGGACTAACAGCAGGGGAACGCCATACCCGACGGAGAAGCCCTGAAGTGCGGATTGGGGGGAGGGGGGCAGCAAGGCAACCAGTAGGCGGCCGGGGGTGGGGGGGGCGCCAGGGTTGTTAGGGTTTTTTAGGGTTATGGGACGCCGCCGCAGTGCTGTTACTGAGGGGGGGGGAGATGGAGAACCCACGGTCGACTCCGGCCTCTCCCCCCCAACCCCAGGTCTCCTTTCTCATGTGGGTGGCGTGGGAATGGGGCCAAAGGGAAAGGGCTGAACAGGAGGGGGGAAGAGGCGGGCATGGACATTGGGGGCGGCCTCCACCCCACCCCTCCCCCCGGTCGGCCTTCCAAGGGCAGGAGAAGGGGGGCAGGAGAAGAGCTGCGGCGGGGGGGGCGAAATTAGGATTCATCCCAGAGGTGATGATGATGGGCTGCGCCTCCCTGACCTGCAGGTGACGTCCTTGGTGGTGCTCATCATGTCTCCTCCCGTGCCACTCCCGCCTCGGCTTTGGCTTCCCGTCCCCGCGTGGCTCCTCGCATTTTGGTTCCTCCGAGCCTTTTGCGAGGGAGCTTTAAGGCTCCGGGAGGGAAGAAAGAGAGGGAGGGAGGAGCTGGTGGGAAGCCCGGCAAAAAGCACCCCCGGCCCCTTCTCGCGAGAACTGGTTCCCGGCCGGACCGTTTGAGGGGATGGACTCAGTCGGAGAGAGGCTGACGTCTATGGAAGGAAGCGGGCCTGGTCATAGAGACGGAAAAGGCCTGGAGTCAGAGAACGAGGTTCCTCAGGCGGCCCGGTGCCGATTGATCCACGGATCGGCACCGGTCCGCGGCCCAGGGGTTGGGGAACACTGACCTTATGTATTCACAGAATGGTTTCTGGATCCATCTACTGGCTGGTTCTGGCAATACATTTGAAAATAGTTTTCCTGGATTTTATTTCCTTTAATATTTTTAGTATTTTCAAGCTGTGGATAAGTGAAACTGTGGATAATGATATTGCAGAAATAGAGCTCCTATAGTAGTAAATCCATTTGGCTTTCACATGAAACGGGCTACTTCTGAAAGGCCAGGATGGTTTCAATGCAACTGCAACCGGTTTTTTGACTTGATTTTATATTATATTTCTTAATTGCTATACTTACTGATTGCTGTAAACCGCCTGGAGTTCCCTTGGCAGATGGGTGGTATACAAATGTGTAAACAAACAAACAAACCACCCATAATCAACCTTTTTCAAAATGCTTCATGTTTTCTTTCTCTTCTTCCTCTATCCCCAATTCCCATCTCCAACTCCCCTCTTTCTTTCCATTGTCCTCCCTCCTCTGCCCTGCCTTTTCAAAGGTCCTGACTCCTATGTACACCTTTCTTCTACTTTCCTCGCAGCTGCATTGGTCAGTATGCCATATTCCCTTTCCTTATTGGGCAGATGCAGCCTTCTCGTGATGCTCAACTTCTTTGTGACATCATCACAGCCCTGCCAATGGATGCCAAAGGATGCACCGCTGCCAGGAAACTCTTTGGCACCATGACTTTGAATTAGAGTTAGTCATGCTTAGAGGACATTGTTCAAAATCAGTGAAAGTCACATGATTTTAATGGGTCCATTCTGAGAGGACAGCTCAGTGAGTTAGGAATCTGGCTGTGGTACCAGGGACTGATAAACTGCTTCTGAATATGTTATATCTAGAAAATCCTGAAGTCAGAATCAATTTGTCAGCCCATTGTCATTGCCGAAATTTAACAGATGCTTGGTGTTTTGGGTTAAAACTTGCCTCTGTTATAGTATAATACCTGTCAATGTTTTTATAATTTTGATTGACTGTGCCTGGTATCATTGAATGGTTATGACCCTAACCCAAATGGTTATAACCCTAACCCAAAATACCAAGCATCTGTTAAATTTTGGCACAATATGTGTTGTTGTTACTACTTGGATTTCAACTTTTACATCTCACCATTACAATTATGAGTTACTGGTGTATGTGTGTGTGTGTGTGGGGGGGGGGATCATCTGAAACAAAATGGAAGCAATTCTCAGTTTCCTCATTATCAAAGTAAATGAAAGAAAGCAAAACAGATGCCAGTATGATATCTGGTTGGAGAGCCGGAGGCCAGGAGTTCAATTCCCCACTGGGCCTCCCAGAAGAAGAGCCAACCTATGTAGCCTTTAGGCAAGCCGCACAGTCCCAGAGTGCCTCCAGAGGAAGGGAATAATTAAACCACCTCTGAGTCTTCTCCAGCTACAAAACATTGGGAAAATAAGAGCATAAGAAGAGCCATGCTGGATCAGGTCAAAGGCCCATCTAGTCCAGCTTCCTGTATCTCACAGCGGCCCCACCAGATGTGTTTGGGAGCGCATGAGACTAGATATCTGTCTCCTGATACCACTCCCCTGCATCTGGCCCTTGAAGTACCCTGGTTTAAAGCCTGGAGACTACACATCTCCATCATGGTTTGTAACCTTTTCCTCCAAGAATCTGTTCACTCCCATCAGCTCTGGTCAGCACAACCCAAAGGGAAGGATGCTAGGGGTTCCAGTCCAAAAACATCCAGAGGGACACAAATTTGCCTACCTCACACAAATCCATATCATCTGGACGGCATAAAATGCAGCAGGTCTCAATAGCCAGTTGAGTAAAAGGTCTCCTTTTTGTAAACATACATGCAACTTATTAAGCTCCAAGTTCTCATTTTTTTTCCAGTTTAATCAGATGTTCTTCTAAGCCAGGGTGGGGAACTTTCGGCCCTCCAGATGTTTTTGACTACAACTCCCACAGTCCTTTATCATTGGCCATAAAGGCTTGGAATTCTGGGAGTTGCAGTCCAAAACATCTGGAGGGCTGGACACAAGTTCTCCACCTCTGCTCTAAACTAAAATGAGTCAGGAGCGGGGAAGCCCACAAAAAAAGGGAAAACACTGAAATGCCAGCATTATAGGGGGAAAAGTTATCAGGGATTCAGAGTGCCACACTGACACAGCAAGTCTTTACAATGGTGCGCACTTGCACACACCATTGGCTGCCACCCTTGAAAGGTGAGAGTGCCTGATTACCTTTGGTAGCTCTTCCTTCAGGGACTGCAAGACATAATACATGGAGCTCTTGCTGTTCTCCCGGGGAGTAACGCACACCACAGCCTCACCATGGACAGCCACATCCCCAGGCTTCACCCTCAGCTTTGAGACGTAAATAGAATATCGCACCGTCTCTGCGTTGACCTATAGGAGGAAAAAAAGTGTCATTTCGGTATCTGCATAATCCTTCTGACACCAAGTCCCCTTCTGCAGGCACAGACCTCTGATGTGACCCCAAGTGACCCCAAAATACGCGTTTGGCCAAATACTGTGATGGATTCTGTGATGACAACCAGAAGACGTTGCTCTGTTCAAACTAGGATATTTTCTGTAGAGCCTGAGCCCCAGAGACAATTATTTCTGAAACGCGATAATGGAAATCAAGGAATGGGGGTGGTTTAGCAAATTGGAGCTGGGTGCAACTTATCCTCACTTTTATCATGTTTGAAGTAGCAATTGCCACACATTCCATACTACATGAATAGATGGCTCATGATGACTAGAGGAAGCTGATGTTCCTCACCCATGCAGTTTGAGGGTCAAACCACCCCACACCTGGTCTTTAAAGGTACTCCTTCCTGCCCAAGGCTTGTCAGTGGTGCACATCGTTCTACATACAGTATTCTTAACACTCAGTTCCAGTGGTAGAATCCTCAAGGGTACCATGGTTCAGATTAAAAGTGGTAGGAGACTACACTTCTCCCAGAGACCTCTTTAAATCTCGGGATGTTGTGCACTATAGAAAGGCCCTTGGAGGCCCCAGAAATGATTTTAGGTGACTCGGAAGTCACTTCCAGTTCACAGGGAGGCCCTTTTGGGGCCTCTAGAAGGCCTGGGAAGGCCCTCACAGGCTTGTTTGGGGCAGCCCCAGTCGTGGAGTAAGTATAGTAGGCCTGAAACAGACCTTTACCCTTAACCCAGGGGGCCTTTTTTCATATACTATGGTCCCACAATATAGCGGGACCTCAGTATATGAACCGCAAAAGGGCGGGGGACCACTGTAATATACAGGGAGGGTTTTAATGGTCTTCTGCATGAAAAGCAGTTCCTGCCTGCATGCCGTTGCAATGCTACAGGCCATTTTTTTCAGGGAAATGGGGAGAAGAAGACATACAAAAATGCATTATACATATTCATCTCGACTCTGGAGTGGCAGAAACCCAGTATTTCATGAACAGCTTAAGTATTATGTGTAGGGTTGGAAAGATCTCACTTCTGTTACAGAAGTGAGGCAAGAGTCTTGTTCAAGTGTTACCTTGACACAGATCCTCACCAACTTTTGAGGGGAGTATCTAGGAAACCCCCTGCCCCGGTTCTGTCATCACTTTCTACACTTGAAAGTCAATACATTTCTGGAGGAAGAGGCTCCAGTGTGCATATATAGGCTCTCAATGGGGTAAGATGTACAGATAGAGCAGCCATACTAGGCCAGGATCCTACTGGCATTTTTATGCGCATGCAACCAAAAATGCAGAAGTTGCGGCAACTAACTGACACCATTGACAGGCCAGTTGCAAGCCTGGTGGAGTGCTGTTCATGTGAAAACCACACACTCAACCAGAACCTCATTAACAAGCCACAGTAACTTTCATTTATGTGTATAAAACCCCAACAGGATCCTGCCTGTGAACTGAAGTACTGAATGCAAAAAAGCTGCTAGTTTCAGCTACAGTCCATTTCTCTGGTATTTCCTCACTAGGTCCAGTAGGGCTTGCTTTTCAGTAAAGAGGTGGGTAACTTTTAGTCATACAGACAATTTTGGTCTGTAGTCACATACAACATGATTTATGGTAAAGAAATATGGGAGCTGCTCTCTGAAACACGTGGATAGTCAAAGGTTCCTCACTGGGCCTCTGGACAAGGCTACAATCCCATTCACACCTCTGTGTGTGTGTGTGGGGGGGGTTACAGTTGTGACCAACTCTTAGTGACTCCATGTCCATGGAGTTTTCTTGGCAGGAATACCGGAGTGGTTTGCCAGTTCCTACTCCAGGCGTCTACAGCACCTGGTATTCCCTGGTGGTTTCCCATCTATGTATTAACCAGGGACGACCCTGCTTAGCTTAAGAAATCAGGCGATATTGGATGTGCTTAGGGCATCTAGGCAGCTCCCATTCACACCTTATCTGGGACTAAATCTCATTGGATACATTGGGCCTATTTGTGTGTAGCTATACACAGGACTGCAGTTGGAGGGCGCACCGTTTCTCAAACCAAGTAAATGGAGGATGGACAGACTCACTTCCAGCCTCAGCAGTCTAATCCGTTCTAAAGAAAGCTTGATGAGGATAAAGCATTCATCGGGAAGGAACACCTCTTCAATATATTCTGAAATCTACAATTAATAAAAGAGAAAGAGAGAGAGCAAATCAAGAGCAGTCGTTTCTGGTTAAATATTACAGCAGTGACTGAGGACAGACCCTGAAATGCTGTGTACTGAGCCATCACAGGGGACTGCTTACCTCTCCTAGAAGTGTCTTTTCTATTCTTCCTTTAACCAACCGGGCAAAGTCAGGATCATCATCCGTGTCAAGATGTGCTGTGATAATTGGTGTGCTACATATGGGCAGTGAAAGCACAGTTGTGAAAAATTTACTAGCTTGGTATCATGATATATCCACCTGCAAACATGTCTTTTACATTATCTATATTCTTTATAGGACCTAACTGAAAGCCTTTGTCCTGGTCAAAGAATCTCACGACTTTAACAAGTAACTTTGAAGCTACCGGTTGCAATTGAATGACCCCATCTCACTTAACCCCTTTTCATTTATCTTGTTGCCTTAGGATGAAGTGCTGATTAGTACATAACAAGCTGGGCTCGTCACTCTTATCTATACTTGGGAGAGCTGATGGAGAGAGACAGTCTTATCACTCATTTCACTTCATGGTTAGTCAAGCTGATTTTAAAATCTGATGGTGATACCTGATTGCTTTGGAGGCATTGATGATCTCCTTGATCCTTGGCACTCCTAGTGTGATGTTCATTGAAGCAACGCCGGCAAAATGGAACGTTTTCAGTGTCATCTGGGTGCCAGGCTCACCAATGCTCTGGGCACACAGAGCACCTACGGCAGAACCTGGCTCCATCTGTGCCCTAGATTGTGAAAGCAAGCAAATGTTTGTCTTTATTCGGTTTACCTCGACACATCCATTTTGGAGAGTTTATGGTTGAGCTGTAACAGATCTCTAAGGATCAGGCCTCATACTTTTCTTAGTGGATAACTGAGCACTCTGGAGTCATTATTTGTTTGAAACTCTATAGTCAAATGTGCTTACCCAACGCTGTGGCCAGAGGGAGAATCAAAATGGTGCAACCCAAGATAATTTTGTAACTGCTTAACTTCATAAATGTAACTTTCATTTTTTATTTTTTATACAACTGACTCTCGACCAGACAAGCTTCTTCTGAATAATGTCCTGTTTCTTTTGATTCTGGTAAGGGACAAGACACTGTGTAGGACGCCACCATCTTGACACGCAGAAATATTTTTGCCAGCTGCCCCACCCCCACCTCGGAATTAACCAGGTATTTGGGAACACAAGGCCACGGGACCCTTTTTAAAAGCTGAAAGCTAAGATACCTCGGAATAAGAATGTGGCATGCGTATTCTATCTACCAGCCCAAATCCTCCTCCTGAACCATACTGTTCTCTGCACAAATGCCCAGCCCTCAACCCTGATTGGCTTCGGTGGCTAGGGGCTCAGCACCCCAATTCTGCTTTGCAGGGAGCCTTTCCCGCCCAAACAACCAACATTGCTTAAAACAAGACTTTTAAATAACTCCAAAGTTCTCAGGAGGTCACGACCAGGGGCTTAGGTGGACCAGGCAGGTTGACGATGAAAATAGGAGCTAATCTATGGGATGGGGAACAGAAAGAGCTGAGTCATAAAACACCTGGACCCCAATTCTCCCTGAAGGCCACTTGTACTGCCTGGGCAAAGCGTGTGCCAAGTGGGTGGGAGACAAAGCTGTAGAGACTCTTTGTCCCTCGTAGTACAACGTGGTCTGAATCTTTTCTGTGTTTTGCGTATCTGATATATTTGGGCACCTGCTATGGCTAATGGGGCTACACAGAATATTATACAGTTTATTGGAAAGCCCCTATGTCTGTGTGTGATATCATCTAGCGGGCAGAAGATAGTGATGATCATGATAATAAAACTATACTGGATACGGATAATGATTAAGTGTGTAACAGAAGCTGATAGGTGGCACTGCGTTTGCTCAACAGAGTCTTCCTCTTTCCCATTAGAACAGCATAACAAGGCCTCCTGTATTATCACTCTATCCTAAAAGGCTTTCCACGGCTGTCCATGCACTGTACAATGAAATAAATTCACCCTATAATAAAAATATCAGTTACTTGAGCGTAAATGGCTAGAATACTTTAAAGAGGAAAGCCGGAGGTGTTTAGGGAATAAACCACGTACAAAGAGGAACACTTAATTATATTAATTTGAATTAATTTAGTAGATGATATTCATTTGAGGCTCTTGCCAAGAGCACTGGACCAGCCGCAATGCACATATAACAAGTCGAATGATACCTATCAAGCCCTTACTTTTTCTTACAGGCAAAGTGATCGCTACCAAGGAGGTCAGTATCAGACAATTCTTTTAAATAACATTTTTCAGCTGTCTTTCTAAAGCAGAGCCACGGCAGGGATCCAAGAGACACCAATTCCTAGCAGCAATATGCTTAATAAAAGACCTTATGCAACAAAGAAAGCAGCAGATCAGAGGACAGCTGCCAACCTCCATTAAAATCTCAGGGAAAGAATCCCATGGCAAATTTCGGACCTTCTTGATATAAAAGCAAACTGACTCGGAGAGCAGCAACTACCTCCAGACTAGTACTGTCCTTGTCTCACGTTAAACAAGGCTTCCGTGTTCCAAAAAATCAATGTGAGAACGTGGAGAATGCTGGGTAGAAATAAAGGCATTTTTGTGTCACTCAGTGTTGAGACTGGGTAAAAATCAAACAGATTTACCCCCAAACCACTCCACGTGCTCACTGGAGAGGGAATCTGAGATCCTTAATCGTAATTGTCTTTTATTGTTTGTTCTTAAATGATCAAACCTGTATAATTCATTCAAAATACAGGTTTTAAAATATTGCCAGAGGATAAAAAGCATTGTGATAAGTGTTGCTCTCAGTCCCACCGCAAGAATGTAGGGTGTCTGTTATGTGCCATCAAGTCGATTCTGACTCATGATGACCCTATGAATTCATGCTCTCCAAAAGGTCCTGTGCATGGCAGCCTTTGCATACTCAAGGCCTTGGCTTCTTGTATTGGGTCAGTCCACCCTATGCTCAGTCTTCCTCTTTCCCTACTGACTGCCACTTTCCTTATCATTATTTCCCTTTCCACCAAGTCTTGCCTTTTCGCATCAGATTGAAAGTACAAAGACCTCAGTTTACTCATCTTTCGTGTCTAATGAGACAGTTCAGGCTTGTTTATTTAACTCTTGCTTTCCTCCCTTGCAGGACCTAAGGCAGCTTACCATATGTGCTTCAAAAATGACACAGCCAAAGAAACAGAATAAATTACAACATTAAAATGGTATTAAATAAATTATCCAATTAAAATAAATTAAATTAAATGAATTAATGAATTTTGAAATCATTCAAAACAAATTTAAACTATTGAAAAAACCATTAACACCAGCAAAACAACACCTGCCATTAAAAAGGTCCTAATCTGAGGTGAAAGGCCTGTTTAAATAAAAATGGATTTGCCTGCTGGGAGAAGCAGACAAAAGCATCATAGCTTCCCTAGCTTGGAAGAACCCACTGAGAAGGCCCTATTTCATGTGCATGCCCTCTGAGGATGGTGTGTGAGAAAAAAGGACTCCCTTGAAGATGTTAGAATCCATACATGCTCATATAGGGCAATATGGTTCTTTAGACAGCCTGGTCCCAAGCTATAAAGGGCTTTACAGGCCACCACCAGCATTCTGAATTGTGCCTGGAAATGGATTAATAGCCAGGGAAGCATTTTGTAATTACTTGACTGAAGATAGGATACTCCAGTCACTTTTGTTCAACCACAACACACCTTACAATGTTTAAACATGCCACCCCCCATTTCAGGGTGAGCCACCTTATCTTGGTTCATTAATTACCAAGAACTGTTTGTGGCATTTGTTACATTTTCATAGATGAAGAGGTTTGGCTACAGCAAAGTTTTCCCAATTTGCATTTCCTCGTGTTCTGTCCATTATGATGATTTGGACATCTTTGCTTGGAGTCAACTTAGTGGAGGATAATCAGCATATCCTAGACTCCGACGTAAGGCCATGTTGTACCCTTTCACTCTAACATGTGTTTTAACAGTTGCTCTCATCCAATTCAAATACCCAATGTACATTTTGAAAAGACACAACGTGAGTCAAAATCTTATTATACACTGATGAAACAAGAGCAGCATATCTTTTGGAGGCAAACTGCCTTAAATTAAGAAACCACTGTATACAACATCTGCTGTGCAATGAGCACAGCATCAAATGTCTATTGGGATTTCCTAACCTGAGACAATTGGCCTCTGAAAAGTTCTGCCCTTATCTTACACAGGATTTATCACAAAATCTGAGCCAGATCCTTAAAGGCTGCATTTGGGAATTCACCTTGTTACCTTTTGCTGGGAAATTTTAGAGAGGTACTTTCGATTATAGATTGTACTTTGTTTGATTACTTCAGTTAAAATAAATATTTTTATTACTGCAAAAATCATGTAGTATGTCCAAAATTTACTAAACTTAAAGGCTGAAGAAAATGATAGCATGAAAAAAAATTAAAATATGTGCAGGAGAAAGCAAATTATGTTACATAAATTTGAAAGAAACCGTTCACTTGTTCATCATAAATATGATGGAAATGTAAAGACACTGCAATTTAAAAAATTTAATTCAAATGATAGAGAACGAAATTTTGTTGGTTGAGGGCAGAACTATCGCTCCAAGGTAGTTACAGCTTTGGACCTTTAATTCTTCCATTTTCTTCTCATAATCAGAGGTGAGTGAACCAATTAAAAATCTGTTAATTTATCCCTAAAGCTCATGCCTTTGTATTGCTGTTCTGATGGCCTTATTTTTTTATAGTTTCTCACATTTTTTGTTATTTACCTTGTTATTTTGCTTGTTGTGAACCACCCAGAATAGCGCATTGCACTAATGGAGTGGAATATAAAGCTAATGGAATGAATGAATGAATGAATGAATATCATACCTCATATACTTCTCTCTACAGGTTTCCAGAAACTTCTCCAGCTGGCTTGGAGTAATCCGGTCCAATTGGTATAAAACATATGGCTAAAGCAATTAAAAAAAAAAAAACAGCAACAGAACCATTAGAAAAACATTTTAAAAACCTGATAAATGGTGCTGTGCTGCCTATAAATTGTCCAAAATGGCAATGAGAACAAGTTACACTGGGAATTCATTCTCACTCCACATTAAGGCACAATGAACACAAGATCCTAGTGCACATGCACCTATTATGAACACCATAGAGCAGGCATGCCCAAACTTCGGCCCTCCAGATGCTTCGGACTGCAACTTCCACAGTCCTTTGCCATTGGCAATCTAAGCTTAGAATTCTGGGAGTTGTGGTCCGAAACATCAGGAGGGCCGAAGTTTGGGCATGCCTGCCATAGAGGGATGTCTTCAAAAGGTGTTGAACACATCCCACCTGCATCCATTTCCACAGTGCAAAAAAAGATCCACTGGAAGGTTAAACATATCTTTAAACGTTCTTAAAAGAAAAAGAAACATGGTTTACAACATTGTTGAGCTTCAAAGCCCAGGGAAGCCAAGCTATTTTGCTACATATTATTAGACAAATTCAATGTAAAGCAGGGAGATAAAAGTCTTAAGCTATATGAAATGCAAGCGGAACAGACTTTGTCAATTCAAGACTGAATACAAGAGTAAAGAAGGGCTGCAAGAAAACAAAAAAGCCAAGTCCCAATTTTAATCTGCTATAGAATACGCAATCATCGTGTCATTTACAAAATAGATTACCTCTGTTGTGCCATTGTCATTAATGCCATACTTGTCCCTGGTTTTCTTGATCTTTTCGGACATATCTTTGATGAACTTTTTAATTTCCTGCAACAAACAGCATGCATATCAGGATTGTATCCTGCAGTTCTGCGGCCTTACCATTAAAGACACCACCAACAAGATGCACATTAGTTGTTAAAAGTAAATAGCAATAATAAGGGTCTCTGAAAAATGCATGTTGTCCCAGACCAACCACCTTCAGTCTGTTTTCTGGATAGAAATGGATGTGTGGCCTTGATACAAGGCCCATAATGGTTTAGGACCTCACTACCTGTTTCTCCTGCTGCCTGCTCTATTCAGTTTTCTTAGGCCTTGCTGTTGTTGCAGGGGGCCATGGCTGAGGGAAGAGGAGGCCATGGGAGGCTTCCATTAAAATGCAGGCCTGTGCTTTGGAAGGGATTCCTGCTTAGAGATCCAGCAGGCTTCCTCCCTCCAGAGTTTTAGAAGACAGCTGAAAACCATTGGTTTTTGGAAAGTCAACCCGAGAAGCACATCTATGAATAAAAGCCACAATGGTGACGTGCCCCTCTTTGGGTTCTGAGGCAATGCACTGTATAGCAACGGCTAAGGAGCAGTCACAGGAAGGAATATTGCCAATGGGATCGCTAGCTTCCCATTGGCAATTGCCAGTGGCATCTCACAGATCTCAAGAGGAAGAAGAACGTGACGCAAGAGGGATGTTTGGCCTCAGGCACATATGCAATGCTTTAACAGCCAACCTAGGTTATAAACTCACTCTTTTTAAATGCAGGGGAGTGGTATCAGGAGACAGATATCTAGTCTCGTGTGCTCCTAGAGGCATTTGGTGGGGCACAGATGGGCCTTTCGTCTGATCCAGCATGGCTCTTCTTATGTTCTTATGCCATAATACTATACAGGGAAAGCCACTGCCAGAAGTCAGTAAATCTTACTGCAAAATAAACAGATTGGCATTCTCCCTTTCTAAGACACACTGAAAGAGAACATTACACTAAAAAGAGGGTTAAAATGGTATCAACAGCTAGACTAGAATGTGCGGGACAGCTCAGAAATGAGTTGAATGGCCTATTCTGTAAATAATAATAATAATAATAATGGCCAAGCCTGAAGAAACAAGTAAATGTTCCTTTTTCTGCACTTGTACCTGGGTTTATTATCTAATATGTCTGTGAGCAAGCACTGCGGGGGAAATCGCACCTGAGTGCTTGAAGATGACACTCATTACATGAGGCAATTCAAGCTTTGCTTAGTTTTAGTAATGATTTTGTCAGTGACTAAAACAAATGTTTCCTATGGGACAAAACACTGGCATTTACTCAAACGGCCCATTATATTTGTGGGTGAAACAATAGCAGGACCATTTATCCCGTTATAAAAATGAGGTTAAGAAAGGCCTGTTCTCTATGGTAACTACCCCTCAATGTGAAGGAATTGCTCATCCAGTTACAGATGAGAACCATCATCAGGCAATGTGGTAGGAATTTTGTACACAAACTGTATTAGCCCTTTTTACTTTTTAGCTTAGTTCACTGATATGGAGCCACAAAAAACACAGGATTATTAACTTCTGGGACCTAATTAGAAGGCTATGAATTGCAGCTATATAAACCCAAAATTTAAAGTACTTCAGAAATGTCAGACAAGAGATAGGCTGCAAGCTGCTCACAAATATATATGACTCTGCAGTCTTTAGACAGTGCCTCAAATCAGGCATCCTTAAACTGTGGTCTATTATCACAAGAACAGACCACAAAGTAACTTCCCCTGGCTGTGATATGTCCTCTCCACTCTTCTCCTTGTAGTTTGCACAAAGTTGCCCAGGTCACACTTTCTTATTATAGTTGAAAAAGTAAAACTGTGGTTTGCCCTAGTTATCGGTAATTAACCAACAAGGATCTGAAACTACAAAAGCAAAGCAAAAAGCAAAGTGTTCTGCTTATATACCGCCCCATACCACTACAAGTGGTCTCTGGGCGGTTTACAATTTTTTAATTACAGTATGGAGGCTACACATTGCCTCCCACCCCCAGCAAGCTGGGTACTCATTTTACCGACCTCGGAAGGATGGAAGGCTGAGTGAACCTTGAGCCTGCTACCGGGGATTGAACCCAGGTCGTGAGCACAGTTTTACCTGCAGTACAGGCATTTAACCACTGCGCCACGAACTACAATGACTGAAGAAGAAGAAAACCCTATATACTGTATGTCACATTTGGGGACAACTGTGATTTCTCAAAAATACACTTAGAACATTTCATGCTGGGCAAAATTTGGGTTGGCCACACGTTTGTCATTCCTTCTCCTTCTTAACACAATAGTTTAGTTGAACTGGCCTAACATCTTCTTTAAGCCTCATTACAATCTCTCAAATACAAGACAGATCTCAAGAGGTTATCTTAAGCGGGGAGCACACAGATTTACTTAACTAGAGATAACTTCTCAAACATTTGATTGAGTCTGGTTTTCAAGTAAATCTCTGGTTTCTTTAGCACTTCAAGGACAACTTCCCAAACTGTTTAAGGAAACCAGCCATTTCACACACAGCTAAGTGGTTAGGCAGAAAAGAGCACTACAAAATCCAAGCATCTGAGAGGCAATATTTTAAAGAGGTAGAGTAAGGAAGGGTAAAGGACTCAAGCAGTTAAGTTTTAGATTTCCATTGAGGAAAAACACGGTGTTACTCGTTCGATTTACCCTTCAGAAACAAGCTGCCAGAATAGGAAAATCGGTTATGTTTATGGCACAAACTAAAGTGTAAAGCACGACAGAGCATCTACCGAACTGAAGTTGTGGCTGCTAGTATCACAATCCCTGTTCATACTCATACCAGAGCTGATCCTCCATGTGGGCTGAGGAAGAGCGGTGCTGACCTCCCCAACAGAGATAACATCTTGCATGAGCTGGTTGCTCTGCTTGGTTATGCACCCACAGTCTTTTCTCTCTCCCCAGGTTGTATTTTGGAATCATTTGTGACCTCTTCTTGGGGAGGGAGTGCAGGGTTACTCGAAAATTTATAAAAGAACAAGCCGTTATTCCCAGATGTCTTAGGAATGACTCCAGCGTTAGTGGGGGGGGGGGGAACGGGACCCGAAGAGTTCATGTTGCCCTTTCAAGACTAATACATGTGTCGCATTGTGAGAATTCATGGCCACACAGCCCGGTTCAAATGCAGAGTTTAGGGGGCATCAGGTAGTTCTGTCTGGGTGGAATCTATAGAGAGGGGCAACAGCTAATTTAAATACAGTGACAACACCTTTAGCAGAAACATCCAAGTGCAACAATACCAGATGCAGGCCAAAGTCCTGTCGCTCAGCTCCATGTATGCGACAACTGATGTCATCACCAGCACCAGACTACCAGTGATTCAAGACAAATCCCCACCAATGAAAGATAATTTGGGGATAACACAACTTGTACACAACGTGACTAAGTTTCATCTATTTCACAATCCCCAAAAGAAGACTTTACTCAGAAGGGATTTACCATTGCTGATGCCATCATCACTGCTGTGCACTTAGAGCGTTACAATCGGATTTCAGCCACAGTATGCTAAGAGGCCATTATTCCAGTTCAAAGCTTTATTGATTGTAAATGGGGTTGCAAATGGAAGTGGAAACTGAACATGTATCTGAATATACCTTTGGGTTCTGGCCTGTCACAACAAGTGTGAACTAGGATACTGTACTTGCTTCTTAGCATACAATATGTATCAGTTTGCTACCAATGCCCCCCCCATGGACCACAGCATGCCCTCACAACAGTTCCCACCGCCGCTTCACAGAGAAGACAGCCTAAGGCAGTGACAGCGAACCTTTTAGAGACCGAGCGCCCAAACTGCCATTCAAAAGCCACTCGTTTTTCGCAAAGTGTCAACACAGCAATTTAACCTTGAATCCAGGTGGCTGTGAAGGGTCAATGTTGGGTGCCCAGAGGAAGGGCTCCGAGTGCCACCTTTGGCACCCGTGCCATAGGTTCGCCAACGCTGCCCTAAGGTCTGCTTCTGTGTATATCTTAGTTTCTGCCTCCCAATTGAAGAGGAGGAACATGGTGAGGCTCCTGTTGTGACTCAGCCTCCCAGAGAAGAATAAGAGGAAAACAAAAGTAGTATTCAACGGTGAAAGCAGTGTTTGGCATGCAGCCGATCTGTTATCCCCGCTTGCCTACAGTGGCAAGAAGGAGAAGCAATGCTACTGTCAGGTGCAACCAAGGAACGTCAGTAGAGGCCACCAAGATGCCTGTGCATCTCACATTCCCTATGGTTAGTTAAAATGTTTTTTGTTTGTTTTATTTTTAATTCAACCCAATAGGTGAGAGAATGCAGCCACTGGGACAAAGAAAGAACATCATTTTCGGTTTGCTACAAAAAAATGAATCTTCTGGATGGCTTGAGCGAGAGAAAAGCAACGGCTCCTCCAAGCCCCCTTCCTTGTGCTCCCACTCAAATGACTCCAAAGTAGAGATGGGCATGAAACGAGCGATTTTTCGTTTTCGTTTTCTCGTTTCGTTACATAACGAAACGAAAAACGAATTTTGACGCCAAAATGAAACGAAACGACCCGAAACACGAAAAATTTTGTCGACCGCTTCGTTTTCGTTATGGCAAATACATTGAATTGTGCTAAATGGTAACGAAACAGCAACTTTTTGTTTTCGTTTTTTCGTTTCATTACATAACGAAATGAAAACGATTTTTTTTGCAAAAAACCTCATGAAAACGAAAACGAACCGAAACGGACCCCTAAATGACCAAATGACAAACGAAACACCATTTTTTTGAGTCGTGCCCATCTCTACTCCAAAGTCTCAGTCATCCTGTTGATGTGACTTTTTTTTCTCTCAGGCTGTAATATTGGACCACACGTCTTCTGAACAGTTTTTATCCCAGAGCTATAATTGCACTTAATAATGAACTCAAGGACCACCAGCAGTGAGCACTTGGACAGGATTACCTAGCCTATTGTGTAGATGCTTGTGTTTTTAGGGGTGGGGGTAGGGGGTGAGTGCTCAGGGATTTTTATGTGTGTGTGTTGAAGGGTTTTTTTAATGTGTGTGAGAGTGTTTGGAGATTTGTGTGTGTGTGAGTGTGTTGAATCTGGTCTCTGGGTGTCTGAATTTGGTTGTATGTGTACACTGTGTATATACACACAATGACAATAAATTATTATTATTATTATTAATCATCCTGTTGTACCAGCAACAGATAATTTCCTCGGGCAGTCTCTCGGCAGCAGCCTCTTCAGAGCACACACGTGTTTCCAACTGCAAGTGTAAATAGATGTGTTGGGCAGGGGGAGGAGCTGCCATTAAGCAAATAAAACTGTCGTTTGAAATGTAAAAGCAAATGCGACATGACGGGTAGTGTCACCCCCAGCTAGGGACGCAGGTGATGCCTCCACAAAACACAAAAGTAAAGGGATTTTTTTTAAAAGAAGAAGAAAAGGGGCCAGAAAAGCAGGAGTACCAAGAGATCCAAAACATCCTGAAAGGCAGAGCATGTTTGGGAAACTCAGTAACTCATCTCCTTTAAAAAGCTGGAAGCCCAGCTCTCCTTTGGATCAGGAGGAGCCATTCCGGACCCTACAATTCATGTCTAGGCAAAAGGAGAGAATCAGAATTCAGCAGGCATCTTTCCCCTCAGGCAAGATGTTATCCAGCATGGAGGAAGGGAACTCTCAGCACTGCTCTTCCATCCACTTCATGCAAGTGTGAGTGGATGAGCCAGGGATTCGAGTCCCATAGAAACATTTTTTTCCGATTTTCCTGCATTACTACTATTATAAAGACTAACACAGGGTGTGTTCACACGAACATACACACACAGAGACACACGGATGCTAGAGTTACCTCATTATAGGTTGCATAACCTGTTTCAGTAAATGTCTTCAAGAGAGAATGGGACAAACAAAAAAGCAACAAGAACTGTAGTTACTGAAATCAAGCCCAAGACGTTTTCACAGAAAGAAATACACCCCGTGCCTCGTGTCTTGGTTTACTTGTAAAAGCAAACCTCTACCACCGCGCTTCAACGAGTATGCTAAATCCGAGTGACTCCAACCTGGTTTACGGTTATGACAGCAGTGCTGAATTAAAAGTAAAGATCTGGGAGCCCTGTTGGTTCCAAAATAGCAAATATAATCCATTTTCTCAGAAGCCTTTGCACTGGAGACAATTCAAATTGTACGTATTTCAACAGCTGGCTGGAGAACTCAGAGGTTTAAACATCTGGCTTTTTTGGCCAGACGCTGGGAGTTTGATTCTAAATTGTGTCTCCTGGGAACAGAGCCACCACGTGTGGTCTTGGGGCAAGCTGCACAGTCTCAGGTTATTCCCCAAAGAAGGGACTGATAAACTACTTCTGTGTATTTTCTACTTAGAAAACCTCGGAAAAGATTGTCATAGCTTGAAATCAGTTGGATGGCACACAGTTATTATGTATTTTAACTCCAAATTTGCCTGCCAAACCACTGCAAATCAAGTCAAAAGGGTGTTTGCTTTGTGTTCTAAGTGATGCAGCTCTTTTTATGACAAAATAATGTGTGTGTGAAAAAGCAAACACCTCACCTGTAAGAAGTTGTCCTGGCAACAAAGAAATTCATTCTTCTTCATGATGGATTCAGCAGTTAACACCAATTCATTTTTACTTAGTGCTGGCTCACTTCGGCTCGGATACACTGCCTTAAGCAACAAAGTAGTACACAAACAAATTACACAGGCATTGAACGTTTGGTTTCTTCAGACAATCCAATCTGCTTTCAAGATCACCTTGCAGGCTGCAGGTCACACTGCTCTTACAAATGCTCTCGTTTAAGGGCAAAAAGTCAGCTCTGAGATACAACCTTTCACGTTGTTTCCAACAATTGCTGAAATCGTACAAAATTCTCAAGAACATTTTTGCAAAACACGATTAGGATTTCTGTTTTGCAGTTTAACCTGCTAATACTGAGATATTGGCCAAGAAAGCCCATCATTAAAAGTCACAACTGTCTTCAAGTGTACTAATATTTCTATCCATTTAAGAAGACATGCTATATACTCACCCTGATATTGTCCAGGACACGTTTGAACTCCAGAGGTTCATCTTTCCCTTCCATGGCTGCTGGATCTAAACCATCCCCACCATAAATGAACTGTATAATGTCACCAGTGGAACTCCTAACAGTCAAGTCATACTGTGAGCAGAGATCTTCAAGTGACTTGACGAGGCGTCTCTGGGAAAAGATGGATTGGGTGGAAGATAGCCTTTTTTAGACACAGGTTGGTCAACCCAGTTTACAAACATTTAGAAAACAGACGGTGTTAGCACCCAAATACAGGAAGGCTCCTGTGGCATCCTATTTACAAAAGGATATCAAAATTAATGCTTATTCAGTTGTGCAGCTGAACTCACAGGGATGATACACTTCAGGAAGCAACTTTTTCTCTGTCTGTATATATGTGCACTAGAAAGGAATGCCTTTAAAACAGATGGAGAAACACACATATACACATACACACCACACCCACACCTATTTTAAAGCCACTCAAATCGCAGGGTTTGTAATGGATGACCTTCCACTTCTCAAGTTCTGCAACTTTATAACTCATGTCACCAGAATGACAGATTGGAGCTCTCAGGGTATAATCTTCATGTGGTGCCACCGTCTTATATAAATCAGCATTTAAACCTTCTTCATCAGTGTCTCAAGACAATCCCAATTAATTTACCTAATAAGTGCACTGCAACCCACATTTGCAAATACCTGTACTATGGTCAGAAGTCTATTACAGTAAGGTTTGTGTAGCTTGTAGTAAGTAACTCCTGAGGCACTAGGGCATCCTGGCTGCCTAGTCAAGAGCAGGATCTGCTATGCAATCAAGGTGCACCCTAACAATTTGTCACTGTGATGCAATTCGTTGTAGCAAGTTATTCAAACACTGTGTGAAAATCAACAGGACTTTAACTCAGGGGTCCTCAAAGTTTTCAAATAGTGGGCCGGTCCACCATGGGGAACCAGACCACAGTCCAGAAAAGAAAAGGCCGACATGGAAAAAAGGGGGAGGGAGGGGTAAGTGGGCGGAGCCCCAACACACACACAATAGGCCCATGATCAGTGTGTCTCCGGGGCCCCAGCAATGCCTCCTGCTCTGGATCGCTGCCATGAGGTGCTGCCGCTGGGATCCCTCTGCTGTGCCTCCTCCTCCTCCTCCTCCTACAGTGGCAGCGGCTGGAGCAGCTCTCCTTCCTTCCTTGTGTTGGGAAGAAGATGGCAGCCCAGGCAAACCCAGGCCCCTCATCACCGTCTGGGCGGCCACTCAGGATGAGGAGTAGTAGCTGCAGCAAGGGCGGCAAGGCTGGCACCACTGTGCATGGATCCAGCCGTGCACCCTGGCAATCATGGCCTCGCTGTGCCACGGAGGGGAAGCTACCTCCTCCCTTGGCCTAGCCCGGCCCAACTTGGTATGCTGCAAGTGAGGGAGGGAGGGCTGGGAAGGAGGGAGGGGAGGCAGGCTGCAGTGCTCTGTTGGCTCACCAGCCCGCCCATCACCAGCCGGGGACAAATGCAGCCCCGCCAGCCTCCCAGGAACCAAGCCTGGGCAACCCTTAGCCTTCCCTTACCTTCTTTCTTCGCCACCTCCTCCTTGCTAGTCTCTAAACCAGAGGTGGTGGCAGTGGCCTCAGCCTCTGGCCATGTCTGGGCTCCCTCCTCCCCTCCCTCGCTCCAAGGAGCAAGGCAGCAGCTCAGAGTGGGCTAGGTGGGCAGGAAGTAGCTCCGTTTCCCCCTCGGTCGCCCGCCACCCATCCCTCTGTCGGTCCACTGCCGTGGCTGCTCCGGCTCGGAAGGCTGACTGGCACTGCCTCCGCCTGCCCATCTTCCTTCCTTACAACCACAATAACACCGGTGGCAGCCACACAAGGAAGGCAGGCGGACAGGGTGGAGGAGGAACAGGAGTGGGACCTCAGGGCCATGGAGGGAGTGGGAGACCTTGCTGCAGCCCTCCCGTTTTAAATTGCCCCGCTCGGCTGCAGTCGGTGCCCCGACCATCTGGGCGGCGGGTGGGGGGAGCAGGGAACCTTGCCGTGGGCCTCCCACTTTGAACTGCCCCACTAGCCAGCATGCCAATCATCAATACGGTGGGTGGGGGTAGTGGGGGAAGCGACATAGCCCACCGCTTTGAACTGCCTCAGCAATAGAAGCAGCTGCGGAGGCTGGCTGGCTTGAGAAGAAGGGGGTAGGTGGGGGGGTCTGCAATTGGTCCCAGGCGCCGGATTTAGGACCCTGGGGGGGCCGCATCCAGTCCCTGGGCCATAGTTTGAGGACCCCTGCTTTAACTGATCGGTCTCTATGAGTTAAAAAGGATAGACAGTTTTTAAGAATACAGCAGCTGGAAGAAAAAGCATCTGATGCCATAAGCCCTCTTAGCCTCCTTCTCATGGGTATCCTTTGATATGAAACAAGCCTCACACCGACCTGTAAATAGCTACCAGTCTAATTCATGGCAGTAAAAAACCCACCATAACAAATTCTAGGGAATGAGACCAAAAACATCTGTAAAATGCAATATCAGAATTCAGTCTCTTTCTTCCTCATCAAAGATATGTCCACACAAATTTAGCTAGACTTTGGAGAAGTTGCTTTTTTTCAGTTACAAAACACAGAATCCCCCAGACAGTCTTACAATGGATCATGTAGTTGCAGCAGTTTGGGAACTGTAAGTAAGACTTCCACTTTCAGCATCGAATGTATGAATATGGGCTTATATAGTAGGTTAGTGTAAATTAGGGGTGGGGAACCTTCAGCCTTACAGAGGTTTTGGACCACAACTCCCACAGTCTTTACTGCTGGCAATATAGGCTCGGAATTCTGGGAGTTGCAGTCCAAAACATCTGGAGGGCCAAAGGTTTCCCCACCCTTGGCATAAACGGTTGTAGGCTTGGTAAAGTCATCCCTGTGCTAAAAATGTTGACAACCCATTGTTTGTCCTACCACCTTCATACAGGGGTCTAGGGATGCCTGGTTCTACCTCTCATCCCTTTTTCCATCTTTCCTTTTTACCCATGGAACTGAAACTGAAGGAGTACGCAGGTTACTAGCAGGGAAAAAGAATGCTAGCTACTTTCTTGATTTAGACTGGGCAAATGAACCTATTAATATAATACAGAGTAAGGGATTGTGATTGTCTGCTATGTCAAGACTGTCCTTTTCCCACAGTCAAGTGCCCCCCTCCTCCCCAGGTACCTGCATGTATCCGGTTTCAGCTGTTTTTACCGCTGTATCAACGAGACCTTCACGGCCAGCCATTGTGTGGAAGAAAAACTCAGTTGGCGTCAAGCCGGAGTAGAAGCTGTTGGCCACAAAACCTTTAGCTGCTGGCAGCTGTAAGAGGGAAAAATGTTTGAAGTATATTCCACCACAACCTGTATTTGTCACGGCAGTTCTGAAAAGTATCTGACTAGGATCAGCCAAACCTGCCTTCAACCTCTGCTGAGGTATTATATTCACTAAGTGACCTTGGGTCAGTCACCTTTTGTCAATCCTATCTAACTCACAGAAGATAAAATGGGAAAGGAGAAACTATATACAGTTACCCCACCACCACCACCATTTCGCGGTTCAGGTATTGCGGTCCCACTACATCGCGGGATTGCAGTACCTGCACCTCGGGTGGCGCGGGGGCGATCGGGTTGCTCTGCGCCACCCCTCGCGCCCCTCCAAGAAGCCTCGGGTGGCACGGTGGGGTGTTGGTGGGCGATCGGGTCGCTCCGCACCAACCCCCGCGCTCCTCCGAGAAGCCTCGGGTGGCGCGGGTGGGCAGCAGGAGGAGGTCAGATCCCACAACACCGCCTGCGCACGCCGCCCCAAGACTTCTTGGACAGGTGCATGATCGACCCCCCCCCGCCCCCAGGCCCCCCACCCGCTTTCGCATATTGCGGATTTTCGTGCATCGCAGGTGGAGTGGGTCCCTAAGCCCCACGATCAGTGGGGGTTTATTGTACTCAAAACTTGGAAGACAAGTGTAGGAGCCCACACTTTGTGCTCATTTTCTTTGCCCGAGTGGCTACGACTTTGGAATACCCCAGGAAATGCCATATATACACATTTGAGACAGTCAGCTGTAGCTAACGGGCGTGAAAACAAGTGTTCTCAAGACACCAGTGGGGATGAGAAGCAACAAAGTGATCTTTGCACCATTTTTGCAACATCCCATTCCAAAACCATACAGAAAATCACGGAGACTCAGAAGGATACCCAATGTGGTGTAGTGAATTGAGGGATGGACTAGGATCGGGGAGGCTGGGATCAAATTTCAATTCAGTCATGGAAACCTATTGTAGCAGCAGTGATAAAGCCAGTCCTTCAATTCCCTAAACGGTTTAGGACCTCGCTACTTGTCAGAGCGCCTTCTCCACTGAAAACCGCCCATAATACTCGATCCTCTCAGGCTAGGTGTTTGAGGCAACTGACACGAGAGGCCCGAAAGGAAAAAACAAGAAATAGGGCCTTTTCCGCCGTTGCCCCTGGCCTGTGGAATAACCTTCCACCAGACATCTGCCTGGCTCCCTCTTTGGCTGCGTTTAAAAAACTTTTAAAAACGTGGCAATTTAAACTGCCATTCCCTCAAATATAATGTAACTTCAGAGTCCACCCATTAAATCTTGATTTTAACTGATTAGCCTGCCAATGATAATGCATTGTTTTATGGCACTTTAATATTAATTTTATTTTTATTTTAGTGTGTTACTATTTTGTGGTTTTATTGTACGAATTGTTTGAATTGTTAATTGTTGTAAACCGCCCAGCGTGACCTCGCTGCCAGATGGGCGGTATAAAAATCCAATAAATATGTAAATAAAATAAATCCCCACTTAACTTGAAAGCCCTATCAGGGCTTTCAAAAGTCTGTTCTGAGTTGATGGCACATAACAACAAGACTCAGGAAATTTTCTTTCAAGCAATAGTTGTGCAGATCCCTGGGCCGTCTCTCACGGTTGCAAACTAGAATGATGGCTTGTTTCCCCCAGAGCCCATGACCGCAGGCTTAATACTCGTGATATGTCTTGCTTTCACCTTTATCCGCCAAACACCTCATCCTGTTTCCTAGGGGATCGCTGGCTGCCCTGTTTTATAATGTTGATTAACACTTATTCTCTATTTAACTGGGGAAAAACCCTCTTTACCTTGGAATGCTTCTCAAAATGAGGCAAGGATCGGTTCTCGAAGCCATCAGGCACTCTTGACCCACTGATAGCCTGCTGTCCGACACAAGCAATCATCTGGGATATGTTAATGAAAGAGCCTACCAGGAAACACAGATACAAGGCAAATGATAAATAGCTTCACTGCCTCCCATCTCAATTCACAGAGGGTTTCCCCCAGACTCTTCCCCTTTACATGCCCATGTAAACTCTGAAATCAGGTGGGAAATTTACGACTTAATAACAAATGACGTTTGATGTATGTCCATCGTTAATCTGGGTAAAAACATTTTTACCATCCATTACCAAATAAAAAATAAAATGGGACAAAACCCACTAAGGGCTTCTGGCCAGATTAGATGACAGGTGGGATATAGTTGATTAGAATGCACCCTTGCATGTTAAGAACTTGCATCACCAAAGGCCAGCCCTTTGTATGCACAAGGTTCCCCCTGAATCTACCCTGAATTGGGTGGATGGCAAATTGACCCGGACATGACATGATATAAAATGAAGACAGAGTTGTCTGTCCTCTCTAAGCAATTATGTCAGTGTTGGCCAAACTTCGGCCCTCCAGATGTTTTGGGCCACAACTCCCAGAATACCAAGCCTGAGTTGCCAATGACAAAGGACTGTGGGAGTTGTAGTCCAAAACATCTGGAGGGCCAAAATTTGGACACCACTGAATTATGTGGTGTATAGCATTGATGACAGTCAACACACAACCAAGGGAATGGAGATCTGCAGTGACATTCATCACAAAAGGAGTCTGATTCCAACAAGATGTGGAGCACCTAAAATAACCCATACACTATATTTTATGTTTTTTTAAAAAATTCCCTGCCTGTGCAGAGTTCCATGGTACCATGATCTCATTGAAGTCAGACCACCTTGGCTGGCATTGACTTTGGCCATGCTACCAATCTTTAGTTGCTTATACCCAATGAATATTGGCTACAGGAAACCAGTTTCAATTGGATGCCAACCGTGTGCACTGGTTGCCTCAAGTGCGAGGGCTGTTTGTGAATACGTACTAGGCATCCCATTTACATGTCATTTTACTGCTGCGGTTTTGAGTTTTATGGGTTAGGGCAGGGAGAGGAGGCCTATATGCCAGTTGCACCCTTTAGAGAACACTTTTGCTAATTAGTATTGCATGGATTGACAATACAATTACAAGAATGACTTGATGGCAGCCCTGGGTTTTCTTCTTTGCAACCGTCTTACCTTTTGAACCACAAAGGGCCATGATGAGCGGGCTGTTACTCTTATCTAGTTCTCTAAGGCAGGCACTCCCAGCATGGTCTCTGATCACAGAGAGCTCTTTCAGAATCAATGCCTAGAAGGAGATTCACAACTCTTAACTGACCATTACAGCCATTTATTTATGCAGTCTTAGCCTCAACGCTTTCCATGACAACATCGTGACAGATTCCAACTACCAAAGAAGAAGGAGGAGCTTAAAATGGTCACATTGCCCCTAGCAAATACCATATTGTACTTTTTGCAGTATAATAAAATGCAACTAAATTATGAAGGCAAGAGTGCTGCTGCTTGCCACAGTCACAAAATGTAGCTGGATTTTGAGTGCGACTTTTAGATCCCGGATATGGCAGTCATGCTAGTGACTAAATTCAAGGTCCAAGTTAAAGTGCACTGAATCGAATGAAGCATCCAATAGGGAAACAAAGTGACAAAATCCCAGGATGATCCCTGGACAAGACCCCTAGAAGACATTAATCCTTGCTGGGCACACGGGTCCAGAGACTGCCTGGTTGTCTCTGTTGCGCTAACCAGTTTTGCCCGTGGCAACGACCATCGCATGTCAAATAAGCTTGTGGCAAGAGCATTCACCCTTCTACAAGGAGAAGGCAGGTGACAGGATGGGAAGATCAAGGGAGATAGAAACGTGCTGAGAAAGGACATGAGGAGAATAGCAAATGAAGAGTGTTGCCACATAGAAACAGAGACTGCACTTCAAGTGTTCAAGTCAGAGTAAATCAAAGAGACTGGTAAGGACTATGCATTACCCCTGGCTGGCTTGAGAGCCTGTCCAAGAGAAAAGAGGTAGAGCCCTATTATTCCAAACAATGAGCCATTCCCTGTCATTAACTCACCTCTAAGGTCTCTTCTGCTGTACAGCCCGGCTGTTGCTGCAGCTTACCGGTCTTCAAAGCTTCAATATATTCATCACATTTCTTATAGCCAGCATTCAGAAGGTCATATTTTGCTTTCAGTAAACCCTGACCAGGGGTTACGTCACCAATTCCAATCGAAAAACCCCGGTTAGCTACGTGTGAGCAAAGAAAGACCAAATTCACACATCAGCTTCGTCAGCGTCACACACCAGTTGTACTCGATCTAGTCCTGTGCTGAATTTTAAACCATGGCTCCTTTCTACAACTTGCAAAACTAACTTAAATGAGGTTTTGTTGGCTTACTCTACATTTCTGCAGAGTTATGTTCTTTCTGCTCCGTCATTCTTTCCTTACTGCATCAGCTCATCAGACATTTCTATGCATAATGACTTAGTATGTCTTTTTGAACAGAGTTGTTCCCTGCCTTGCAAAGATTCACCCAGGCCAAGTAGAGGAGAAAAGCCCCTTCACAAACTGAACATGGTGTACTCAGACATATATGTCTGACTAGAAGTAGGGAGAGCTGGGGTCCAACCTTCCCACCACCCCAAAACTCCGCAGGTGGCTTTGGGGTAGGAAATACCTCTCATGCCAACCTGTTTCACGGGGTCCTTGTGAGGATAAAAATATGCAGTGGACAGAATCCTGCACACCATCCCAAGAGCCTTGAGGG
>JAHTLZ010003518.1:34439218-34450762 GCA_023846285.1 Phrynocephalus versicolor | reverse complement strand
GGACTGAAAACTGGGGTGGCTCCCATAGAAGTAGCCATAATTATAATTGATTATAATTTCCAATTAATTCTGAATTCAAGATTAAAGTTTGTCTTTGCTAAAGACTGCCACTATCATGTAGTTACTTCTTGATGTAGTTAAAGTACTTCCTAACCTTTTATGATACACTCGGTGGTCTAGATCATATTGACCCATTTGCTTCCTCTGATACATTGTAGATTTCTTTACCAGTCACATTTTCCTAACCTAGAGCAATCTTCTCCTCCTTTCTCAAAACAATGGAAGAGGAATACAGGTTGCAATAGATACAGTGGTACCCTGTATAAAGGAATTAATTCATTCCAAATGAAATTCTGTTAAGCAAATTTTCCTTTATAAAAATTTCCCATAGGAATGCACTGAAAATGGAGTAATCCCTAATTGCGACCATTTTTATGTTGTACGGATTCGCCCCATAGGCGATTCAGTTAAGCAAATTTCCCCTATCTCCAGAATTTTTTATGTTGTACAAATTTTATGTTATACAAACCGTTTGTTATACAAGGGTCCACTGTCGTTGCAACCTTGCATTATGATGTACAGTTATTTTAGGAGATTAGGATCTAGCAACCAGTTGGTCAACCTCCTCTCAACAAACAGTGGGGACAGTAGATTTCTCACCCCCATTAGAACAAGTGCTTCGGCTTTGGCTTCCTCAGTCTGCGGAAGATGAAGGTTCATTTCATCACCATCAAAATCAGCATTGTATGGCGTACATACACATTCGTTAAACCTGAAAGTCCGATGGGGTTTCACTCTAGCCTGAAAAAACAATATCAAATCAAGAAAGGAAACAGAATAACATTGAGAATACACAGACATTTCTGGATCTGCTTTCAAACACACACATGGACGTACATGCAAACACACAGAGTGTTCTTTGAACCAAACTGCAACTTTATTTTCCTTATGTCCACACACGACCAGACGCTCAATGCGACATCCCATTATGGCCATTTAATAGCCCCGCCCACATGCTGGACAGGAGGGGACATGATGTTGTTATGGCAACTGGGCCTACACAGATGGCAATACATTTTCTCAGGGAAACCAAAGGGATTAGTGTATGTGTGCTTTACCACAAGGATTTAAAGCATGGGCTGGGTCTATGTGCCACAGAAGGTGGAAGCAGAACATATTCTGCTTCAAAATGAAAACAGGAACTTGTATTTTTCAATGTGCCCCCTCCCTCCCTGCCATATGGTTCCTCCAAACAAAAACGAATACAACAGCCTAAGGTAGAGGCTCCCCAAAAATGCTCATCTTAAGGAGCGAATTTTAGAAATGTTGGGCAGAGAAATTCTGTTTTTAAAAAACAAAAAGGTTTGTTGAAACAGTGTTTCCCATTTCTTCACATTCTGAAACTGCAGAATGTGAAGAAATGTGAACTGCCATCTCATTCTTTTGCGCATATAAACCCAGGTTAACTTAGCTATACGGGCATGGCGGCTCAGTGGGCTAGAGCACTGCAAAGTCGGCAGCCCGGCAGTTCGAATCCCGGGGGTCACGCAGTGGAGCGAGCTCCTGCTCTTAGCCCCAACTCCTGCCAACCTAGCAGCTTGAAAGCATGTAAATGCAAGTAGATAAATAGATACCACTGAAAAAGCAGGAAGGTAAACAGTGTTCCATGTGCAGAAATACATTCAGCCATGCCGGTCACATGGCCACCAACTTGCACAACATTGGCTCTTTGGCTTAAAAACAGAGATGAGCACCGTCCCTAGAGTCAGATACGACTAGCACGCATGTGCGGGGGGAACCTTTACCTTTACCTATGCAAGAATTCAGGGGTTGTTTTGCAGCTAACATAGGGACTAATTTCTTGCTCCGTGTTCATTGGGAGAATTACATGGAAGGATCCCTTCTGCGAACAATATCTAGAATCTGAGCAAGTGTCGTTGTCAAGCCTCGGCTTATTGTTATTTTATATGGGAGAAGTGATAGTATCTATGACAATATTAGCAGCATACTTTTGAATATGTGGATATTCGAATAAAGGCAAAGAAGGGAGACAGACCGGTGGGATATTTTTTAGTACACGTCTAAGTAATTCAGAGTAGATCTGCAAGGCTTTCTATCAGCTGTCTGCCAACCAGAAATATCTTCCCCCGAGTTAGGAGGCTGACAAAAAATATCTGAGAGATTGAATATTTTGTGTGACAACACTTCCAAGTTTGGTTCTGGTTCTGATAATAAATTTCAGGGATGAGCATGTTCAGATGTGTTCTCTTTCTAGCGAACTACCGGCACTACTGTGTATTTAGAACTTAAAACCCTCCCTGGCCCCAAAGTTTTAGCACAACATGAAGCAGATCTCACTAGCAGAAAATCCTGTTGGTAGTCCATATGGTAAAAATGTAAACTAGATCTTCACAAGCCAAATATCCGCTCACATCTGCGATTTATCACAAAGATGAATGTACAAGCCCAGCACAGACACCAGTATTCATGTTTGGGTTCTCAAAAACAACAACAACAACGGATGAATATATTTGCACAAAAGTCTTGAGCAACAGCACAGCAACAACCCCTGCAGCGGGTCCTAGGCTTACTATATGAGCCATGATGCTGAGTTTGTGCAAAGAGGGCTGCCGGTTGAAAAGGACGACATCGCCATCAATGAGGTGCCTCTCTACAATGTCACCATACTTCAGTTCTTGAGCCATCTTTTCACGGTTTCCATATTTCAAAAACCTGGACAAGGGAGGGGAAAGAAAACCAGTCACAATAGAAGAACCTCAAGAGGTAACTGGTGTTTTTCAGTGTTAACAAGGAGTTTGTTCATTTGGAACCAAAGCCACACTGAAACCGAGGGCCACTAGAGATGGGCATGAGTCGCTGGTTCGGTGGTTCAGCACAGTTCATTCCCCAGCTTGAACAGCTGATTTGCTTCCTCCATGGGAGCCCACTAGGTGGCAGCACCTGGAGGAGGTGGGGCACTGCTGCATAGCGGGCACCTGCTGGATGGGGTGGTGCAACAACCACGGAACAACTCTTTGGCAGGAAACAAACCATGCCAAACCACGGAACCAGCAATTTGTGCCCATCTCTATGGGCCATTAAAGCTTATCACTCTGTTTAAAAACAATTATATCACAGATAGAAGTCTTTCCACATCATTTTGCCAGAAAGTAGAAATGTTGTTTAGAAAAGCTAACACACACGTTAGCATTAGTTCGGACTACACACGTGTAAGTCATCATCATCATCCAGTATGTATTAGAAAAAGCTACTGATACGCCACACATTATTTTAAAAATTTACTGTATTTCTAAAAAACTAAGACTGTTCCAAATTCCTCAAAATAACCCACGAAATGATGTTTTGCTACTCATTATTCTAAAGCTTGTGTAACATAATGATTATCAGAAAAAGGAATGCAGCCATGACATCCATGAGCAAAATCCAAAACCAAATTAGGTTATATCTTTATTGGGCTACTAAATGATCTTAAACAGCAAGTTTCCTCTGATTAAGTCAGTGCTCCATGTGCTTTCAGAACGCTGGAACAGGGCTACAAACTGGAAGGGTGGGATCAAGTGACTCCAAAGACGAAAGAAGCCCTTTTAGATACAAGTTCAAACCTTTTCATTTGTGTGTGTCTCTGCTGAATGAAGTTGGCTCCAGGATGAACCTCTGGACCGTTCCGGACCAATTTCCTCATGAAGTTTATGTTAGCTTTATTGACCTGTAAAAGGAATGCCCTTGTTGAAATAATATAGAAAACTTCCTTGGATCTATGCTTCTCTCAGAAGGCAGGCCAAAGGATTCTGGCTATTCAAAGTAATGTTGCTTCCCTCCCCTTTGTGTATATGAAGCAACAAACAGTAACAGGTTCAATGATGGAAAGTAAATAAATACTGTATGCCATTTCCTCATGGCCTTTAAGTCAGTCAGTACCAGAGAATCATGGGGTTCAGTAAGTTCTTGATAGTTCCTTGGGACAAAAAGGGAAATTGCAAAGCTGACAAGGTGCCCCTGTGTTTTGGCTCCATTTGGCACTCTCTCCCACAGATTGCCACCATCAGCCCAAGTATTTTAGAACCAGACTATGAGCTGACCTGCCCATACCCTACCCTTGTGCATGGAATGCCACACAGCTAGAATTTCATTGTAGTTTTGCATGACATAGGTTGCCTTATTGGGTGCCATACATGGAAATACTACAATTGCCATTCACTGATGGGCATTATGTGTTTATCAAGTGCAACATTCCAATTTAGAACATAGCACTATATTAAGAAACGAGGCAGGAGGCAAACAGGAGAGAAAGAGGCTGGAGCTATCTAAAACGGGTCCCCATGTAGTGGGCGGAGGAAGAAGGAAGCCTTAGTTTTGGATGGGAGTGACTCAAGAGGGTGGGTAGAAAAAGGATAATGGGGCAGGGTGTTGAGTGTTTGAAAGTATCATAAGAAAGTTTGTCCTGGGCAGAGAGGATGATCCTCAAAGTGAGAAATAGTACTTTCTGAGTGAAGTGATTGGATATTTTGCTTCAGGAGTACAGAAGGAGACCGAGAAAGAACTAGAGGTCTAGAACAGGAGGTCTGTGTTTGCTGCCTGTCTCTACTTTGACCAGTACATTGTTTGAAGATTTTAACCAAGTTATTCATGAAACAAAGAAAGATACAAACAAATTCATTCCTGCCTCCCAACCTACCTAGACTGCAACATTATTGTCAAGTACTGTTCTGGGTGACTAATATGTTAAAATCAACAATAGGTCAAATAGCAAAAGAAAAGAAAAAAGTTCAAGTGGCAATGTCAGTAGAAAACTGTGCTCCATAACACAATAAAATATGACAAAATGGAAGGACAAAGATAGGGAAAATAATCATATGGTGTTGCCATCAAATGCTTCAGTGGTTAAACAGCTGTGCTGCAGCTATAATTGTGATCATGACCTGGGGTTCATTCTGAAGTAGCAGGCTCAAGGTTCACTCAGGCTTTCATCTTTCCAAGGTCAGTAAAACGAATACCCAGATGGCTGGAGGGGGAGCCAATGTGTAGTGTTCATAATTAAATTGTAAACCACCCAGAGAGTGCTTTAAGCACCTTGTCTTTAGCAACCTTTTAAATGTAGGCAAGTAGGGCAGCAGGCAGAGTTAGCTCTAATGTGAAGGACCCATAGCCAAGAAGACATGGCTTCTTGTTGAAGATTTCCTGTTCTCCTTTGTCACGGCTGCCTGGAGGAGCACTGCCTGTGTGGATCTGGAAGCACGGGTAGGAGAAAGGGGCTCCACCAAGTAATGGGGTCCCAAACAGTGTAGGGCTTCAGAGGTAAGCACTAGAACCTTGAACTTGACCCGGAACATCACAGGTAGCCAATGGAAGCGGGACAGAACTGGAGTGATGTGATCATATTTTCCCACTTCTGCCACCAGCCTGGCAGCCACATTCAGCACCTGTTGAAGTTTCTAGGTCAGCCTCAAGGAAAGCTCCACATAAGAGAATTCTACAGTAGTCAATCCTGGGGAGGTGGGAGTGTTTCACCAGCAGATGTACCAACAACCTAAGCAACTGCATGTCTACGCATGGGTGGAGTTGGGCAGTAACCCTAAACCTATTATAGGCTGAATTGGTCACAGGTACAATCTGGGATTCCCAGGAGAGTGCCAGATCCAGGTATACACCAAGGTTCCAGTCTGGACACAATCCCTAAGCAGGAGGTCTCCTCCATCCATCCCAGAGAGAATGCCTCCCAACTTGTCAGAGGGGCTCCCCAGGAGTGCCTCAACAGATTGCCTTTTCAAAACTGCCACTCTTAACATGTGATGCTCTCTCAAGATTTCAATTGTGTCAACCAGTCCCGAAAGATGGAGACTCGTTATGTAGATGACCTGCTTTGGATGGCACACCAATAAACATTATGGTCAAGGACGCAGGGGCAAAAAGAGACTTAATTCTTCCCGGTTACCTTTTCAGGAAACGTTAGTATTTTTGCAACGTGAACAGGCACAGCCACTTCATCAATGCGCAGATTTGGGTCAGGCGAGATAACCGTTCTGCCTGAGAAGTCAACTCGTTTACCAGACAAGTTCCCTCTGAACCGACCTGCAAAAAGGAGGAGGGAAAAGGCAGAGTGAGTGGAGGCGCAAAGTGAAGTCAGTCACTAAAAACAAAGGGAGTTGCAGCAACTTCCTTCTCACTATTTTCTAAATAGGACTCTCAGTACATTTGTACTTCATGGGACAACAAAGAAGCCACACTTCTGCCTGAAGAAGTTACATATCGAACAGGTCTGTGTGCACCAATGTTGTGGAACACCTTCTCCACCAAAACGTGTGGATCGCTTCTCCCCAGTTTTTCATCGGTTTGGGCGAAGATATTTTTATTCCAAGAAAATGTTCATTCCAGGAGACTTTGGGTGCTCACTTCTAGACTTTTTCAAAAGCCATTTAGCCCATTTTAAATGGTTGGCTTAAGTAGTTGCCTATGTTCAAATCAGTGATGCTGCTGGAACACTTACCCTGCTTTCCTTTCAGTCTCTGAACAAAGCCTCTGGTCCATTTCTTGGGTGCCATGTTGAGCGGAATGCCGGACAGTTCGCTATTGATGTATAAAGCACACTGCAACTGTAGGAAATCCCAGTCCTCCATGATCATCTGAGTTTTGGCTCCGGATATTCTATGCTGTACTCACATGGACAGATAGAAAACAAAAAGTGTTCTGCTTATATACCGCCCCATACCACTACAAGTGGTCTCTGGGAGGTTTACAATTTTAATTACAGTGTGCAGGCTACACATTGCCCCCCCCCAGCAAGCTGGGTACTCATTTTACCAACCTCGGAAGGATGGAAGGCTGAGTGAACCTTGAGCCTGCTACCGGGGATTGAACCCAGGTCGTGAGCACAGTTTTACCTGCAGTACAGGCATTTAACCACTGAGCCACGAGGCGCCTCCAACAGAGCCATTAATTCCTACATATGGACATTCACATGCAAGCTGTTCTGTTTAGACACGTTCTGTTTCCATACTCGAGACTAACGTGGTATCATCACACCATGGTAGGATAAGAACCCTTTTCCCCTGCTCAGATCCTAGCTCACTCGGCATGTTTCAATAGCCATCATTTATGAGCAGTAGCTTTGTGGGAAGAGCAAAACACAGTATGGAATTGTACCACTCAATCCCTGTGAAGCAGTCTTGCAAAATACCAATGCCAGCAATGCTTGTGAACCACAGAGTACAGGCCATGGTCATTAGTGCATCTAAGACAGCTTTTCCCAGTTTGAGGGTTATGACATGCTGGCACGCCGGGGGGGGGGGGAATCCACAGCTCACCTTATATGTCCTTGTTAAATAATTTCTTCCTTCACATTTCATAGTAGGATATTAAAGTTTGCATATAAGCATATGTATGAGAAATAAGCCCTTTGAGAAGTGGAGAAAGAAGCTTTCTGAGAAGGGATGACCTTACTTATTAAAACACATTTTTAAGCAAACATGGTGGCAGTTAGAATTGTCACAGTTTACATGCAGAGGTGTAAAATTTCCAGAAATTTTGAAGCTCGGGAAAAAAACCTGTTTTTCCCCCATTTTTTTTCCTGGAAAAAATTGGAAATGTTTGGAAAAATTGAAAAAAACGCACTTCCCCTCCCTTTTACAGCTTGAAAGTCATTCTGTTACTTTAGGAACATAAAATACGAGTATGGACAATATGATGGCATAAAATGTTCACAACTAGAATATTAAAATATAGTCCTCCCATGATTGCAACCTCTTTAGAGATAAAAACAGAAAGCTTATTTGCTTTTGCATGTAGAGATAGGGATAGATACCACGTCTATTCTTGGCATAAGATAACACAATACATGTGCAGAGGACAACCTGAAATAATGGCTGGTGTCCACAAGAGTTTCCAGGTTCCCATCTGGTAGGGAGTCTGAAAAGCACGGCTAAGAAACAGAACATGAGCCATCGCGCTTATTTATGCCTGTGTGTAAAGTGAAAGGGCAGCTCACCTTTTTGATCACATCATTGAGGAAAATGATTTCGGTCAGCTTCATTGTTAAGTCATCCTCGTTGGTGCCAGATTTCAAGTCGCTCACCACAGAAGGCCGAATGCACAGCGGGGGAACCAGGAGTCGGGTGAGGATCATGTCAGAAGGCTTGCCTGATTCGGGGTTCATCAAAAGCAGAGGAATATCTTCTGCGGGGATTCTCTTTAAGAGGTTCAGCACCACCAAGGGATTCAAGTTCTCCTGCAAGAATCAGATGATTAACACACACACACCGTGACCGCACTTCAGGGGAAAGAATCCCGGGCTCACTTAAATTTCGATACACACTCCCACGGACTCTGTGGGTGGCTTTCAAGCAACAGGAAAGAGTTATGTTGACATTTCAGGAACAAAAACATTTTAGATCACTGTGTAAACAACCCTGGAGGGCAATCATCTAGCAGATACTGAAGTGTGTTAAAATGATTGATGACTGCAATTCCCACAGTTCAAGAAATTCAAAGTACAGTGGTACCTTGTATAAAGGAATGAATTGTTCCAAATGAAATTGTATTAAGCAAAATTTCCTTTATACAAATTCCCATAGGAATGCATTGAAAATGGAGCGATCCCATTTTTATGTTGTACGGATTCTCCCCATAGGTGATTATGTTAAGCAAATTTCCCCTATCTCCGGAATTTTTTATGTTGTACAAATACAAGCAAGCTGTTTGTTATACAAGGGTCCACTGTAATTGTTTCTTTCTTGCCCCATCCACCTAGACATCTCACTGGGTATAAAGACTCAGATACCCTGCCCAAGCACTTCTAATTTTAAGGATGCAGAAGAAGGTGGCTCTTCCAGATTTTCCCTCCTGATGCTGCTAGGAAAGGTCTCCAGGGGAGATCCACTCACATCCCACTGAATGTCATAGCAGAGCTCCGTGAGGCAAGGCTCATGACATCACAGAGTCCCGTAACTGTGTCCAGCTGAATGTGAGAAACAGCTGCCATGGAGACCTTCCCTGGCAACACAGGCAGGGGAGGAGGTTCCAGGGTCTGAACATGCCTCCCCAGAAGCCCTTCGACACCTGAGTGTTCAAAACAGTGAAGAGGAATAGCATTTATCTGTTTCCACTGTTCCGTTATTTCCTATTTTTCTCTCTGTTCCACTGTACATCCTCCCGTTTTCACTCCCTACCATATAGCTCCCTTTGCCTCCTGGGCCCCTTCTCCTTTTTGTTTCTTCAATACCCTCATAAAACGCCATCCCCGATTTAAGGGAAGAATTCCCAGCAGCCCTCCATGCCAACAGCTGGAAGTGGACTACAGCCTTGACTTTGAAGAACCCCAAGTCTGGACTGGTGGTGTGTTTATGAAGGCACCTACGCCTGTTTGAAGCAACCATAAACAATAGTTCTCCGAACAGGTAACAGAAAGGCTGAAATCTTGTAGCTTGTACACTCTGCAATGAAGTTCTATGCACCTTAAAATCACCAAAGGAGGCCTTTAATCACTAGCCATTTGGGGCTGCTGCTGTAAGAGTATTTAGCCAAAGATGGTGGCCTGAGGTGGCATATGTTTGAACATTAGCAGTCTCTTCTTGATAGAATTAAGGGATTTAAAGCAGTGGTTCTTGACCTTTTTCTTAACAACACCTAAGTGGGAACCAGCAACGTAAGGAAGTAGATCCTCAAATGACAACCAAGGTTTATAGGAAGTCATTTCAGACAGCAATTCTGTGATTCTAGCAACATACTTTATCTCACAAATTACTACTTTCTTTCTCTGTGAGAAAATAAGTATGCTTGGCTTTCTGTCGACAACCACTCATCAGTTCTGGACACACAACAAGAACTGCTTCTATACCCTTTTGAGGACAGAAATAAGTGCTCCTTAAACCAATAATTTATAGAGCCTACTCTCACCACCTTTTCAGTTTATAAAACTGCATTCTTAAGTATTACATAAAGGCATAGTCCAAGTCTTATAACTTAAGACCTCAAATCAGAAATGCTTTTTACTTAGGATCTTGCATTCATACCTCATATTCAGTGGCTGTGCACAGTCTCTCAAGTCTAGAATGCTTTGCATAATCTTTTGATCAGAGAGGCAAAAGGTCTAATAAACAAATAACTAAAACTCAGCCTTCCATCCTTCTGAAGTTGGTAAAATGAGTACCCAGATTTGGGGGGCAATGTGTAGCCTGCATACTGTAATTAAACTGTAAACCGCCCGGAGACTACTTGAAGTGGTATGGGGCGATATATAAGCAGAACATATACTCTATACTGTATACTCTAATTCAATGGTTACATTAAAATTAAAGCAACGTATGATTTTGTAGGTTTCTCATTTACCTGGGCTTTTCCCAGTAATGATTCAATCTCTTTATTATGTTCTACAGCAGTATGAAATGACTGTATGAAGTTAGACACGATGGGGTCCATCTTCTTAGTGTTCTTGTACTTTTCATGGATTATTTTTAGTAAGCCACACTTCTTGACAGTGCCTGCAAGACAAATAATTTCCAGACACCTTTATGTTGTGCTAAACAACAGTTACTGTTTAATGCAGAGTTGTTTAAAAACATGATACACCGATACAAGACAGACAACAACAAATATATTCATTGGTAGTTTAAGTACGGCCACACTACTCTGCTTAGTATTCTGTAAGTACTTTGCATTTCACTGCTAAGAAAATTAATTTCAAATTTGTTTCTGTAATATATAACGATATCCAGCTACAGAACAGAAGTTCAGCAGTCTCATCAGTTCCGAAGTCCAGCACAAGGTAATCATTACGTGGAAAAATTCAATTTAAAGAAAACATTTTCTTGTACATTCAAACATCGGTAATAATTCCCCAAAACTAAACTATACTAAAATCATTTGGGTTAAAGCAAAATGTTATTATGGCTGAAGCTAAACACAAAAGCCATGGAAATTCAGAACTTGGATCAACTTCCCAATCGCCTTTAAAACATGAACAAACTAATATACTTTTCTTCTACCTTTCTCCTGAATTATATATAAAGGGTTAGGCTCCATTCCTTGATTCCCTGGGGTGGGGGTGGGGAAACCATTCTCATTCCTAAGAGTAAGCCTATTAACTATAATGGGGGTTCCTTGCCTCAAGTATTTGGAGCTGGACTGGATCAGTAAATATTATATAATCATTTTTAGGAGAATGCAGGCAACCACCTGCTTGCAGACTCCAACTCTTCCATACAACTAGTGAGAAGAGTATATAAGATATATTAAGTACATAAACACATTATATAGGATAGCAAGTGGGATTACACTGTAGTGTTTACTTGGGACAGACGCTAAGCTACAGGAAGGGTACATCACTGAGCCCATGTCTTCCACTTGATAGGATTGAAGGTACAGATTCAGCTATAGCTTTCTGCTCTGAAACCAACATTTTTGTCCCTTTGGGAAGGCTTTTTTCCCTTTGGTCATGGACTTTTTCCTCCCCGCCTCTCCCCAACATCCTTCCAATTGATTTCATGATAGATAGATAGATAGATAGATAGATAGATAGATAGATAGATAGAT
>JAHTLZ010003518.1:34410737-34435348 GCA_023846285.1 Phrynocephalus versicolor | reverse complement strand
TGTATTTATTATTTTAAAAAACGGATTTCACTGAGCATCCCTGATTCCTGGTCTCGACGTAGGACGCTCCCATGCAGCTTTGCAGACCGTTTTGTCTGGTGACCCAATGGTTCTCCACCTGTGGGTCCCCAGATGTTCCTGAACTGCAACTCCCAGAAACCCCCCTCCAGCACAGCGAGCGGTGGAGGCTTCTGGGAGTGGCAGTCCAGGAACACCCGGGAACCCCACAGGATGAAAACCACTGGGTCCGACTCGATCGTAGGCGCTCAGCCTAGTTGCAAACGGTTCCCGAGGAGGTCTCGTCGGCATGGATCCCTTCGCCTGCCAGTCAACGGTCCAAGCCCCACCCCCGCGGTCCCAGCACCGGCGCCTCAAGCACACCCTTAACCCACCACCCACCCACAAGCCTCGGCCCGCCGGGCTTACATCTTTTTCGCCACATCCGTCTCGCGGAACTGTTCTTTCACCACCATGATGATGATGGCGGCGGCGGCGGCGCTCGAAGGACCAAGCCAGGCAGGGGGCCGCGAGGGAAGCCCCACGTGCCGGACTCGCCTCTAGCAACGACTGAGACTGGAGGCTCCTCCTCCTCCTCCTCCTCCTCCCTCCCCCAGCCACGAAAACCATCCGTTTATGACGCAGGAAAACGCCACGGTTGGAGCGGCCGCCGCTTTGGCTGGGCGCGCCACCTTTAGGGCAGGAGGTGCAACTCGGCGGTTGTACAAAGTCCCCCCTGGGTTGGTCGGCCCGGCATCTTCCCCCTGGTCCTGGTGCTTTTTGGAGGGCGCTTCCTTGAATCAGTGTGGTGCAATGGATGGAGGGATAGAGTAGGGCTCAGGAGGCTCCAGTACTTTGGCCACCTCATGAGGAGAGAGGAGTCCTTGGAAAAGCCCCTGAGGTTGGGAAAGATGGAAGGCAAAAGGAAAAACGGGAGAGCAGAGAATGAGATGGTTGCACAGTGTCATCGATGCAACCTACATGGATTTGACCAATTTCCAGGAGGCAATGGAAGACAGGAGGGCCTGGGATCATGAAGAGTCGGACATGACTGAGAGACTGAACAACAACTTGAATCAGTGTGGTGCAATGGATGTAGTGATGGAGTCGGGCTCAGGAGGTCTGGATTCTAATCTCCACTGAGCCAGGGAAGCTCACTGTGAGGGTGGAACTGGTAACACTGCTTCCTTGAATAGCTTACATTGACAACCTAGAGTAGCCATCAGGCATGAGGGCATGGTGTAAAAATCTAATAAATAAATAAATAGATAGTTAGAAGTCTTGTTAAAAGAAGTCTGTGCAGTTATACGTCACTTCTGACTTGCAGGGACATAGCAACAACATTCACACAGTGATGGGCTCGTCCATGAAATGGACTCGTCCATGAAAGATCATATTAAAATATGTTAGGTGCCTTCTAGAAAGTTCTGATTCTTGGCAAACCAAGTAGGGTTTTCCACAGTGTTTCAGATACTTAAGGAGCGGTTTTACTAGTGTCAACTGCAAGTTCAAGTCCAAGTGGGGATTTGAATCCTTCTCTCCTAATCCCATATGACACTTATCCACTACAGTACAGGGACTCTTCTGAAAGCAATAACTCGATTCATGCAAACTCTTATGTATGTGAACTCAACAGTAGGGCCTCCTACCTTCAACAGGACTTATTCCCACATAAAGAGTCAAGATGTATTGAACTGCAGTCTTGATATACAGAAAATAACAACAGGATTTTTTCCTCTATTATAGAAATAAAGCTGTTTGGGGCAACTGACATTTGTGATTTCCAGTTTGGAGGAAAACATTCTGCTGCCCAGTCCATGGGGGGGTGCTCTATTCCTGGATCTCTCCCTTGATTTCTAGTGACAGCGCTCATTTTCAGCATTTTTTGCAGGCAGAATGAAGAAAGAGGTCCAGGTTGCCATGGACTAGGTACTGTGACTTTATATCCACATTCAAAGCAAGCTAAGGCACTAAGAACATTTTCCAGCTGTGGCAAATCTGAGGATGTTAATTCATCTAGAAATCTGAGTGTGTGCTCAGAAAAACTCATTCTGTAATAAATTTGTGTTATTGGCATCACATGACTTTTATTTTCTTTGAAGAAAGTGTACAGCCACGATCCTTTGTATTCCTCATCTAGGAATAGTTCCTAGTGGACACAATGGAGTTGTACTTCCCAAGAAATGGTAAAGGATTCCACACACACAGTGAGTCTTCCTTCCACATAAATGACTGATTATATGTGTATGACCTTTAGATGGATTTTAGTACTATTAGTGTTTACCATCTCTCAGTGGTACAGGTATTTTTTTACTTTTAAATATTTGTATACCTTGTTTCTGCTTTAATATTGCACATTTAATTGTGCAAGCTGCCTCTTTATATTCACTGTTCTTAGCTTTAATTGTTGGCTTTTAATTATGCAAGTTGCCTTGGGTCCTTTTTAAGGAGAAAGGTGTGCTATGTATGGTATGTATCAAGGAAGGAATATCGGGGTTGCATCGCTATCATGCCAAGCTTGCTTAGGAAGGTTTTACTTTTAGCTACTGCAAACACGTTGCATGCCGTGGAGAGTTTGGTTTTTATTTTTAAAAGAGATACACCTCTGAGTTGAACTGAACGAGGAAGAATCCCTTATTTCTTCCCTACAGCCAGGACCGAAATCGCCACGGAATCTGCAAGGCTTGAACAAGGGAGCTCTCCTCATTCCTCGTCTAGGAGAGAATCTCAGGGCTGTCTCTATGGTCAGTCAGTGGGTCGGTCGCTCTCTCTCTCGCTCGCTCTGGCTTCCGGTTGTCCATTTCCCGTGAGGTAGTTTCCGGTGGCCGACCCTCCGAGGCGGCGATCCCGCCCCTTGGCTTGTTGCCCCCGCCCCCTCCCTCCCTCCGCGGGCCGCTATATGATTGGCTGCAGGGACTTCCTTTCTCCCTTTTCCCTCCTTCGCGAGCGCAGGAGAGGCCGCCAAGATGGTGAGTTCTTCCGCGGCCTCGCCTGTCGCCTTGGGGGAGAGAGAGAGAGGGAGAGAAGCCTATTTTTTCCAATCCGCCTTCGCCTGCCGCCATCCTTCGCTCTCCAGCCTTTGGGGCGGCCGGTTCCCTTTCGGCGCAGTCCCCGGATTGGTTTGGGTGGATTATTGGGTGGGAAGAAAGAGTTCCAAGGACCATGCTCCCCGTCGGACTGTCGTCCCCCCTCCCCACCGCCACAAACCCCGTGGTTGTAAAGCACTCGTGCCTGATCTGTGCGCTGCAATGGGGTGATCTCCCAACCACCCCCTTTAAGTTATTTTCTTTTTAGCCAGTGGGGAAGAAAGAGTCGCCTAACTAACAGATGAGGCAGGACTCCAGCTCCCAGCCATCTCAGGGGTGAGGTGTGATGGGCGTTGTAGTGCCGCAGCATCTGGTAGGCCGTAGGTTCGGTTTGGTTTCTTTTCTCCCGGCGTGAGTATATTATGGGAGCGATGGAAAAACCGCAGGTGTTTGGATAAGATAGTAGGAGCGATCTCTCATGTTATTCCCCTTTGCTTTGCAGAATGACACGGTGACCATCAGAACGAGGAAGTTCATGACAAACAGGCTGCTTCAGCGGAAGCAGATGGTGAGAAGATGCTCTTGATGCTCCTTTTTAATTTGAATTATTGCCTGAGTGTTGGAAACTCAGCTTAATGCCTAGTTTGCCCTTGTTTGCACGCTGAGGATTACTTTTTGGATGTAATGAAAAAAATGGCCCTTTAACTTACAATGAAATGACTCTCTGCTTTATCTGTATCTGCTTATAGTGTCTGGTGCATTTGTAAACATGTCTTGATGAATGGATAGTAGTGGTTACTTGAAGATTACTTGGTGGAGGCCAAGTTTTCTCTAAGGTCATTGTTTTTAAATGATGCCATTGTGAAATCATTATGAGACTTGTGGACCGGGCTAGCAAATACAATTACTAGAACACTTTAATAAATCATATTTATAAGCTTTTTTTTTTGAAAAGTGTTCTAGATCTCTAGGAAGTGATTCCTCAAAATTTATCAGTCAACTATTTTTTGCAACACTACAGCTTAAATAGATGATCAACAAGAGCAAAATACAGTGGCTCTGGTTTGCCTCAAAAGAACTGGAGCTAGCCATAGTGACCATCATTTGTCCTAAGTTTAAGATTCTAAATCTGCTAAGAGCTGCAAGCAAAACAGTGTATCAACTGTGTTGAAATTGATTGCTGTAATATGCAGTTGTTGCAATGGACTGTTTCATGGCTGTATTTGAATGTTTGCACTACATCCCTTTTAATTCTTTGCCATGTCAGGGGGTTGGACTGGATGGCCCTTGAGGTCTCTTCCAACTCTATGATTCTGTGATTCATGGAAGTTCTACAAATAATGGGGCTTAAGAGTGAATTTCCCACTTACTTCGATTTGTATACACAGGTGCAGTTTGTGGAGAGTTTTGTTGTGTAAATTGATACACAAAGTAAGTGATCACCTTTCTCTCATGGAATGGGTGGCCGACCCCATCTTACACTGGCGGGCCTTCTATGTCTTCCTACTGCCCTTTTATTATCTCTTTTTCTTCCACAAAAGCAAAAACAAAAAGACATAACGGCTGTACAGTTTCCTTTGTGATATTAGGAGTCCTTCCTTTAGAAATCCTCAATTTTTGCAATGATGTGGCAGTTCAGTCCCTAGTATGTGTAGCGTAGTGGTTTGCAATCACACACAAATAACAACACAGTATTTGTGAAACAGTGGTATGCTTGTCAGTGTTTTGCTTTCACTGTATACAAAATATTTTAAATCATACAATGTGTTTGTGATCTTTTGTATGTAGGTGATTGATGTTCTTCATCCCGGAAAGGCCACTGTCCCCAAAACTGAAATCCGTGAAAAGTTGGCCAAAATGTACAAGACGACACCAGACGTCATTTTTGTCTTTGGCTTCAGGACCCATTTCGGTGGTGGAAAGACAACAGGTTTTGGCATGATCTATGATTCCCTGGACTACGCAAAGAAAAATGAACCAAAGCATAGATTAGCCAGGGTAAGCCTCTTGAGTTGCTTATATGGTACAAATTGACCATGTTCAAGCTATTTTGTTGTTAATATATTCAGTAAATGGACAGACTCCTTCAGAATTGCGGTACATTCCTGCTGAAGGGTTCTAATAAAGAGGCATGATGGTCCACTGTCAGCAATATTCTGGGCCTGGGTTTTCTGCATTGGCAGTGGGCTGAAACATGGTACAGTGGTGCCTCTACTTATGAATTTAATCCATTCTGAATTCATGCTCATCTAAAAAAATTAAATTAAACCAATTTAAAAAATGTAAGCAGAGCAGACCGCATCTAAAATTTGTAAGGCAGCAGTTAAAACGTCAATGGTTTTCCACTCTTAAGTCAAATTGCTCTTAAGTAGAGGTATCATTGTACTTGCCTCTTATCAGTTCCACAGTTCCTCAGCTATATACTTTTTAAAAAAATTAAAATGTGACTTTAAAAACTTAAGATTGGCTTTTACCTTGGTGAGCAAAAGCCAATTGTACATCTCCTTGTTACAAGTGGTACCTTGTATAAAGGAATCAATTTGTTCCAAATGAAATTATGTTAAGCAAATTTTCCTTTATACAAATTCTCATAGGAATGCATTGGAAACCGAGTGATCCCATTTTTATGTTTTATGGATTCTCCCCATAGGTGATTATGTTAAACAAATTTCCCCTATCCGGAATTTTTATGTTGTACAAATTTTATGTTATACAAGCTGTTTGTTATACAAGGGTCCACTGTAGTTCTGTACAAGTCCTATTGGCATAACATAGTATAAGTGGTGGGGTGGGAGGGTATTGGCCTGAGATTTGAGTGAGGTAGGTTCAGATTGTCACTGCGCTGATTGATGACTTTGACGAGTCATTATGTCTTGGGTTGATCTACTTCAAAATTGTCAGGAAGGTGCACCACATTTAGCTCATGGGAATGAAGGTGGATAAAATGTAACTAATAAGCAAGATAAATCTTGTCAAGTTGTTTAAGCTCATAACGTGTCTGAGAGCAAGCATAGTGGGATGGTTGGAGGGTCCCACTGGGATTTTAACAATGTGATTCAGATCCCCACTCCCCTTTGAAACTGAACAAGCGATCTTGGGCTAGTCGTATATGATACAAATGTAAAATAATTCAAACTGAATTCTCTTCTGTGGTTCAAGTGACAATGGCTGAAATCCTGTTGTGCCACTACACCGGAAGCATTGACTTTTCCTCAAGAAATCCCTGTAGACATTATGTGCTGCACACCAAGTTGTGTGATTCAGTATGCAACACATAATGTCTACAGAGATTTTTACACTTCAGACATTTTACCGTCAAAGCATGTGGGTTTTGCATAGCAACGCAACAGGCTTCCAGTCACTAGTTACTATATTTTATAAGCTTGTAAATTTTGTGTGAAATGGGATAATCTGTGTATCTACTTGGATCACTGTTGCTAGTTCCAGCTCAAGAGTGGATACATTGAATTAACTGAATAGTAAGTCAACACTTAGGTAAAACCCACTGAGCCAATGGGTGAACTTTAGTTGGGACTAGCATTAAGATACTGATCTTGGAGTTTAGGGGCAATACATAGCATTCTAAATGCAATATAAATGTTATGTATCTATATTTAGTGGAATTGTTGTCTGTGATGATGGTAAATCATCCCCTTATCCGAATACTAATGTGAAATTAGAATTCTCAAGGTTTTAGAAGAACTGCTAGTGCTGTTGTCTTCATTGCATTAACTCTGTGTATCTTTTATTAGCATGGGTTGTATGAAAAGAAAAAGACTTCAAGGAAACAGCGTAAAGAGCGTAAGAACAGGATGAAGAAGGTCAGGGGCACAGCTAAAGCAAACGTTGGGGCTGGCAAGAAGGTAAGGTCAACAATTTCAGAATTCACTAATGCAGTCACTGTTGTAAACATGTTACATATTTCATTGGCAAAATAACTTTTCTATTATTTTTCCCTCCACATCCAATTCTTCTGGATCATAGAAGGTAACTCTCAAGCACAGAGTAGTTGTTAGCCCCCCTAATAGTTCTGTGTTGTCCACTGTGTTGCTAATTCATAGGTAACGAAAATAGAAAGAGAACACTATCTGGTCTCCACCGTCTTCATCTAAAGATGGAGAATTCTGGAACTAGTCTCTTAACCCTCTTTTCCTTGCATAGCTACAGTCTTTCTCCTTTCTGTAAATTAACCTCACCTTATCCTTCAAGTATTTACATACCAATGACATACAAATCTGCAAAGAGATTTGAAAATGAGGTGGTTTTGCAGGCGAAACACTCACTCATTGGTATTGATTGGACCTGAAGATACTGAGTGCATTCTCACTGAAGGTGGCTGTTACTCAGTAAATAATGCTGCAAAAAGACTGACGCTGGGGAGGTACTTGTAACATAAGCATGGTTAAGGACCAGCTTTTGAGCATTTCGGTTCTTTTAGAAATACTGTATAGTGAAGTTTCTAATTAGATGTCTCTGAATTGCTTTTTGTAAGCTCTCCCTTTTGATTAGTAGTAACATTTTGCTTTCACCTCTCTTTTCTACTTTCTTGGAATTCTGTTGATCAGAAATGAAGTGTCTAGCAGGTACAAAGAATAAGCATGGACGTGATTGCATGAATTATGCATCACTTGCTTGATTCCTAATGCCCTCTGGCTTTGTCTGTGTGCTTTTTGCCCTGCCTTCGTATACATCTGGTTTTAAATACACAGTACCTGTGCCACTGATTTAGGCTTGTTTGACTTAATTAGAAAAGTAGAAACACAAGAAACTGGTACATCCAATGGTATCAGAAATCAGAATTAGGTCTCAAGAGGTAATAAAATATAGTCTTTATTCTGGTTTGAAAATGCTCTTACGTATTTCAGTACACAGCTTTCTTCAGAAGCTATGTATAAAAACAAATAAGTTTATAAAAAAATAAATGCTTTTATTTGTAGCTCCTCAAGGCTGTGTACTGAAATGTTTTGAGCATTTTCAGACCAGAAGACTATTGACCTTTTTGTACATCCTGAGGCCTAGTATGTCATTCCAATATTTGATTAAAATGTAACTTCTTAAAAGTCTTAAAAGTTGATGAATGGACTTCATTTGAGGATACAAGTGTGGTCCTAAATCTCACCATTTAAGTTGCATTTTCCTGCAGCAGTCTCCTAAAAAGCATAGCAAACATCCATATCTAAGGACTAAATCTACTGCTTGCTCTGTATAGAGTAGAGCCATTAAAATTAATGGGATTTGGTAGTTATAACTACCAAGTCCCATTCATTTTATGACTTCCACTCTAAATAGAGTTCAATTCTGTAGCAATAGTTATCCATAAAATATCATTTGAAGGACTCAAAAGGAATAATACTAAAAGCACTAGCGACTGAAAGCCTAGATAAGTGTTCTGTTATTTAAGAAGGGCAAGGGGTTATTCCGCTTTTCCTTCTTAATGTAAACGGCAAACAGAGCTGGGCATGAAACACTGAGTCATGTTGTCTAAATCATCGTCATGGTACCCCAGGTCCTGCGTGTTCACTTTCCCCGCCTTATCCCTTGCCAGCTCCTTCCTTCCTTGTGGCGTGATCTTCCATTCCAGCAGGAGCACAGACTTCCTTTCTTCGGCTCCGCCAGCAGCTGCCCACTCACAGGCTGCACTACAGGAATTGCTGCTCCTCATCATTTCAGTGGGCAGCTGCTGGAGGAGGCGGAGAAGGGAAGTCCTGCTGGAATGGAAGATCACAGGGAAGGAGCAGCACACAGCAGCAAGTCAATGAGGGGGTTGGCATGGGGGTGGGAAAAGTGAATGCGCTGAAGATTTAGATGACACGGCACAAAGTGCTTTGTACCCATCTCGAGTGGCAAATTATATACAATATCGATTCTTAGCATTTTTATTAATTCTGTGGAGAGAGAGAGAGAGAGATCTAGTTAGTATCCATGTAACTCTTGTCAAAGAACACTTGAATTATCCACTGGCCTAGTCAGGTTATATGTGGTGTATTCAGTGGTTCTCAACCTGCGTGTCCCCAGATGTTTCTGGACTGCAACTCCCAGAAATATCTTCCAGCACAGCGAGTGGTGGAGGCTTCTGGGAGTTGCAGTCCAGGAATATCTGGGGACCCACAGGTTGAGAACCACTGACTTTGGAACTTCCCATAGCAATAAGATTGTTTTTCTTTACATTGAGTGAATAAGGAACAAGAGAGTCTCCATGTTCGTTGGCAGTCGTAGGACAGGAGGTAGCATCTGGTTGGATACCTGACACCATTAGACCAGTTTTGAGATCCATAGAGGGCTTCCTCCGTAACCTATGACTGTTGCATTTGTTCATGGGGAACAACTTGGAACATTCTTAAGGAATATCGGTTCAGTGATGTATACTAATTTTAAAAGTGAGCACGCTGACCTGTCTCTTCAGCAGAAGTGGGCCAGCTGGATAAATCTAGGGGCCAGTTCCTCTGCTGAGAAGTCCATTGAATGCCACTGAATGGTGGTAACAGAAGAGAGGAGAGTATAACTTTCAGTGCAATGAAAATAGCATTTCCCCTCCTTTAAATGAGAATTGTTTTTTGGAAGCAAGTGCGCCTTGTTTGAAGCAGCAAAAATGTACTTGTTTTAACCTGCAAAAATGCATTTTAAACTTCTGGCCCCACATTTGGGCAGTGTGGGCCTTATATACTACACACCTTTTCAGTAAAGGATGAAAACAGATGGAGGAGTGATCATAATACTTTTAATCTGCTCCAGCTTTAGCTGTGTTCTGGTGTCAAATCTGTTTAGCAAATGTAGCAGAAATAAAGGGGAATTTAATTGTAGTGTGCACTATTATATATATGCATTGTTTCCCTGTCATTGATGGATGTTTCCCTTCTAGTTTACAAACTAGGGAGGGAAACAATATTAGATTATACAACTATACTACTGTACACATAGTGATCTTATTTGATTTCAGAAGCTAAGCAGGGCCATATATGTTTAGCTTTTAGATTAGAGAACACAAGCTGAAAATAGGACTAGGGAGGAATTCTGTCTGAAAGTATCAAAAACTATTACTTATTAGCAAGATGGATAAAAACAATAGTGTTTTTAAAAAATCAAATTGATTTAAATCACAATTTAAATCAATTATTTAATCCAAACCATCAAAAATCTGATTTTCAATTTAAATTGTTACTAAAATCACAATTTAAATTTAAAGTAATCTGATCTTTAAAATTATCTACCAGCCATCCTTGTCAAAGCTGACAGCATGGGATGGCTGAGTTTTGCTTTGACTCAGAATAAGGCAGCTTCCTGTGCTGGTGTGTAAAATTAGGCAGGAGTTTTGCCCTTACCCTGTCCTAAGTCGGGCCTTATTTACTCCTTACTCCTAGCCAGTTTATGTCTGTACAAGTTCATTTGTTGTGCTCTGTTATAGTGCTCTCTTGCAGGTTGTCCATCCCGTCACTCTCTAATTTGTCTCAAACACCTGGATTGCGGATGAATCTTTAAAAAGCAGGCTTTGGCGAAATGTTTGGACTTGCACATTGTTTCAGGGGTGCAAAAAATTGCAGTTTGTGTTCAGTCTTGACAACTTGCTGCTGAAGCTGTTCACTTGACACGCCTTCCCTCAAGCAGCCTAACATGTTTTGCTTACCCTCAACACGGTCCTGCAAGGTCATGATTTCCTTCCTCCTCCCCAGTCCTTTGTTCCACCGCTGCACAGCTAGTCTGTTGTGCCACAAATGTGGATCTTAACATGCCTGGGACCAGAAGTTTGCTTAAGATTCAGGGTGTAGCTTTCTGTTTCCTAAAATCAGATCACGGACTTTGCAAGGTATTCCCTTTGGCATTAGGTGGCATCTGCCATCGTGGCAGTCATGAGTTTGTATTACTTAATGCAGTATTTCTCTCTTGCAAAAGCAAGGTCAATCTGTATATACAAACATATACTGACAAGACTCTTTTCTTCTTCTTACAGTGAGCCAGCCAAAGGACTTAACAGGTACATGAGCCTTAATTGTTACTATTCTGTGACCTGCTTCCTGCATTCTGCTCTTTGCACGCACTAAGTATAGATATGAGGTTCCTTCTAAAATCTGCCTGTCAAATACTTGATAATTAAATGCAAAAGTGTGCTGCTCATACACACGCTCATGGTGCTTATACAGGCTACACCTCCCCCCACCTACACCCCTCCCCCAAGCTAGGTACTCAATTTATCAACATTGGAAGGCTGGGTGAACCTGGAGCCAGCAACCAGGGATTTAACCTAGGTTGTGAGCAGAGTTTTGACTGCAGTACTGCAGTATAACCATTGCGTTATGAGGCTCATAATTCTTTTCCTCATACTTTTTTTTTCATCTGGTTTTGACACCTGCCACAGTAATTACCTAAAATATCTGCAATGAGGAAGTGTTCTTGCCTTAAGGCTATTGTAAAGCAGTGTTTTGTTTTGGCATTTCTTACATGTTCAGTTTGTGCCATTTGGTTAATGTGGGGTTTAGTAACCTGGACTTTTAATCTAGGCCTTGGAAGTGAGTCATCTAACACCCTGCCTGCTTCCAATACCATAATATATTTGTTTTACCTTCAGGCAGGTGGAAGAATTATTGAAAAGGGAAGGGGGGGGGGAAACAGGCAAAATCAAAATACACCTTAAGGCGTCTGCAGGCCTCCAGGGAAGGGGTGTCTAGTTGAGAGTTCGAATAGAGTTAAGGTCTTAATGACAAAGGACTGTGGGAGTTGTGGTCCAAAATATCTAGAGGGCTGATGTTTGGACACCACTGCTCTAGAGTACTCTTTCTTATATGCTTGGCAGTGCAAAGTTATGTCAGAGAGAATCCATGACACCACACCCAAAGGGCTGCTGCTTTATTGCAGCAAGGGCAGGGTATGGCAAATTCATTGGTTCCTCCTCCATTTCCTCTTATGAGAGAAACTGATGTACTAACCCTTAGTTGTTGTAGTTGTGATACAGAAATGTGGTGTCCGCGAGGGATCAGGGTGGTTAAGACCTTGAAAATCCTCCCACGTCCCTAAAATACAGTGCTGCGGACCTATTGGTGATGAAACATCTATGGCTATGGGTTTTCTTTTGGAAATTCTGGCCAGGTTCTGTTTCACTCTTCCTCCTCCTCTAGTGTTTGTAGTAGCTTCTCGCCCTGCTAGGCACTAGTTGAAGCATTGCAACATTAATTTAGGAAGGTTTTTTTGCGGGGGTGGGTGGGTTGTTTGTTTAGCTTTGTAAGAAAAAAAATGGTGCTTAGTCCTAAAACTGACATTTTCCCTCTTTCTTTTACAGAATAACTAAATTACCCTGCCATAAGAATATATGAAGATTGTACTGTTTTACCAGTAGCTTTTCAAATAAATTCTATAAAAACAGCAATCTTGTTCCTTTATTTTTTTCCCTTGACTTAATATGCACATGTGTCTGTATGTCTCCCAAAATGTAAACAAAACAAAACCTCTCAACACTGATTTACCTTCTACTTGATATGTCTCGCCCTGGAGTTAGTCTGCTTTTTATGTTGGCCTTACAAAAGACTCGGTAGCCTACAGCCAGATAATTTCTGATCATCACTGTCTGCCTGCTTCAGCAATTGTGCAAATCACATCTGGCAGAAACTCCCTACTATGGTGTGGGCTGCTTCTCAGCCCACTCTGGGTTTTTTTATTATTTTATTTTACTTTTTTGGATTAAATCAAGGAAAGGGGAACGAGTCAAGAGAAGAGGGGAAGACAGAAGGGAGGGAATAAGGCAGAAAAATGGGGCGAAGGGAGAAGAGTACAGTCACATTCTTTGTTACATTTCTACTTGCCATAAGTGTATTGCTTATATTATCCTGTTTTTTACTATTAAATCTTGACTAACCTTAGCACATTTGTCCTCCAGCCTGCCAGTGGCACTGCAAACTGCCCCTTTGCCCTGCAGCAGTGCCATGTACTTTGTTCAGATCTTCTGAAAAAGGGATAAGTGATTTTGTGCCTCTGTATATGGTGAGATGCTCTTAGGAGAGGGGGAGGAATTCTGTGGAGATGGGTTTTCACCTGCCACAGGTAAACAGCAGTCTTGGGAAATGGCTTGAAGATAAGAGCTGATGTAGGTGCGGGTGCCTGTCAGATGGGAACCTACATGTTCCATTAGCCCCTTTGTGGTGAAAACACAGGAAGCTTCTCTAATGTTCCTTAGTGGAAGCAGCAACGGTGAGCAGTCTTCCCCAAACAGCAAGAGAGTGGCCAGTGCATTCTAGGCGTCATACTCAAATCATGCTAGACAGAGGAGAAGAAACATCACGGGGAGGGGGAACAGTTCAGCCTGTTTGGCATTTTCTTTGCCACGCAAGCCAACTTGAGTGTTCTGCAGGTGACTGGGTCTTTCTGCTTCACATTCAGGCCTTCCTTAGCCCATGATTTTCTATTAACAGGGGTTCTTGAAAGCAGGAAAAAATGAAACCACTGGCATGCATGGAATATTGTGTGTTCTTAGTAATGAAGCGGAGCAGTAACAGCATTAGCAAAGCAGTCCGTTTAGTTGCCTCATAAGTTCTCACTTCTTAACATCATCCTTTGAAATTGCTTCCCAGTTGATGGTTCTGATCTGATAATGATGCCTCTGGGGCCCAATTATTAGGAAAATGGCAATTAGGCCATCTCACCAAAGCTTCCCACTGTGTTACCTCTGAAGTTCCTCAACCTCATTTGTGCTAACAAATTAACTTTTTTTTTGGGTGGGGGTGAGGGGGAGATTTTATGCTGAGAAGGAAATGGTACAAAGGTTAAACAGTATGTATTTGAAAAGCTCTATGACCTATGGCCATGTATCACTTGGTTGTGAACTTGTGGCTATAGATGGAGGACTTTAAGTTGATGAAATGAATTCGAGTTGCACCTTAGGTTTTCCGTTATGAAATCTTGTGGGGTTAGTATTTTTCTATGCACTTGATTTAGGAAAGTTTCCAACTTTTGCACTGATTGGACTGTAAATTAGAAACAGGGAAATGTTATATTTCCCCATGCCTGCATCCTGGTATAGGCTTTTGGCTTTAAATTTAGGTAAGTAATGTCCTGGGGATAAGGTGAGGTTTCTCAAATATACGGGTCCAACAGCAAATTAGATTTCTATTCCTGTTATTCCACTATAACGGATGAAAACCAAAGCACACAGCGAAAAATGCAACAGTGAATAAGAACAAAGTGGACCATAAGAAAATTAGCCTTAATGGTTTCTGTAAAATGAAAAAGTGTTCTGAGTGGGGTAATGCCTTCTGAAAAATAAAGTGCCGAGCAGTAACTACGGTAGAAAGGAGTTTCATGCAGAGGGCAGACAGCCTTTTAGATAGATGGCTGTCCAAATATTTTTTTTTTGTTTGAACACTTTATACAAGATTTTCTTGGTATAAAATTTGGACAGTTGAGCTATGGAAACCTGGTGCATAATGAAGTGTGCATAACAAGAGCAATAGAATTTTGGGGAGTGTAATGCAAACCTGTGTACACACACTTCCTGCAGACACTGGCACTTGATTTTCAAACCTAGCCATATACATAGTTCTTGAAACAGAATGTAGTGCTGCTCAGTAGTGCTGCTGAGTTCCCAGGAGTTGGAGTAAGAAGAGATGCCCTCCATCACCATTTAATCATGGCCAGGTGTTATCAATTGCTTCATTTACCTTTTAACTATTACAGCAAATCCTCCAAGCAAGTTAACCTGTTGCAATGAATTCTCGAAGGCTTTCACAGCCCAGATCTGATAGTTGTGAGTTTTTCAGGCTGTTTGGCTATGTTCTGGAAGCTTTTCTTCCTGATGTTTTCCAAAATCTGTGGCTGGCATCTTCAGAGGGCAAGGAGCTGCGAGCCAGAATCTTCCAGAACGCGGCCAAACAGCCCAAAAAACTCACAACAATTAACCTGTTACCTCCAGCTGTCCACTGCATTGTGGGGATGAGAGACCATTGCCCTAGGAATGGGTATTTTGTTTCAGAGTCAGTAGGTTATGAGATAAACCACGAGAGCCCAGGTGGTGCTCAGAACCATCTGCCAGTACGGAGCTGAGCTGCAATGAGGAAGCACACTGTGACGTCATCTTTCCTCTGTGGGTGCTGGTTAATCAGGAGCTGTGCAGGGACAGGCATCCCACTTCTCTGTCTGATTGGCCAGCACCACAAAGGAGGAAAGATGATGTCACAGCGTGCGTCTTCATTGCAGTTTAACCCGCGCAAGCCCAGAGAAAATTAAAGCAATTGGCTCTGCATGTATCAGACAGTTCCGAGCACCACATGGGCTCACATGGTTCGTTTGGTAACCTACTGGTTCTGAAACTAAATGCCCAACCCACTGAGTGAGAGTAAAGGTTTGGATCGGAGCAGCTCCCTTTTCTGGTGCTAGACCAGGGGTGTCCAAACTTTTTGCAAGGAGGACCAGATTTGGCGAGGTGAAAATGTGAGGGGGCCGACCATTCAGCTGCATTTGGCCCCCGGGCCGGACTTTGGACACATCTCTATAACATGTAAAGAGGCAGGGAGGACGCTGCAGCAGAGGAGCCGGGGGGGGGGGGTAGGCTGGGCAGGTGGCTGGGGGGGATGGACAGAGGCAGGGAGGGCAGGCAAACCATAAAACTGCAATCTGGCATCTCCATCTGGTATGGGGAGGGGCCAGCTGGCAGAGATGCATGACAGGCTGAGCTGGTGGGGAGAAAAGGCTGCGGGCCACTTGAAATTTGAAAACGGGCCGCATTTGGTCCCCAGGCCTGACTTTGGACAGGCCTGTGCTAGACCAAATGAAGCCCAATGAAGCCTTTTGTAGTCCAAAAATGCAAGAAAACAGTACATTAGGGGTGGGGAGAGAGAGAGATAAATCAGAGGTACATGGGCATTAACAGTACTTCAAAGTTCACATCCTCAATATTTGATCACCATATCCTCTCCTGTTCAATTTATCAGCAGGAAGCAGAGAAACAAGATATTGTGACGAGATTAAAAGCCGTTTTCCCCAAAGCACAGAGGGAAAATCAAAATAAACACACACTAAGGACAAGAAATACAGTCAGCTACTTCAAGCTCCCAGGAGGCTTCATTCTCCTCTACCATTTTGATGGCCCCAGTCCCATAGGATAGGCAGCCATCCCAGCTGGCGGCAGGCAGGCAGGCACTCCAGGGGGGAAAAAAGAAAGGAAAAGAAATCCTCCCCCTATTAATAAACGCCAGAAAGCAAGGAATCCAAAAGGGTGGGTGTCAGTTGTAACCCTAATCCATGAATATTGTTTGGAACTTTGAAAGTAACCTGAATTAGCATACTCCAGTGGGATAGCTTGTGGGTGGAGCCAACATGTATTTATATATTTTAATGTATTTTAGTGTATTTAAGGGTTTCAACTGCTTTTAATTGCTAATTCGTTTTTTTAATGGTTTAATCAATTGTTTTAATTTTGAATTGTTAAGCCACCCAGAGACCTTTGGGTGGTGGATGGCATATTTGTTGTATTAAATAAATAAATAAATAAATAAATAAATATCTTTACAGCCCTCCAGGAATTAGCTAGGGACATGTCAGAATTTAGATTGGGGATAGAGTTAGTTAGATAGGGCCTGAGTGATGTATAGATAGTAATTGGGACTGATAGGATTGAGTCAAATGTTAGATAAGGCTTATATACAGTGGACCCTCGTATAACAAACGGTTTGTATAACAAAATCTGTACAACATAAAAAATTCCAGAGATAGGGGAAATTTGCTTAACGGAATCGTCTATGGGGCGAATCTGTACAATATAAAAATGGTCAAAATTAGGGATTACTGTTTTCAATGCATTCCTATGGGAAATTTGTATAAAGGAAAATTTGCTTAAAATAATTTTATTTGGAACAAATTAATTCCTTTATACAAGGTACCACTGTATTTTAAACGTGACTGAAGTTAACACCAGAATTGCTGGATGTACTTAACATTTATGTTACAATAAAGTATTGTTTATTTATAAAATAATAAAACTTGTGTGACTCCATAATTTTGGAAATACACTCAGTCCAAATGATGATTAGTTTAAATGCTGACAGCGTAAATACCCGTGCATGTAGCAGTGGAAAATGAAGGAACAAATAAAATGAAACATTGATCTGTAACAGAGAAATAGCAGCAGCAGGTCAGCAGGGAACATGAGGATCTAGATCCAAAACAAGAGGTCAGCTGGGTTGCTCCTGCCGCAACAGGGAACAAGTCCCTGAGCAGGCAAAGAGCAGCCATTCCAGTTTTCCAGGGCCTTTTCAAGATTCAAACTCTCCACCTCCCCACTTCCAGGATGTCCTCTGAACCCTAATTGGCAGCCAACCACTCTTAATGCCAAGCCTAACAATGCCCTTTGTTAGAACAATCTCAAAACCTAATGAACTTCAAGATCTGGGTTGCTTTCATGGAGAACAAGGCAAGTGAGCTTGCAGAATTCTGCCTTGGTTAAATGAAAAAATTAACAATTAGAGGGTTACAGAATGAAACTACTCTACTGCTGAAAAAAAATTCCATATGGTGTGCTTAACAGTACTTTATACAAAATAATATGAATCTTAATGCAATTAAACACATTAAATGTCTCTACCATGAAGCATACAATTGTTTACAACTCCACCACCACACAGTATATAGCAGGGCTGTCCAACTTTGAACAGGCTGAGGTCTACTTCTTGTGGCCCAAAGTTCCTGAGGGCTACTACACTAATACCTCTACTTACGAATGTTATCCATTCCAAATCACATGCTCGCAAGCAAAAAAAATTGTAAGTAGAGCAGCGGTTTCCCATAGGAGTGCATTGAAATCCATTACCTCCAGAACGGATTAATTGATTTTCAATGCATTCCTACAGGAAGGCTGATCATGCATACACCCTGCTCGATCATTTGGCCAGCGGGGGTTGCAGGGGATCACACCATGGACCTTGAACTGCCCCGCCCGGCTGAGACAGTGGGCTGGCAGGTCCAGAACTTTGCAGTGGTGGTCCTTGGGATGGGGGAGGGAGGAGTGGAGAACTTATACTCTCCCTTTTTTTAATTGGTGACCGGCAGGCTACTTTTGAACCCTTCGCGGGCTACTGGTAGCCTGTGGTCTACCTGTTGGGCAGGCCTGGTATATAGCAAATAGTACAGAACACTGTAAAGTCTAATATACATGCCGGCCAGCACATATATCATATACAGTACAATATTAGGAATCCAAAATCTAATATATGTATTGGTGGATGTGTATTCTACACTTGACAGTTAGTTTTGGGAGAGGTAGTTGTGTTAGTCTGTGTAAGAATTCCAGAAAAATATCAAAAACGAAAACAAAACAAAAAATGTGACACCTTACATACTATTATATTTTAATTTAAGCTTTCATGGGTCAGATCCACTTCTTTGGACATATAGTAGCAGACTGAGATGTTCAATGTAATGTACAATGGAATTTAAGTTTCATACCAAATACACTTTACAGTTATTCTGTACTCTTTGCTATGTATGGGATGGTGGTGGAGTTGTAAACAATTACATTCTTCATGTTAGACACATTTAGTGTATTTATTACATTGAGTGTTACATTGTTGTATATACTGTTAAGCACACCATACTGATCCCTCCGCAGCAGTATAAGTTAAATAAATAGGAAAATTGCTTTCACATGTTCCAGCTGGCGCTAGAGGGCACTGCCGTCACAGTAGCAGCTTAAATCAAGGCTGTAATACCCAGTTGTAAAGGTTCCTCAAAGCCAAAGTTATACTGTAAATGGCACATTTCTTCCAGTAACATAAAACTATCATCTTGCTTAACATCAGAAATAAGGGGAAATTACTTGTTTCTCTGTTTTCCTTCAAACTCAGTATCTTAATGTTTCATGTACCTCTTGGTATTAGCTATTTGAATATATATTGAAGCAAACCAGCAGATATGATGCAAAACCATGCATTTTAAGCTGTTCACTCAAAATGTATAATGCTTATTTGTTCACACATCTTTCTCTATATAGTGTAATGAGCAGATTTTGCCATGCTTCCAATCACTGCACAAGGGTAATGATCTACAGCAGGAGTGCCCAAACGTTTTGTAAGGAGGGCCAGATTTGGTGGCTGAGAATGTGTCAGGGGCCGGTTGCTGCCTGCCCCTGCCACCCCACTGCAAGCCCCACCCACTGACCCCTTGCAACCCCACCTACAGGAAGGAAGGCGGGGACCAAGGGAGGGAGGGAGGAAGGTGGAAACCAAGAGAGGAAGGACGGAAGGTGAGGAACAAGGAAGGGAGGAATGAAGGAAGGTGGGGACCAAGGGAGGGAGGAAGGAAGGAAGGTGGGGACCAAAGGAAGCACAGGGAGCCGTGGCCACAGGTCGCCCCTTGGAAGAGCTGATCTGTGCGACCTTGCACCCCCCCAAGCTCCCCATTGGTGGCGACGGCTCACCCGCCAGCCAACCCCAAAGCTCCTTGGCAGTGGCAGAGGCCCACTGGCCTACCCACCCCCACACATTCCCCTGCGATGCCGGTGGTGGCAGACCGCCTAGCAGCCCAAGCTTCCCAGTGGTGCCGGTGGCGTGGCCCGCCCGATCACTGCCCCGTGCGTGCGCCCAACCTCACAATGTTCCCGGCTCTGCCGGTGGGGGCAGCCCGCCCTCGCGGCGCGCTTCACAAGGTTCCCAGCGGTGCCGGTGGTGGCGGCCCATGTGTGCACCACCCCCGTGCACGCGCCCAGCCTCACATGGTTGCCGGCGGTGCCGGTGGCAGCAGCCCACGCGATGGCTGGCCGGGCGGCCTGCCCAGCCCCACAAGCTTCCCTGCGGTGTTAGTGGTGTTGGCCCGCCCCCTCGCCCACCCACCCAGCCCCACAAGCTTCTGGTCACCGGCCGGCCGGCCGGCCCACCCAGCCCTTCAAGCTTCCCGGCAGTTACTGGAGGATTTTTTTTTTTAAAAAAATATGGGGCGGAGGGGGAGGGAGGGGCGGGCCAGCCAGCCACGGGCCACTCAGAATGGCCTGACGGGCCAGATTTGGCCCCCGGGCTGGACTTTGGGCAGGCCTGATCTACAGTATTATCAGTGAGGAAAGTGGAAGAACTATTTGGTTTTTAGAAGAATTTTGCATAAAGCCTAGGAACAGGGTACGGCACAAACAACATACAGCTTTTCACACACACATCTTCAGCCAAACCAATCAGGAGTAGATGTGAAGCCATCTGTATCAAAACTGTTTCAAACTATAGAGACTGAATTGATAAAAACAGTAGTGAAAATATCTCAACGATACAGAAAATGAAATAAAGCCACATAAACTGGAAATGCTCAAAATACACTCCCTTACAAAGAAAGGGTCAAAGACTGAAATAACTAGGGAGCTATAACATTCATTTCCCCTGCAAGCAAAATGATGCTCAAGATTTTACAACAAAGACTTTTTCCTTATAAGGAAATGCCTGGTTCTGAGCTGGATTCAGAAAAGGAAGAGGCATTAGAGATCATATCACAAGTACATTCTGGCTGTAAAAGAGTGCCAAAGAATTCTAGGGTTTATATCAGTGGTGGTGAAACTTTTAGAGACTGGGTGCCCAAACTGCTGTTCAAAACCCATTAATTTTTAGCAAAGTGCGTACAGGTGGTCGTGAAGGGGCGATGTTGGGTGCCCACAGAAAGGGCTCCGAGTGCCACCTTTGGCACCCATGCCATAGGTTCGCCAACACTGGTTTATATAGATTATGGTCAAACTTTGACTAGTTAGATTGTGAAAAGCTGCAGATCATTTCAAAATATATGGGTATGTTATGGCATTTGATTCTAGACCCTGGGCAAGAGCACAGAATTAGGGTAGTTTATGGAGAAATATATTTGTTTCCAGTTGGCAAAACTATCAGAGGAAGTTACATTTTATTCTCCCTATTTATTAAATCTATATGAATAAAACATCTCAAAGGGGGAAAATAAACTGGATTAGATTTAGATATAGTTATCCAGCACTGGCTATCCACTATTGGTTAGAGGTATCTGGGAACTTTAGCCTCAAACAATGTTTCTCCAAGTTCGGGGGTGGGGAGAGGAGTCCTGATTGTTATTTGTAGTAGGTTGCCATTAGATGGGTGATCTAAGTCTGATAAATAAATAAGTAATTATGGTGAATAGTAATAGCAAAAAAGGAATTGAACAACACCTTTCTTGAGTACCAGTTCCTTTGAGAAAGAATCTAGCTCTTTTTTTCTGAAATGAACCAGGGTTTAGTTGTCTCCAAACAGGTGCAGAAGGCTTATCACTTTTGACAAAATTATTTTCTTTTTAAAAACAGTGCAGTCCTCTGCATGTCTACCAAAATGGAAGCACCATTGAATTTGACAGAACTCATTACTACGGAAATAGATCCATCTATCCATCCATTTTCTTTTCTATCCAATTTTTCGAAATGGGTCCCAGCAAGGCTTAAAATGACTAAAAGATGCAAACAACCCAAACTGCTATAAATTATCATGATGACATACAATTCACCACACATTTAAAAAAATAGCTTTTAATGCCTCCCTAACTCATTTCTTAAAAGGGATTACATTTCCAAATTCGTTCTTAAAAAGTAAGGGGTTTTTTTGGTCTGCCCAAAATAAGAAAGCAGGGAAAGCTAGAATTTTATCTGGTTTGGAAGGAAATTATTTAGCAAGGAAGCAGTCACCTAAATTCCCACTCTGTTGTCCTCACCAACATTCTTGAGAGGTGGTGGGACCAAAATAAGGCCTTTATTTGAATATCTCAAAAGCTAAGAAAGGTTATGTGGGAAGGCACAGCACTTTAAATAGGTTGGAGCCAAGCCATGAAGGAATTTAGAAGTCATAATCAGCAATAGAAAGAGGCTGGCAAAAAGGAAAGGCATTGCACTAAGGAAGTCATATAGTCTCCACAACCGGCAAAGATAGGACTTCAGAATGTTTGAACTCCAGGTCCCACAATCTGGCAAGCAGAATCCTGGTAGACATCCAAAAAACACGTTCGCAGAGCAGCTGGCCTTAACTACACGTGTGTCTCTTTTTTCAAAACACCTTGGATCAGAAATGTTCCATCAGAGCCAAGACCTACATAGAAATGAAGTTGAAAAAAGAGAAGTAATAATTATTTTGTATTATACTGATTTTAAGAAGTACGGTAATTCTTGCACCAACAGTTTGACAGGTCCATCTATCAACCACACAGTAATATCATTATACAAATAAAGGTCACTCTGGAGGAGGGTCTAAATTTGAACTTTATTCCATCAGATGAGCTCTAATTTCCATGGAATTCAAGAGTCTTTGTGTTATGATTTACCCAACATCAGTGATTGATTGTTTGACTGATTTATTTGAAACATCTATCTATCTATCTATCTATCTATCTATCTATCTATCTATCTATCTATCTATCTATCTATCTATCTATCTATCTATCTATCTATCTATCTATCTATCTATCTATCTAATAATAATAAATTCAATGATACCTCCTATGTCTGAAGTTAAAAATGCTCGAGGCGGATGTTGCTGTGGCTAGGTTTGGGTGTTTCTCTATGGTTTTTTTTTAAAAATGCAGCCCAAATAAGGATAAGCCTTTCATAACTTGCATTTTTAAAAAAAAACACATGCTGCGTTTTGCAGGCTTCATGCTGTGATGATACTTTGGGTAACCCTTTTTTCCCCTGTGGGAGGTGTGGCAATTATGTGGAAGGTATTGATGAATTGAAGGCTTTTAATGCTGTGCCTGCTGTGTGTTGAAGACACCTTTGTATCTCCTGCTGACCTTGCTGCATCTGTCATCTGCAGACGCTGCAGTATAAGCAATAGCTGCTTGCTTCTGGCTTCTTTGTTAAGGCTGGCCCTTCTGACAGCCTCAGAATGTTGCAGTGTTCATGTTTAACTATTTTTAATAGATTGCTTTTAAATATCATATCTTCTTTTCAAATAAAAGAGAGACTAGTGCGGCCTGCAGGTGATTTGCAGTCTGCCAAGGCCTTTTGTTTGACCTGAGACTGGCTGCCTATCAGCCTATAATATATAGAATAGAATAGAATAGAATAGAATAGAATAGAATAGAAACTGTAAAATGGGTACCTGCAATTCTTGAAGCCTCCAGACTAGACATGACTGTCCACTTTAAAATTATTCCACACAACAAGCCTTTTAATGGTCTCAAACAATCCTTTTAAAAATTGGAAGTCACCATTCAGTTACTTCTGATTTTTGAAAAGAGAAATGGGGGTGGTGAAAGAAGTGTGGTTAAAGATAGAGTAAAATTGTGGCTGCCAGTGTAATCTCATTTCAAGGAGACACATTGAAATCAACAGGAATTAACAATTCAAGACAAAAATAGATGTAAGCCTATAACCGTTATATATCGAATTAGTTAAATATAATCTAAGCTGTTTTATTAAATGAAGAATTAAATTTTTAGGACTGGGAATATTGCTAATACAATACAACTAGCTAATACAATATTTTAATCTACTATATGTCTCTTGTGTACTGGATGAAGACAGAGATAAACAGAGATGAACATGATATTGATGGAAAAACATTAGAATATTAATGGTAAAATATTTAGCAAATTGTTTAAGATGAAAAGAGAATCATGAAACAACTTGGCCGATCTATTGGGAAAAAAACTTTTGATATATGTAGCATGGCAGGAGATAAGCAATGTATCTGTTTTTACTTTGTTTAAAATAAAATAGTAAAAACATTTGCATTCATTTCAGTTGGCCCATTGTGGAGCAGCATTTCTGTGGCTGATTGTCTCGTCAATATTTAGCACTAGAGATGGGCACGACCAGAAAAAATGACGTTTCGAGTTGTCGTTTGTCAAGACGGGTCCGTTTCAGGTCGTTTCTGTTTGTCGCGATAATTTTCAAAAATTGTTCGTTTCCGTTTGTCGTTTGTCGTTTGGGTTGGGGTAAGGGGGCTGTGGGAGGCACCACTCTGGGTGCCTCTGACCCACTAAGAAGGAAAGCGTTTGGGGAAGCCACGTACCATACATTACATTATGTTACGGTTGGGGGGTAAGTGGCAGAGGCACCTCTCTGGGTGCCTCTGACTCACTAAGAAGGAAAGCGTACTAGGTTAGGTTTGGGGTTAGGGTAAGGGCTAGAGTTAGGATTATGGTTATGGTTAGGGTGGGTTAGTGGGCTGCACCTCTGGGTGCCTCTGACCCACTAAGAAGGACAGGGTTAGGGTTAGGGTTAGGGTTAGTGGGCTTTTTATGCCCTCTGGAACATCCAGAAGTCTCAGTCAAAACCTGGCCATGCGATTGGTGGAATGGGTCAAAAAAATTGCATGGTCCCATCCCATGGCGAGCCCATCATTGCACATGCACAATAAAAATAAAAATAAAAATAAAATAAAATAATAAAATCAATGGAGACGTTTTATTGCAAGAAAAACCCACTGCTGCTACTATAAAAAAATCAGGCATTTAAAATACCTAATTTTCAAATGTTTCTGTTGTGCTTTGTTGGGTTTTTGGACCATGATTTAAAAATAAATATTGCGGTCGCCAATTTGGATCCCCCCCACCGCATGGCAAATGGAGATGATGAGGATGCCCCCCCCAGCCTGGTACCAGCAGCCCAGGACAGGAGAGGGGGGGCAAGGCCTGGGACCCCCCCCCCCC
>JAHTLZ010003518.1:34387257-34397582 GCA_023846285.1 Phrynocephalus versicolor | reverse complement strand
TCTATCTATCTATCTATCTATCTATCTATCTATCTATCTATCTATCTGCTATGTTGAGGATATCTGTTTACATCAAGTAACTGATTGGACCATACTGCATGTTTATATCATAGAATGTGGTGCAGGAGCACACACTGTATTTATTATCTCTGGAAGCTTTGAATACGTTTTAGCATTATTGACTCGTGCAGTTTCTTGGTGGCTTGACTGTTGCTGTTCTGATGGACTCAATCTACTCCTAAAGTCACTGCTATACTGGAAGGTTTGCTGCAGGTCTAAAATGAATTTGCATTTTCCCACCATGAACATATTAGCCCAACAATTTTTGCTCCCAACACAAAATTCCTCCCCTGCCTCTGCTGGAATACTCACCCCTCATTATCCTTCTCCTTACCTATCATTAAAAACAAAACAATAACAAGTGTAGCACTAGGTCACCTTATCACTACATACATTGATGCTAGGTCACCTCTGCACGGGGCATTTTAAAAGAAGGCTAGAAATCATTATAAAATAGAAGCTAATCTGAAGAACTACAGCAGTCTACGATGTTTCCATGGCAGTTAGGTGTTTGTATGTTATGGAAAACTTTGGAAAGCAGTCTCTTTTTCCTAGCATCAAGGAAGAGCCAGGGGGTCAGCAGCGGCAGGATCAAAGAAAGGGGTGTTGTGAACTTTGGCATCAGTCCACCACAGTGAAATTGAGGGGCTAGTGTGGACGCTACTCCTGAAATAATTCACAGTCTCTGTATGATCACTTAATCAGAATAGAAGTGTAAAACAGGCAATGAATCAAGCCACAGCAAATCTGAACTAGTCCAGTGTGGCTTGCCAGAATGGCTGCAGTCTTAGACGCACAGCATCTTTGGTAGCTGCTGTCCTGGCTGATAATACGGGGTGTTGTAAACAACTTTACTGTGCTGAAAGCTTGCTCTTGCATTGGTTCTTCAACTGGAGTTGGCAAGGAAATGGGTTATTTATTTATTTATTATTTATTTATTTATTTATTTATTTTAGCTCTTGTATACCGCCCTATTCCCACAATGGGGACTCAGGGCGGTTCACACCTTCAAAGTAAAAACAGATAAAATCTAATACACGCAATAAAATACAATTGGGTAAAACAGTTGGATCCAAGATTAAATAGGCGGGAGGAAAAAAAAACATAATTTCATTTGGAATGAATTAATTCCTTTATACAAGCTACCACTGTATTCTAATTACTGTACCTGGGAAGTCTGGGTTTCTAGTGTCTTTTTCAAGTTGATCTTGCACTGCATGGGCAAGTGCAGCAGAGAACACCAAAAAGCAATTACAGCAACCACACTATGCCCATTCTGGATCAGGGCTCTCTTGCTGCGCCTCTCGGACTTGTTATTGCTTTTTGCTGCCCACTGTGCCATCTTTCTTAGAGTGTGCATCTGACTGTTCTGCATCCCACAAAACTGTGGTATTATCTGTGGCCATGTACATTTCCAGCTTCCCTGAATGTGGATAATGAACCTGATATGAAGGAATCGGAAAGGGGAATACACTTGGAAAAGGGGTTTTTATTTGGTTCCTGTACTTTCCTTAAAGGAATAAGGATGCCTTCCGCCTTACCTTTCTCCATCTTACCTACAGAAAACACAGAGGAGCTCAGGTTGGAGTGAGGGGGAGAAGCACTTGATAAGATAATCCAGTCCTTTGGAGACGTGTGACATAAGTGTGAAGGCAGATTGTTTTGTGACAAACAGAAGGATCCAACAACTGATGTCACGAGTTTGGTGCTTTGTTACTCAGCTCCTTCCATGGTTTGTCATATTTTATGTAAAAATGAGTTTTACATACGTCTTGTAGTGAAATCTCTCAGCCTTCTCCTTAATCTGTGTAGAGGAGATGAAAGGAAGCAGTTGTATATCACAGTAGTAGCCCCCAGGATAAAGATGATGCTAGTGACAACTTGTCGGAACACTATGTTCCTGTTTACATGTGGATAAAAGAGAATGGATGCAAATGAGAAAGAGGAGAAGAGAATGAGAGAGTCAGGGAGGGAAAATAAAATAAAGCCCTGCCTAGTGCTTTGGGCCTAGTTACACACTTCACCCCAGCAGCTAATGATGCCTCCCCCAGACCACTGCCGATTTCCATAGAAACGGCAGAGTCCCCTGCTATTGACATCAGAAATGTCTTTTTGATGCACACCTCACTTTCAAGATAATTGTATTATCATATTCCATTCCTTTGATGCTATTGTTGTTATTGTTATTTCATTATTTCTGGATAGTTTCAGTCAAAGTTGTGCAGGGACGTTCGGGTTGTTGTTTACATCGGGAGACAAGCTTTTAGCCTCGGAAGAAATCAGTACCAAAGAGGCATCAACAGCACATTTTTTAAGGCTGCAACAAGGAAAATTGCCTCTTTTTGGAGAGAATGATACCTGAAACTCTTTACATACTAAAAGGACTACATAAATACAGTGTTTTTAAGACACAAATGAATAAGCCAGACCCATTTGACAAGCTTGGTTTTACATTCTTGAAATAACGAGCACTTCCTTATTTATTTATTTATTTATTTATTTATTGAACATATATACTAGAGATGGGCACGAAATGAACAATTTTTCGTTTCTGTTTTCATTTTTTGTTTCATTACACAATGAAACGACAAACGAATTTTGTCTCTAAAATGAAATGAAATGAACAGAAACACCAGAAATTTTGTCGTGCGTTTCGTTTCCGTTACTGCAATATGAGTGAATTGCTTAAAATGCTTTAAAAATCAAAAAATAATCAAAAATAATGGTAACGAAATGGTAACGAAACGAATGAAAATGAAAATGAATTTTTTGCAAAAATTCACGAAAAATGGAAACGAACCGAAACGGACCCTCCAAACGACAAACAAAATGCCATTTTTTTAATTCGTGCCCATCTCTAATATATACCGCTTGATCTACCCTATAGGCTACTCTGGGCAGTGTACAGCATAATAAAAACATTATATACATACTAATAAATAACTGAGGCACTATAAAAATTAAGCAGGCTAAAACCACCTAGTTATATGAACATAATCAATTGACAACAACATAAACTATGAACCAACAAACAAGGAAATTAGAAGCAGAGGTGGATAAATATGATGTTATAGGCATCCAAATAGCCATCACATCTCCAGCAATATATGTTTGAAGAGCCATTTTTTTAATTAAAAAAGGCTTTTAAATATTCCTAGTGAGGGGGTCAAGCAGATGTCTTGGGGCAGCTGGTTTTCACAACCTCTCTCTCTCTCTCTCTCTCTCTCTCTCTCTCTCTCTCTTTGTGTGTGTGTGTGTGTGTGTGTGAGGGTTCTTCTTTTGGCCTGACTACCTCTGGTTCAGTAAATAAAGAACCATTGTTTTTAACAAAAAAGATTCATTCTTTGTTTCATTTTCTTCACAAAACAGAGAAACATCAACTGATGTTTTGGTGTCTTGTGGTTTAGTCAAAGGATTACTCTGCAACAGGAAGGATATTTTGTTATCTGCCCCACACCTGCATATGTGTTTTCACTGTCTTTACGGCTTGGGACCAGAATACCTGTCGGAGCGTGTCTCCCAGAGGTCATCTGAGGCCAGGCCCACTAGAATGTCGCAGGCGCGCTCACTTAGGGTGGCTACACCCAGGGAGGCACAGAAATTGCTCACGTGTAACCGCACCTTCTCTGTGGTGGGCCCCACGCTGTGGAATCATCTTCCTAGTGAGCTGCGCCTAGCACAGTCCCTGTCTGCCTTCAAAAAGGCTCTCAAAACCTTGCTGTTCAGCGAGGCTTTTGGCTACCTTTAAATTTAATTTAATTTAATTTTTTCCCCGCCCGCGATGCCTCTTGCTGAGTTTCTTTCCCTCTTTTTTATTAGTCTTTTATCCTGTTATTTGCTTGTTGTTTTATTCATGCTTTGTAAACCGCCCAGAGTTCCTATTGGAAGATGGGTGGTATAAAAATGCAACAAATAATAAATAATAAATAATGTTCCTTTTGAGTTCCTGTGGAAACAAGATAGGGGGAATGGTGACTGTGATCCTTGATCCAAAGAGGAATACTTACACCTTATAATAACAGTCTTGTTCCCAGCATCCTCCCTGTTTAGTAGGAAAGGATGCTGAAAAGATGCCATAGCCAGTGAACCAAGTGCAATCGGCAGTCTTTCCTGATTTATTACTTTGTTCATTAATCCATATATAAAATGCAATTTAGGATAAGACTCAGAAATCCTTGCTGTGGCATGTTCTCGCATATATGATAAATGATTCCTCTGGCAGAGGCTTGAAGGGCATCTGCAGTAAATTGTGCTGAGATCTATTTTTCAAAACACTCTCACACTTTCCTATCAAATTAGAGGATATCCCTTAGATAAGAGTAAGTGATGAGATTTCTATCGCTCGGCTGTGTGTCTCATAAGTCACAAAAATGGAAGAAAGTGAGTTACATCCCCCCGCCGCAATAAAAATGTTAGCTTTCTTTTCCCATTGGTAGAGGAAAGGGACCTTGTCAACCAATCATGCAGGAGACTGCAAGAGCCAAGAGTGTTTCCATCCTCTCAAAAAGGTGCTTGGGTCTCTCATCCCCCCGGGTCTGTTTAGGTATATGGGTACCTCTGTGCTTTATTTGGAGAAAAGGGACTAGGCAAGATGCTCTTGGTGAACCCACTCAACAAGCACTGTTTCCTCTGCACCAGTATTTGATCTTCCTTCTCTGTCTAGTCTGTGCCAGTTCATAGCAGGAGGAGGAGGAGGAGGAGGAGGAGGAGGAGGAGGAGGAGGAGGAAGAAGAAGAAGAGGAGGAAGCACACAGAAGCTGCTTCTCATTCCTTGGAGCTCTCTCAAGGCTTCGGTGAGGGAAGTTGGACAGAGAGGTGGAGCAAGAAAGAGGAGCAACAGGATCACAAGCCTTCCAAGATCAGCTGTGAGTGTTGACATATTTTACAACCTTGCATGCTGCCTATAGTTTGTTTGGCAAGGAGAGACCTTTTTGGACTGGAGTGACTGTCAAATCTATCCAGCACTAAGCAATCAATCTTTCATACTGCAGAATTGAAAAAGAGCCCCGCCTTCCTGCTGTGAATTCTTTTCCCCCTATTCCGTTTTGTCAGGTTTTTCTCAGTTGCTTGAATTGTTTGTCAGTTTGCTATTTGCTGTCCGCAACTGTAAGTAATGAGATATTTGTATTCTTTTTTACTACTATTGTCTTCGAGAGAGTTATTGAGACTGTAAGTGCCAGTTAATGAGAAAGGGGGTGGACTATTTGGAAAAGTGAAGCTACTCTGTGAATCACTGTACTTCTGCTGTGCATAAAAAAGGAGAATTTAAACCAAACATTCAAAAGTCTGCAATAGTAGGGCCCCTTCCTGGGGGACTATGGTCTTCAGAAAAGCCCCGCTAAGTAGGTTAGCCCTGTAAGTAGAAAATGGAATATTCCTTCCTTGATGGCTTGTTCCTTTAATACACAATTCTTAAGATGGCACATATGGAGAAGGACCTGCTTCTGTAAAGAACTCTGCCCTTGTTCCCTCTATAACCACAATAATAAAACCTACAGGATGACAGCAACAAGAAAGCTACTGGCTGTCCTGGATGGAGGCTACTGTTCTTGCAGTCCTGGAAGAATCTGTTTCCTGAACTATAAGAATAAGGACTGCCAGGAATCCAGGGCTTCCTTTGTATCAACTGTTTAGGAGAGCAGAATTGGAGAGGAAGCATGAACACAAGCTGGCTCCCTGTGTATAGGCAGGGTTTGATGTGATGTCTGGCCTTACTTTTAGAGCCTGAGGACATGGGAGGTACTCAGGAGCACAGGCGTTCTCATGTGTTTTTCAGTAAAACAGATTAATGGTATTTCATGCTGCCTACTTTTTCAAATGATAAGGGTTTCCATGGTCGGTCTCCTATAGCAGGGGTGAGGAGTGCATGGCCCCTCCAGACATGATTGGTCTGTAGCTCCCATACCTGCTTAGTAGAGATGGGCACGAAACGAGCAATTTTTTGTTTTCATTTTCGTTTTTTCATTTTGAACAACTTTTGTCTCCAAAATGAAACAAAACGAACCGAAACACCAGAAATTTTGTCGTGTGTTTCGTTTTCGTTGCGGCAAATATGTTGAACTGTAATGAATGCTAACGAAACAGCAATTTTTCATTTTCATTTTCATTTTTCGTTTCGTTACGTAACGAAACGAAAACGATTTTTTTTGCAAAAATTCACGAAAAACAAAAATGAACCGAAATGGACCCCCTAAACAACAAATGACAACTGAAACACAATTTTTTTGAGTCGTGCCCATCTCTACTGCTTAGTGCTGGTCCACTAGCTAAGGGTGGATGGGTCCAACAAACAGAGCACTGCCTTTCCCTACTCCTGTGTCACCAGCTAGGACACTTTTACATGACCCCTAAGATCCTCTGGCAACTTAAAATCGGACCAGAGATCTTGGGGGTTTGTCACTCTTCCTGTGTTCCCACCCATCCGCACTTCCTTGCTCCTATCTGCGTGAGGGGAGGGAGAAAAAGAGGGAGAAAAGAATACAGGCTCACCTCCGCTCTGCTGTCTAGCTTCTCCGGGAACCATTCCAGTCTCGTTCAGTCTCTTAAAGGGGTGGGGGCAAAAAAACCAACCAAACAAACACAAGGCGAGGAGAGCCTGGCACTCACTGCTTTACATCCGCATCAGAAATTTTTCACCTTTGGAGACCAGGTACTTGGAAAATGCACTGGGATGCGCTTAGGTGGGCGTGATCATACTTTATTTTGTTTAAAGTCCGGAGCTGGTGGGAAAACATTTTAAAGCTCCGGATCTGGGAGCCCTTTGCTCCGGATTTTAGGGGTTGTGTAAAAGTACCCTCAGTTTCCTTATAAGAGAAGTGAAGATGGGGGAGTTATGAAACACTTGAAAATTGAAAGAAGATAGGTTGAGCAAAGGATGGGTGGGTAGGAATTATTTCAGAAGCATAGCTTTCTCCCTAACCCCTTCCAGCCAGGGGTTGGTACTCAAAAGTCTATTTCTGACCAGCCTGAAATGGATAAACTCTTTCCTTTTGCCCCCATCTTGGCTAGTGACATCAGTGCGAGGGAAAGTGGCTTTTTTGGACAACACTTTCTAGAAACCCTTGTAACCATTTATAATCCAATGGTCAGGGTGTTGTCATAGCCATTAATGACTACAAGTGCTAGGCTGTATCAAAGTTAAGCCAGCAAACTTCTTCTGGTGTCTTATTGAATCATATTTATAGCAGTCATTTCTGTCTCCATAGGCTCTTTTAAAGAGACAGTGCAACTTGGGTTTCAAATGTAGTAATGTGCTCTGTTAGCCAGGGTTGCTCCACGGATTTACGAGTACCTTAGTTACAATTGAATTAAAATATCCCAAGCCTGGCTGGTTTCAGGAAACATTAATTACATCACCGTAAGAGGAAATGAAAGCCCCATCAATTCAGAGCTCAGCTCTTTAGCATCAGACAAACAACATTAAGGTGACATTAAGAGTTCAGACAATAGATTTCTGACTAAAGAGTAAAAAAAAAAAGATCTCTGGCTGAAGAATAAAAATGATTGCTAAAATGCTCATTTTTGCTGCAAAATTCACAGAATAAGATTATGTGTTCCAGGAACTGCGGCTAAAATGCTGTGGCATGTGAAGAAGACCTTTCTTCATAATGGTGCCTTGACTGAGGGAATACCCTTCTATAGGAAGTTAGCCTGGTGCCATCTTGTTTTGAAAAGTAGCTAAATCTATGTTGTTCCAAGAGGCATTTTGCTCTCTCTGACGGTTTTTAAAAGTTTTTTTTTGATAATTTTAATTTTATTGTAAACCTCCTAGAGAGCTCTGAAGGGCAGAGAATTAATGAGCAAATGCTTAAACAAGAGCAACAACAACGGCAACAAATTCTCCTCAGACACAAGGCCTCGAGGTACACTAATTTGTCTGCCATTGGGGAAATGTCTGAATTCACAAGAGAATACTACCAGTAAAGAAAAAAAAGGAGCACCTAACCGTGGCCTCTTTCCTTAATATCCAATTCCTCCTAAGCAGTTTTTCTATTTTTTAAAATATTCGACAGACAAAATAGAACAATGATAAATGAATAAAAAGCAAGGAATAATAAAACTCATAAAATTGAAAAAGCTGCAATAATTTGCTCATGGAAAGAGAAATGGAAAGTGTTCTGCGTTAGAACTGACCACAGAAGGTAAATAAAAGGAGAAAGCAGTGCTTATTGGCTGAGGAACCTTGGGGGGGCTGGGTTGATTTGGCTGCATCAAATTGACAGCAGCCACAGTGGATGTCTAACTACTCATCAGAGAAAAACAAGAGGAGGAAAATGGTGGTTGGCTTTGAGCTGAAGACAGCAATAAGAAGCATTGGTGAGGAAAAGCGGCAGCCCAGTGCTTGATTTGCAAAAGGTCCTGGGTTCAATTCCGAACATCTAGCAAAATATTTCTGTCAAAATCTCTGAAGAACTGCTGTCACTTGGGGTTGGCGATTTTGATTTAGATAGCTCCAAGATCGAAAGCTGCTTCGTACATTCTTAGCAGATATAGCAAAACCAGCAGAATAATTAAGCTTACCGGGGCATTGGCTGGAGTTTATACTGGTGGGAAGACACTTACCACATCAATTACCGCATCAGCAGCATCATGTGCCTTGAGATTTCACAGGAAAGTCCTTGAGATGACATAGTTGATGATAGGGGTTGGGCCCTTGTGAGGTCAGAATGGTAGAGCAGAGGGGAAAACATGTGTAACACACATACCAACCTGTTGACCTGGCAACTGTAGCCACAGTAAAACTGAAGAGCCCCGGCCTTCATGTCCCCATTTGGGAAAGCCCCTGGATCTGATCCATCACTTGGTCTACTTTAATATCCTGAAGTTAAATGAGCTGATCCCTCCTACTCTCAAGTGGATGCTGAGTTGTCACTGAGGTTGGTAGATGAGAATGTGCTTTGTACCAGAGGCCAATTTAAAAATACCTTTTAATTCAGGTATTTTAAAAAACGTAATGGCAAGCAACAGTGTAGTCCCTTTTGAAAAACTGAAAAGTAACTTGCTTACATTGTTACATACAGGAGAGACCACATACTTTTGGCTGGGAACTCTATCCATAACATCTTTTTTTAAAAAGTAAGTTTCCAAGCTTCAGAGATACATTTCCTCAATTTTAGCTGATGACTTTCCGAGTAGGTATCTTGAGGCTAGAGATGGGCACGAAACAAAAAAAATTGTTCCATTATTCGTTATTCGTTTCATTACGTAACAAAATGAATAACGAAAATTGTGATGAAATTGGAACGAACAGAACAGAACCATGAAAATTAGGTTCATTTCATTTCGTTTTTGTTAATGGTGACACACAATGAAATGAGCTGTTTTTAAATGTTAAAAAACGTCCTGAATATCCGTAAAAACCCAGTGATAATTATTTATTCAGCCTGATAATACCTACCAGGGGAGTTGGGGTCCTTAAAACGTGCATTTATGTATTTTCTCAGATCACTGTATTTAAGGGGAGGTAGGGGACATTGACGCAAAATGGCTCCCAGATGCCTAATATTGATTTCTTGGGTATTAAAATGCCCTGGACATCCGTAAAAATGCAGCGATAATTATTTGAAATTATTACCTACCAGGGGGTTGGGGTCCTTAAAATGTTTGTTTTTGTCTTTCTCCCATCACAATGTATTTTTTCTTTTCCCTTTAAGGATGACACAAAAATGGTTTCCAGCCACAAAATGGATGCAAGCCTTGTGATGGGATCATGTAAATTCTTGGACAATTTCAACCAATAGCATGCTCAAGTTGCAGACTGGGTAGGTGTGGCAGCCACAGAGGGCATAAAAAGCTCTGGCAGCCTCCGTCCTCCTTGCAGTCTGCAGTGGGAGTTAGGGTGGGATTGCTGTCTCTTCGACACTTTAGGCCAGCCAGGCAGCTGTGTGTCTCTGTGTTCCTGCTGGCTGCAGCCTGGCTCTTAGGGGAGAGAAAGAAGAGATTTCTCTTGCAGCCTCCCTGTGTACCTCTCGGTGAGTACCTTCCCCTGCCCCGAAGTGGAGTCACTCTGCGGCTGCCTTACACCCTTGGCAACGCCTGCCGCTGCTTTTGCAGTCTCCCTGCATACCTAGTCTATACTGTGTCTCTGCCAGCATTATTTTTAAAAGTGTTTTCCCTCTGGTCTGGGGTATTAGGGGACGCCTGCGCACGGAAATGCTTTAAATTGCTCAAAAAGCGGGTAAAAACAAAAAATGAAAAATGAAAAAACGAAACGAAATTTTTTCAAAAAAATTGCGAAAAATGGAAATGAACCAAAATAGGACTCA
>JAHTLZ010003518.1:34363108-34387247 GCA_023846285.1 Phrynocephalus versicolor | reverse complement strand
AAGATGGTTATTTGCTTCTGTTTGGCTTGGGGTCCATGACTGTAGGTTCTGCAGCTGTAGAGGGAGCAAGGACTGGGGTTACAAGATGAAGAGAAAGAAATCAAAGCCATGGAAAAGAACTAAGATAGGTAGGAACCACTGCAGTTCTTAGATGTTTAGATTGAACTGTTCTCATGAGGACTAACCAATTTAACTAATGCAGTGGGATTCTCTGAATGCTGGAAATGGCAACAGACATCAGACCCTGTGCTTGTGTGATTGTGTGGTCACTAAGTACAGTACATGTAAAACTCGTAATACATGTAAATATCATGCCAAGAACCCAACCCAAATACTTTTGAGATTCCTTGTTTAAACTCTTTTTACACAGTCATATCCTGTGCTATATATTCTGTATCTTTTGTTGCTCCAGGTATTTTTTGATAAAAGATGGCACATTTCATTGGCAAAATATACTGTATGTTCAGTTCATATACTGAGCTGATCTCTTTATAGGCGTGCTAGTTATGTAACATTTTGAGTCAAGTTGAATCACAGCTATTTTATTGCAAAATTTAGGGATATGCTTTCAGATTCGGAAATATTCAGAATTCACCCAACATATTTAGATTGCTCCAAATATATCCAAATCTGACTTTGATCATTCCAAAACTTTCTATTAATAATTCCTAACATTAAGAGTCCTATTTAGTCCTATAGATTAGAAAGCTATGGGATAAGTTTTGGTTAGAGATGTAAAATTTCCAGAAATTTTGAAGCTTGGGAAAAGAAGTTTTTTTCTGCCCCCCTGAAAAAAAGGAAATTTTCAGAAAAATAATGAAAAAAAAGCTACATTAGCCCTCTCCCTTTTATAGATTGAAAGTCATTCTGTTACATTCTGTTCTAGTAAAAGCCTCATGGTGCAGTGGTTAAATGGCTGTATAGCAGCTAAAACTGTGCTCATTACCTGGTTTCATCCCAGGTAGCAGGCACATGGTTGACTCAGCCTTCCATCAGAGGTCAGTAAAATGAGGACTCAGCTTGCTGGGGGGGGGCAATGTGTAGCCTGCATACTGTAATTAAAACTGTAAACCGCCCAGAGATTACTGGAAGTGGTATGGGGCGGTATATAAGCAGAATACCTTACTTTTACTTTAGGATAATAAAATATGTCTATGGACAATTTGACATTATCACAACTAGCATATTAAAATACAGTGTTTCCAAACAATTATTACAAACAGAATTAACTTTTTAAATAATATTTTTTGTCATTTTAAGTAACAATCTTCTGAACTGTTTACTAGTTTATGTGAAACCAAAAATCATCTACAAAACAATGTTTAAAAATCCAGAATTAACCATTCATATTTCCTCTCCACTGTATTAAATAAAAACAAAATAAAACGTTCATTCTCATAAAAATAATTGAAGAGGGGAGAAATGTGTAGAAGGAAGTGCGACTAAGTTTCAATGAATGGGCATGAAATTTAATCAGAATCCTTTTTGTTGCTCTGTATTTTCTTCCATTGCTTTGAGGCCTAGTGAAGAGGACAGAACAGAATGAAACACACCCAATCACATGCAAAAACAAAAGTGAAACCTTTTTCTTTTTCTTGTGACAACAGCAGCACCTCCTAAAGGAAGAAATGCATCTTGTTCTTGCATTGGAGAGTTCAGTTTGCAACCTAGGACTTGCTTGTCCTCAGTGCACAGAAATTAGAATAATCTGACACTATGCATATCTTTTAGAAATGATATGGAAAATATTTGAACACCCTGTCTTAAAATATTTTATTCGTCATGTTAAAATAAAACATCCCATAATCTGTTTTTTTTTCGTTTTCAGTTTTCAGTTTTCCATTTTTTTGGAAAACCAAAAAGGCTTCAGGAAAAAAATGGAAAAATATTTTTTTCTCCAATTTTTTCTGGTTTTTTTTCCCAGGCCTTCACATCTCTAGTTTTTGCTTGCTAGAGGAATAAGTGAAAGTGGAAGTGAAACTTGTTTCTCAGGAATCCTGGTCTGAAGTGATTTCATGAGAAATGAAGCTCAAAGAGACTTCAGCACGAAGGATGCCAGGGGTTAGACAGAGAACTCAGTGACTGCTGACCGACATTGCCATCAGTTCCCCAATGGAGGGCACTTGGGGTGAGATCAACATTGGTAAATGATATCCGTTTGCAACAGTGAAATCTAAACACAAGCACAGGCATGAGAGAAGGTGGTTTTTTTCATGTTTGTTCTTTCCATTTGAAACATGGGTGTAACCGCTTATAAATCCCCTGAGCACTGGCTGATAGGATATGCTCTAGTGAAAGCCTGCACTGCCGCAGTTTCCTCTGTGTCTTTTTCTGAACCCATTTGCATTTATGGTCTCTACATCTTATTGTATATCCTTTGCTTAATTTATATTAAGGAATAAGATTTGGGATTGGTAGATTCATTTATAAATCAGCAGGGAAATATTATATTAAGTTTAGGCCCCTTTAGGGAATATCAGGCAGAGGGATAAAATTACCCTCCCCCCCGAAATAAAAGGGTAAACCCCCTCTTAAAAAAGCACAAAGGCACACACACAGAGAGATACTCAATCTATGATTCCATCAGGGTTGCCTCCTTATGGGAGAAGTATGTTCTAGCAACCATCTCGGACCCTCAGATTAAACAGTGGCCAGTGGGTACTAAGCAGCAGCAATGCCAGCCAATTTTCTATCATATGCAGAAGCAGCAGCTAATGAAGAAGATCTGGCTAGCACTGAAGGATCACTCAGAGCAGGAAGAAACCAGCAGTATTCACAGCTCTGCAAATAAGGGTAGCAGCAGTTGTATTGTAGAGTCTGAGCCCCTTAAAGCTGCAACAACAGGGCAAGCTTAAAGACCTTTTTATTTCGAGAGGCCTTTGGCGAAACTTAATTTTTTTTTCCCTCCGCCATCGTTGTTATTATTATGCCCATGATGTCTCCAATTTATTGTTAGGACTCACGTCTTTGACGTGCTGGGGCGCGCTTGGAGGCTTTACGATTTTTTATTATACTGTTCGTTTTAACTTGCTATTTTGTGATTTGTTTTGATGTATTATGATTTGCTGTTAGCCGCTTAGAGTCCTCGTCGGAGATAAGCGGGATATAAATATAAAAATAAATAAATAAATAAATAAATAAGCTTTGTGCATGGTCTGGACAAGCATGAGAGAGGCCTGTTGTCCAGAAACACCAGCCCAGAAGACGGATATAGCAGAAAGAGAAACATACATATAGGAGTGCTGCAACCCAAAAAAGACCAATCCCTTGTCATACTGAGCTGAGCAGTCTGTTTGGGAGGTCTGGCCAAGGTGGCAATGGACTGCTTTCTTGCCATCCAGTGAGGGAGTGTCCTCTCAGGTAGGGGTCATTTCCAGTCCATGCCACTCATGGCTGAAACCAGGATCTATAGAAGAACATATTTTCCTCACAGCAAACCTGCTATTGCTTGGCTTCTCTGAAATCTTTAAGTAAGAGAGAATGGCGCATTCTGCTCACACCACTAGGTATGCCAAGCTTCAGGCCGCTGCCCCATCTACTATTCCTCCCTTTGGACTCTTTTATTGTTCTGACTGCTACTCCAAGAATGGGCTCACTCGCTCACGCTGTGGCCCAGGCTGTTGGCAACATTCCCACTCATCACAGGCTATCTGCTACTCCAGTCTGCCTTCCTGTCTTCCAGGGCCAGCACGTCCATTAAGGCAAACTAGGCAGTTGCCTAGGGCACCAAAATGGAGAGGGGGCGCTGCCCAGCCTGCTACCCCCACCCCCGCCGCTGGCCACTGCCGTCCGTCCCCCCGCTATCCGTCCGCCACCCCCGTGCCCATCGCTGCTGCCCCGTGCCCGTCGCCATCCGCCCCCACGCCCATCACCATCCCCCATCATCCCCTGCCCCCCTGCCCCCCCGCTGCCCGCCCCACCCCCTGCCCCTTGGCTAGGGTGCAAAAAAACCTAGCACTGGCCCTGCTATCTTCTGCTTCTCCCACTCCTGATGGAAGTTCCGTCTGGTATTCCCACTGTTCAGGGTTTGATCGGTATGTCCATTACATTCACCTTGGCACTGCTGGCTGTAGATGTGCACTCTTTTTTGTTTGGTTTAGTACAATCGCTGGGTTAGAGGAGAAATCCTTTAGAAATGTTTTGCCTGTTTGTGTGTATGTGTGTGTGTGTGTGTTTTAAGGGGGAAATAATGACCACATCGTACTTACGTTGACTGTAAGAGAGTTCCAGATATCCGAGAATTCTGAATTCCAAATCTTATGGGCAATAGTTCCAAATCCCCAAATTAGAATTCTAAATCAGAATTTTGGTACAGTGCACATCTCTTGTTTTTGATGTTTTTTTAATACTGCTTTTTATTTGTTTTCTTTTAAAGACGATGGTCCCAGTGGTTCCAAAGTGAAGCTACACATGGCATATTTGGAGCAGTCACAATAGGTGTCCTCATTAGGTGGGTGGATGAGCCAGTGGTCAGTGAGTTTACTTTTTTCGACTATGACTTCCAGAATCCCCGAGAGGTTTCAGAAGCTGTCATTCAATCAGACGTCTCTCGAGTTCTGCCATCTCTTTTATTGCTGGTGATTAGCATGTAAACAACAAAATGAACATCTGATGAGTTATTAATTCTGCCCTTCCCTCAAGCATCAGTTACTCTCTCTGGCACATATGTTTATGAATATGAATGGATGTCATTCCTATACATCATCAAATAAATGTCCTTCACCATCTTAAAGCTCTTCTGAGGACTGAGGAAGAGTTGCTGATGATGGCGTGGGAGATACGGCATCCCAGCTGAAACATCAAAGCACTTAGAATCCTGATCCCAGAATTCCGAACGGACATGGCCACTGTCCATGATGGTTCAGGGATTCTGGAAACACAAGTCCAAAACATTAATTTTCCTAAGCTCTGGATGGGAAGGTTGTTCCCATTCCAGCCCCCACCTATGGTAGAAACCTGCTAAATCATTATTTGCCTAATGCTTGTTTCAGGATGATTAGGAAAAACAAGTTCAATAGGGCCCTCTTATCCACAGGATCTGTATCTGCTGATTCACACAACCACAGCCTGAAAATATTACGGTATTAAAAGGAAATCCTAGAAAAATATATTCCTAAATATGAAGTTCCTGGAATAGCCTATAGAGGGAGGCAGAGACCATGCTATGCATAGCTAGAGAAATATACTTCCACAGTTTCAGTACCAGAACTTGACACTAGAGGGATGCAAAACAAACACAAACAGGCCAAACTGGCAAGGGCAGCAGGGGACTCTCTGAGAACTGTTGTGCAAGCTCTGATGATCTTGAGAATAGACTACTGCAACGTTCTCTACATGGGGTTGCCCTTGACTCTGGTTCGGTGACTTCAACGGGTGCAAAATGTGGCAGCCAGACTGGTGGCGGGTGTGCATCAATATGACCATATCACCCCAGTACTGGCTCGCCTGCATTGGTTACCTGTTGCATCCCGAATTAGATTCAAGGTCTTGGTTTGAATTTATAAAACCCTCCATGGCCTGGGACCTGATTACCTGGCAGAGCGAATCTCCCAGTGGTCAACTTCGGCACGACCAACTAGAGCGTCGCAGGCGCACTTGCTGCGGGTGGCCACGCCCAGGGAGGCTCAGAAAACATCCACACATAGCCGACCCTTCTCTGTGGCTGGTCCCACATTATGGAATCATCTCCCGATGATTCCCTACCAGCCTTCAAAAAAGCTGTAAAGACCTTGCTTTTCCAGGAGGCGTTCGGTGACTGTTAATTTTTAATTTTTTAATTTTTCCGCCATCGTCTTTATGCCAGTCTGTTTATGTATGCGTCTTAAATTGACTTTATTATTTTATAACGTTGTTGTACTTAACCTGTTTACTGTTTTGTTTTTGTTGTAAACCGCCTGGAGTTCCACGCCGGAAGACGGGCGGTATACAAACTCTAAAATAAATAAATAAATAAATAAATAAATAAATAAATAAATAAATAAATAAATAAATAACCTGGAGAGCCACAGGTTCCTTATTCCCCTTTGAAGTTGAATAACTTATCCCCTTAAACCCCAAATCTCTCCAAATTTGGAGGGATTAAAGGAGAGAGTCCAAGGGAGGTACCCACCAAATTTGTTGCCTCTAGGACCCAGGGGACCCATTTTAAAGAGTTCATTACATACTTTTTGAAAAAAATTAATTTATAAGGAAATGAAACGAATCACGGGGGAATGAAATGAAACAAAGCACAATTTTTCAGTTGCGTGCCCATCCCTATGTCACGAGTCCTAAGCTAGACACATACATACACCCAGTAATGGAAACTAAAGGAAGAAAAATAAATATGTATTTCAAGCTTTGGAACAAGTAAAGGACTACTTTTCAAACACCAGAACAAGTAAGAAGGACTACATTCCAGGAGTAACTTTCCAAAGCTGTGGTCTAAGAAACATGAATGGATTAACAATTGTGTCGTAATGATGGATTATAAAAAAGTAAAAAGGTGAGGATCCTCTTTTAGACACCAACACTCTTTTGACTTTGGTTGCATTCTTCAGAGGTTGCACAGAAGCAGAACCCTACACATTTTCCTGTGTTTGCTTTAGCAAATGTGCAACTGTAGCAAGGAAGGCACAGAACATCTTCTTCAGCTCCTATGCCAACAATACTGAAGATTGTAATCTTTCCACCATGGTGTAGTTTAGCATGTGGGATTCATAGAATCATGGAACATGGGGTCTGGACAATTGAACTTATAAAGTTCAGGATCGTTGAGATGTATAATAGGTTTTAATCAGTGTTTAATTCGTTTATTATTGCCATTTAATTTGTTTCTAACGAATTATTAATTTGTTTCTAATTGTTACAATTTGTTTATGGTAAGTTTTTAATTTGGTTGCATTTATAATTCCCTTATTTTTTATAATGGAAGATAAATTTGTTTATGACAGAGTTTTATAATGTGTCATGGGCTTTAAATTTGTATAAGTAGTTCAAAAATTGTTTTTAATTTGATTCAATTTGTTTAAATTGCTTTTAATTTTCTTAAAATTAACAATTAGTTTGGTTATAATAGATTCAAAATGGATTCTAATTTAGTTTTATTTGCTTTTCATTTGTCGTAATAGATTTTAAAAGTCTTATGTCTTTTTTAGTTTTAATGATTTTTAAATTTGTTTTTAATAATTTTACAGTGCAATTTTAAATAGTTTATAATTTTTTTAAAAACACATGTTTATAAGGCTTTTTAGTGTGTTTGTATTCTGGCTGAAATCTGGGTGTACAGTTTATGCTGTACAACAGGGATGATGTTATCAGGCATAGCTTTGCTGTGGCCATTTTGTAGAATATAAATATCCTGTTTCCTGCTTTCTCAGCTTCCAGGATTCCCTACTGCAAGCCATTTCCTATGAGTTTTAATTTGGGTGTAACTGAGATTTAAATTTTTAAAACTGTTTTTCAATCTTTTTATAAGTTTTGAATAATTTGTTTATAAAAGCTTTTTAATGGGTTTATTCAACCACTAACAGTGTTCCTGGGCCATCTATTTCCATTAATGTAAGGCAAATCATTGAAGTAACTAATTGCATATATAATTAGCTGTAAATACTTACTTTTAATGATAATGAAATGTTTATGTTTCCAAGTAACAGAACAAGTATTCAGAGTTACTTTTATGAAACTGTAACTGTTCCAGTAACTTTAAAAAAATTTACTAAAGGACGGTTTAAGCAATATTCAGAAAGGGATATTTCAAATTTTATGGCCATTAGTCAATCCACTGTGGCGGGTGAGGTTGCACTTTGTTTTACTTGATATATTTTCAAGATACAAAACTGGAACGAGCAACCAGAGGGAACTGGAAATTAGTTGCCCATATTTTTCTGACCTGTACTTAAGGGTAATCCAATGCACTAAACAATGTACAATGAAAAAAATGTTTTATGAGGAAAGAAGCCATAATGATCACTGTGCTGGTACAAAAGTAATGAGCAGCACTAAGAGCTATCGTCCACAAATAATGGTCCAAACTCTAACTGAACCATGTTGCAAATCTCCACCTGTCATGGCCTTCCTGATCAGAAAGACATAAAAGTTAGCTTCCTGAAGAAAACTGAAGTTCTGTCTAGCCAATATTCTATTGCCAACAAAAGCCCACCAGATACTTTGGGGAAGTACACAAGACAGGCAAAAGACTGAGACAATGTTCTTCACAAAGAATGTTTGTTATTTGACTAGGTATGTACGGTATTTCATACTTTCTTGTTCAAAGGCTCCAGAATTCAACATAATTGTAGGCCAAGAATAAAGCCTATAAAATAAAAGTAGACAGTGGCCAAAATCTTTTCTTATATCTATGTAAATGACATAACGTTTGGAGGCAAACTGCCCTAATTTAAGAAATCCTAGTACAGCCATTATCGTTTCCATGATGAAGCACACAATTCAACCTCTAAACAGATAAGGTTTATGGTGATTTTTTTAAAAAAAACTTAAAGCAGTTCACTTCCAAAAGTTAAGCCAATTGGGCTATGTCAGCATGACTAGGGAAGATGATTCTGGCCCCTTTGGGCATATTGACTCAATTGTTTAAGGGTTGGCAGCAGAGCATTCCGCTTTTCCCATAATAATCTTAGAACCGGAGTGCTGGAAGGCCCCCTATGGATAATCAAGTCCAGACTCTGTCAGGGAGGCACCATGGGGGATTGAACTCCCATCCTCTGGCTCCACAGCTAGACATCTAAACTACGGAGCTGTCTAGCAGTTATCTCTGACTAGTATAGCCCTACTGCTTGTGTCAGTCTTGGTTCTAATTAGTTATAATTATCAGACATTTTAAAAACAGGTTAGTTTGAAAATGGGATTAGGGTGTTATAGCTTCAACCCCCTTCCAGATGTGATCTCCATGTGCAGGAGTTTGATGACTGAGGAGGTATTGTGGGAGGTGGGGCCTTAGGAAATCTGGGTTTTCTGCATGCCCAAATTCCCAGGAAGCTCTGCCAGATAGGAAGAATGAAACTGGAAGTACCTTAAAGAGACACCCTGCCTTGTTACCATAAACTGAAGGATTGGTGTACAGAAGAGAGACCAAAAAACAGAAGAGACACCTCCTGTATGACTCAAACTATTGTAAAAGTAAAGTAAAAGCTTTTACTATGTATGTCCCTACTGCTGGCTGCTGACCTGAGAACAAAACTTAGTGGGACATGGAAGCCTGAGCAGGTGTGCTCAATTTCAGGGACCCAAAGGAAGAGAAGGGGAAGAAATGGAGGAAATCACAGAGTTTATTTACTTGGGCTCCTTGATCACTGCAGACGGCTACTGCAGCAATGAAATTAAAAGATGGCAAACCTAGGCAGCATCTTAAAGAGCAGAAACATCACTTTGCTGACAAAGGTCCGGATAGTCAAAGCTATGGTTTTTCCAGTAGTGATGTATAGAACTGAGAGCTGGACTATAAAGAAGGCTGATTGCCACAGACTTGATGCTTTTGAGCTGTGGTGGTGGAGGGGACTCTTGAGAATAGCCTGGACTACAAGGAAATCAAACCTACCCATCCTGAAATATATCAACCCTGAATGTTCACTGGAAGGACAGATTTTGAAGCTGAGGTTCCAGTACTTTGGCCACCTCATGAGGAGAGAGGACTCCTTGGAGAAGTCCCTGATGTTGGGAAAGATTGAAGGCAAAAGGAAAAGGGGACGGTACAGAACGAGAGGGATGGACAGTGTCATCGAAGCAACAAATATGAATTTGACCAAACTCCAGGAGGCAGTGGAGGACAGGGAGGCCTGGTGAGCTCTGGTCCATGGGATCACAAAGAGTCAAATACGACTGAACGACTGAACAACAACAACAAAGGAAAGAGAAAATGCTGTAGACAGAGCTAAAATATATTGTTGGAAATATTGTTTTCACGGTTAACATGGGGCATCTGTGAACAGCATGCTGTGTATCTGCTACAAAACTGAGGAGATTTTTCCATACTTATGGCAGCGGTGGGGGTGGCAATGGCGATGGGGGTGGCGGAGTCAGTGGGCAGGGCCTGGGGTGATGGCGGTGGGGACGGGGGGGTAATGGCAGTGGGTGGGGGCAAGGGCGGGGGTGATTGCGGTGGTGGCAGGGGTGGCAATGGCAATGGTGGCAGGGTCAGTGGGCAGGGCGTTGGTGGGGTGGGGGCAAGGGTCCATAGTATATGAAAAAAGGCCCCCTGGGGTAAGGAGGAAAGGCCTTCCCAGGCCCGTCAGAGGCCCCAAAAGTGCTTCCCCACAAACCGGAAGTGACTTCCAGATCACTAGGAAGCACTTTTGGGTCCTCTGGAAGACTGGAAAGCCCTTTGCAGGCCCATTTGGGGCAGCGCCAGACATGGGGTAAGTACAAAAGCCCCCAGAGAGTCCACCCAGTCCCGACCTGACCCAGCATCCACATACTGCGGATTTTCAATTATTGCGGGTTGGGTCGCATCCCTAACACCTGCGATAGGTGGGGGTTTACTGTACCACACACAAGCCTTCTTGAAGGTACAGAGCACATATTCCTGAGTTTCGCAGAAATGAGAAGGGGGTGGCTGAAGGAAAACTAAGATCTTTTCCAGAGATGACATCAGCAATTACCCAAGGCTTGTATTGTACACAGATACAAGCTGGGCAAAGGAGATGACAAGTACACTAGTTGTCCATACTCATATATGGAAACAAGCCTACCTCATAGGTAGGTCACAGAGAAGATGCTGTAGCTCTGTCTTCCAAAGACTTAGAGTACAGTATGTTTCAATAGCAGAGGCATGCAGAGAGTTGTATTAGTTGCCAATGCTACTAAAGGACTTCAGAATTGCTAGAGTGAATCAGCCTGTCCCCAGAGCATTCTTACTCCACATATTCCTGGGTGTCTGTTAGAGGTTAGTGGCATGGGTCACTCCATTTTATTGTATTTCCAGTGCATGTGATCACTGGAGTCAAGTCAAAGACATTCATCCATTCCCCAGCAGATTTCAATATCCCATTATCATTAGTGGATTAAATTGACATTTTAACCATGTAATGATATGGAAAATTTGTGACAGTATTTATTTATTTATTTATTTATTTATTTATTTATTTATTTATTTATTTATTTATTTATATATTTATATATTTATATACCACTCCATCTAGCCACACAGCTACTCTGGGTGGTTTACAAAGTTGAACAAATGTCAAAATATATACCATAGTCAATAGTCGACAAACAAACAAACAAACCAGTATAATAATTTTTTGCCCCATAAGACGCACTTTTCCAACCCCTAAAAGTAAGGGGAAATGTCTGTGCATCTTATAGAGTGAATATAGTAGTCACCTTTATAATAGTTTCCTTTAGAGAGAAGTTACCTGCACAGAGCCTCTCCCATCTCCTGCTGCATCCTGGATTCCACTGTTTTAATCACCTCATTTGCAAAGAGGCTTCCATGGAGTTCTCCTGTCCCCTGCTGCACCCCGGATTTCCCAGTTCCAATGGCCTCGTTAACAAAGAGGCTTCCTCCAGGGAGCCTCTCCCTACCCCTCCCTTTCTGCAGCCAAGATTCCTCAGTCAAAATTCACCTTGTTTGTAAAGAGGTCTCCTCCACAGAGCCTCTGCTTCCCCTTCTGAAGCCTGGATTCCCCCATCCCAATTACCCCATTTACAAGCCTCCTCTTTTGCAGCTTGCATTCCACAGTTCCAATCACCTCATTTGCAATCTTCCTCTTTTGCAGCTTGCATTCCACAGTTCCAATCACCCTGTTCACAAGCCTCCTCTTTTGCAGCTTGGATTCCACAGTTCCAATCACCTCGTTTGCAAGCCTCCAACATTTTTTCTTGCTCTCCTCCTCTCAAAACTAGGTGTGTCTTATGGTCAGGTGCATCTTATAGAGCGAAAAATACAGTAATAGCTTAACAAAACAATATACATCAAACCATCAAACAAAGAGCAAGATGGGCTAGAGATGGAGCAAAAAATAAAATAGATGGCAGTGAATCACTAACAAAATAAGTGAATACCCAGGAAAATCATTTCTGAATAGCCATGTCATCAGATGTTTCTTGAAGTAAGTCAATTGACCATGTACAGTACTTCCTCTGCTTCTTACAGAGCAGAAGGAAGAAGCAAAAATAGAAATGAAAACCCAGTCAGTATTATTAGAGAAATACATTGGTATAGGAGAGGTAATATAGTGGTTACTTACTAAGAGGGAATTGCTAGGAGCTTGAGGACAAACACAAGGAGTCTTTTCTGTCATCTTCCAAAGAACATCAAGAAAGAAATTTGAATAGGAAAGCAAATGACATGAGAAACCCTAGCAATATCAGGGTAGGTAGAAATAAGTTTAGAATAGGCCAGAACATGTGAAGGACAGTCTAGGAAACCTGACATACCTTCTCATTTTATCCGCTTGTCCCCATTCAAAGACTCCATCTTCTTCAGTATAATCTGGGTTGCATCCTATCATCTAGAACAGGGTCAGCTTTCCTTACAGAGTGACTGCTGTGAGAACCCAGTCTCCCAAGTATGACACTTGCATTTGTCCTGTCCTGGGCCTCCAAGTGGGTCCAGCTGACAAGGGTCAACCAATCTCGATGTACCTGTACATGGCCTCAGAAAATGTAGGCATGATGCTGTATATTTGTCTGCAAACCTCTTCCCCACTGAGTTGTTTATTGAATGATGTTTTAATTAAAACCTACCTAAAAAATTCAAAAGGCAATTAAAATCTCCTGGAATTGTTGAGCCAGGACTGACAGACCAGTGACAAATCCCGAACTGCTTTCTGTATGTACATCGCTAAAATGAATTGCTGTGAGAGTCTCCATTGAACATCGTTCTTCTCTCTGTTTTGGGGTTTTTGTTTCTCTTAATATTGATCTGAGCTTCTGAGGAGCAGAAAATACCATCATAACAGCAACACAGGATCCTGCAAATGTGGTTGTTACGAACTGAAGAAGTGCATTTTCTTCCTGGTGAATCATGGCTTGCACAGTGGTTACGCTTGTGCAAGTAGCATGATCCTTGTTTGTGGCACTGCTGAAATGTCACCCTTGGTGGAAGCTCAAGAGGATACTGGCCTGAGATCTTTGTAACTGTAAACATGGTAAATCCTACAAGTTTTGAATCTCTACCTTATGAAAATTTAATAATATGTTTGTAAATTGGTCTCAGAATAGTCTGTTATCTCATCCTGGAGGGTCGCATGTTGATAGAGTAATTTCTTATCTCTTCCACTGCATCAATAGACATTCACATGAATTCATGTGGCAGTTTAGAGCCAATTAAAATTTATAAGCCACAAGGAGTGAGTGAAATTCTGAGGATTAATTTACTCACTGGAGTATTAATCTGTGTAATGTAGTAGGTTATCCTCCAGTAATCTTGGCTATACAGAGATGGGAAGATACATTTCCTTGCATGTTTTACTGTAAATGCAGTAATTAGTCCCACTGGGCCAGCGAGCTTGAACGGCTACGGCGGGTGCTACTGGCAAAGACTTGGCGTGAACTCTGGGAAAAAGAGGAGGGTGCGGGGGAGAATGAACCCAATCAGCAACTGTTTGTCTGGAAGAAGCCTGTTCGCTCTTTGGCCCCTACTGTGAGAGTGAGATTAGGTGAGAGTGGACAGCTAGGAAAAGTTCTTGGAACAATGCGATTATGACAATGACAATGGCAATGATGACGACAAGTTGCAGGCCTGCCTATATGATGTTTATCTGACAGCTATTCACCAGCATCTCAGGGCTAAAAGAAATCTCAGATGTCCCATGGGATGCATGCAGATGGATTCATTATGGCTCAAGGATGCTTAATCAATGTCCTTGATGAATGGAATGGCAAACCTACTCCACAACAAAACAGCTCTCAGGCTGGGTACTTGACACTTTTCTCAGGGCAATGATAGGAGAGGCTGGAACAAGCCATGGTGTGTTTGTTGGCACTGCAAAAACCATTGGCCAAAGCAATAAACCCTTGAACTGATGTACTGTATCACTTCTGATGTTCCACCACCTTCTGTCTGAAGGTCTTCTGCTCTTTAAAAGAACTCTGCTCATTTTTCTTGCTCCCCACCTTCCCCAGAACACTGGTATGGTGTCACTCGTCCCATTAAATGTTTCTTTTAAACCAAGGCAGCTCACTCCCGACGTTTCACGGTGCTGTTACTCTTTTCCCTGGTTCTGAGCTGCAAACACTTCAAAACCTGCCTGTTCCATGAAACCTTTGGTGCAATTACCTCTGTCCTCTAACTCTGAGGTTCAAAGTCTAGAACCATAGGGAGGAGGTTTCCAAGCCATCAAAGTACTGTCTCCTGCTTGCTGTTGGATATCTATAGAGCTTGGATATCCCAACAAATAGCTGACTAGCCTATGCTTGCTAACTTATCTTTCTTTCTCCCTTTTCTTACAGTCCACTTGCCTCTTGGTGGGACAATTGGTAACTGGGTGGATCATAACAGAGCAGTGGAAGATCAGCTTTGGTGTTCAGTTTTCCAGCTCTTACAAGATTTGCAAGACTGATGCGTTTTGTGTACTGAATACTGATTAAGAAATACTGATGTTTTGGAACTGATAGCTTGTTCAGAAGGTTTGAAAAAACAACAGCCAGGCTTTTACAATACAGTAGGAATGAAGAACATTAATTTGGACATGTTGGTTGGTTTTTTGTTAGGGAAGAGAGAGGGAAAAGGCCCACTACAGTGATCATTCTCAGGATCCACCTTCTTACACTTCTGGTCAGCTATTTGCAACAGGGAGTGAAATACCATGTAGCCTTCAACACATACATCAAATTGTTCATTCCAGTTAGAGTTGTTGTTAATGCTTTCATTTCCCCCCCTTCAGGGGAAGCAGGAGTTTTGAATGTGGAAAACAGCCTGGAACTCAGTAAGGCAGGGGTGCCCAAAATTTTTGTAAAGAGGGCCAGATTTGGTGGCTGAGAATATGTCAGGGGCTGGTTGCTCCCCAAACCTGCCACCCCACCGCAAGCCCCACCCACTGACCCATAAGCCCCACCCACTGACCCCTTGCAACCCCACCCACAGAAAGGAAGGTGGGGACCAAGGGAGGGAGGAAGGAAGGTGGAAACCAGGAAGGAAGGAAGGTGGCGAACAAGGAAGGGAGGGAGGGAGGGAGGTGGGGACCAAGGGAGGGAGGAAAGAAGGAAGGTGGGGACCAAAGGAAGCACAGGGAGCCGTGGCCACAGGTCGCCCCTTGGAAGAGGCGATCTGTGTGACCTTGCACCCCCCCAAGCTCCCCAGTGGTGGCGACGGCTCACCCGCCAGCCCACCTCAAAACTCCTCAGCGGTGGCAGAGGTCCACTGGCCTGCCCACCCCCACACATTCCCCTGCGGTGCCAGTGGTGGCAGATCACCCGTCCGCCCGTCCGCCCAAGCTTCTCAGCTGTGCCGGTGTTCTCGAGCTTCAGAAGGTTCCCAGCGGTGCCGGTGGTGGCAGCCCGCCCATGTGCCGAGCTTCACAAGGTTCCCGGTGTTGCTGGTGGTGGTGGCCCACCCACGTGCCACCCCCACATGCGCTCCCAGCTTCACATGGTTGCTGGTGGTGCCAGTGGCAGCAGCCCGCGCAATGACTGGCCGGCTGGCCCGCCCAGCCCCTCAAGCTTCCCGGTGGTGTCAGTGTTGGCGGAAGATTTTTTTTAAAAAAGAAACATGGGGCGAAGGAGGGGGAGGGAGGGAAGGGTTAGCCAGCCACGGGCCACCCAGAATGGCCTGACAGGCCGGATTTGTCCCCCAGGCTGGACTTTGGGCAGGCCTGCAGTAAGGAGTACTCCTTCCTTCAGTTTTTCCTTGTGAGATTCCCGTAGGCAGAGCTCCTCGTGCCCTTCATCTTGGATTGCTGCCAACCTGCTAGGCCTCCAACTTAGACTCTTTGCTTGTTGGCCTCTTTTTCTTTGATTATTATGATGCGTTTCCTCACTTCATTGGGTAATTTTTGCTCCTGCTGCCAGGCAACCTGCCCATGCCAACAGGTCTCCTTGTCATTTTTTTCTTTCAGATTCCTTCTTCCCAACTTCCTATTACTTTGAGGATTATTTATTTATTTATTTATTTATTTATTTATTTATTTATTTGCTCCTTAGATCTCTGTCTCTCTCTCCCCCTTTTGCTACACCTCAATTATTTTTCCTGCCTGCTACTGCACCTAAAAAAAAAAGACAAGGCATCAAGTGGCAATGTGGAGAGAAATCTCCCTATTTGATAGTTCGAGTTGTGGGAGAGGACTATGTTTGTTTTGTTTCCTTTTCTTACTTGATTGCATTTCTTGGTTTTATTTATTTGCAGTGAACCCCCACCTATTGCTGGGGTTGGGGACCCGACCTGACCCACGATAATTTAAAATCAGTGCTATGCGGATGCAGGTCGGGCCAGGCCTGGGGGGGCTTAGCTGGGGGCTCTTGTACTTACCCCCAGCCTGGCGCTGCCTTGAACAGGCCTGTGAGGGCCTTTCTGGGCCTTCTGGAGGCCCCAAAAGGGCCTCCCTGTGAACCAGAAGTGACTTCTGGATCGCTGAAAAGGCCCTCAGAAGCCTCAGAAATGATTTTCAATGGTCCGGAAGTATTGACCTTGAGAGAGTGGACTTCCAGTTCCGCTCAGGTGAGGTCTGCAGCCAATGGTATGTCTTTCGAAGCCTAATCTAACTTTATTTTATATCTCCTTCATCCCCCCTCTGCCAACCTTACTATTAATATTGAGACGTATTGGGAGTATCCAGTCTTGCAGCAAGTGTGATAAGATATTCGTGGCGAGAGTAATCTGCATTCCACCAGAGGCTAGCAAGGCCTCCAAGGCTTTGTAACATAGAAGTCACTATAAATCAAGCTTATTATCTCTCCCACACTTCTGGTTCAACAAACAATATAACTACTGCACTTATGTGGAACAGCAAAATCAGGTGATTAAGGGACCTTGAAGGCTAGCACCCTACAACAATAAATAGAACTGAAACTGGAAATTGGAAACTGTTTATTTTTTTCTTAATTTTTTAAAATAATCTTTATTCAACAATTTTGCAACAAAAACAGAATAAAATCTGACTTGGCTAATAATGTTCTGAAGGAACTGAGAGACAGAGTTTCAGTGTATTATACATTACTAACTTTAAGGTACTAATACAATTCAATTATCAAATTCGATTATCAAATATAAAAAGTTTTTATACCTCTTTTTTGCTATAAATCCAAGTATAAAATTTATTCCAAACCAAGGCAAATTTGCTTTCTTCTTTGTTTCTTAATCTATATGTTAAGATGTTCAACTCTGCACATTCGAGAATTTTATTAATCACCATTTCATCTCCTGGGCTACAAGTTGCTTTCCAATATTGAGCCCAAGCTAATCTTGCAGCAATGAAGATGTGAATTATAAGATAACTATCATCAATATTTCTAATTGGTGGTAGAATGCCTAAAACACGCAACTCTGGAGACAAGGGGATTCTCTGTTTCACTATTTGTTCTATCTAGCCATGTACTTTTACATGGTTGGAAACTGTTTAAACATTCATTAGTACTTTGTCATATGCTGAGTGACTCAAAGACTAACAACTTTATAGAACTGTGTTATTTGAACACAACTTTATTTTACCATTTTTACCATTTTTACCATTAACTATTACTATTTTATTATTACTATTTTGCTATTTTACAATTTTACAATTTTAACTTAATTCCTTGCTCGCTTGGAGCCTTCGGTGCCACCACCAGTTTATAATTCATCATCCTGATGGATGCAGAAGTATTGGACATACTGGATCTTCCCCTTTCTCCCCTGGTGTTATGGCAGATAAAGAAAAACACCCCAGTTGCCATCGCTCCTGTCCATGATCTAGCCAGATGCAAGGAGGACTTACAATACCACCAGTCACCGTTCGAGAATAGAGGATCCCCAATTTTCCCCCTGCTCAGTGGCCCCACAGAAAACTGCTCTAGCATTCAGCCAAAAGTAAGAGCTCAAAACATAACATTGAGAAAAATGCACCAAGCTAAAATGCTGACCAGAGCTTTGCTTGCCCTCTCCCTCTGGTTGGCCACTCCGAGGGAGGCCTGAAGGTTCTCCATCGTGTGAAGCCACACAGATGGGTTTCCCAAGCACCCTTGCGCGGAGCTCGGCCTTCCCTAGCAATAGGAAAGCTTGTTAGTTTCCTCCCACTCACACTGCTCATGTGTGAGTGGGCTCCTGCCCAAACACCTCAGTTCCCTCTTGCCACCGTGCTAAGAGGTTGCATTTTCGTTAGTCTCCTCGTTTCTCCTTCTGGATTTTTCTATCGGCTTCTATCGGCTTTTGATTCGGATTTCGGACTTTGGACTACTCTTTTGGATATCCCTTCAGCCTTGTTTATTTTCACCGTTGTTTATGGCACAATGGCCCCCCTTCAAGTGCTGTGTTGCGTGTAACGCGAAGATTCCTCACACCGACGGTCACCTGAAGTGCCTCTATTGTTTGGGCGAATCCCATCAACCTGAGTCTTGTCTCATTTGTAAAAACTTTGGGGCTCAAACGCTTAAAAACCGGTGTTTTCGTCTTAACACTTATTTGCTTGAGAAAGCACTTCGCCCAGCTTCAATGGAATCTCGTGAGTCTACCTCTGCTTCTCCCGCCAAAACTTCGACTTCGAAGAAGCAAGTGAAGCTTCCTGCTCTCTCCAAGAAGGACACTAAAAAGACTTTCCTGTGCTTGAGCGTCACCGAAAATCCAAGCTGGAATCTAAATCTTCTATTTCGAAACATGATTCTTCTTCTTCGACTTCGAAGCCTACGCCGCCTCAGTCATCAGCTTCTTCCAAGGTCATCCTAGTGGACTCGGAACACTCGTCCATTTCGCCTCGGCCGAGGCCTGGGTATGAGCCACTCTTTCCCTCAGACTCTTCTTCTGACTCTGAGACTGAGCACCCTCTGGACATTTCTCTCATGTCCACTCAGTTCCACTCTGCTCCCTCGCTGCCTGAGCTACTCCATCAGGCCCTTTCTGTCTCCACGCTGTTATCGGCGTCTGCTCCGTTGCCCGACACTCAATCGGGACCCGCTCAGTTGCCTTTGGTTGGGTCTTTCCCGATGTCGGAGGGGACTTCTGTTCAGTCCGATTCGGCTGAATTTGTCCCTCAGCCAATACTGGAAAAATTGGCTTTGAAGGAGCTTAAGCTTCATCCCCATCGAAAGCGGGATGTTGCTATGGAGCAAACAGTGCCGACTTCAGTCTCGGCTTCGACCGACCTTTGAGTTTCTGGTCCGCCTCTCCTTACCGAGAGCTGTTCGACTTCGATTTTTACACCTGCCTCGTCGGCTCCGATGCTTCCTGGCCTCTCCATGCCAAACCTTACACCAGTTGGCTCTTCCATTCTGACTTCTCACGTTTTGCCTGCCTTGGCTATGCCTCCTGCTACAGCCTTTCCGTCTCTGGCTTCGGTTTTTCCCACGTGGTCTCATGCTCTCTTCCAACAAGTCATGGCGGCCAGTCAGCCTCAACTTTCTCAGCCTCCTCATTCGCAATCGCCTGTGTACCAGTATACACTCCGTCTCTGCCTTCTGCTACTTTCAAATCACCCTCGGCTTCGACTTCTCAGCCTGCTTCTTCCACCTGCATTCCGACGACGATCTTGGCTCCTCCACCGAACCCTTTGCCGCCTAAGAAGAAAAAGCGTAAGCTTGCCACTGCTCCTTCGATGGATCAGGAGGCCCTTGCCACGGTACTGACTCAGCCACCGAAATCTCCTCGTTCGGCTTCAATGACATTTCCTCCGTTGCCTAAGTTTTCACTTAAATTTGATGGCTCTCGATGGCTTCTGCAATCTGATTCACTTCCGCCTCCTCAACATCCTCAGAACACCACCTCACCTGGTTCGGAATCTCATACCTCCTCGCTTTCCGACGACGACAATGATGCTGATTCGTTACATTACGTCACCTCCCCTGACTCTGATGTGGAGGAGAAGTCACCTCCTTCTTCATCTGAGGCTATGAGAAACTACTCTGACTTTGTTCTCCGCATGGCGAGGTCCATCGATTTGCCCACCCACCATCCAAAGCCTCGATTTACCGACCACATTTTTGGTAAAATTTCTTCGGATTATGCTTCTCGTATCCATCTGGCTGTTTTTCCTTCCTTTGTGGCTATGATTGAAGAGTCCTTCAAGAATATCACTTCCTTGTCTGTTTCCAGGAAGATTGAAAACCTTTATAGGGTGCACGACGACAAGGTTCCTTACCTTTCAAAGCATCCTGTGGCTAAATCCGTGGTGGTTGTTTCCTCTCAGACATAATCTCATTCTAAGCAACTCCCAATTCCCCCCTCTAGAGAAGGGCATAAACTTGATAATTTGGGTAGGAACATCTACAGATTTGCTTGCCTTCTTTTGAAGATTGCCCACTATCAAGGCACCATGGGCGCGTATCAGCATGAGCTGCTGGCTCATTTGCACCCTCTTCTTGAACTGCTTCCCGAGGACAAGAGATCTGATGCTACTGTGCTCTTTGATGAGGCTATGGCACTTGCGGCTCAACAAATGCGTTCCTCATGCCATGCCTTTGATTGCACCTCTAAGGTCTTGGGTGCTGCTGTTACCCTCCGTCGCCATTCTTGGCTTCGCTCTACTGGTCTCTCTGAGGACCACAAAGCTTATATCGAGAGGTTGCTGTTTGAGGGCGACAGCTTGTTTCACCCCTCAACGGATACTGTTATGGAGGATCGGCACAAAAAGCAAAACGCTGCAAAAAAGTTAAATGTGGTGCCCCAGCGTTCTCAACGTCCTTTTAGTTTTCAATCCAGACGTTTCTCCTACCACTACGGCTCCCAGTCCTCCTTTGGTTGACACCAATCTAGAGACCGTTCTTCCTGTACCTCCAGCTTCTCTGCCTTCGCACCTGGGAAAGGTAAAAAGCCCAAGTCATCCTCTCCTCGATTCCCCAAGTCACGAGACCGCAAGCTTAAAGAGGAGTTCTGACCAGCCTACTCCAATCCGTCTGCTCCTTTCTTACCTCGCTAGCAGTCCATAACCTCAGACAAACTGGTACTCTCCATCGTTTCCAACGGCTACCGCTTGGAGTTTACAGCACTTCCCCTGGTGGGGCGCATTCTTCATACTGCTCCAAATCCTTGCCTTCTTCAGGAACTTTCATCCCTTCTCGACAAAGGTGCCATCGAACCCGTCCACCCACAACTCTTCCACACAGGGTTCTTCTCCAGGTACTTCACCGTGCCCCAAAAGGACGGAGGACTTCGTCCCATCATGGACTTACGTGCTCTCAATCAACATCTGCACGTTCCCAAGTTTCGTATGGTCACCCTCAAGAAGGTGATCCCCTTTCTTTGAAGAGGGGATTGGTTTGGCGTGGTAGCCCTCAAAGACGTTTATTTTCATGTTTCCATCCACCCTCAGTACCGTCGTTTCCTCATGTTCGCTATAGGCGACCTAGTTTATCAATACACCGCCCTCCCATTTGGTTTGGCCACCGCTCCATGAATTTTCACCAAGTGCATGGCGCCAGTGGCGGCGTACCTTCGCACTAGAGGAATGGTGGTATTCCCTTATTTAGACGACTGGCTGGTCGTATCCGACTCTCATCATTGACCCGCCAGAGACATCCGATTCGTCCTCAACACTTTGTCCAGTCTGGGACTCCAAATCAACAGGGAAAAGTCTATCCTCACTCCCTGTCAGGTCATCCCTTACATAGACGCAATTTTGGATTCCATCCATGCCAAAGCATTCCTGCCTCAGGACCGTGTCTCAGCCATTCGCTCCCTCCTCCCCCACTTTCAACCAGATGCCTTGGTTCCGGCGTTAGTGGTGCAGCAGCTTCTGGGGTTCATGGTGTCAATTACATCTGTCCTGCCGCTAGTGAGACTCAAGCTTCGACATCTTCAAGCTTGGTTCCTTTCTCAGTTCAATCCTATGAAGGACCCTCTGGACAAGCCACTCCGTGTCACCTCCCTCCTGCCTTATTCACTGGCCTGGTGGGGTTCCTCCACCAATTTGCTCGTGGGCCGGCCGTTCCGGTCTCCCATCCCTACCATTCAAGTCAACATGGATGCCAGCAACCTAGGATGGGGTGCGGTTTTCCTGGATATGACCATTCACAATCTTTGGTCTCCTCAAGAGAAATTTCTTCACATCAATGTCCTAGAGCTCCTCACCATTTTCAAGGCCTGCTGTGCATTCCTTCCTCATCTTGGCGGGAATGTGGTGCTTCTGGTACGGACAACTCCACTGCAATGCACTATATCAACAAGCAGGGAGGAACTCATTCTCAACCTCTCCTGCTGTTGATTCTGGACTTTTGGGAATGGTGCATCAACCACAACATTTGGCCCATTGCCATGCATCTACCCGGGGAGGACAATGTCACAGCAGATTCCCTCAGCAGGCTTCAATCCAGTTCTCACGAGTGGGAACTTCACCCTCCCACCTTTCAACAGCTCTGCTACTGTTGGGGATCACCTCATGTGGCCCTCTTTGCCACTATGGAGAATGCCAAGTGCCCCCGTTTTTGCTCAAGGGCCAGGATCGGAGCGGGCTCCATGGGGGATGCTCTCTCGCTTCCCTGGTCCTCCCTCCTCCTCTATGCATTTCCACCAATTCCACTCCTATCCAAAGTGGTCGGCAAGATTTTCCAGGAGCAGGTGAATGTCATCCTGATTGTTCCCTGGTGGCCACACCAGCATTGGTTCGCGCCTCTTCTGCAAATGGTCAGCTCTTATCGACGCCTGCCACTCCTGCCCAATCTCCTGTCCAGGGATCACGGCAGGATTTTGCACCCGGATCTTCATCGTCTCCAGCTGACGGCTTGGAGGATCACAACGACTTAGACTACATCTTCTCCTCTGCCAGGAAGTCCTCCACTATTTGTCTTTACCGTTATAAGTGGAGGAGATTTATGGCCTTCGCCAACCAACACCATTTCTCACCTTTGGACCCACCTCTGCATGGTATCCTTCAATACCTTCTATCTCTGAAGAAATCCAGCCTCACTCTATCTTCTCTGTGGGCGTACCTCTCTGCTATTGTTGCCCACCAGCCAGAATCCTCTCCTGCTGCTGCATTCTTCCGTCACCCTCGTCTAAAGGCTTTCCTCAAGGGCCTCTGTAACACTTTCTCACTGGGTTTCTTCTACCATTGAGTTGGCTTATCAGCTCGCCAAGTTGCCTGTGCCAGCGCCTATTCGCGCCCATCCCACCAGGGCCATGTCCTCGTCTGCTGCTTCTCTGAAAGGCATCCCTTTAGAGGACATCTGTAACTCTAAAGGGATGCCTTTAGAGTTACAGATGCCGTCTACTCCATTCACCTTCGTGAAGCACTACTGGTTGGATGCCCGAGTGCGGTCAACTACATCCTTCGGTAGAGCTGTTCTTTCAGTGGTGCTGGCGTGACACCCACCATCCTGTGAGTATGCTTGTAATCACGCATCTGTGTGGCTTCACGAAGGCCACAATGGAGAAGAACCAGTTACTTACCTGTAAAGGTGGTTCTTTGAGTGGACCTTCGTGAAGCCACACAGCACCCACCCTCCTCCCCTCATGCTGTCACGCCTTGGCTGGTATTTACCTGTCAAGCCGGCGGTTCAAGGGAACTGAGGTGTTTGGGTGGGAGCCGGCTCGCACATGCACAGTGCGAGTGGGAGGAGACTAACGAGCTTTCCTATTGCTAGGGAAAGCCGACCTCCGCGCAAGGGCGCTTGGGAAACCCATCTGTGTGGCTTCACGAAGGTCCACTCGAAGAACTACTTTTACAGGTAAGTAACTGGTTCATTTCCACACGTAATCATCAGGCCTTCTCAGCGGCCAGCCCAGCATATGCCCATGGAGATTAGGCTGGCAGAGTCTCTGCTGGCCTTTAGGAGAGCCTTAAAGACCTGGCTCTTTATGGAATGTTTTGGTAATCGCTGAGTCTAGGACTATGTGTTGTGTGTTGGTTGTATTATTTTTCCCAGCCCTCCTCTTGATGGATTTTATATAGTGGTGTTATTGTTGCTTATTGTTTTTACATTTTATTCTCATTTGTTTATTATGGGGTTGTGGGGCAAATAGTTTTGTAATTTATTGTATACCGCCCAGAGTTCCTGAGGGAAAATCAGGTGGTTAATAAGCATATAAATAAATAAATAAATAAATAAATAAATAAATAAATAAATAAATAAATAAATAAAT
>JAHTLZ010003518.1:34343612-34363098 GCA_023846285.1 Phrynocephalus versicolor | reverse complement strand
AATAAATAAATAAATAAATAAATAAATAAATAAATAAATAAATAAATCTGAATTTCATCTCCCCAAGCTATTTTCACGCCCCCTTTCCATGTTATTGTTTGCTGATGATGTAGTTTTATTGTCTTTAACTTGTGTTGGCCTGAGAAGGTTTTGAGGGCCTTCTCCACCTATTGCAACCAGGAACAACTAGTAATAAACTACACAAAAATCAAAGTACTTATAACTAGTAGAAGAATTAAAGACAAATTGGTTATAAACAATTTGAGTAATCACAATCTAGTTACTTACAACGAATTTACTATATCCCCACACATGACTGGCTCAATGCCTCCAAAGATTACAAGAGCTTTCACTTTAGCCAGATTGAATGCTCTCTCTTCCAAGCTTTTGGATGGGAAATGCCAAGTTGCCTGTGCCAGCAGCAGACTGGACCGGAGCGAACAGGCTTAAGCTCAACCCCGAGAAGACGGAGGTCATGTTCTTTGGGGGCTCGCCGTCTGGGTACGGTGGCCCTTTTCCCTCTCTGGGGGGAGTTTCCCTCCAGCCTGTGGAAAGGGCGCGGAATCTGGGTGTGGTCCTGGACCCGGCGCTGACCATGGAGGCCCAGGTGGCGTCGGTTACCAGGGCCGCGTATTACCATCTTCGCCAGATCGCCCAGATCCGCCTGTACCTGGATGGTGACTCTCTGAGAACAGTGGTCCAGGCGCTGGTGATCTCGAGGCTGGACTACTGCAACGCCCTCTACATGGGGTTGCCCTTGACTCTTCTCCGGTGTCTGCAGCGGGTGCAGAATGCGGCGGCCAGGCTGGTGGCTGGTGTGCGTCGTTACGACCACATCACCCCAGTCCTGGCCCGCTTGCACTGGCTGCCTGTTGCGGCCCGGATTAGATTCAAGGTCTTGGTTTTAGTTTATAAAACCCTCCATGGCTTGGGACCGGACTACCTGACAGAGCGTATCGCCCAGCGATCCACCTCGGCCCGACCTGTTCGGCAGGTGCGAGCGCACTCGCTGCAGGTTGCCACCCCTTGAGAAGCCCGGAAGTTGGTCACCTGGAACCGGGCTTTCTCGGTGGCAGCCCCCTCCTTATGGAATTCCATCCCTAGCGAAGTGCGCTCTGCAGAGTCCCTGCTGGCCTTTCGAAAAGCTGTAAAAACTTATTTATTTCGAGAGGCCTTTGGCGAGCCCTGAAATTCTTTTTTTTTTTCCTTCTGTTAGGTCCCGCCATCTCTAATGCCCAAGCAACCATGTTAAGTGTTTTATGTTTATGTGTGTGCTTGGTTGATAGCTATTACGCTGCCGGGTTTTTTGGATGCACCGGGTTTTTAATTGTTTAGTTATTTTGTTGTATATTTCATAATTATTGTTTGTGTTTATTGGCGCTTGCTCGCCCGTGTAAGCCACTTAGAGTTTCGTACGAAAGATAAGCGGGGTATAAATACAATAATAAATAAATAAATAAATAAATAAATAAATAAATAAATAAATAAATAAATAAAATATTACCCTTTCAAATGTCTTGTGCCCATGAGAAATGAATCAAGTAGAAATGGTCACTTATGTCCTTCTTTATTGCTCTTTTTATCGTGACATACGTAAGAACTTATTCAATCTTATCAATAAATTTCCTGAGAAACCTGCTGAATTCTATGTGAAGTTACTTCTTTCTGACAAGTCTCAGCAGATCTCAAATTGTGTCGCTAAATGTTGTACCACTGCAGTAGTTGTACGTAGGCTTACGACTGCCAGTAAGTTTAGTTCTTGATGGTCATATGGAGTGAGGTTTCCTCTCAGGGGCTTGATATTGGCCTGTTCTCCAGTATTCTGCTTTATCTATCTTCCCAATATTGACTATTTATATAACCGTCTCATTTGTATTTTGTGGTTTTTATCAAAAGTTTTATAATGTTTTTACAATGTTTTATCCTGGTAATTTGATGTTTCAGTATTTTTCGATTAAGTTAACAACCGTAACTTTGTATTGAAACTCTTCACTGACATACTCAATCAAGTTACAGAGCATACAATATTAAATTTTAGCATACAAATACAAATTATATTGGCAACAAATCTTGACACTCATTGCATCTATATTTTTGCTCATTATGAAGTGTCAAAGAGTAACATCCTAGAATTTAAAATGCCTTTGTGGGGTACATAATCTTAAGTAAATACAGGAACGGGAATGCATTTATTTATTTATTTGAAGATATTTCAGTCTTATTTTTCCTCCAAAAAGCTCAGGGTAGCTGAAAACATACACCATAAATTAATAATCGAAATGTCCAAGACACTATAACACTAAATCACAGCAAGATGCAAAGAATGTGGCAGACATAACAAATTGGTAAAAACCCAGGGACAGTTGAAATAGACACTGTAATTCCTTACAGAAGCACACCACCTAATCTTTACAGCCCCAAGGCCTTCCTAAGAAGGAAGGCTCAAGAAAGCATATTAGAGATGAATTGAGACAAACTTCTTTCAGAAGGGATTTCTAAGGTTTAGATGCTATTGAAAAGCGCCTCTTCCTGGTCCATACTAAGCGTATTTCTCAGGGCATTAAAGTATATAAAATGAGTCTTAAGGCTGATATTGATAGGCGAGGACATTCACTCAAGGAACCATAAAATAAAAAAATTACAAAAAGACAAAAACGTTGTGGCCTTTTAAAGACTAACTGCTATATTTTAATATGAGCTTTCACGGACAACTTCATTTCTTCAGACATAGGAGTGAGACAACATGGCAAATACAATGGTACCTCGACTTGCGAATTTAATCCGTTCCAAATGCATGCTCTTAAGTAGAACTACTCTTAAGTCGGGGGCACCTATCTAAAAAATTGAAAAAAATAAGTTAAAAAATAAACAAATTAAAAATATTTGTAAGTTGAGCAGACCATATCTAAAATTTGTAAGGTGGCAGTTAAAACAGCAACAATTTTCTGCTCTTAAGTCGAGCTGCTCTTAAGTCAGGGTATTACTGTACTCATACATTGATACAAGATCCCAAAACAAAGAAACTGTTTTGTTTCCTGAACACAAGTTGCTGATTGGGTGGCACTTCACACCTGGCCATGACCTTTAAGACCCCTGTTGATATTCCGTTCCCTCGCAGGAAGCTTTGTTGTCTAAACAGTGACAATGATAGATGACTAAATTAATCTCAAGCTATAGGTAACAAGCACAAACAACAGGGCAATGAGTCCCTCTAAGCACCAATGGGGCTTGTGAATTGGCTTATTCTGTTGCTCCCCCATTAGGGTCCACTCTAGGGACATTGGGCTCTGTGTCTACTACACCAGTCTCCATACCCTTCTCTTCCTGGTAGTACTCTTTGGCTACTTGGGTTGACCCCTAAACCTCAGCGTGTGTGCACACTCCACTGTTACAGCCATTTGATACTGCCATGGCACTAATCTAGAGACTCCTAGGAATTATAGCTTGAAAGGTTCTTAGAATTCTCTGCCAGAGTCCAGGGAAATGCAGTGGTGCTCTCTGGTGGAAAATTCTAAACATCTGCACAAAACTGCTGATAACTGTAACAAGATCCAATAGGATATGGAACCATGGTAAGTGAGTCTGTATAACTGTGTAGCGCAGAGTCTTAGAATCTGAGGCTTGGGAGACCTGCCAACTCTGTCAGTGCCCAAGAGAGGGAATGATATATTGGCCTGGTTAGCCATTAAGTTCTAAATGCCATCAGTTTAAACAGAACACAGGTTAAAGGGACACCTTTCAGCTCCACCTGTTATGGAGGGAGCAGGGAGGGAAAGCTGTGGCCCTCCAGATGTTGCTACACAACGGCTTTTATTATCCCCTGGCCATTGCCCCCACTGGCCAGGACTGGATTGCAAATGTTTTCTCCTGAAATGTTTCCCTTCTTACAAGAAGCCACCATTGTGTGAGATGTCTAGAGTGGGTCCTCATGCGGTGGCAGCTCTTGTACCAAAGCTATGCTTTATATCTGACCTCATAAAAGGTATAGAGCTTAAATGGGAATTGATACCTGTGCTTTCAGCGTGCACACCTGTATTGATGTCAATATCCCAGATTTTAAGGGAGATGCTGTAGCCCATTTGATCCAAAACTTCTTTTCCCACAGTAGAAACAGTATTCTAGATCATGCGGTAGAAGATGGCTTCTTCTGTCAGAGGAAGGGAGACATGGCCTATTTTGCATTTGGCTTCCTTCTTTAAAAGTGGTTTTGTTTTTTTTTGAAATTACAGTAGGACCCCTGTATCCACTGAATCAGTTATTCACGATTGGCAGGGGGAAAATATTAAATAATTCAGCAGCCACAAAGCAAGCTACACAAATAACATCTGTAAAGGAAGCTACTGTCACAAACAGCATCCATAAAGCAAGCTACTGTCTCAAAACAGCAGTCATAAAGCAAGCTACTATCAGGAAACAGCAGTTTGGGGGTGAGTGGGCAGGTGTTCTCTCTTATCCACGGTTTTCATTATCCATAGGAAGGCCTGGAACCAATCACCAGCAGATACCAGGGTCCTACTGTATAGCAAACCAAAAGAACTTATAAAGTGTGCTGCTTAGATAACATTTCATAGTGCTTAAAACCTTATCTGGTGGTTTACAATTTTAATTTTGCTGGCTACACCTTTCCCCGGTCCTGTGAGCTGGGTACTTCCAACCACAGAAAGATGGAAGTCAACTATCAGCTGGCTACCTGAGCCTATCAGGATCAAGCTCATGATATGAGCAGAGCCTTGACTGCAGTACTGCTGTTTAACCATTGCTCCACGAATCTGCTTTTATATACATGTACATATTGCTTTTAGTGGCTAAAGGCATGATCATGACCCAACCCTATATTTTATGGCAGGAGGCCAAATACCACATTTAATTCCTCTCTCTCAACATCCCAGAAAAACATTAAATGCATAAACTGCTGACACTGAAGAGGCAAAATCAGCTGGCCATTTTAGTTGGCTAAGTTATAGGCAGCATGTGGAACAAATTCTGACCTTGGCTCACAAGTTACCCTTTCCGTCCTAGAATCTTAGAATAATCATAGAAAAAACCCATGCCCAAAGGAGGAATACAAATCAAAACAGATCTGACAGATAGTTGGCAAAATTTCTCTTGAATTGGTTCCATTTTCATACTGCTCTAACAGTCAGGAAGTTTTTCCTGGTATTCAACTGAAATCTGGCTTCCTGTAACAGGAGCTCATTGTTGCATGTCCTGGAGTGGGGGGGGATGACTGAGAACTTCCTGCCCTCAGGGCGATGACTGCACTCAGACAAACAACCAGGTCTTCATTGGTGCATGCCACCGAAGGCAGTCAGGTAACAAGGTAGGAATATAAATTATTATCAAGTCAGAAAAATTAACGGTGATCAGGCAGCTGAGTAACTGGCACACCCGCTCTTCCAATCTGTCTTCCTTCCTCATTGTCATTCAGCTCCCCACAGCATTCTAAAACTGAGATGATCGGATAATAAGAGGTGGAGTAGGATGCATAACATCAAACTGATTAAATTTGTTTACTGATAGTTCTTTCAAGGTTCCAGGAATATTGTGTAATTTTCAAGGTTTATTTCCATCCGATTTTGTGTGATGTATTATTGACAACATCCTTGCGGGCCATGCCGACAATGTCATTCAGGATAATTATTTCACAACAGATTTTTGAGCACTCCTGATTCCTTTTGGGATTTGCTTTTGCATAAATTATGGCACAGAATATTTAATCAGAGCCCCATTAGTACCCTATGGCTGTGTGTGTGTGTTTTGTTTTTGTTTTGCTTTTGGAAAGACAGCAATGAGGAGGACAAAAGGATGGTGGTTTAAGATTTCAGCACATTTTTCTTCCTGGGTTCTACTTTCCAAAGTACAGTGAGAGAAATATTCCCCCTCCCCCGCATTGTTGCTTAATAATATTATTTTTTTAAAAAAATCAACAATACTTACATTAATCTTCAAGCTACATTAAATTAAATATCAATCTAAATGGATCACAAAATGGGAAGTGTTTTTTTTAATAAAGTGTTTTAAATCACATATTCTTTATGATTGTTTCAGCAAATATTACTCCCCTTTAGTTAAGAATGACAGGACAAAATCAACAACTAAGAATGGTCTCAATATAGAATAAGCCTTTATGAGTTAAATCCCTTCAAGCTAAAGGCAATCTGCTTGGTATAGGGACGGGCTGCTATTTATGGAGGAATTAACATCTTGGTAACAGAATCATAGACTTCCGGAGTTGGAAGAGACCTCAAGGGCTATCCAGTCCAACTCCTGCCATGCAGGAACCCCCATCATAGTACTCCCGACATATGGCCATATAGCCTTTCCTAAAAACATCCAAAAGAAAGAGACTCCATCACCCTCCATGACAGCATATTCCACTGTCGGACAGCTCTTACAGTCTGGAAGTTCTTCCTAATATTCAAATGGAATCTCTTTTCCTGTAGTTTGAAAACATTGGTCCAAGCCCTAGTCTCTGAAGCCATGGAAAACAAACTTGTCCCCTCTTTGATATCCTTTCAAATATTTAAACATGGCTATCATATCCTCTCTCAACCTTCTTTATGTAAGGCTAAACATTCCCAGCTCCCTAAGACCATTAACCATCCTGGTCAGCCCCCCCCCGTCCCCGGACCCATGGGAGGTCGTCAAACCCCTTTTTAAATTGAGGTGTGCAGAACTCTACAAAGCATTCCAGTTGGGGTCTGACCAGAGCAGAATAGAGTGGTACTATCATTTCCCTTTCTCTAGAAACTATGCTTCTGCTGATGCAACCAAGAATCACATTGGCTTTCTTGACTGGCACATCACACTGCTGACTCATGTTCAATTTGTGGTCCACCCAGACTCCCAGATCCCTTTCATATGTACTGTTCTCCAGATAGGTGTCTCCCATCCTATATCTATGCAATTCATTTGTTCTGCCTCAATGCAGGACCCTACATTTATCTCTGTTGAAACTCATTTCATTAGCTTTGGCGCAGCACTCTAATCTGTCAAAGTCCCATTGGATTTTTATCCTATCCTTTAGGGAATTAGCCACTCCATTTGGTATCATTGGTATCATTGGCAAATTTAATCAGCTTGCTCTCTATTCCTTCATCCAAGTCATTAATAAAGATATTGAATAGCAGCAGACCCAGAACAGAACCCTGGGGCACCCCACTAGTCACTTCTCTCCAAGCTGAGGAGAAGCCATTTATGATCACCCTTTGGGTAAGATCAGTTAACCATTTACAAATCCACCTAACAGTAGCACTATTCCACATTCTGCTAACTTCTTTGCAAATATATCATGGGGAACCTTATCGAAGTTTACTGAACCTTACTGAAATCTAGATAAGCAACACCCAGAGTTCTCGTCATCCACCAGGCCTGTAACCTGATCAAAGAAAGAGATCAAATTAGTCTGGCATTACTTGTTTTTAAGAAACCCATGTTGACCTCTCATAATGACAGCATTGCTTGTTAAATAATTACAGACTGCCTGCTTAAAAATCTGCTCTAGAATCTTTCCAGGAATAGATGTCAAGCTGACCAGGCGGTAATTATTTGGGTCCTCTTTTTCCCCATTTTTGAAGATGGGGACATTTGCCCTCCTCCTGTCTATGGGGACTTCCCCTGTTCTCCAGGAGATGTACTACAAACAAGAATATCAGGCAGTATTCTACAATTCATTGTTCATGCCTGCAATCAGTATAATTAACAGATTGTTTTGACCTGCAATCTGGGGACTAGGTGTTTCTCATGCTTGACGTGAATGTACAAGACCACCCTTGAGCTCTGGTCTTCAGAATTTACAAACAAACGTTTCTTGTATATCTCCTTTTCCAATTATCCTCTACTCAAAATTCTGTTCTGGATGCTATGTTTGCAAAGGATAATTAAGCATGCAGATCAATAAAGCACTGGGATTTGAGGGCATTAATGTATCAGTGGAGAGCACAAATGGATTAATTTATCTAACAGATAGTGTGTTGCTTTGGTTCTCAAGTGATAAACCGTAGCTTACAGGGGGCAATGCAACTCATTCAGTGGAACTGAAATCCCTTTGATAAGTTGGTATGAACTAGAGATGGGCACGAAACAAACAATTTTTCGTTTCTGTTTCCGTTTTTTCATTTCGTTACGTAACAAAATGGCAAACGAATTTTGTCTCTAAAATGAAATGAAACGAACAGAAACACCAGAAATTTTGTTGTGCGTTTCGTTTCTGTTACTGCAATATGAGTGAATTGCTTAAAATCCTTAAAAAAAATCACAAAAAATTGAAATAAATGGTAACAAAACGGTAACGAAACGAACAAAATCAAAAATGATTTTTTTGCAAAAATTCACAAAAAACGGAAACAAACCGAAACGGACCCTCCAAACGACAAACGACAAACGAAATGCCATTTTTTTGATTCGTGCCCATCTCTAGTATGAACCATATCTCCAAAAAGGCTACCGAGGTGTGTGTGTGTGTGTGTGTGTGTGTGTTTCAGACAACTATTGCCACACATTCAGTAAATATAGGAAACCTGTGTCTCATGCAGCTGTATGGGCTGGCTTGTCACCGTTATTATGCCCAGCAGTTCCGTCATCACTGCATCTGCTTATTTGGTGCAGGTGCAGAGAGGACCCTTCAAGAGTCCTGTAGCACATGACAGTTTGCCTATAAGAGACCTCCTCCATGGGAAGCAGGGAATTTGACCCAATCAAAAGGAAACCATGTAGTCATACGGGCTAAGCCAGGTGGACCCTCTCATACATTCTGTGAGTTTTCAATAAACTTTGAGAACTACAATAATGTGGTTGGACTGGGACTTCGAGAATCCAGGCCCAAGTTCCCATTGATGCAAATGGGGTGATATTGGGCATGTTACTTTCTCTCAGACTGATCTCCTGGAGCTTCTGTCAGCATAAAACAGGGAGAAAGAGAGCCGAGTACACTGCTTTGGAGAAAAGCTGAGACAAACATGTAATAGACATAGAAACAAACTAAAGACATGGATATACTGGTAAAAATGCGGGAAATGGTCTGGGATTGGGATGGCTAATTCACCTTTTCTTCTTGTTGACCATGTGATGAAAAATGAAATGTAAATCACCTCAGACTTGCCCAGCCCAAGCCATAGTCTTCACTTCTGCCATTGGTGCATCCACGTTCAAACAAACAGATGCATTCACATTGGTTCAGGCAGTGTGATCATTTGAACCAATGCCAAAAAGCCACCACACTAGTACACACACTCGCAGGAATGGTGAACCAAACCTCTCTCCTTTGGCATGTTTCCCCCCCCTTTCCTTTTCCTTTTAAAAATAAGAGCTTAAGAAAGGCAAGCAAAGCCTGTCTCTGTTTGTCACAATCCAGGTATCCAGGGCAGCCTTCAGCTACAAGCAAGGGGCACTAGGGCCCATTCCACCACACAAGACGCCAAGCGCAAAAGTCACTTACAGAGGCTGGAACACAGGGTCAGAAGCTAGGCAGGCAAGACGACCACAGCAAGAACAACCGGGCAAGGCAGGGAACAAGGCAGGCAGAAGCAACAAGGCAAGACCATTCACCATAGCATGGCCAAACCTTTCTTCATTATTTTTGTTGCTGAGGCAAGTTCTGGGAGGAAGAGTCAATCAAATAGGCCCTCCACCAGGATTCTTCCTGGCCCTGAACCTGCAGCTGCTGTGGGCCAGATCATGACACCAATGGCAAGACTTTACTTTTTCTTGTTCTTTAAAAAAACATACTAGCTTGGTGTCACTTCTGTTTCCCCCTAGTAAAGATAACAGGAGGGGAGAAAACCCATTGTTTATAACTTATTAGATAGTCCCTTGTAACGGCACCTCTTTCAGTGCTACTGTAGAGCTTCAAACAAGCAGTAAACAAAGCTTTCTTCCTCTCTTCCTATGTAGCTAGTTAGTGCAAACAGTTCCGGGAAATCTGAAATCTCCAGGGCAACTTCAGAATCAGGGAACTAACATTTTCCCTCACTGTTCAGTTGCAGCTTTACTCTCAGATTTACTGCATTAAGATTTGAATAATCATCTAACATGGTGTTACAAATATGCACATGAAGCAGAGGAACAAAGTTGCTCTGAAACAGCTAAAAAAAGATACTGTACAGTATTTCCTGCTATACAAACAATGAACGTCTAGCATGTTGATTGCACCAACTTCAGAATGGTAGTAGGGCACCTATTACATTACATATGCAAGCAGTTTGTATAATTATTAATCATGGTTCACCTGTAATGACCCTAGTGCAAGAAATCCACCTATATGCCCCTTTCCTTGGCCCTTCTCTCTTCTTGTCCACCTGGCTTCAGCAAAGCTTTCCATAAGCCATTGCTTTGTAAAACACATATATGAATTGGGGAACCATAATAGAAGAATTTCCTTCAAACCAGGGTATCAAACCCAAGATCTGGGCTATGGCCAGGACCATATGACTTACTCTTGTGCACAGAAATAACTAGGGAAAGGGGAGTGAATGAGTGGGGAGATGAACCATTTGGGGTCACAAAGGCCATTACTTCACATCCTACCTTGTTCCGCGATTACGCTTGTTGTTCGCAGTCACGTGGTTTTGTCCGTGTTCAGTCCCTGTTTCCGTTTCCTCAGGGGCGTGATTACTTGTCTTGTCGTGACAACTGTTACCTCACATCCTTCTTCCGTGACAAATTCTGAATTTGTCTTGCTTTCTTAACCCTTTTTAAAAATATCGTAAATAAAACGTTTTTGATATTTCGATTTACTGGTCTTCCAGGATTTATACATCAATGCTATAGAATCTTCAGCACTTTCTTTAATAAACATTTGCACTGCATGGTTTCCTATAGGGAAACTAATGTTGAATGCCGCTTCATCTTCTGACCACTAGGTGGACACTGGTTGTTGTGTGACAGGCCGTTACTTCACGTAACAGAACAGGAACCGGGAACAAAGAGTGACAAGAGAATTCCACAGCCCAGGGGCAGCTACAGCTTGTCACGCTCTGTTCCCGGTTCAGAGGGCGTGGTCGAGACAAGGTTTTGCTGTCACACTCTGGACGTGAGGTAAGATTTTTTTATACTGGCCCCAAGCGGGACAGCAAGGAGGGACGAACGGGTCATGAAGTAACAGCCGAAGAGATTCAGTCTCCAAGCTCTTCTGTGCAACAAGGGCATCATCATCATCATGAATCCAGAGTTTAGAATTATGTTCTGAATAGAGAACATGTGTGCAGTTGATCCTATTACTCCTGATAATTCCCCAAAGAGAGTGGAAAGGAAATCTGCTCAGTGCTGGCATAGTGCAAGCAGATGAAGATTGGCAGCCCTCAGAAACCCGCAGAGAGATCAAGATTTACATTTGGGATTTCAGGGACAGGACAGGTATAAAGTGTGATCGATGTGGAGTACATAAAGAGAGCAAGAACCATGCATTTAGGCATTTAAGTACTTCGGGAAGGACACTTTATGCTAATATTTGCAAGTCAGCTTTCATAATTGCAACTTAATCACCTTAGAGTTATATAAATCTTCTTATTGGCATTTTCCCATCTGCCTTGCCACCTTTCTTCATTATTTTTCCCTCTTCTAAAGCTAGTGACTGGTATTTTAGGCTCGTCTTTTCAATGATGATAGCCAGTCCTTGTACAAGATTAATGAGAATCTGCTCCAGAATGAAACACAAAAGTTTTTTCTCCTTCTCTCTTTGTCCTTTCTGTTATTTTTATGTTTATTTTGGATCAATGGATTTAGTTTTTCCTAGACATCTATTAAAAATAGATACTGTCAGATGCAAATGAATCCCTGGTAATATCTTGAAATATTAATTCCATTTTCTACCTTTGAAACAATCTGTTTTGAATTTTCTGGATGGTTGTTGTCATTGTTGCAAATAATACATGTTATAAAGAGATTCCAAAATGTAAAGTTTGGGACAGAAATAAGGGCAAACCCAATATGGAATTCAATACTTTTTGAGGGGAGGGGTTGTGATACAATAGTTAAACTGTAGCACTGCAGGCAAAATTCTGCTCATGTAACAATCTGGGATCAACCCCAGGAAGCTAGCTTGAGGCTCACTCAGTATACCATCCTTCTGAATAAATGAAATACCCAGCTTACTTTGGCTGCCACGATGAAGCAAAAGACAAGCAAAGCAAAGTGTTCTGCTTATATACCGCCCCATACCACTTCAAGTAGTCTCTGGGCGGTTTACAGTTTTATTACAGTATGCAGGCTACACATTGCACACACCCCCAGCAAGCTGGGTACTCATTTTACCGACCTCGGAAGGATGGAAGGCTGAGTGAACCTTGAGCCTACTACCTGGGATTGAGCCCCAGGTCGTGAGCACAGTATTACCTGCAGTACGGACGTTTAACCACTGCACCACGAACATCATACATTCTGTGCTAAAACAAACAAACAAACAAAGGAAGTTTGGGAAATGTCCTTAATAACAGATAGCAAAGTAGATATCAGGGGAGCAAAACAAACAAACCCAAAGACCTCAAAACAAAACAGGATAATTTGGTTTGGAAAAGGACTGAGACATCCTGTCTTTCTTGCTTCTTTCTGATCAATGGGACAGGCTTTGAACTACTATGCAATATGATAACTTCATTGGTCTCTAACTTTTTAAAAAGGAACAGGTCTGACTGGAGAGCATTACCATGTTTATCCTTTTGTGTAGGCCTGTTAACACGTCATAGAAATTTACTGCTCTGACCAAAAGAGAGCCAAGAAGATGGTTGTTCCTCTAAGGCGATTTAATTGAGGCTCAAGTGGAGAGTCGCAGCCTCACCTGGTGTAAATCAGCTGAAGAAATCAACCGTTAACCCCGGCGCCTGAGGTGAACATTTCACCCAGCAGAAGTCAATGGGAGCTTTTCTATGGACTTCAATTGGGGCCTAGCTTTAACTGCAGGCTTTTCATTGTGCTGGTTGAGCTGCCATCATTCCGTGTCATTCCTTTGAAACATTTAAGCTACTCGTACAGACCCGGGGTCAGACGGTGCCTGATGAGAAATGACCTAGAACACTCGGAGTGCCGCCTTTCCAATTGTCTGAGATCATGTCTCCGTGTTCCGATGTGCAGAAGTTGACTCGGCCCCATGAAGTACAGCCAGCTAGTTTCCACACTGTGGAGCCTCAACGGCAGCAGTTTCCCTGGAAGCTAGAAAGAAAAGAGTAAAAAAGATAACTACAATCCTACCATGGCTCTGCTGCCCCCGCCCCCCAGTATCCTATGCACAGATGACTTGAAGGCCAAATAGATTAAAATGAACCAAATTCAGAGTAGCTGACACATATAGAAATGCACTTCACTAATGGCAATATTGTGAGCTGCAAATAAAGCTAAACTCCCACTAAACAGAGGACTGGATACAGCCTCTCCCACTGATTGATGAGGCTTCTTTTTCTATAGGAATTATATACACATATACTTTTGTAGCTTCACCGGCCTTCCGTGCAAGTTCCAGGCTGCAATGGCCGTCCTCTGTCCCCGTCTCTCCATTTGTCGTGCCCAACTTACTCAGAGACTCTCTGTCTCCTCTTGCTGTTATTTATTTATTTATTTATTTTTGCTGAGATGCTCTTCTTCCTGGTCTGTAACAAATATGAGTGCTGATCTTGCTCTTCTTACGAAATTAGTCTCAGGCCATTTAGTTCTGATATAATTACTCTTGAGTTGCATTATCTGTAACTGGGATAAGAGCTATAAATGTTATGTGTGTCTATAATTTTATTTGTAGTGCTTTCTAGGACCCTGTCCCTAAGGATGCCAAAGACATTTTTAAAAAACATTTTAATGATTACCTACCCTCACTTCTCTAATTCTGTCCTAGTGCCTCGATATAGCCTTTTATATTTCCAGGGGGGTGGGAGAAGGCGGCAGTGTGCTGCTTGCTGACCATACATACTGCCAGTAACACACACTGAAGAATACGCTCCAACTCTTGCGGGGTTCTACAAGATATGCTTTAAATTTCCCCCACCAAAGATGGAGTCTAGAAATGCCTATATTATGGCAGATAGACTAAGATCTCCCTGTTCAGTTCCTTCAACTATTGTTGCTAAGTTTAAGACTATACAAGTAGACATTTCACTTGTGTATGTGCTGGTATCTCTTCCCTTGGCTGCCAGATCCCCCATTCCTGCCAGGCCTTAAGGTGGTCTAACTCAAGTCTTCACTTGAAAGAAAGATGGGTTGTGTCTTTTCCAGTGACCATGCGTAGTTCTCCCTCTCTGGTTCTTGTCCTTCTTGACCATCCGTGGTCACTTTGTAGACCACACAGATCTTGCTGTGACACAGTAGGCTTTAAACAGAGGAGATGGTTGAAACCCTTGTTTGGGTGAAACACAAGAGTGATTAGAAATTGACACTTTCCACAGCTCTATATGGAATTCCTATGGGGAACTGTGATGGGACTGGCTGTAGACATGATGTAGTTTGAGAGTTACAATTGTGTGGGGGGGACCCCTCTCACTCAGTGTTTCCCAATCTGGGGGGTTACAAACCCCAAGAGGTTTTATGAGGTGGGGGAGTCACAGGTCACATATGTATCCCAGCCCTTGCTAAACACTTTCTTTCTTGACCTTTCAGAGTGGGATATTACAGTGAATGTTTATGAGAAACAGGCTCTTTGGGGGGAGACAGAAATCTCTACTTCCCAAGAAAGGATGAGTTATACCCCATTAAAAATGCTGTTTTACATGAATGTGGTGGTGGTGGTGGGTCACAGGTCACTTGGCTGTTATGAAAGGTGGGCCACAACTAGAAAAAAAGTTGGGAACCCCTCTTATGTCTTGTAAGGCAATGGAAAATGAACAGTTCCATCAAACTGTCACATATGTTGCACATGATTTGGGAAGGTAGATTTAACCCTTTCCTTAAAGCTGTACTTCAGAGACAATGGCTGCATTTTGTGACACAGAAATTACATATGCATGATGTATTTTTTAGTTCTGTAGCACCATTCTGAAACCCATCCCACTTTTTATGGTCAAAAGCTGAGTTTGCAATATTTGGGTAATTTAATAATGTTTACGGAACTCAAGTTGTTTTGGAAACCCAGCTCCTTGCTTTTACTCACAAATCACTCAAACAGACAATTATTCTTCATGCTATATTGTTGGAATCGTTCCTCCCCTTTTTTTCTTTTAGTATACCAAACAGGCATTTGTCTTTTTTCCTCTTTCTAGCACAGACATTTATTTATTTATTTAGATTTCAAGATGAGTTACAACTAAATTTTCAAAGTCACTGTGAAGAATAAAGCCAATAAAACCAGAGCAGCAGTAAAACCAACACCGCAGTAAAAGCAGCAAAATGCCGTTAAGAACAACGTAGAAGTTTACAACATAATTAATGAAAACACAGAGTTCTACTAGTTAAAGTAACTAGAGCCCTTATAATAACCCTGGCAGGATATTCAGCAGTGCCATTTGTCACATTGCTAGCCATTATAGGAGCCGTTGCTTAACTTCCTGCTTCACTACATTGGCTACTAATTATTTCCTAACAAAGTAATTGCTGCTCTAGCACAACATAAATCCCCAACTCCCTTTTTATAGGCCAACCCAAACTGTATGAAAATGATGCAGAGGCACACAAAAATACATTCTGGGTAATGTGTGGTTTTCATGAGATAAGGTATTCTGCTGCTTATATACCGCCCCATACCACTTCAAGTAGTCTCTGGGCGGTTTACAGTTTTTAATTACAATATGCAGGCTACACATTGCCCCCCCCCCAGCTAGCTGGGTACTCATTTTACTGACCTCGGAAGGATGGAAGGCTGAGTCAACCATGAGCCGGCTACCTGGGATTGAACCCCAGGTCCGGAGCACAGTTTTACCTGCAGTCCAGGCATTTAACCACTGTGCCACAGGGCTCGGTGATAACAGCAAGCTGTGGGATGAGGAGGAAAGGGGCATTGGAAGAGGAGGAGGGCTGATCTTAGGTCAGGGGTCTGCAACCTTTAAGACATAAAGAGCCACTTGGACCCGTTTCCGACGGGGGGAAAAAACCTGGGAGCCGCAAAACCATTACGACATTTAAAACAAATATAACACTACAAATATATTTTCCCCTCCCCTCGCTCCTGGCTTTTTGGGTGCTCGCAAGCAACACACTCCCTCGCGCTCTCCTCGGACACGCTGCGCCCCGGCGCTGGGCTCGGGTGGGGTAGGAAGGAGCGCCGGCGGCTGCGGCTCCTCCGGGCACCTCCAAAGGGCTTCTGAGAAGGAAGCCAATGAAAGTTGCTTCTTCGGCACTTCGGGCGCCGGGAGAGCGAGCAAGTGGGCGAGTCCGAGCCGCCGCCGCCTCCCCCCACCCTGCCACCCTGTCCCCGAGGATTTCCATCGAGGCGCACACCTGCCTCAAGTTCTCCTGCACGTGCAACTGGGGCGGCTGCGTGTCCGCGAGCCTCGGGGAGGGCCGGGCTGGGGGGTGGGTGGGCGCGCAGGAGGCACGTTCTCTGTGTTGGAATGGAGCAGAAGGCAGCTGCTGGCGGGTTTTTGGAGAGAGCGAGAGCGAGCGAGACAAGCAGACAGACGCACAGGCGCTCGGCTCGGCTCGGCTCAGCTTCTCGAGCCAGGTGGCGCGCCGTTGGCCTCCCCGGGCGGCCAGGGGCCCCTGAACAACTTGAGCCCGGCGCCCCCACCAAGCCACCGAAACCGGCTGACTCTAGGAGGGAGCCGCTGGAAGTCTGATAAGAGAGACCCCTCCTCGGGCCGGGGGGGCGGGCTCGAACTAGCTGTCACGCTGCGTCCCTCAACTGCCAAGTTGATCTCGCGCAGGAAAAAGAAAAGCCGACTTGCTCCGTTGCTTCTCACCTCTCCCCGCTCCCCCTCCCCGCTCCCCCGCCACCAACCCCTTGCGTGTTGGGCTAGAACTGACAGCACCGGGCAAGGAAGCAGGGCGGCAGCGGCGGGGGTGGTGGTGGGGAGAGAGAAGACTAGCCGTGGCCCCCTCCCCACGCCACCTTTCTTGAGGTTCCCATTCCGCCCTCGCTGCCTTCTGCCCGGATCCTGCAGCTATGGTTTGACTCTCCCCCCCCACACACACTCCATCTCTCCCTCCTCCTCCTCCTCCTCTCGCCCCCACCCTCCATGGAGGAGGGAAGTGCAGCCCGAGTGCGTCGTGCCCACACCGCTTCCACTTTTTTTTTGGGGGGGGGCAGTTTTTTAAAATCTTCCAAAAAATAGTACAGGAGGGAGAGGAGAGGAATTTCTAATCTCTCTCTCTCTGTGTCTTTCGTGGAGACACGCCGCGCGCGCGCCCGCTCCCCCGCATTTTTTTGCTTCATCCCGGCAAGTTAGTGCAAAGCCGTAGTTTTTTTTGGGGGGGGCTGTAGTGAAGCAAAAGGAGAGAGAGAGAGAGAGAGAGATGCCAACTGTACATGTGCAATGCTTGGAAGGGGAAGGGGGGAAGGAAGGAGGGTTTTCTCTTCCTCCACGTTGAACCGTCCCGTCTAAACGCTGCCCCCCACCACACACACACACACACACACACACACATGTCGCTTCTTCCCCCTCCCATCAAACACCCAAGCAAGAAAGGAAGGGGAAGGGGGAAAGGAAGGAGGGTTTTCTCTTCCTCCACGTTGCACACACACACACACACACACACACATACCGCGCTTCTTCCCCCTCCCACCAAACAGCCAAGCAAGAAAGGAAGGGGAAGGGGGGAAGGAAGGAAGGAGGGTTTTCTCCTCCCGTCTTTTTTTCGGGGGGGGGGGGAGGCAACAATCCAGATCTGGGAGGTTTTCTTGAAGTTAAAAAAAGAAAGAAAGAAGGCTGCCGTTCGGGGGATACTTTCCACCACGCCTCCCCCTCTCTCTCTCTTGCTCTGAAGAAGAGGGAGCGCACTGAGAGTGTGGCCACGCTTGGCTTCGCGCCGCCTTGTGGGACGGGCTGTCCTCGCGAGATTCGATGCCTTTGTATTGAAATTTCTGAACCCTCCCGGAGCCGCGGCAAATGTTCCAAAGAGCCGCATGCGGCTCCGGAGCCGCGGGTTGCAGACCCCCGTCTTAGGTCCTTCTTGTTTGCACATCGTTCTGTGTCAGGATGGAGGATTGATTCGGTGGGAGAGGGTAAATGTGCTCTTAGATTTCACCTGCCATAGTCAGCAGAATTATGGAGGTCTGAGAAGTTAAAAACATTCCATCTTCAACAGCTTGCTTTGTAATGCTTACATCGCCCACGACATCTTACTTGATGCAGAGAAAATGTTCCTGATAGTGTGTGGATATCTGTGTGCCGTTGCACATTGTCACTTCAAATTGGGTTGCCCTATAAAGGTACCACCTCAATATGTAGCGTGGACTTCAATTATTTCCTAGTAGCAGCGGCTTGTGTCACAGTTAGAACCAGGAAAATAAAACCCTCTCTGGCCCATATCTGAGGTATGAGCTAAATGAACAATACTTTAAAAAGTTACTTGTACCAAAAATGGCAACCTGTGAGCTTCAAAAATAAATGCTGTGTCCCCTGCAGTTGCTTTTAAGGCAATCTGTTAAGGATGACAAAGCTATGTATTAATCTGCTGCTTCAAAGACCTGCCAAGAAGCTATTGAACCCATGTTCTTGCATTTTTGTGTTGTTCCTATCAAGTCCCACTTTTCTTCAAAAGTTCTGATGACAATGGCCATAGTCCTAAATTGCTTGGGCCTTTATGGAACTCTCCTTTAATTATCTTGCAACCATATCAGGGACAGTTACTCAGCTGTAAAATAATAAAGCCGGCAACATGAAAGTTACCCATATGTACAATACATAAATAAGAACTATCAAAAGACTCTCTTATGCATATTATTCCAAAAAGAGGTGGAAATTCTTATAAGCACTCAACAAATCTTTTCATTGCTTGCTGCAAAAATCCATGCAGGGTGTGTCTATGTGGCTTAACTGAAGCAGCCTGGAGCAGGCTAAATATGATTGCTTAAGGTCAGATAGAGATCACAGCATACTATGCGGCATGATCATTGCATCTACATGCCATACACACCTCAAGTGACCCTTTGGGTCTGCCTCCTTAAAAACTCCTTTAGAACAGTTGTGAGTCCATGTGAACCACTGCAGTGAAATCCTTAGCAAATGGCAGGAGATGTTCTGAGCCCCATAGAAAATAATAGGCAAGTGTGAACCTGGCTACTGCTGGGTTGAAGAGGAAAAATGGGTTGAAGGAAGTCACTAAGTCAACAAAGAATGAAGATGAGCGAGCAAGTAAACAGGGAGGTTTGTGTGAACTGCAGTAGCAGCAGAAAGGGAGGAGGTGGTGGTGGTGGAGGAGGTGGCGGTGGCAACGGCTGGTACTTGGTAATGGATTTGGCTTCAAGCAATGTCTCAACCTGACCTTTAAGAAAAGACAAAGAATCGAAAAAAACCCCACTCTCCTTACCTCTTCCTGTCTCCTTCCACTTCTGCGAGGACGATTTCATTTTCTTTTAATTTTCTGTAACAGGTACAGTGTATCAGCTCTACCCTAATTGGCTAAATGTGTGTGTGTG
>JAHTLZ010003518.1:34318742-34334872 GCA_023846285.1 Phrynocephalus versicolor | reverse complement strand
CACACACACACACACACACACACACACACACACACACACACACACACCACCACCACCACCACCACCACAACAACAACAACAACTGATATTTTAGCAGTAAGCAAATTTAAAGCTATGTTTGGACATCAAGAAACAGTGGGTGCAGGGTAATGTGGGGGAAAAGAACAGGTTGACAACAGATAAGAACATAAGAACATAACAAGAGCCATGCTGGATCAGGCCAAAGGCCCATCTAGTCCAGCTTCCTGTATCTCACAGTGGCCCCACCAGATGCAACTGGGAGCACATGAGATTAGATACATTTCCATGCCATGGTCGTTCAGGTTATGGCGGCAAAATTGTGTCTTGCAAAATAGCTTTTCCAAGCTCCTCCCAACATCCCATGTCAGGGAAGCACAACTGCCATATTTTTAGAAAGGGCTTTTTCTTCTTATGTGTCCCACTTTGGGAACTGGCTAGTTCGCTGCTATGTGGGTGACCACATGGCATACATTTTGTGACGGCAAGCCATTCTGTTCTTCAGACATGCCTGCCCACACATTTTGGGTCCCTCTTAGGTGCTCTTTTTGTTTTTGTCTGTCTGTCTGTCTGTCTGTCTGTCTATTTATTTATTTATTTATTTAGTGGGTAGGATTGCTTCATTATGTTTCAGTTCTAAACATGAGTGATTGCTGGGATCAAACTCTTCTTAGGTTGATCTATGTAGTTGTCAGGAAATTAAAACTTTCCTCCCTCTGCCTGTAGGGAGGGGAACATGCAGGGAACATGGAGGGGGATTTGGTGTGTGTGTGTGTGTGTGTGTGTGTGTGTGTGTGTGTGTGTGTATCTTTTTATAACCCCCTTCCTTTCCCCTCGTAAGGGATGAACAGACTGAATAGGGTCCCTTGAGAGACAATTTTGCCTGCCCTGGAACTACCTGAGCCTTGCATGTGGATGCAAGGATCATCCCAAATAGCCTCCTACTGTAGTGCACCTCCATGCAACCTTGAACAACCATTGTTTATCATCACTGAGTGGGTCTTTGAAGCCACATTCTCTCATCCTGTTTTGACACTCCTATCACTATCCATGGAACCCTGCCTGCATCTCCAAGAATATCCCCATATTAAGTACCATTCTGGTAATTCTAGTCCCCAAAATAAGTAACTGTTTTTTTGTTTCTCCACCAAATATGGATCATTTAGGAATAACAGCTCGTAATAGACTTTCCGCTAGAATAAGTTTGCCTTTTCATTATTTTTTAAAAAGCCATCTAGCGAATGCTCAATATACAGCTGTGATATTAGTTTCTGAGAGCTTATTATGTCCCGTGATTTCACCCCCCCCCAACCCTTTATGGAATATTTTACTATATTGAATGGGGGAGGTAGATGGAAAACAAAGAGAAAGAGACTGAGCTCCAGCTGGATCCTGACAGATGGTTCTAGAAAACGAATCTCTCTTTGGCAGTGTGAGGCCTCCCTCAGGGGTTCTTCCGTCTCTTGCCTTCCATCTTTCCCTTTTCATTTCCCGCCCCCCTTGTTTTGCTCCTTCCCACTTCCTTTCACTTGCTGTAATTTAAATGAGAGCATGGCAAAGACTCGCTTTGTTTTGAATATGTAAATGGATCACAAACTCCTTGGGTCTGAAGTCCCCATTTGCCATGCAAAATGAGCTAAAAGGTGTGTGTGTGTGGGAAATGCCAGCTTCCGCTTCTTTCTGTGACAGTCAGGGGGGTTTACTGTATACTGTGAATTGGCAAAGCGAGTCAGTTTCACAAGTCTGACCAACAGGGATGAGAGCTTGGAGTGAGCCTTCTAGATCAGTGGATAAAAGGGACAATGTTCCCAGCCCATATTAATTTTGAGACACATGCCTTGTGTGGAAGAGCCCTAAATGATCATTATCTACAGCATAACCATTTTTAATGGTCTTAAAGGTGTGGTTACACTATGTGATGGTTCCCTGTTGATGCACATTCCCTGGACTGCATAGCCACTGAACATCTCAGTTGCATGATTCACATGACATGTTTTTTTCAGTCCAGGAGTCTGCATGTCAACTGTCTACACACTGAGCAACTGCCCTACAACTTCCCCCCTTACCCATAATTCTTTTCTGCCAATATTACCACCTATCCCCCTGTCCTTTATACTACATTTCATAACTTCATCCCACCCACCTGCTTGTGTGCCCTACTACATAAATGAATATAAACAATTGATTTTAGAGACATTGATTTACCAATTTTGTTGTTGCGAATTCACATCAGGTGTCCATTACAGATAGCTAAGTCAATGTCCTTTTCTTTCTTAATTCTTAAAAAAACAGGTATTGCTGAAGTGGTTTAGAAGTGTATCTGTATAGTGGACAAGCTCCATAGAGTTTACAAATGATGTGGTCATGATTACAGTAGTAGCATTGGGACAGCATAGATATGTAATAACAATCTTTGGGGGCAAGAACAAGCTGTACCCACCCAATTAAATGATAAATGAGCATGGAATGAAGGAGGTGGTGAATTTTCAAATCATATATACAGTATATCCATCTTGGATTTCTTATATATGTGAATCCTGGATCTCTTATGCATGTGAGTTATGCATTTGGAGTCTGGGTGTGTTCCCAAGCAGAGCTGTTGCTGAGGAGAGCAAAAAACAAAACAAAACAAAAACAAAAAACAAACAAAAAAACAGAAGGAAGTGAGTGCTGGTGAGTTTCTGGGATGCTTGCAGTTGGAGAAGAGCTGCTTTAGAGGCCCGTGCACCTATCAGTGTGCAGGATTTCATATAAACAACAAAGGAAGAAAAAATTCTTACTAGATAGAAAGGTAATAAAAGTGTAAATTTTTGAGTCCCAGAATACTGCACTTGTTAAAATGGAGTCTGAGGGAGCAGTTGTAGTTACCTGCAACACTTGTGCCATGTTTATGAACTTGCCAATGCACATGGAAAACTACAATTGCAGCAAGTGCAAGCTGGTTGCACTACTAGAAGAGAAGGTCCAGCAGCTAGAAGCCTGTATATCTAACCAGCCCCAAATCAAGGAGCTTGTGCTGTTCTTGGACAGAGCGGAGCAGACTGTCCTGGACAAAGAAGAGACAGGGCACAGTTCTGAGGAAGAAGTCATTTCACTAACTCAGGAGGTGGAAGCATGAAGAAATGTGACTCAAAGAAGTAGAAGGGCAAGGGATTGCTCTGAGAGTCTGAAATTGCAGAATCAATTTGAGGCTATTAATCTCTTCACAGCTCATGAGGAATGCACAGAGAAACAACTGGTTCCACCTGAGGATCTCTCCCTCATCATACTTGATGGGGTACAGGAAGACAAATATCAGGAACAAACTGAAGAGCTCTCCCTTAATATAGTTGATGAGGTGCATATAGATGAACAGGCTGCAGGAGAGAGGCTCCTTGTGCTAGGTGATTCAGTTATTAGGAATACAGAGAGATACATTTGTGATGTGCACAATAACCATATGGTGACTTGCCTGTTAGGTGCAAAGGTTGCAGACATCACAAGAAATCTAGATTGTTAGACAGAACTGGGAAGGAGCCAGTGGTCATGGTACACATTGGTACCAATGATGTCGGGAAGGCCAAGTGGTCAGTCCTGGAAGCCAAATTCAGGTTGTTGGGAAGAAGATTGAAGTTCTGGACTTCCAAGGTAGCATTTTCATAAGTGCCACCTATTCCTCATGCAGGACTCACCAGGCAGGCAGAGCTCAGAAGCCTCAATGTGTGGATGAGGCAATGGCATTGAGAGGAGAACTTCAGATTTGTCAGGAACTGGAGAACATTGCGGGACAAGCCAAACCTGTTCAGGAGGGACGGGTTGCACTTGAACCATGATGGAACCAGGTTGCTGACAGTCAACTTCAAAAAGGCTGCAGATCACCTTTTAAATTGATAACTTGGGGAAAGCCGACAAGAGTTGGGAGAATCAAAGAACATGAAAGACGCCACAGGCTAAAACAACCTGAAAAATCAGCAGTAGCTGAATACACCCTGAAACAAACTGGACATGAAATCCTCTTCCAGGACACAGACGTACTGGACAACACTACCAATCACTATGTCACACTGCACAAGGAAGCCATTGAAATCCACAAACATAAGCATAGTTTCAACAAAAAAGGAGAAAGTCTAAACATCAACAAAGCCTGGCTTCCAGTACCAAGGCTACAGAGTGCAAGAAGGTCAAAGCTCAACGATTTCCTTCCAGCCAAAAGCAAAGGTGATCAGTTCACACCATAAACAATTAACAGCACCCATCAACTACATATTAGGATTGTTGCTACCCCTTATTACCTTGAAACTTCTTAATCCCTCCATCACAATACAATGACTAACATCTATTGTCCTGTGTAGGACAATCTTCATCTTTCCTACAACTTTAAGAACCCCAGTCTCACTCATCTATACCCCAGAGCACAGAGAGAAACTTCTTGTTCCCTGAGCTCCTTGCGCTCTGAAGATGCCAGCCAGAGTCTGGCAAAACATCAGGAAGAAAAACTTCCAGAACACAGCCAAACATCCCAAAAAATTCACAACAACTATCTAGGACACACTTTCACCAGGAATTATACTCCTAAGGGTAACTTACACTGAGTTAGGGGAGTCAAATACAGTCATGTCTTGAGACATCCAGGAACAGCTCTGAGCTACTTCTTAAATTTGAATATTAGTCAGAAGCAGTGTAAAAAATACAAAGGAGTCAGTACTGACATTAGGTCACAGCATTTGCACAATTAAAACGAGTATGTCAGTAATGCCCGTTTCTTTAGAAATTTGCTCGGGCCACGGTGACATATGCTGTAATGAAATCCCGGTTGGACTGCTGTAATGTGCTCTATGTGGGGCTACCAATGGAAAGTCACAGGAAAATTCAACGGGTCCAGAATGCAGCGGCCAGATTGCTGACTGGGGCGGGTTACAGAGGTCACATTACAGACCTATTAAAAGCAGTTCCACTGGTTGCTAATCAGCTATCAGGCACAATTCAAAGTGCTGACCTTAACCTACAAAGCACAAAATGGCCTGGGTCCAAGCTACCTTAAAGATCGAATCTCACAGTATGAACTGGCTTGGGTGCTTAGGTCATCAGGGGAGGTCTAACTCTCCATCCCACCACCTTCACAGGCGCCTCTCCTAATTCCCTGTTATTAACTTGAATATATCTTAAATTTTCTGAACTGTATATTGTCCCTCATTATTGTAAGCCACCTTGGGTCCTTTTTTCCAAGGAGAAAGATGGGGTAAAAATATTCAAAATAAACATTATAAATAAATAAATAAATAAATAAATAAATAAATAAATAAATAAATAAATAAATAAATAAACCTTCTTCTAGACTCCTTCCCAGTGTCTAGATGGGTCTACATAGTACAGACAGGGATATTTGCCCAGGCTGGCTGAAGATCTTATGGACTCCAGATCTATTTGAAAAATGAGTCTAGGAGTAAAATATCCTGAAAGTGTATCCTTGAAAGGAAAAGCTTCTTTTGGGACAATTGTTTCATGTTTCTCATTTGTGTTTTGGGGCAATAGTCTAAAAACCCTTAAGGACCTTTAAAAACTACTCCAAAAAAGTAGAGGCCAAGCAACAGAGAATCAATCTATTCCAAAAGTAGGCAATAGTGCACTAGCGAGAAAAGTAATCATCAGACTTATGCTGGCAACATTTTATCTTATGGGCAAAATCTTTTATTATTCTGCACCAGTGTAACCCAGATTGGGCATGGGAAAAATTTAATTTAAATTTATGTACAACTTTTTAAACCCCCCCCCCCCCAATTATAAGTTCCTGATGACTTCCTTTTGTCATAGGGAAGGCTTTTGAAGCTTGAGGATTGTGGAAGCAGAGCCTTTAAGAGTAAAACCCAAAAAACTTCTAAACCAATGCTACTGGCATCCAGGCCACTGGTAATGAGTCAGTGGTATCTTTTGATTCTGCAAACAGTAGGACTTTCTGCATGGGAAAGCACACCTGTTTCCCTGCAATAGGATTTTAGGTTGCAGATGATTTTTCTTCCTCCCACAATAGCAATAAGTGACAGAGGGGATATATTGGTCAATAGAGGTGGGCACGAACCAGAAAATCCATGGTTCGCATTCGTCTGGTTCAGGCCCACCTTTGGTTCAGTTCGGGTTCGGGTTCAGGTTCATACATTTTTTTTAAAAAATCGTACAAACTCGAACCGGTTCAGGGTTCGGGTTCTTACCGGCGGTGCCGGTGGCAGATCCTGCCCCCTGTGGCAGGGGCGTTTTGAGGTGCTGGAATGGGGCCAGCACCTCTTCCCCCCTCCAGCACCCACCACATGGCCCCTGGGGCCAGGTCGTTGCTCCTTTTATTTTTATTTTATTTTATTTTGATTGAATTTAATTTTTTACTGACGACCACGTGGCCGTGCTACAGCTGTAGCACGGCTGTTGGCTCCCCCCAGTCACCGTCCCTGAAGCCAGAACACCGAACCTCTGGACCGGCAGCAGGTAGGTGACATCTCCGCCCCCCCTATTAACAAAATGAACTGAACCGAACCAATTTTTTGGGTTCATTTTGTTTTGTTATAAATTTACCCACAGGCTCGTTATTCATTTCGTTACATAACGAAGCTAATAACGAATAACAAAATGAACTAATGCCCATCTCTATTGTCAATAAAGGTATAAAGGTATTACCCATAGCCTAGTCTTGGTCAATAAAGGTATGAAGAAGGGTGATACCCCCTTCCCCTGGATATGTTCCCTGGGGCAACTGACTTGAGAATAGGTAGCAAATATCTTCCTTATCTGGGTATTTCTTCCCTTTTCTTCTCCTTACATAGAACTGAATGGAAAGAACTTCCTGTGTATTTGTAAGAGAAAAAGAGGTGGGAGGGGATAATAGTGGGATCATGTTTCCTCTTGTATGGCTCAGAGTAAAGTGGCACTCCAAAACGCTGTGCAGGCGCATCAAAGTAATGGACTCCTATGGCACCTTGTTAAAACAAAGCACCCAGATGTATGTTTGTATGTCCACAAACATTAAAGAGAAGTGGGAATTATCTGAAATTCTTCATGGAAAGGGGAGAGAAATAATAGGCAGCCAGGCTGCTATCCCCTCCCCTTCCAAATTTATTTATCTCATTTTCATAGTCACTAGAGGCAGCTGTGGAAGATAAGCAGATGTTCAAGCATCTTTGTCTTTTCCGAAAATGGCATTCAAAGGAAGCGCATCTTAGCAACAACCCGCAATGTTTAGAAAACCCTTTGTTAGCCTAAATAAAGGCAGAGCATTTATATGCACAAACAAATCCAAAAAATGCGTAGGAAAGTTCCTCTGGTCTAAGGCAACATTGAAGCATGCCGTGCAAAGTGCATCTTCCATTCTGAGTCCCTCTGGCCCCTCGTGGCCAGAAGGAAGCCAGGAAAGCCAGCGTTGTGTTGCTTTTGCTCTTTCTTTTGCAAACCTTTTTTTTTAAAGAGTGGAGAGAGGTCTCTGAATAATGTGACAAAGAAATTGGTACCAAAGAAGGAGACCATTCCTTGAAGTGAAAAGGGAGGGGGACAAGGTGTACATTTTCCTCGCTCTTGCCCTCTTTCAGGGTAATTTGAACACACTTTCCCAGTGGTTTCCAAAGCTGTATCGACACAACAATATACAATACATCCTTGGTGAATGGATACAATCCACAGTGTGGAACCAAGAGCCAGAGCTCTGTTGGATATAGCATAGATTTCCCTTTAAGGCAAATGACCTCATTGAAATTTAATGTAAGAGTGAGTGGCCATTCTGAGAGGCGATTCTAATGACAGCGACTGCAACTGAAGTTCTGATGGAAGGATGTGAGCTTCCCATGTAGATCCATCATGTAGATGCATGCCACCCCCCACTCCGCAATCCAGCAGCTTGGGGTGGATGTTATCAGGCTGGGACCATGTCTCAGAATTGCCCCCAACAGAATTATAAAACCATAGAGTTGGAAAGAGTGTATACAACCATTGAGTCTAACCCCCTTTTAATGCAAGAATCCAAAGCCAAGTGCATCTGACAGATGGCTCTCTAGCTTTCTCTTGACTGCTTTTGGTGTTAGAGAGCTTACCGCTTCTTGAGGCCATTGGTTCCACTGTCACACTGCTCTAACATATTTCCTGGAATCTGGATTCCTGTAACTTGAGCCCATTATAATATATATATTACCTTCAATCTTGGATGATTGAGAACATATTCCAGACCCTTCACTGTACAAAAACCTTTACATCATTTGAAAAGTGCCATCACATCTCCCCTCAGTTTTCTTTTCTTGAAGCTCAACAAGGCTGATTATTTCAGTCTTTCTTCAAAGGACTTTGTTTCCAATCTTCTCATCATCCTTGTTGCTCTCCTTTGAGCCTGTTCCAGTGTGTCTGCATCATTCTGGAAGTGTGATGCCCAGAACTGGACACAGTTGACAAAATGAGACCTAAGCTATGCTGAATAGAGAACTAGTATTTCAAGGGATTTGGGGAGTATTCTTCTTTTAATGCAGGATAAAATAGTACCGGTATTTGCCTTTTTTTGCATCCCATTGTATTGTTGGCTCATATTCAGCTTGTGATCTCCAACAATTTTAAGATCTATATTATTACTCAGCAGAACATCACCATCTTGTAACTGTGCAATTTGTTTTTCTTTTCTTAGATAAAGAACTTTGCACGTATCCCTGTTAAATTTTATTCTGCTGTTTCCAGCCCAGTTCTCAAGCCCATCGTGATATTTTTGAAATTTGTTTCTGCCTTTCAGGGCATTAGCTATTCCACCCAAATTTATGTCATCCACACATTTCATAAACATTTGGGTAGAGAAATGCTTTCAGTACCTCTTTAGCAAGTGTCAAGTGTTCATTACAAGAAAGAGCCACAAGATCAAACTAGTAACTCCTTTCCATTGAGCCTTCACAGACTTGGGCAGAGATTTTAGGCTTAAAACGGGTGGCAGTTCTGGGATAGTCTTCATTCAGGGAGAAAGGTCAAGAAGAGGGAGAATGAAGGCAGAACAGGTCTAGATTTTGTTGATTTGCACAGCCTGCAAGCAGTTACCTGTCTTGCCAAATTGAGATAGTTATTAGCTGAAGACACGTAAAGTTTTCAGTATTACCACAGGTTCAGCTTTTCAGAACCATTTCAACTGTTGCTCCCTAGAAACCCAACAGTTTCCTAAGCTGAACTGCTTACACTTGATGAATCTGACAGCAGCTCTTTTGAAAGACAAGTTCAGAAGTTTTGCTTTTCAACCAACTCTCCTTGGCTTCTTTGTATGATTTCAGCTCTCCCTTGTTTCCTTTCTGCCTTCGTAATCTTCTTCTGAACAGTTTCTGTTGACAGGAACAGCTTCTTACCACTCACCTAGCCCTTCCACTCTGACCTTTCATAACTTTTCCGGCTTTGCTCTCTTCTTTGACAGTGTGTTCCTTACCAGCCTCTACCACTCCTTGACTCATTCCCACTGATCTTTCTTGCCTAAATGTGGAACTTCATTTTTAATTTTCTGATGAGACTCAACTTGTTGGTTTTGGCCAAGTTCTCCAATCTGTTGAGGTTGCCCTGGATTTTGATTCTGGATCTGGTGTATTGAGTATCCTGCCCATTTTGGTGTATCTCTGCCAATTGGATGAACATCCTCATTACTATTTCATTTATTAAGATGTTGATCAACCCTGGGCAGAGGGCAGAACCCTGAATCAGAATGAAATCAGAACAACAGAATAAAATAAAAAAGGATTGGGAGCTACAGGGGACAGTGGAAATGAGTAAAATGATTTAATAAATAAATAAATAAATAAATAAATAAATAAATAAATAAATAAATCAGAATGCCTTAAATTTCCTTAAGTTTTGTTGTTTTCCATCAAGTTGCTTCTGACTATGAATAAGTGATCACCAAAATGCCCTCTCCTGAACAGCCCTGTTCAGCTCTCGTAGACTCAAGTCTGTGGCTTCCTTTACCCCAGCAATTTCCAACCTAAGGTTCCATATAATCTTGGACTAAAACTCCCCCAAAGCCTTCAACACTAGCTGTGCTGCCCAGGATTTCAGGAAGCTGTAGTCCTAAAACCATCATTTGAAACCACCAATCTAAACAATCAATGCCAGTCAAGGCTGTCTGGAATTGAGAGGCCATCACCAGCTCCAGACACTTAGTATAACATGGCACATTTGGTACTAGTCAGAAGTTAACTAAAACCACAGAATTTAAATGTGGCTTTACCCACAAAGGTCTCATATGCTTCTTCAAACTGCCAGGTTTGTGAGGAGGAACACATCCTTTACCCGTGTCCTTTAACCATTTTATCCTTGTAAAACGAACCTATGAGGTAAGTTATGACAACAGCTAATGACTGGCCCAAGATTCGTAGCTCAGGAAGATCAAAAACAGAAAGTATAACTCTTGTAAATGAAAAGAAGCCATAAATGATTCAAGAAACAGAAACATACAATGAGGTTACAAAGTAGAAGTAAAAATTAGCAACTATAAAACGAGATTAATAGTTAAAAGTCTACATTAGCAGTAATAAGATTATAATGATACTTCAGAGGTTCTATTATCAGCCAGCAATTATGAGGATGACTTAACAACAGACACAGAGCTTTTTGACTTAAACTTAATTGGAAGATTTTAACTTAAATTTAATAGATCAAAAGAGATTCTTATCTAGCTTGGATGGCTAAAGCAATTCAGATTGTATTTCATCCTTCACTGTTGACAGCTGTGATTCTCCTCTTTAAAAAGTTACCCACTAAAGCACCAGCCTTTAAGCTGTGCCCCTCTAAAAGGGGTCCCAATCCTCATTGGCACTACCACTACCACCACCTGCACTTTGAATAGGAAAGAAGTAAATGTGCATATATATATTTTTTCCTATGCAAAATAAAGATGGTGGACCCCCAGCCCAGATCAGGACCACAGTGGTGTCAAATCTAGTAATCTAGCTTTGGATCCAAACAGTTAGTGGTGAGTGACAGGGTAGGTTGAGGGAGCAGATGTTGTTGCATTATGCATATTGAAGGTACTCTCTATTGAACCCACTCTGAGCACATTTTGGGGTGATGCAAACAAGTGAAAGTGATACTTCATTTGCTCACAAGCACACAAGCTTGGGAAAGAAAATGGATGATGAATATATTTATTTATTTGTCTTTACAACTTATATGCCACCCACTACCCAAAGGTCTCTGGGCGGCTTACAATAAAGAATTAAGACAGTTAAAACATCAAATATCAATAAATAATTAAAACAATAATAAAAACCTTACAATAAAATCATTACACTAAAATTGCCATCAGAGGACTCACAGTCTATGTTGTATCAATTAAAAAACTTCTGGAACAGGAAGGGTTTTACCTGGCACCGAAATGTCATCAGTGTTGGCGCCAGGCGGATCTCACTTGGGAGGGCATTCCATAGCTTGGGGGCAGCTGCCGAGAAGGCCCTGTTCCTACAAGCCATCCCTCGCACCTCCTTGAGGGATGGCTGTTTCAGAAGGACCCCCTGGCTCGATCTTAATTGGCGGGTAGGTTTGTATGGAAGGAGGCGGTCCTTCAGGTATCTAGGTCCTAAGTCATTTAGGGCTTTATATGTCAAAACAAGCACTTTGAATTGGGCTCGAGCAGCAACTGGCAACCAATGAAGGTTATACATAATCGGCGTGATGTGATCCCTGGGTCAGGGAAGTCATGCTGGATTTCATGCTGGGAAGGGGAGGGGATAGCAGCCTGTGCAGGTGATCTGAAACATTTGCACCCAGAGAGGGCCTGAAATGGACATAGATTTTGTAATTTTTCAAAGAACTGGTCATTTCTCAAGTCTTGTAGGAACAATGCTCAGAGAGCCAAAGGTTAGGAGTTAAATCTCCCTTGCACCTCTGAGAGAAGCAACAGCCTTGGCCAAGTTGCATAGTCCGAGGGCTCCCACAAAAGAAGGAAAGAGTAAACCTGGAAAACCCTTGAAAAGGGTCACCATAAGTCAGAATCAACATGTCAGTATCTAATTAGGGACAAAGAGCAGCTGCTTCATGGGAAGTAGCTTAAGTGCTCCTTATGCACACCTAGCCCTTGTTCATAAAGGAGAGTGAATGTATGGACCAACTTACATGACACAGGCCAAAATATTCTTTCTACAAGCTCCCATATTATGCAGAAAGAGAGTCCCTGACATGTGATTCTCCTTGTAGATTAGGAATAGTGACTAAGAGCCAAAGGGAGATATTCAGAGGGTGAATTCAAGATTTATTTATAACCTCTCTTTTATTTAATATTCCATTTGGTTCTTGGTGACTGAACTCAGCTGGAACTCCACTGTTGTTGCACCTGAGAACCTTTGCGAGACTTTTGACCTTTCAGAGAAGTGGTGGCCTGACTTGCCACTGCTAGCGCATTTATCACGAAGCAAATGTAGTGGAAAAGCCAAGGTGCCAATGCAATTGCTAGCTGCTCCATGAAGCATGATGTCTGCGGCCTGTTGATAGTGTTTGATCCTCCAGTGCTGCAGAACTCATCAGTTTCCATGGCAGAAGCTGTTCCCCGGTTCCCTCCAGTTCTATCCATGCCTCACGTATAGCAAATGACTAACAACAGTGAGACACGAAACAAATAAAATTCTAAGGTTAAAATTCTAAGCATCCCAATCGCCGGAGAGGCGAAAATTCCGGGCAATGACTCCAATGGTCAGTAATGAAACCGATAATCAATCAGTAATGATGGCGGGAAAAAAAAAACATATGGAAGGACTTCCTCCTACATTGGTTAAATGTCCCCTCCTAGGAACACAGGCCACTGAATGTACCTGGTCTAACAACCCTTTTGTGGCAATCATAAAACCATAAAGCTTCAGGAAGTGTTAAATATATTGTTTCTTTTCAGTCGTGTCTACCTTGTTATCCGTGACAACAGCAAAAAAGTCACCAATTTCAGTTCTGTTGACTGGGCTGTTCTGCATTTTGGTGGATATGAGAAGCTTCAGAAACACCTAGAAAATATTTTCTAAGTGATGACCACGATGCAGAAAAAATGTTTAAATTGTAACCTAGGACCAACCAGACAGTAAACAATAAAGCCTACAAAAAAACAAGCAGGAAACAAGATTAACCAAGGCAGTTGTCAGCAAATTTCAGAGGTCTGGGGCACAATTTTCTGTCCTGAAGAACCACTGAAGGCCATGCCATCCCTCAAAAACTGTTTTAGGGTGAAAAAGTCAAATTAGGAGGTAGTTTTGTGGGAGTTAAGGAAGTTTGAGTATGTAATTGCAAAGCCACACAAACATAACCTCCCCTGGAACAATATAAGATAAAATAAAATAAAAAATACAGTGTTGGACAATTGTTTGCCAAAGTTTTGCTCATGCCTACTACAGAGTAAGCACTGGAGAAGTGATTCAGATTGGGACCCTAATAAGGAAGGTAGCAAAGCTTGTAACCCTTTGCAGCCCCCTGTGGCCCCAATCTGGAGTGGGAATGGAGCAGCAACATTGGTCTGGTTTGATTTCATTTCAGTTCCTCCCACCCACCCACCCCAACAATCAGAAGCCAATAGTGTTGTTTAGAGAGGAGACTAAGAGGAATGGGACGTTATAGTATCTCCTGTCTGAAGCTTAACACGGCTACTATATACCCTGTTTCCCTGAAAATAAGACCTCCCCCAAAAATAAGCCCTAGCCTGATAATAAAACCTAGTGATGGGCGTAGCTATGGTTGTGTGCAGGGCTGACATTCAAGCATATTATACTTAATAAAAGTAAGACATCCCCTGAAAATAAGCCCTAGTGTGTCTTCTTGAGAAAAAATAAATATAAGGCAGTGTCTTATTTTCGGGGAAACACGGTAAAAAAGGGAGGGAATCTTTTACTATAGTAGGCAGGAGTCAGCAGAAAAAGGCTATGTTCACATGACTGAAAAGTCTCTCGAATATCTCTCATTGATTTCAAATTGGGTATTTTTCTGGGGGGGGGGGCGTTCAGACAGTGTACATTCCATACTGGATTTCTTACTCCCCATCTCTGCTACATCCACCTCAAGTCCCATCTGTGGGGATTTTTTTAAATTCTGTAACTCATTGCACATGAATTTCGGTTTGTGATCCTGTGTGAACTGTGTGAACTGTTGTATTGAAATATTTCTGCACATCCTGTGCTCCCCTCTTGCTGCTGATGCTTGCTTTTCTCAGTTCTCTCTCTCTCTCTCTTTCTTTCACAACATATTTTCTGAGCAGAGTGTTGATGCTTTGTTATATCTATGGCAATAACGAGTCTGTTGTTTTGTATGGTAGATGTGCTCATCCTAGCCAGCTAACCAACACAACCATCAACCAGACTGATTGGCAATGCTATTTCATTGACATATCAGTACAACCTTATATTAAAAGAGGGCTGTGTGAACGAGAAATGCAAAAAAAAAAAAAAAAGGTGTAAGGATCATGTTGCGTGACGGGAGTGGATAGAACATAGGTGACCTTATTTTCTTACCTATTGTTAAACTCCTGAAAAAAGTCTGAACTCATCACTCGATATAGGTCACGTGTCACCAATGTGTGACCTTACAGGAAGCTGAAAATGTAAGAAATTTGAGGGGCAATTCTCATGCGTGAAAACTGCCTAAAAGGGCAGTTTATTGCCCAATATGGCAGAGTGGCAAATCTGAGTAAATAGGGAAACCTGCCCGCTTTTTTGTAATGGTAGTAACGTTATATTGTAATATGATTTGTGTGGTGCTAGTATAATATTTCTTCACATTATATATTATAGTTTTGGAAGTGAAATAATAATCCTTCACATGCGGTGTTGCACAGTGGGTTGAGGTCTGTCACACTTGGTGGTGAGATTAGTAGGAAATATAATTCATCGCATTGGTTACGGCGATGAATTTTCAGAAGTATCTGTTCCAAATTAGTGCTGAGCAGTTGTCTTAAAGAACGCTTGTCAGCTCCTGACTGAAAGTAACAGTGTAATATTATATGTTACCTCAGAAATATGTCTCATTGAGCTCAGAGAGACGGGTTTACTGTTCAGCATGTTTAGAACTGCAGTCCAAATCAATTTGATTGAAATGAACACATTATTCTCCTAATTATTTCTGCCATTACCTACTCTCTCCTTCCCCCAGCTTCACTCCTGTGCTGAATTATACATGGCAGGCCCTTCAGAAACAGAGACCTATCTTTTTATTATGATTCAGCAAAGTTTGGGTCATTAGATCTGCAGCAACCCAAAGGCTAGGGCAGAGTTTTTCACTTTCTCCTTAGTTTGTCCTTTGAATGCTTTTCATGTGTAGTTACTTAGAAAAATCATACCGATAAAAAACACCAATCTCTTTGGTCTGGTCAATCAGAGACATACTTAGATGCTCATATATCATTGCCAAGAAGTGAGGAAAAAATAGACCTGGGAGGGGAGGGAGAACTCCTTATGCAAATTATCAAAAGGGGGAAAAAGCAATGACTGAAATCCTCTTGCGCAGCTGTATTTGCACAATGCAGTGCTGCAGCAATGTGACGGGAAAGCACAGTAGAGCAGAAGTGCTTTATGCAAACCATTTCCACGTTTGCTGTGCAACAGATGAAACAGGAGTTGTGCAGTCAAATGCACAGAACGCCTGGCCATAACACCTGGCACACATATGCCAGCATGATTTCACAAAACACAAAGACGAACAGGTTCAGCCCATTATGTTTCTTCACCAGTGGCAGCGTTGCTCCTTCTTGTTGTTTTGCTATATTTTCCTCCTCTGAAACACTGAAGCAATCTGTCAAGATGACATTGTGTGAACTTGGGCTCTGAATAGACTTCTGACAAGAGAAGCCACACTCTCAATACTCGAGAAGCCGTTTTGGTCAATAGTGCGGTACAACGAGGGAGATATAAATCGATACTGCTTTCCTACAGTTTCATCCACAACAGAGGGTTTACCCAGACTGAGCACTTATTGCCTGAAATATACTTGGTTTAGTGGAGATGTTATTGGTATTCCACATCTTTCATCCACATGACATAATGTTTTTGCTTGGTAAAGCTGTGACAAGCAATGACAACATCCCAAGTGCTTTTTCTCTTTTTCTGTCCCCTCCTCTTTCTTTTTGTTGCCATTTGTTGAGTGGTGTGTGTGTGTGTGTGTGTGTGTGTGTGTGTGTGTGTGTGTGTGTG
>JAHTLZ010003518.1:34292111-34318732 GCA_023846285.1 Phrynocephalus versicolor | reverse complement strand
TGTGTGTGTGTGTGTGTGTGTGTGTGTGTGTGTGTGTGTGTGTGTGTTTTGTTGGCAGTTGTGGCAGCAGGGTTTAACACTGTGGTGTTTCCCATTAAGTTCATTTCCACAATTACAGCTTCATTTGGAAGCTTTCAAGTTACAATCAATTAGCACAGGAAACACACACACGCACACACACAAAGGGAAAAGAGAGAGAGAGAAATCCAGAGAAGTGAAGTCTGGCAGTGGACTGTTTTTTCAAAACAGTATGAAAATGCCTTCTATACTTTCTTAGGGGAGGAGTGGTGAGAAACAATTTAAAAAGAGGCTGCTTTCAAATGTACTGTGTGGCTGTGTAGACAGGAATCCCAGGAAGCTCTATGGTCCTTTGTGATATGGAGCAAACTAGAAGAGTGAGGAGAGACAAACGTTCCCCTCATCTACAAGAGCCAAGAATGGGAAAGGGAGGGATAGGACATGGAGAGTCATTTTGGACTCTGACAAATAATGATGTTGGCAAATATATGTGGGAAATAGAGATGGGCACGAAAAGAACCTTTTTTCATTTCTGTTATTCGTTATTCATTTCATTACGTAATGAAACAAATAATGAACATTGTGATGAAATTGGAACGAACCGAACAGAACCACAAAAATTAGGTTTGTTACATTTCGTTTTTCGCTAATGGCGACATGCAATGAAATGAACTGTTTTAAATGTTAAAAAAGCCCTGGACATCCATAAAAACACAGCGGTAATTATTTATACTGTCTGATAATACCTACTGGGGGGTTGGGGTCCTTAAAACGTTTGTTGTTGTCTTCTCCCATCGCGATGTATTTTTCTTTTCCCTTTAAGGATGACAAAATGGATGTCGCCAGCCACAAAATGGAGGCAAGCCATGTGATGGGATCATGTAAATTCTTGGACAACTTCAACCAATAGCATGCCCAGGTTGCAGACTGGGCAGGTCTGACAGCCACTGAGGGCATAAAAAGCTCTGGCAGCCCTCGTCCTCCTTGCTGTCTCTGGTGGGAGTTAGGGTGGGACTGCTGTCTCTGCGACTCGTTATTTTCACTTTAGGCCAGCCAGACAGGTGTGTGTCTCTGTGTTCCTGCTGGCTGCAGCCTGGCTCTTAGGGGAGAGAAAGAAGAGATTTCTTTCTAGCTTCAGTCCTGCAGCCTCCCTGTGTGCGTGCATGCGTACCTCTCGGTGAGTACCTTCCCCTGCCCTGCAGTGCAGTCACTCTGCGGCTGCCTTGCACCCTGGGCAACGCCCGCCACTGCCTTTGCAGCCTCCCTGCGTACCTAGTCTATACCGTGTCTCTGCCAGCATCAATTTTTTTTAGTATTTTCCCTCTGGTCTGGGGCGTTCGGGGGATGCCCGTGCACGAAAATGCTTTAAAAATCGCACAAAAAGCCGGTAAAAATGAAAAATGAAAAATGAATAACCAAAAATGAATTTTTTTTAAAAAATTGCGAAAAACAAAAACGAACTGAAATGGGCCCCTCAATGAAAAATGAAAAACCGAAATGCCATTTTTTCGATTCGTGCCCATCTCTAATGGGAAAGGTGATCCTCCCATCCATTTTAAATGGGGGATGCTTCTTGTAGACCAGTGGTGGCCAAACTTCAGCCCTCCAGATGTTTTGGACTGGAACCCCCCCCCCCCAGCAGGAAAGAGAGTCTTTTCACAGTGAAAGATTTCCTGACCCTACCAGCATACTCTGTTCTCCTTGGATGTTCATTATTTCTTCATGGCTCCCCGCTTCCCTCTTCTTCTACTTATTTCAACTTTGTTCGGTTTTGTATGAGGCTTTTATCATTGCATTACCTCATTCATTGAATTTTACATGAGTTTGAGATGATGTTATCTTGCACTCCTGGATGTCTGAGGCAAGGGCGAAGGATGCACGTGCCCCCGTCACCCCAATTTTAAATGTACAGTATTTATATATTTATTTTAAGGCACACAATCACACACTCAGCTAACCTTGTCCTCTGTTAAGGTTTTTCACTCCTCCATACAGAAACATGCTGAAGGAATGTTTCTGCAATTGCAAATATAAAAGAGGCAATTTCCTTCCTTCCTTCCTTCCTTCCTTCCTTCCTTCCTTCCTTCCTTTTGATGAAAAGTCATTTTTTGCTAAAAGGTATTGCAGTAGATTTTCCTCACATTCATCAGGTGATTGACTTCTAGATGTTGGTGACATCTCATATTTGGCGCTGCCCCAGTTGCTCCCCCGTAATTAAGGCTCTGACTTCTGCTCTCAACAGTTTGTTTACCAATGTTTTCACTATGAAGGAAATTATTTAGAACTTGGGGACCTTTTGCTGGGAAATCTTGCAAAACAATCAATGCCCTGATAAAGTGGTAATGCCAGAAAATACCAACTACACTCACACGTACCATGTTCATTCCTCTGAGTTTTTGTCCTTTCTTGCAGCTTGACTACATCCAGAAGTTAATTTAGGTTGATCTGGGTTTTTTATAGCCACCCTTGGTAATTTCTGCTGCTTAAATAATTGTTGCTGACATGGAAATGATTAATATTCCTGATGCAAGAATCCATAATGGGTAAATTTTTACTAGGATTCCAACACCCATTCTCTTCCCCACCCATCTCCTTCATTCCCCCCATCTATCCCTTTCCCTCCTTGAGAAAGATACATTGTGTGGTCAAAAATAAAGACACAAAACATGTGGCACCTTAAAGACTAACTTTCATATTTTAATGTAACGTTTCATGGACTACACGTCCACTTCTTCAGACATATAGCAGCAGAATGAGGTGTGCAATATAATATGGGATGAGATATACATTTCATAATAGATGTTCATTGGTCACAATGAGTTCCTGGTGATTCAATCCCCTGAATATTTGCATCCTTTGCATCCAGGCACGGGCCTCTCTGACTTCATACTAATGTTTTTTCTTTTCAAGGTTCCACAGTTGTGACCCCCCCACCTGCAGCTCTGATCCCACTGGTTGTTTAAACATATCGGCTGCCCCCATAGTTTCACAAAGGGGAGGATCAACCACCACCATCTCTTTAGCGTACTGAGTCTTGCATGCATATTTGATATGCAACAGTTGAGGTCTATGGAGCGTTCTTAACTTTTGGCATTTTATCTGTAAAAGGCATGCTGCTTACATCACTACAGAACTGGATACCAGCTTTTATTTACTAGTTATGTCTATATCCTACCTTTCATCCGATGAGCCCCAGGTGACGTGTGTGGTTCTCTTTCCCCACACTTTATTCTCACAACCACCTATGCAAATAGGTCAAGCTGTGACTGTGAGATTGGGCCAAGGCGTTTACATGGGTAGCAACCTGAAACCAGCTCTACTGAATCTCCATCCAATACATTTATAGCTGCACAAGATTTCCAGATGAATCACTGAGTAAAAACATCATGATGTTGACTCAAAGTGTCACAGACAACCAGATTTGGCTATATGCCAGTTATTCTAAAGACAGTTCAGAGTGAGGGCAATAGCTGCTCTCAGTCTGAACATTCAGTTTCACCCATCTTTATAGCCCTTGTGAAAGTTCCAGGTTAATTCATTGAATATGGATTGTGTCCATATTGTTACATTAGTAGATGACTTACCCAGGGAAATGGATAGGGGATCTATGTCCCTATTGGTTTTGCTAGACCTCTCAGCTGCTTTTAATGCTATAGACCATGGCATCCTCCTGACTTGTCTCTTTGAAATGGGAATTGGGGGTACTGCATTAAAGTGGCTCCAGTCCTTCCTGCAGGATAGTACACAGAAAGTGGTGTTGGGTGATTCATGTTCAACACCATGGCCACTGACCTGTGGAGTTCCCCAGGATTCTGCTCTGTCTCCTATGTTATTTAACATCTATATGAAACCACTGGGGGAGATTATCAGGTCTTTTGGGGTCAGGTGCCACCAGTATGCCGATGACTCCCAGCTCTACCTCTCATCACTTCTGGACTCTAAGGGAGCTACTAGCTCAACTTTACATGAGTGTTTAGCTGTAGTAATGAACTGGATGAGGATGAACAAAAGACAGAAGTGCTGCTGGTCAGTCAGTCAAAAGGGAGAACATGGGATAGGGATACAACCTGTACTGAATGGGATCACCATCCAATTGAAAAACCAGGTATGTAGCTTGGATGCCTAGGTCACGGTTGTGGCCAGGAGCGCATTTGCACAATTAAGGCTAGTATGCAAGTTACACCCCTTTCTTGAGAAACCAGCTCTGGCCACAGTGACACATGCCCTAGTGATGTCCCGGTTAGACTACTGTAATGAGCTTTATGTGGGGCTACCGATGAAAAGTCTCAGGAAACTTCAACGGGTCCAAAATGCAGCAGCCAGACTGCTGACTGGGGCAGGGTACAGAGATCACATTACACCCCTATTAAAACAGTTTCATCATTGGCATCCTTCAGTCTCGAAAGACTATGGTATCGTGCCTGGAGTAGAGATCCTAAAACAACACCTAGTGTGACTACATAGACCAATCCAGGAATGGCAGTCCCTACCACACTGGGGGAAAATATATTCTGTTTCTTGCCCAGTCCAGGGGTTTCGTTGTTTCCGTGCCTGCCTCTTTTCCTCTGCCTGTTGGACAAATGCCTCTTCGAATTTATGTAGACCATGCTGTATATTTTGCCTCCAGACAGTGCAATCAGAGGTCAGGGTTTCCCATCTGTTGAGGAGCATTCCCAAGGCCTTCAGGTCGCTCTTACAGATATCCTTATACCGCAGCTGTGGTCTCCCCTGGCTGCCAATCAGCTATCGGGCACAATTCAAGGTTCTGACCTTGACCTACAAAGCACTATACGACCTGGGTCCTAGCTACCTCAAAGATCGAATCTCACAGTATAAACTGGTTCAGGTGTTAAGGTCATCAGGAGAGGCCCTTCTCTCCATCCCACCACCCTCACAGGTATGCCTCGTGGGAACCCATGAAAGGGCCTTCTTAGCTGCTGCACCCAGACTCTGGAACTCCCTCCCACTAGAGGCCAGGACCGCCTCATCTCTGTTGTCCTTCCAGAAACAGGCAAAGAACGTTCTCTTCAGGCAAGCTTTCCCTGAATGATGGACTCCCTATCATGTGTCTTTTATATAAATCTATAGGATCACATAGACTTTGTGTTTATAACTACTTATAACCTTGTAGCTTTAATGTAATGTTGTCTATTAATGCTGTAAGATGTCCCTCAATTCCTTATTCTCAATGCTTGAACACATCTTAATTGTATTGGACTGTATATTATCCCTCATTACCGTAAGCCGCCTTGGGTCCTTTTCCAAAGAGAAAGGCAGGGTAGAAATACTCTAAAATAAAAAAATAATAAATAAAATAAATATTAGTCCCACATTAGCCGAGAGCTTATAAACACCTCAGCATCCACTAATGAAATTTCTTATTTTGAAAGCAACCAGTTTAACTGTGTAGTTTCTGTGTGGTTGATATTTATGGGGTATCTCACAGAGATGGTGGCAGTGATATCAAAACAGCTGGGTGAACCCAACACTTTGATGGAGAAGATGAACTTCATCACAGCATTAAGAACATTTAAACACTCTAGTGATTAAATTCTCCCCTACTGCCCCAGCTGTCTTGCCCCTCTTGTCTTGAGCCCCCTTCCCTTCTTTCAGTGTTACAGAGACTCATTCTTCAGCCAGAAGCTAAGAACCCATGTTGATGCGCTGCACTGCTGCAACTGGAAGAACACCAAGCAATGGTCTGTTCTTGCTCAGGCAGCATCTATATTGTACAGACAGGATCCTACATCTCGTGGCCTCTGTTCCGTGTTATTTGCATCAAGTCTCCAGCATGAATCAGTTCACTGCGGCAGTCGGCGGGTTGATGTGACTTGCATTCTTAACAGGTATGAGACGTGATCCCTGGGTGGATGGAGGGCTGGATGTGCCTGGCATATCAAAATGCCATGTCAGCAGCACTGTGTGAGTTGTTGGTGATGAGAGGCAAAACCATGCAGATCACCAGAGGAGATGGGGGTTCTTGAAGATCACAATAACCCTTGTCCAAGGTGTGGTCAGCTCAACACAGTTTTACGCTGCCCGCTAGTGTACATGACTAGCACAGCTAGGGAAAAGCCTATGATTGGTTGCTCATTCTGGGAATTGGATGATTCTTTCTGATCTATAACTCTGCTTTGTGCCTAGACTATGTTACTATGTTTTTATCCTGCTTTTTCATGAAAACTCTGCTGCTTCAGCACAACAAATTGTGACCCCCAACGATGGAAAAATCCCACATGCTGTGGGAACTCAGAGACTGCTGTGTTTGTCATGCCCCCCCCTTTTGTTGGTGAGTATATGGTGACATCAGTAGGCACATCCCTTGGGATGAAAATCAAAAGGCTGGGTGGGCATCCCAGATTCTACTAAGTGGTTATTGCAAAATGCAGAGTTTCCAGGCTAACATTTTGTAAATGTTAAAACTCTGTTTTTTTCCTATGTTGGCCATCCTGCTAAATAATTCCTCTGCACTGTAGAAGGGCTTGGAGCTTGTTGAAATGTGTGCGGACAATCTATACAGAGCTAGGATTCCCAGTTTCCCTGCCTCCACCTGAAGTTCTAGGAGACTTATTTAAACCTATAGTCTTTGGGGAAAAGGTATGTTACTTAGAGTGAGAGGACAGCATTGAAGCAGCAGGCTATATTTTGGCATTTTAAGGGTTGGCCTTGATCAGTGGTTCTCAACCTGTGAGTCCACAGATGTTCCTGAACTACAACTCCCAGAAATCCCTTCTAGCACAGTGAGTGGAGGAGGCTTCTGGGAGTTGCAGTCCAGGAACTTCTGGGGACCCACGGATTGAGAACCACTATCTATAGGGGCCCTTAGAGCTCTGCAATTCAAAGATAATGGTGATTATATCCCCACCCTAATTATTTTTTATTACATGCACATCCCACCACTGCATCTCTCCCTCTCAGCTCTGCCCCACATCCTTCTCCTAGCAACCCTGTGAAGTAGGCCAACTTGAAAGAGAGTGCCTGGCCTAATGTCACACATGGTGCCGGGGGACTTCTCAGCCCAACAATCTACTATGTCCGGCACTGGCATGGGGTTGGACTAGATGACCCTTTGGCTTCTTCCAATTCAAGAGGGCCATGTAATGCCACAGGCACAGACAGTTTATTCCTGCAAAGACCCATGACATCCTCTGCTGCCACCTGCACAACCTGCGTGCCATCTACTGATCTTCTACCTGAGGGTCCTTCGGTTCCAGAGCTTCATGGCACATGGTTTAGAAGGCAACCCTTTCTGTTTTTATTTGAATAGAGGCTGGCATGCCGATTAGCCCTGATCTGGATTTTGTTGAGAGAAAGCAATATATGGAAGAGGTGAGGCAGCCAGGGGAATGGGAAAAATGCCTCAGATGGAAAATACCCCCAGACACCCTGGTCCCCAAAAGGGGAGAAAAGGAAGAAACTTTTCAACAGAGTGGCTGATACTTCACATCCCTTTCGCTGCAGTTCACGGCCCCGCTGGAGACCGGTTCGAAGGAACGTAACCTCACGTCCTTGTGGGGTCAATCTGAGTTCACCCCGACCACACCCCCTGAACTGCACTCCAAGCAGGGTGAGAGATTCCCATCCTGGAGCTTGGGAATCTTTTCAATCCACTTCTCGATCGGTGTTGAAAACTGATTCCAACACGGAGGCAAGTTCACCTCGGCTCGAGGAAGGACGTGAGGTAACCACCAATGTGAGTCATGCCAGTACTGCTGGCAGATAAATGGCACTTTGGCTTGAAAAAAAGCCGCTGGCTCTGCCCCTCACACGGCACAATAAAACACTACATTTACTGCTGCCATGACCTGGGAAGAGCCCCATGTGGGGGAGATGCTGCTTGCTTCTCAAACGAGCCTCCCCGTTAACTGGGTAAAAGCGATCTTGACTGAATGCAGAAAGAGAGGATGATCTGAGAGAATTGTGTTTATAAAGACCACTTGAAGGAGCTCTTGGAGCCACAGGCTTATCACTGACAAGCAGCACTTATGTTCACAGCATGTGGAGGAGGGGTGGCAGGAAGATGCGGGAGAAGCGATAGCTGAAACAATGAGGGAATTTCTGGGACGCAGAGATGTGAGCGTAGAGAAAACAATGCCTTCTGCATTTCCAACACACCCTCCCTCTTTCCTGTGAGTGGCTTCAGGCTTCCCTCCCAGCTAGGTAGGAGCGCCAGGTTTGCAGTGTGCCATTGCTTGAGATTTCAGGGCCGAAACCAGAGAACTGGGGTGGGGTGGGGAATGGATCCTTGCAATGTTAATGCCCTAGAAGCGGAGCAGCCAAAATCTGGCAGGGCAAAAGGAACCACACACAGGCAGACACATTGGGCTCAGATGACGGAGCCCTCTTGTCAACTGGGAATGAGCAGGGAGGGGCAATTGGGGTAAGCAGCACCTCACAAATGTTGCCCCCCCTTCAGAACTGGTTGCTACCCAATCTTGTCTCCTTGCCTTGAGAGCCAAGGCAGCACCTCTGATTCTTGAGCCTACAGCCACTGTTTCTCTTAGAGGGGGCAGTTCGTTATTTGTTTCGTTATGTAACAAAATGAGTAACGAATAACGAAATGAACCAAAAGTTCACTTCGTGCCCATCTCTATTAAGGAGGCATAATAGGTAATCAAACTTCCAATCTCTGGCTCCCTGGCCAGAGATACTTAAACCACTGAGCCGTCTCGCAGTTCTATGAACCAGTCCACACTCTAAATAGTAAACTGTTTTATATGGGGAACAAACAGGTGTGCTTACTAAACTGCTAGATTATTTTATGGACAAAAGAATACAGTATCTTGGTTAGAAAGGGTTGCCACTTTGAAACCTGCATTAGGATTTCTCTTGATGCTGTGATTCACCTGGTTAAGAAGAAGGTTCATGAAAGAGAGATCTGTTGTTAGGGGCCAGTTAAGGCATGGTGGCTCAGTGGGCTGGAACACTGAAAATTCTCAGCTACGAAGTCGGCAGCTCAGCAGTTTGAATCCCAGGTGCCACGCAGCAGAGCGAGCTCCTGCCAACCTAGCAGTTCGAAAGCATATAAATGCAAGTAGATAAATAGGTACCGCTGTAAAAAGCGGGAAGTTAAAACTGTGTTTCCTTGCAACCATGCCAGCCACATGGCCACGGACATGCACAACACTGGTCTTCGGCATGAATACAGAGAGGAGCACTGCCCCTAGAGTCGGACACGACTAGTACACATGTGCAAACCCTGGAAAGAAGCAGCAAGGGCGAGACACACCTTTGATGCCGGACACCTTTGGCTACTGGCCATTAAAATGGTAGCCAACAGAGACTCCTAGGCTGAATTCTGAGGGAGTACATTGTTATGTGAGTGTGCTCTGAATGGTACGTTAGTTGTGCTTCACAATGTACCATTCTCCCTTCCCCACCTTTTTTTGTACATTTATCAAGTAACATAATGGTTATGATTAGATTGGCTGGTTTGGATGCACACAGATCTCTCTCTCTCTCTCTCTCTCTCTTTCTCTCTCTCTCTCAGTCCCAGACAAACCTTATTTTCTCATCAGAGCCTCTGTGGTTTCGGTGGAAAATAGGATTTTGTAGCCTACCTGCAGTGTATATATACACCGCTCTTCCTGAATTATTTATGGCTTTGTTTCAGCTTCCTTTCTGCCTGCCCCCAGCAGACCCTGGTATACTTGAAATTCCAGCACTCTTCCTATTCACTCCACCTCAGTATGGTGCAGCGGCTGAAAAATGTGATGTCTTCATACTAAAATGCAAATTTGCAGTACAGTACGGGTGGTGGGGGTAGTGGTGGGGAGGGATTGGAATATTTGTCAGAATTACGGAGAAGACAATTGTATTCAGACAGAGGGAAGGTGCTTTTAATTCCTGTGACTAGGACACAATCCAAATTATACCTGTAAAAAAATCAATCAATGGCAGGCATCAAGGGCCAGGAAGGAGAGAATGGTTTTAGTTTCAACTAAGCCTTGTCAAGACTGAGGTGACTTTGGGAAGAGCTCCTTGCAAAATGTGAGAGGAGCTGCCCATCCATTCCATGCTACACTCCTCTTGCGAGCTTGAATGTGCCATTTTAAAGGTTGCAGAAGCTCACAACAGCTGTAGGAATGGGCATAACTATTTGTTTTCCTTTCTCCCACATTCAGCTCCTGGTAAATTCTGGTCGAGAGTGAACAAACAAACATTCTTGCTCATCCCACGTAATCCCATCCAGCAAAGGAGAGACCCATGTTTCAGCACCTGGTTCCTTGGTGATTTAGGTCAACTTCCCTTGATGCAGCACCATCTGGATGTGTGGTGCCACAACAACCTTCACCCTCAGACAGAGAAGGCGGTGGCTTTGAGTAGGCTGACATAAGAACTGCTTGGACAAAGCAGACCTTTTCTTTTTCTTTTCAAAAGACCTATTCAGTGTTAAGCAGAACTTGAAAAAGACTAATCCACAGGAGGCATCTTATGGAACTAGTAGTAGCTATGGTAGATGATAAAGCAGTAAAAGGCAGTAAGGGGACTCTCTCTCTCTCTCTCTCTCTCTCTCTCTCTCTCTCTCCCTCCCTCCAGTTCATTAATGGCACAAGGTTATTCCTTTATCTTCAGGAGTCTTTTCCCTAATGACTGGTAGTAGTCTCCGAGGTTTTTATAAACTGGATTGTTTTGCTCTGTTGTTTTAAATGGGTTTTTAGCATTGATTTTATTTATCATTTTTAATATCATACTTGTTTAATGCATTAATGGTGTGGATAGTAGAGATAGGCAAAACCGACTTTTGCCTCTGGAATGAGGACCTAACTCAGATCACTACCATCAAACCAGAGCAGACCCACTAAATCATTTTTTTAGGTTTTTTTTTTTAGCACTTTGATTTGGGGCCCAGCAGATGAGACCCGATGAACCATGGGCCAGCATCAGCAGTGGAAGCCGGGGGACTGGTCCTACGTTACAATTAGCCTGTCACTAAGATTTTGATCCTCCTGTAATTTGCAAATTTTCTTGGTTAGTTGTGTGATTTTCCGTCAGGCCAGACACATATTCTTCCTTCAAAGCCTGACTCCCTGGAAGTGAAAGAGTGCCTCAATCCCACCTCTTAAGCAATGGTAGATTTCTGCTCCAAGGACAGGTTCCCTTTCACAAACGGTTTAGCCCTCAGTCAAAGAAGCCGGCTTTAGCCTATCATGCGCACCTGGATTCCTACTGGTCATGGCAGCAGGGATGATTCAAGATATTTTGCTCTCTGAATAAGTTGGTAGGTATCCTTTTGAAAGTTCACCTTAAGACTGGCAGCAGCATTGTATCTGCCACAAAAAGAAACTGATTGGTGACTCCACCAAGGCCCACGTTATAGATCCAGCTCTACCATTAAATCCCCCCCCACCATTAGGAGGAGTAAAGAATAAAGGAGTCACCTCAGAGAGCAGTTATTTGGGCCCAAAAGTTGCATCCCAATTCCTGAGCTACTTGAACATTTGTTTATTTGGGGAGGACAAAGATTTGTGTTCCCCACTATCCGTCCTTTTGTGCTGAAATTAGTCTGTATGTGTAACGTGCTTGGCATAAATCTCAGCAGTGAATTGTTGCATGTTATAAGGCTTGGTGTGGGCATTGGCTGTCCTGTAATAAGCCACATGAGTTGACATATAATAGCAAATGCCTGCACTGAGCTCGTGACTGGTAGCAATTTGCTCCAGAGATTTATGTCAGTTTATAACAGCATAAAAATGCAATAGGGTTTTTGATCATAGTCTCGATGAACAGGCACAGTGGACTTCAATTGAAAGGCATGTACACTGTCTTTGGATAAAGATGTAGATGTGAAACAGACGGGGGAGATTTGTGCTACTGGAAGAACCATGGGACAAAGCAAAATGCTGCTGCCTGCTCATGAGGTGGAGCTGCATCCCTCATGGAGCCCAAGAAGAGATGGGCATGAAACGAAAAAAAATTGTTCCGTTATTCATTATCCGTTTCATTACGTAACGAAACGAATAACAAAAACTGATGAAATTGGAACGAACCAAACAGAACCACGAAAATTAGGTTCGTTACGTTTCATTTTCGTTAATGGCGAAACACAATGAAATGAGCTGTTTTTAAATGTTAAAAAACATCCTGAATATCCGTAAAAACCCAGCGATAATTATTTATTCTGCCTGATAATACCTACCAGGGGGGTTGGGGTCCTTAAAACGTGCATTTATGTCTTTTCTCAGGTCGCTGTATTTTTTTCCCCTTTAAGGGGAGTTAGGGGACAGTGACCCAAAATGGCTCCCAGATGCCTAATATTGATTTTTTGGGTATTAAAACACCATGGACATCCGTAAAAATGCAGCGATAATTATTTGAAATTATTACCTACCAGGGAGTTGGGGTCCTTAAAACGTTTGTTTTTGTCTTTCTCCCATCACGATGTATTTTTTCTTTTCCCTTTGACACAAAATGGATGTAAGCCATGTGATGGGATCATGTAAATTCTTGGACAATTTTAACCAATAGCATGCCCAGGTTGCAGACTGGGTAGGTATGGCAGCCACAGAGGGCATAAAAAGCTTTGGCAGCCCCCGTCCTCCTTGCAGTCTGCGGTGGGAGTTAGGGTGGGATTGCTGTCTCTGCGACTCATTACTTTAGGCCAGCCAGGCAGGTGTGAGTCTCTGTGTTCCTGCTGGCTGCAGCCTGGCTCTTAGGGGAGAGAAAGAAGAGATTTCTCTTGCAGCCTCCCTGTGTGTGTGCTCACCTCTTGGTGAGTACCCTCCCCTGCCCCATGCACGGAAATGCTTTAAATCGCGCAAAAGCAGGTAAAAACAAAAAACAAAGAAAACAATTTTTTTTCAAAAAATTCACGAAAAACAAAAACGAACTGAAACGGGACCCACAACGAAAAATGAAAAACCGAAACATCATTTTTTCGATTCGTGCCCATCTCTAATTCCGAGTGTTCAATCTGGCATGCCCAGGTCATTATAAGAATTGGAAAAAAGTTAAGAAGAAACTCAGGAAGACAATTGCGAATATGCTCTTTACCTTAGAAATAAATCTTCTGCTCCTTTGTTCTGAAAAGATTTTGATTAAATCTCCAGGCTTGGGGCTATAGCACTGTTCATTTCAGATCCAGGCAACATGAAGGGTGGGGTCAAAGCAAAAAGATAGAATGCATAGAACAGCAGGCTCCCCATATTGCTCTTTTAAGAAGGAATCAAAGATGACCGAGCCTGTTGCCCTTTTAAAGCCCCCCCCTTTTGGTACCTCTCTTAGAAAACTAGTTGGGACTTTCTTCAAGTGATTGAAAAGAAGAAGAAAAAATAAACATAATTTCCAATTCTGCAGACTACCTAAGATGCCCTTCTGTCCTGTTTGCACTATTCAATGCATGGCCGTGTTGTGCTTTGTAACTTTGTAGGTATGAGGTTTTCACAGAAAACCAGAAGGACATAAATACTATCACAGACTTGGACATTTTTTCTTTCAATTTTGCCTGATAGACCTGGACATGGATCAGACTGACATTTCACCTGAAGGGCACAGTGTGAGTGCTATTTATCCAGGCATAGAGGACATTGGTGAGGAGCTCTGGACATCCCTGTTGGGGAGATGATATATAGCTCAATACAATGTTTCCCTTTTTAGTGGTTTAGTTTTCTGGATGGGGAGCCAGAGTTTGGGAGTTTGGTTCTCTACTGTGCCTTCCTGGTGTGCTGGATTCTATGATCCATAAAGTCTTTCTCTTTCTCCCCCTCTCTCTTTTTAAAGGTATATTGACATATCAGCAGCTTAGGAGCCACTGTTGCCACTATCACAAAAGACAACATGAATACATTACTCAGAAGGAGACAGCCTTCCCCTCCTCCCTTGCAGATGAAAGAGGGCTTAAAAAGAGAAACATTTCCTACTTTGAATGGCAAAGAAAGGGGTGTGGCACTAACATCTACTGTCTCTCTATTTAACCCCACTCTTCACATCTGCTTCCTCTTCCTGTTCGTGATCATCCCAGAGCACAGAGCACACAACAAGAAGCTCAAGTGATAGGAAACCAGATTTTCATTGAATATCAGAAAAAAACCTTACTGTTAGAGCAGTATGATAATGGAACCAGTTACCTCAAGAGGGGTGAGTGCTGCAACATTGGAGGCATTGAAAGAAAAAAGAGAGCAAAGCATGCAGCTTATATACTACCCCCTAGCATTCCAAGCACTCTCTGTAAATTAACTTGTAATTTACAAGTTAATTATGCATGCTACACATTGCCCACCCTACCCACCACAAGCTGGATACTCATTTTAATGACCTTGGGAGAACAGAAGGTTGAGTCAACCTTGTGCTGGATACCTGGGATTGAGCCCTGGTTTTGGCTGCAGTACAGCAGTTTAATCACTGTGCCATGGGCACACTACAATTTATTCAAGAGACATTTTGACATATATGTGGCAGATATCCTTTGATTTGTATTCTTGCATTGAGCAGCAGATTGGACACAATAGCCTCATAGCCCCCATTCAACTTAATTATGCTATGCTATGCTATGCTATGCTATATCATTCCTGCTAGCCTGGCAGAGCTCCACCAGAGGCATATTGGTCATTTACTTGGAAGTAAGTCACAGTTAATGACATGAGGGTGACTTCTGATTAGATATGCACAGAATTGCGTGGTTAAATGGTTTATTCAAATATCCCTCCATACGAAGTGGGTTCCTTTCAAAAATGCTGGAGTATTTATGAAACCCTGATGCTCCCAGTGTGGCTGCACTGAACTATGAGGATGGGGAAAATGGCTGCCACAGTAAAATGCAAAGAAACAAGTAGCTTTCTCCAGCTGTGTAGGCAATGGCCATTGTCATTTCAGATCATTCCACTCTGAAGTAACTGCGCAACTATTATTAGAATTAATGTGTTTCTTGATGGTAGCAGAGAGCGCATAACTATTTTTACTCTATTTTATTCTGTTAAAAATCACAACTCTTTCCCCCCTAGTTTGCCAGTTCTCTCCAAATACCTCAGCTTGTAAGCTATCAGACATATTTCCTGCAGAGTTTTTTTCTTCTCCATTTGAGCCAAACATCGCCTTTCAATCAATTCTACTAATTAGATTAGACCCTACAGTGTGACCCTAGATTTGAAGACTTTGTAGTTAAAACTTATGCTACATCTTTTTACTGCAAGAGGAAAAATACATTTCTTTGCGGAACATTTCCCCTTTTGTGAAAGTATTTTAGCTTTCAAGCTTTTCAAAGGCCCCACTGTGGATGAGAGACATCCATTTCCCCCAAAGGGCTGCCTAGCACCCAACTGCCCTTTTGTGCCTTTTAAAAAAGGCTCTCCCCTTTCATGTTTACTTTAGAAAATGTTTGCAGTGCCATTTCTAGTTCATAAAACGGCAACAAAAGGATGTCCCACATAGTTAACTGCTAGCTGACTCAAAACTCTGTTTGCTCTGGTAAATGGCTTTGCCCTTGAAAACACTTAAGTCATTATTGGTATAACGTGGGGAGTAGTGGATAACCCACCCCTCTTATTCTCACAAGCAGGGCCAGCTCATGGCGAATAAATGAGGGACTTGCCTCAAAATGGGGTGCTTCCTTCTGTTTAGTCAAAGCTGCCTGTGTTCACAAAATATCTGACGTGGGTAAATGCACATAAACACATAACGTGTGTACTGTATTCACAGAACTGCATGAAGGATACATATGTACAACTGAAAGCCAAACTACACAATATTGTATAATTAAATATGTTTCTAGAGGAAACGCTCCCTCGAGTGGCAGAAAGTGTTTCTTCGTTAGTGCACACGTTTCCCCCACACCTACATTTCTTGCATTTAGTGTGCTTTGCTTCAGCCCTGTTTTCTGACGGCTCCTTGGGACATAAACACAGCTTTTGGTCTGATTATCGAAGGGTATCTTATTCATGAAGTCCCAATGCAGGAGGGGAAATGATCAATTGCAGGCACTAAGCATTCCCCTCAACAGTCAGCTTTGCCTTGTTAATTCTTCCTCTGAGTGAAATCCTTGGGAAAGCAGACATTCAACAAAGCCAACGGTTGTGCAATCGCTCTCTCCCCTACTTGGATTCACTTGCCTCAGATATTTCCTAAGAACAGGAGAGTACGGTGGCAATCAAATGACTGGGAAATGGTCTAATGCTGAATTCTATATCTGTCACACACCCTGTGAAGACATTCCACTGAACACGGAAAGGCGCAAATAGAGTAAGGGTAGGGCTGCGCCCTCTGCTCCTCCTCCCAATGACCCTGTGTGCACTGACCATGAGGCCTCTGCTGCTCTTAAGGCATTTAGTGCAGGTATGGGCAATTTCTAATGGAGGGAATTGAATTCAGTGAAGACCAACCAAAGAATAAAGAGACTGTCCTAGGAGAAACAAAACAAGAGAAACTTCCAGGTGGCCCTCACTCTCTGGTGGCTTCACCACTACAGCTCCCCATGAGCTTCCTAGATTTTTCTGTATGCAAACCATGGCTGCATCTTCCCTCACTGCCAGCAACTTGGGTGTGAACAGTTCCACCACCCCGGGAACCAAACATGGATCTAGGTTGCTGCTGCCTATCTGCTATCTAGGAAATCATGCCACCAAAAACGTCATTCTGAAGAAGCACGGCAAAGGAAATGGCAAAGATCTTAGGAAAATTGATCCATGGTGATTATGGGCGAGGGTTGACTGTGTAAAGCAATGGTGTGGTTACACAGCTGATTTCAGCACTCTGGTAAACCACTGCCTCCTTAAAGTTAAAGAGATGGAGGAAAGATGTTGAAGGTAGTTGATTCAGGATTGGACAAGAAGGGAGACAGGCTTGGAGGAAGAAAATGGAAATTCCTGTTCATGGCACGGATAACAAATGCAAGAGCCTCCCTAAGTGATTCCAGAGGGAACGGTCTGCTCCAAATATGAAGGTGCTTAATACACCAGGCTTACTTTTAATAAACTGCAACAGCATGGTCAGAATTACATGGCTGTATGTTGTTCCCATTATATCAGTCATCAGCCCCATGATAAATTAAATTAATGATGGTTGGCTGACAGAAGCCTTGCAGCCATAAAACTCAAGCTCTACCCTTAATAGGCAGATGCGGGACTTGCGAGCAGCAGGCAACTCATCTCCATTTCTGATCTCTTGCCCAAAACAGAATCCTTTCTGAGCAGAATGAGGGAAGCATGGCACTTTGGGACACTAGCTCATCTTAATGCTAAGGTATGACTGAGGTCAGCTCTGTAGGCAGTGGAATATACCTGCTATACAATCTTGGAATATTAATGATGCACCATAAATTCATTCTAGTTTCCACTTTAAAAGGCACAGCAGAAAGAAGTAATTCAATTGCCATTTGAACCTTAGGCATTTCTTAACTCTGGGCTTCATCATAGAGCTAGCTAACAAATCATTTGTATTTTGTATCTTATAGGCTTGGCATCAACGTTCTCCGTAAGCCATGCGGGTGCGTGGCTGCCCACCACTGTATTAGTGCCCTGCTCCCTTAGTTGGTACAGTCACCCCCTGCCATTTTGCGGTTCAGTTACTGCGGTCCCACTACATCGCAGGATTGCAGTACCTGCAACTCGGAGCCATGGGGGGGCACTGGGGGGCGATCAGGTCACTCTGCGCTGTCCCCGCGCTCCTCCAAGAAGCCTCAGGCCATTCGGGGGGGGGGGGAGCAGGGAGTGATCGGGTCGCTCCGTGCCACCCCCACGCTCCTCTGAGAAGCCTTGGGGCTGTGCGGGGGCGGTGGGGGGCAATTGGGTTGCTCCGTGCCATCCCCACGCTCCTCCGAGAAGCCTCAGACAGCCGCGTGATCGCCCCCTGCCCCCTGCCCCCCCCACTTCCGCATATCACGGATTTTCATGCATCACGGGTGGGGTGGGTCCCTAACCCCCACAATCAGTGGGGGGGGACTGTACTGCTGCTCCACTGGTTCTGGTTACAGCTGGAACCCTGGGCATGTGGCCCAGGGTCCCCACTTGGTGCTAGATGAAAATTAGAAGGAATGTTGCTTTAATTTTGCACAGCTCATCTCCAAGAATGATTACTCAGAAATCAAAAGGTCAAAGGGACTCACTCCCAAGTTAAGTGACATAGGACAATCCCTAACCCTAACCCTACCCTTAATTGGATTGGAGACTGTGCTGAGGAACTTGCATGGCTGTGGCTTACCCCAACAAGACTCTGGTTGAACATTAAATGACAGAATGTCCATTATGTAATTTTGACTAAATCACTTGGTTTTGATAAACTTTCATCAATTATCCTCAATAAGCAAATCATTGGATTTTTTTAAATCAAAGAATCTGTACTGTGTTTCTTTTCTTTTATCTTTTTCTGTAATTCAATTTAGAAACACTGGTGATGAATTGTCATACATGTCTATTTTGTATTTAGCAATGAACAATACTCCCGTCAAGCTAGGGATGGTAGGTTTTTGGGTTTTGTCTGTATTCTCCTCTCACACATAACAACTAGCAGTTAGGGTCTCTCCTCTGAAAAATTTACAAGGTTGATATATTACCTTTTGCCTGAAATATCTCTGCATACTGTAGTAAATTGCTCTAGAGTTGACCCACTGAATCAATGGGGATTTCAAGAGATAACTCTCCCATAAGTTCCATTGAAATAATTGGGTCCACTCTAATTGCAACTTACCTTAGCCCAGAAACTTGCAGTTTGAATTAGTGGAACTTGCAGACCAATCAGCTCACCAAATCCCCATTGATTCAATGGACCTACTCTAGTGCAATTTGCTATGTGAACCAACAAGGTTTTAGGTTTTTATGTTCAGTTAGATCAGGCATGTCCAAACTCCGGCCCTCCAGATGTTTTGGACCACAACTCCCACAGTCCTTTGCCATTGGAAATACAGGCTTGGAACTCTGGGAGTTGTGGTCCAAAACATCAGGAGGGCCAAAGTTTGGGCATGCCTGAGTTAGATGATCCCAATAGGTGGATTAAAAAAAAACCTGTTTCATTGCCCCAAACAATTTGTGCTGAATTTTGACTGCTATGACATAGCATTCAGCATTTGAATTACATAAGTGATGTATTGATATGTTATCTTCCTTTTGATTTATGTTGGAACCATTATTCTTCAGAAATACAGCTCATGTTTGTTCTTTTTCCTGCAGGGATCATTCACTAGAGAATGCCACAATGACAGTTCAACTTGGAATAATTAAGAAATCCTGCTCAGAATGCCATTATCAGATACCATCATGTTTGATTATGGCTCAGTGAGGTCCGTGTTTGATGCAAAACAGTCTGCTATGAAAAGGCAAACATTTTCACCAAAAATACTGATTCTTTTAAAAAAGATACAGTGGGTCTCCTTTTTAATGCAGAATTTCTCACTGTCAAATCTTTTCATGTGACTGAAGCCTTCCAACATTTACAAAGGTTGTAAATGTGAAAGGTATAGGTATTTGTAATGAAATAAATTCCACTCACATGCCAGTAAATTTAAGGTATTCTGAGTTACAGGTGTTCTCCATTTTTAGCAGTTCATATACATGACAAACCATGGTGTTACATAAAGGAGAACTTTATATAACTTTAAAATATAGATAAGAAGACATGGAAATGTTGAACAGTGGCTTCACAGAACATAGCAAGTCATGACATCAGGGAACATAAATTATGAGCATTGCAGCAACACTAGTATATCCCAGTAATATTATACAGTTAATTAATGTCTTCATTACTTTCATAGTTCACAACTCCCTCCAAAGATCCCAGGGTAACCTACATAATTTCCTATATCTGCACCACTCTATGATGCAGTGTAGGTAGAGAGGGGCACGAAACACAAATATAGTGTTTCGTTTCATTTCATTTTGTTTCAGTCTTCATTTCATTTCATTTAGTTAATAACAGATTTCTAAAAATAATTTTCGTCATGAAACAAAACAGTTCATAAGGGTATAAATAATAGGGAGCTTCCCTTTTTATACTTAGCATGGAGCCCACTGTCCTAAATCAAAGACCCTCAAACCTTCCAATCAATTTGCTTTCAAGCAAAGAACCCTCTGTAAACTTGCTAGAAACCTAATAGATAGCTGTGTTGCGGCGAGGGAAGGAAAGAAAAAAAAAAAAAAACCTCCACAGTCCTACTTAAAAAGGAAAGGAAAACAATCAGTTCAAATCAACTTGCAGATATAGCCAGCCAAGGGAACAGCTCAACTTATGGCTAGTTTCAGGCAGATCAAAATCAAAGATAAGATATCTCAACAGCTGAGGCACGGGAAGGAAGGAAAACAAATCAGTTTAAAAATAAACCTCCTGTTCTCAAGACAACTGGATCAAGAGGCTAGGATGAATAGTTTCATTTCTGAAACAAAAAATGGTGTTTCGCTTCATTTCTTGACAACATACTGTTTGCTGTTTCATTTTGTTTCTTAAGGTTTCGTAAACTTACAAAATGATGAAACAGTGTGTCATTTTTGTAAGGTGCCTATCCCTAAGTGTAGGCTGTTGTTCAACATAAACATTAAGGGTATTTCCTGCCTGTGCTGCATGCCTGAGCAACCAAATTAGCAAAGTAAGCCTGTGTTTACCTTCTGATGAGCACTCACAAAAAAGCACTCTTGAAGTCATGATAATGGAAAAGAAAATCATTTGCCAGGGAAATAGATCTCTTTAAAGAAGTACTGCTTCTATATACAAACTGAATACGTTGTCTAGTCTGAGCCTGAAGGATAACAACTGATCCAAGATCACAAAGAGAAGTTCTTCATTGACTCATCAGTGATTCACGCCTGGCTGCCTCTAAGCAAAGGTTAATCAATCAACTGTACTTTCTCATGGCTATGGGAGTATTGTACATGCATAGCTCAGTGATTTAGGTCTCTGGCCATGGAGCCAGACGTTGGGAGTTCAAGTCCCTACTGTGCCTTCTTGACAGGGGCTGGACTCAATAATCCATAGTGCTCCTTCCAGCTCTGCAGTTCCATGATTTCAAGATATAGCAGCTAAACATGGACAGACATTTCAAACAGGCTACATCATAAATTTCAAGAAAGGCAGCCTAATGTTCAGTCAAAATCAAAATCAAATATGGATGAGTGGTTTTGGCTCCCTTCTACTTGTGATGCCACAGGCACATCCTCACTTGGATATTTACCAACACGCTAAACTCCGAGAAATAATTCACGAGCAGCTCTCACTTTCTGAACATGTGTTTGCCTTTCATTCATCATGGAATAATTAAGCTCCTAAAAACTGACGTCTTGTTTGCAGATTATTCAGGAGCAAACAAACAAAGGGGTGAAATTAATCAGATAAATTGTTTGCTGTGAATAATTTGCTCAGCTCTGCTAGATAACCAAGGTGATGCTTGGGTGTCTGATTTGCAAGGTCATAAATCTGGCTGTGGCACTTGCTGAATTTTAGCAACCTCTCTCTGTTTTTCTTTTTTTTTTCTTTTTTGAATTGGAAGCAAGGTTGCCAAGATTCATTTTTGGCAAAGCTGCCTTCTCTTATTCTTCTCTCATACATCAGGAAAGAAAACACAGACATCGAAAGAATATTCACAACAGATTATTGAGTAGCAGCTTGGACCAGCATACACAGTAGGAGGTCACATGTCCAGTCACACCTCCCTCCTTGAAAATCAGGTGGCATCAGGGACTTGAACAGGAACAGAACAGTTCTGTGTGCTGTTCTGTGCCTTTTTCGGCTTATAGCCCATCCTTGGTGGGGCTCGCAGAAGATTGGTTGCTGCCTAAAGCCAGTTAAACTATTATTATGACGGCTACCACACTTTAGATTTGAAACGCCTTTTCCTTCAAGACAAATCGCCTTAAAAATCACTGTCCGCCTTTCAAATGGCTTTTTCTTGCAATGACCACTGGGGGTGGTGTTTGTTTTAAATCAGTTCCTGCACCCCTTTAAAAAACAATTTGGTTGTATTTGCGGACATACTACGCCACTTTTTTTTCGGTTTCCCCTTTGTTTCTTCCATCTTCCTGTCGTAGTTTAAAGCGGTTCAGCCAAGTGCGAACGGGGAAGCCGATTGCTAAGCAACCGCTGAAGTGCAGACTGCTGAACCGCTGTAGCGACCACGTGACCGCAGGAGATAAGGTGATGCAAAATAAAAAGCGGCTGTTCAAGGAAGTGTGGTAGCGGCCATATGTGAACAGAACTGGCATCTGAATCTTACATCTATACTAGTGGCACAGAGCAGCAAGCGGGATAGGACAGGCCATATGGCACTCACAGCTTCATTGCCAAACCTTTGCTGTTTCTCTTGAGTGCAAGAGGGGGACAGCTGGCTTATCTGGCCTAATGGTAGGGCTCAAAGTGGGCCATTGGCTCCTCTTGACCTGTAATATTCTGTAGTCCTCACTTTAAATTCTCACAGTTCTTAAAACCCAGAACTGGCAAATGGAGTCTGTCTTTAAAAATCTAATCCAATCCAAAGTAATTTAATCTAAGTGGCACATATATTTTTTTCTGTATCTTCTTTTTCTCCAAGTACCAGTTCATCTTCTATTAGAGCTATCTAAACATTTAAAATAAAGTTGTGAGGAACTCTCTCTCTCTCTTTCTCTCAATCGCTCTTTCTCTCATTGTCTGTGTACCACTGTAGGTACTTTCCAGTAAGAAACCTCAAGAGAAAGATCTTTTCCATTCCAATAGAAATCTGTAGAAGAGGATATGGCTTGGTACGGAATCATTGTCTTCTGCCTCAAGACTAGCTCTGCTGCTCTCAAAATGATACACATCTATGCACCTCTCTCTCTCTCAAAGTACTGATTCCAATATAAATTCATGGGTTGTTTTTTTTCTGGACAAGCAGAAACACATATACAACCTCGGCCAGGGCGCAAAAACACCTAGTGCCGGCCCTGATTGCAGGACGCCCCTATGCTCTGGGAAGTCAAATCACGCTAAATCGTGGTGGAAATAACAAACGACCAACGACAAACGAAACAACAAATTTTTGAAAAATCTCACAACAAACGGAAATGACCCGAAACAGACCCATTCCGACAAACGAAAACTCGAAACGTCATTTTTTCTGGTCGTGCCTGTGTCTAGTCCTCATCCCTCCCCTTGCTCTGTTGCCGCAGCTGCCGCTGCTCAGGGGAGCCACAAGTGGGAAAAGTTTGTCATCTGCTGCGCTTGCACATAACAATGATTCAATGTGTTATCTTTATTATGGAATTTTAAAATTATAATCCCAGCAGCATTGCACTTTTAGCAAACATATCGATGAACCTGCCAGGACTTGGGGGGTGGGGGAATAATAGGCAAGCTGCAGTAATGGTGGCAACTTTATACCCTCTTACTTACTTACTTACTTACTTACTTACTTACTTACTTACTTACTTACTTACTTACTTACTTACTTACTTACTTACTTACTTACTTACTTACTTACTTACTTATGGGTATTTTAACCCCACCTTTCTGCTTCGAAAAGGACCCAAGGCAGCTTACATTACATTACATTACACACCCAGCCGCCAGGCAGGATATTTATCATTTCTCAAATCCCCTCAAAAATGTAGAGCCTTTTCATTGGGTAGATGTACTGTTATGCCTTCAGCCATTTTGTTTGGCAGATTTAATGGTATCCCCAATGACAAGAGGTGCTGCTCTTGTAAACTTGCCAGTGTGGAAACTCTTGCCCATATGGTTCTGTATTGTCCCTTACATATTTATTTATTTATTTATTTATTTATTTATTTATTTATTTATTTATTTATTTATTTAAATATGTATATACCGCCCGTCTTCCAGAAGAACTCCGGGCGGTTTACAACAAGTAATAAGCATAAAACAAACAGAGCAAGCAACAATAAAGGACATATATAACAAAATAAATAAAAATAATAATGATATAATAAGAAAATAATAATAGTATAAGCTAGTGTGATGGCGGGGTAATCAACAATAAAAAAATTTAACTATCGCCGAATGCATCACAAAAAAGCCAGGTCTTAAGGGCTTTTTTGAAGGCTGGCAGGGACTGTGCAAGGCGCAACTCACTCGGGAGATGGTTCCAAAGCATGGGGCCCACCACAGAGAAGGCTTGGTTGCGTGTTATGGTCTTGCGAGCCTCTCTGGGCATGGCCACCCAAAGTGAGAGCGCCTGTGACATTTTGGTGGGTCGAGCCTCAGTTGATCTTTGGGATATTTGCTCTGTCAGGTATTCTGCTCCCAAGCCGTGAAGGGTTTTATAAATTAAAACCAAGACCTTGAATCTTATTCGGGATGCAACGGGTAGCCAATGCAGGTGGGCAAGCACTGGGGTGATGTGGTCATATTGATGCACACCTGCCACCAGTCTGGCCACTGCATTTTGAACCCGCTGGAGTTGCCGAATAAGAGTCAAGGGCAACCCCACGTAGAGAGCGTTACAGTAGTCTATCCTAGAGATCACCAGCGCTTGCACTACAGTTCTCAGGGAGTCAATTATTGCTTTATCCTTATTTAAAAGGCACACCCTGTGGCTCTTACTGCTTGCTGTGAAACTTCTGTCTTTTCTCCTATTATGCCAATAAAGGTTATCTTATCTTATCTTAATGAGGGACAATATACAGTCCAGTACAATTAAGACATATTCAAGTTTAAGAACAGGGAATTGATGGGTATCTTACAGCATTAAAAGGCAACATTAAAGCTAAAAGAAAATGTGAGCAGTTAAGAAAAAGAGTATAAACTCCATGCAATCATGTAAGGTAGACCATCTAAAAGTTATGAGGGAGGGGGACTAACAATTGATGACAGGATGTCAATGTAATCACACAAGGAGAGATATGAACACAAAGTTATAAGTGGTCTGTATAGCCATGTAGAGAGTCAGGTCATCCTCAAATGCAAAACTGATAAAGAATGCACTGGTACATCAGATATACAAATAAACACAGCCCTCATGATGACAGGGATATGTTACTCAGTCACTACACTGGTAGGGAAATTGTCACAGTCTTGACTTGGTGTGTAACTAAAAAAAGAACTCTGGTGTTTACTGCTAGATAACTACATAACATTTCCCTTGTGCGGCTAGGGCCTCAATCTAATCCACGGGGGGCGGGGGAGATTGCCTTATGGGGTTTGTGTATCCAGACATTGGCAGAGGTTGGGAGATGAGGAATAATAAAACTAATCAGCCCTCTTTCTCAGCTTGAACTGAAATTATTCCTGGAGCTTTAATCCCGTCCCTGTCAGCATGATATAATGCTAGACATTCTTGGAAGCCCTATAAAAACCTCCAGGGTTGCTGTCAATAGATTCCTTGAGCAATGTTATTTCTTTAAAGTGCCAACTTGCACTATTATCCCTGCTCAACTTTGTGTAAACAAAGTCAAACCCTTCTCAGGGATAATATGGGCAAGGAGATTGTGAACGTTATAAATTGAGGTTAGAGAAAGCAACTTTACTCCTGTGAGGGGGGAAAAAATCACACAATGAAAGCAAGTCTTATTGAGACTCCATTTAATTCAAATCAAATCCACCTTCATTTTATCTGTTTATATGAGGTCTAAGTGTGTTAAAGGAATGCAAGCATGCAAGCATGCCTTGATCTCAGGACCCTTGGCTCTGCTTCCTTAGCCTCCAACCTTCTTCTATTCAGGTTGAAGGAGGCTTCTACCTACAACCATTGCTATGTTAGTAGAACCTTTGATGCTAAAATGCAACAATACTTACTTCATGAGTAAGGGAGGGTGCCAAAGCTCTGGCCTCTCCCTCATCCCATTGCCCTTCCATTTGTGAAACCAGCAAACCAATGCATAATGTGTTGGTTGGTAGGGTAAAATTTGTGTCCGTAGTTCGTCACTGTTAATGAACCACAAATCGGGATGAACTGCCATTTTGGTGGTTCATCCACATCTCTTGTTTCAGTGCATGTGGAAAACAGGAAGCTGTCCCACACATGTTGGAAGGGGACAGAGGTGACCACAGAGAGGTGTGTGCCTGGCCCCTCAGCCTGGTGAAAGTCCTTCCCTTTTGATACTTGGATAGGGTGATGACATTGGGTTATAGCTCAGAACTACAGCTTGCCAAGTAATTTGCTGGGCAAATGGGAACTGTAAATCAAACATTCACTGGAGGACAACTGTCTGCCTCTTCTGTAGAGGCATCCATTGCGTGTTCAAGTGAACATAAGCCTGAAAAGAGAGGAACAGGAGAGGTTTGCATGTGCACGAAGTGTGTAGGGAAATCCCATTGGATTTGGCAGTCTCAAGAAAACAGTTTCACTTTTTAAAATGGACTTATTGTCAGAAAGAAAAGGCATTGTGGTTTGAGAATTTGTGCACCTGTGCACCTAGTGGTTAGGGAGAAGTGAGTCCACTTTAATACGCACACTTGAATAATTTTTCTCTCATTTGGTTGCTGTTATTCACCTGGTTTTTCTCTTTTAGCCTATCTTAGTCCTCGGTTTGTTTTAGTTGGATTTAGTCATGTTTATTATGTTTATTACATTTTATTTTGTTGTATCATTTTTAACGAATTCTGTTGATGTTATGTTTTGTATTTGTATAAACCTCGTAAACTGCCCAGAGTGGCCCTTACTGCTAGATGGGCAGTATATCAATCAATCAATCAATCAATCAATCAATCAATCACTACTACTACTACTACTACTACTACTACTACTACTACTACTACTACTACTACTACTACTACTA
>JAHTLZ010003518.1:34257233-34284932 GCA_023846285.1 Phrynocephalus versicolor | reverse complement strand
TGATGATGATGATGATGATGATGATGATGATGATGATGATGATGATGGGCTGTCCAATCTTCAAGAACCATTAAAAGCCAACAAAGGGAAGCATGCTTAAGACCTTCGTATACTCATAGCATTGTTACATTGGAGTGGAGAACATCTGGATTTTCTGCCCTAGGCAGCAAATGCCTTGAGTTGTACAAGAAGATACCTTAAATTTAGACATTAGAGCGTTTCAGGCATGCATTGAAAAGACTGGATTCGGATATGCTACTCACTGTGATAGAGGAGTAAGTTTTTAAGTCCAGCTGCTCACAATCACAGTTCCCAAACAACAGTGTTAAGCTATACTAATAACAAATCAGGTTTTAAAAAAAGTAATACCCATCTTTATCAGAAACAAGTATTTTGTAACGCTAATGGGTGCTGATGCGCAATTCCATATAAAGATACCCCAAAGTGCTTTGCATGACAACATTGAGATGGCTCTCAATAATACACTGTTGTTAAAGGCTGGCACTAATGTATACCAATCAATTAACATGATTTCTTCAGGAATCCATTGTGATTAGCACTAGACAGCAAATGAGTGCAGGAAAGTTAGACCATGGTCAGGACAACAACAGCAACAGTTGAATAGCAGCAACAGAATTCAGGGATCAATAGTAAAAAGAAGCTGTGCATAATTCTAAGAACTATGTTGCTGCTGCTCCTACAAAGTATGCAGACATGGTAGAATTTTACCAAGGTGGGGATTGTTGCTCTTGTTGTTTTGGATGTCTTTTGGTAAACCAGAAGGAACCTGACCAAGTGGGACAAAGGAGGATTTCATCTCTCTGATAAGGACGTGGATGGTGGAGAAAGGGCCTTTTCACACGACCCCTAAAATCCGCGGCAAATGGCTCCCAGATCTGGAGCTTAAAATTGTTTCCCCACCAGCTCCAGAGTTTACAAAAAATTAAGTGCGACCACGCCCACCTAAGCGCATCCCAGCGCACTTTTCAAGTACCTGCTCTCCGGGGGTGAAAAATTCCTGATGCGGATGTAATGTAGTGAGTGCCAGGCTCTCCTCGGTTCTGTTGGTTGTTTTTTTTGCCCCCCGCCCCTTTAAGACTGGAATGCTGTGGGGAGCAGAGCGAGACGGCAGAACGGAGGTGAGCCAGCATTCTTTTCTTTCTTTTTTTTCTCCCTCACCTCATGCAGACAGCAGCCAGGAGTGCGGAGGGGGTGGGAACACAGGAACAGCGACAAACCCCCAAGATCTCTGGTCCGAATTTAAGTGGCCAGCGGATCTTAGGGGTCATGTGAAAGGGCTCAAACTGGAAAGGAGGTGGATGTGAGAAAGAAGGACAGACTTGCAGAGATGATGCTCAGAAGCTACAGGAAGGTGTAGTGGGAGGGAGGACGTTACCCTGGATGCCTGCATGAGTAAGGCGCCTTGGAAGCCATTCACCCAGTCTGCGCGGGAATATCCCAGGCTTGGGGGAAATGGATTCCATAGTTAAGCCAATGTAAACAAGAATCTCAGCTGGACTCTGTAAGTCCCCATCTGATCAGCCAGGAGGCCTGTGAGATGAACCACCTTCAGATAAGACCCTGTGAGGCGCCTGGAGTCTTGGGGGACTATGTGACTCCTGACCAGTGCTATTCCTCTGTTGATGATCATCACCCCCAACCCCTCGTGATGCCCCTCCTGAACACTTTCCTGAGGACCCACTTAGCAGGCATTTAACTCCAATATCTGCAACCCAGTCTTAACCAAACTTAGAGGGATTGTAGAGGGGAGACGGAGGAAGCTTCTCAGTGATTTTGGTGTCTCTAGGTGCCTGGGGAGTATGTTCCTGGGAGAGCCCTCTTTGGGGGTGGATAACTTTGACATCTGAAACCCAATCTTTACCAAGAAGATTCAAATCAACCAATACTACAGGACTAGTTGAGGAAAGTAACCAGAAGCTTCTCTGTGATTTCACTAGATGCCCGGAGAGGCACTTTATAGGGTTTTAAAGACAAAAATGACTCAATTCATCAGTTCATCACAAAAAGTCATAAATTTGATGGATCATGAATTGAAAAAATTGCCATTTTTCTAATCTGTGCACATCTCTAGTCAGAATATTGATCTGTACAGTTGGAGGTGGATTTGCATTCTCTCTCTCCGTCTCTCCCAGGTATGCCAGCTGTTACCATACCTAGGGAAATCGGTTTGGCCTCATTTATTCCTATTCTTGTCGTGACATTGAAAACCAATTGCAAAGTGCTTTATGTGGAGCTACACTTACACAAACAGTTGGGATATAGTGGTCCTTTACATGAAAGGCTATCTTTCTTTTTCATCTGTATCACCCAGTGGAGCCGTGTGGTCCATTACGGGACGTTGCACGGAATGCTTCTAGAATGCTGTCTGGGGAATGACCCCCCCTCCAAAGTTCCCTTGCTTCCACTTCCACTTTTAGATGGCTTATAGAAATATTTTATTGAGATCTTTTTTATGCTGGCACAAACAAACAGTTTATAAATGCTGTTTTACTGTTGCTTTTTGTATCATTGTTGCTTTCCTATATTAGTTATCTATGGGTGGCGCTGCAGGTTAAACCCGCTGAACCACTGGGCGCGTTGATTGAAAGATCGCAATTCAAAGCCGTGTGATGGGGTGAGCTCCCATTGCTTGTCCCAACACCTTCCAACCTAGCAACTTGAAGGCAGATAAACATATGACTAGATAAATAAGTAGCACTGTGGTGGGAAGAGCCATGCAGTTATGTGTTGAGTCACATGATACATGACCATGGAAATATGTCTACGAACCAAACACTGTCTCTTTGGCTTACAACTGGAGATAAGCACAGGCCCCTTGAGTTGGAAATGACTAGACTTAATGGTCAGTGAGAACCTTGACTTCTATTTTTGTTAAAGTTACAACATATGCTTCATACTGTGTATTTTTATATAGAAAATTGTGATAAAAATAAAGTGAGTACAGCAATAATAATTCTTCTTATTAGCTATTATTATTAGTAATAATTACTGTCAGTCCCTATGCGACTATTGTGGGACATATTTGATTGCCAAACTAGGGGAATTAAACAACTTTCAATTTTGCACACTTAGGAGTACTGCTGAATGAGGACAAGGTTAATTCAATTTATCTAATCATTTACATATTTACTGCAGCTGTGTCCCGCTCTTCAATCATAATTGTAACGGGTAATGGTAAATGGTTCTTTTCTTCTTCTTCTTCTTCAAATGAGATTTATAGGCGGGCAATAGTGCCCTCATAAAGGAGAGTGTGTTTTTTCGAAATTCAGTGGGCTGAGGTCTGCACACACACACATAGACACACATTTCCTCAAACATCATGATTTTTCTCCAAAAGCACAAACCAAATGTTAATCGAAAGTTGTAAGACCAATAATTCTGCCTCCTGTAGCTCACTGAAGCATTCAGCGATTCATTCTGAGCATAGCCAGGGTGTTCTCTCATAGATAGTATGTGATGAGCTATAATCTTCCATCTTTTGACATTCGCAAAGTAACTCATTGATATAACAGCTGCAAGAGCACCATTTGTTATCTGTTAATCAAAAATCAGTCATTCCCCATGCTACACTAGGCTACTATAAGTGTCATTTGCAATTTCATAAAACAGGTGCAATATTGCATTTGCTTTGTGTTGCTAAATTGTAAACAAGAGGTAAACATGGACATATATTCTGAATATATGCTGCATCCAATTTTATCGACAGATCATAGCGATGTCCCTAGCCTCCTAGATAGACCAGACATGCCAGAAAGACTCAAATCTGCTAGTTCTTTTGCAAGTAAGGTCCACCCAGGAGAACAGCATGCTAATGTTTTCCCCTCACTTCTCTGTAGTGTAGAGCATGGAAGTGCTGCTATTTGGGACTAGAGTCGAGCATGCCACTGCCTTAACCATCAACATTCTCTTCCAGATTCATTGCGCAGAGGACATATCAGGACTGGAGCTACCCATTTTGACCCCCAAGGAATGGACATTCTGCCACAAGGGCTGGGTTCAAACTCCCCTGAAAATGAAAAGAAGAATGGGGTATCCCCTTAAAAATACCCAGAAAAAACATGGAAAAAAAGAAAATAAATAGGGCAGAAGGTGTTGCAGTTAGAGATGGGCATGAAACAACCTTTTTTCGTTACCATTCTCTGTTATTCGTTCCGTTATGTAACGGTACAAATAACAACTGTTGTGATGGGGCAGGCTCGAACAGAACAGAACCAAGAAAATTTTCTTCAGTTCTGTTCATTTCCGTTACTGGCGCTGCGCCGCTCGTGCGATGAAAAATGGAGCAGCGGAGGGGGGGGCGAGAGGGGGCTGAGATCCCTTTCAAGCCATCTCCGATTGGTGAATGACAGCCCACCGGGCTGTCATTCAACAAGTGGAGGGCAGCGAGAGGGGCCTGGGCCTGGTGGCGCCTCTTTGCCCCTTCCCCGCCGGAGCTGATGCGAGACTTTGCCGGTCTCGTGAGAAGAGGCAGAATCCAAGCCCTTATAGGCTAGGCTCTGTGATCTTGGCCACGTGGCGAAGCGGTGACCATGCAGCTGGCTCGGAAGCCGGAGCGGAGGGCGTCGTTGGAGCGTGGGGTGACTGCAGCAGCACCCCACAGGTTTCCTGGGTCTAGGCCGGGGGGGGTGTGGGGCAGCGGTCTGCCGGGGCAGTGGCTCCTGGGGTGGAGTGGTTCCCGCAGAGAAGGGCCCCAGTTAGGGCGGAACTGTGCAGAGCTCCGGGGGTAGCGACCCGACAGGGATGGTGGATGGCACGGTGGATCGATCCTTGGGGAGGGGGCCCAAAGGATGGCAGCGCTCAGCGGTGCTCCAGGGGTGGTGGCCTGTTGGGGGTGGTGATCGGAGCAGTGCCCAGCTCCGGGAGGACTCCCCGTGGTCACAGGATCGCTCTCCCGGCAGGCTTGCCACCAGCTCTGGTGGCGCCCGGCCCTGGGAGGGCTCCCCGTGGCTGCGGGACAGCTCTCCCAGGAGGCTTGCCTCGGCCCCAGGAGGGCTCCCCGAGGCCGCGGAAACACTCTCCCAGCCTGCATGCCATCGGCTCCGGTGGCGCCCGGCCCTGGGAGGGGTCCCTGCGGCCGCAGCTTGCCGCACCTGAAAAATGAAGAAACAGAAACAAAGCAGGCCCTGGGGCCCTGAAATATGGAAACGGAATGAAGTGGACCCCAGGGCCCGAATAACGACCATGAAACGCCATTTTGGCATTTCGTGCCCGTCTCTAGTGGTAGTCATATCAGAAAGATTCATCTTTTAGATCTTTGTTCCTTGGAGGCAAAACATTAATTGCTCCACCCTAGTTACAGCTGTGGGAATGTCTTAATCACACCCTTGGGGGACGCTCTTCTAGGGTACCTTTTCATACATACTCACAGCGCAGAGAACTGTCAGAGGTGGCACTGAATTTTGGCGGGAAATGCAGTTACGGTGCACCACTAGTGGGTTACAGGGAGTCCAGCATAATTCCCACAACCTCAGAACACTGGCTGATTTTGTGCACATATGTTTCAAGCACGTGAGACACAGAGATGTGAAAAAAAATTGCCTCTTTGATAGACAAACAACATGGAGTCCAGGAACGTGAAAATCTTGATAGTCTCACTTTCTTCTCTTGTTTGGTCAACAAAGCCATTTAATCCTCTAGTTATTCATCTAGGCAGTTGGACCTCTAACAGATGGTTGCAGGCCGTGTTGCAGATATCCTCTGAATCTAGTTCTAGATAGAGCTAGGTCTGGCTCAAATGAGGCAAACCACCAATTCTCAGGAAATATACATAAACAGACATTGTAATCCTGCAGAACTGGAAGTCAACTGAGGTGTGTCGTGTCCATTTGAAGAACATCCAGTTTGCAGCTGTACTGTAATGCTAAATTCTCTCCACTGTTGTGTGGTTTGTTGCTTTGATGGGTTGGTGTCTCTTCGAGCCAAGTAGCCATTGCTCAGGACCAGAGAATAATTGTTGTGCTCTATAGGTGGCACTGAACTCACACGGTTTCCCCCCTCTTCTCTAGGTTTTGGGTGTTTTATTGATTTTTGAATTGGTTGGTGGGTGAGTGAGATAATTTTTGCTGTGATTATAATTATGGTAATTTACTGTTGCCTGTTGTTGGCGTTGTTACCTAACTATTGCTGTGCTTCTCTGTTTTGGAATAGGTTGATTCTCTGTTGCTTTGCCTCTGTTACTGAAACTTCTTTAGGTCTTTTGCAGCACCAGAAAACAAAAATCGGGAAAGGCAACATGCATTACTCAACAGAAGCTTTCCCCAAGACAAAAGGACCAGTATGTGAAAAATACAAACAAGAAAGAAAGTGAAACAAGTACACCCCAAAAGAATCTGAAATTTAAAAAAAATGGAAGATATTTGCCATACATGTCTCTAAGTATGATTTATTTCTTTAACATAGTTTTGTCTTGGAGAAACACATTTTGCCTTACAAAAATGGGGGAGACAATGATAATAAGAGATGAATGTGAATGAATATGTTTATAAACATTTAGACTTGCGATTGTGTAGCCCAGGTGTAAAGCAAGGACTTCATGAAAAAATGGGCATTAAGGTTGAATCTGGAAGGAAGATGAAGACGTTATTTTGTAGCTGAACAGCAACTCTCTTGTATTAAATCAAAAGTTCTTTCTAAAAGCTCTTGTCCTTAATTTTGAAAATACTATTTGGTGTGATCAGGATTAACTGATATCCATCAGGTGAGAGCAATGGTAAAGAGAAAAGTAAAATTTTTATCCTATAAATAAATGGAATAAATCTAAAATAAAAATTTCAAAGACCCATTCTCTCTCACACACAAAATCCTCTCTCTCTCTCTCTCTCTCTCTCTCTCTCTCTCTCACACACACACACACACACACACACACACACAAAGATAGATAGATAGATAGATAGACATAAGTATAGAGATGTCTATAAAGGCCAAAGTCTTGCTGTACAAAACCCATATATATTAGCACTGGTAAACTCTATTATGTTAATTTATACTGGTTTAAAGTAACTGCTTTAATACAATATTTAATGAAGGCCACAATCTGTTGTTTTAAAATTTGTTTCTTTTGAGTGCCATGGTATTGTTGAAATATGAACACTTGGTACAATTGCACTTCCTGAGCAAATCACACACCTGGTTTATGCCTCAACCTGTTCATTTGCTGTCCTAGATGATGCACACTGGATACCAATTACTGGACTGTAAATTTCACAAGATTCTTTTCTGTTTGCTTTTCTTTCATGGTGCATGGGCATAGCAGAAGGGAAGCTCAGCTTTCAGCGAATTGTGCAGACAGATCCGGAGACAAAAGGAGCAGCTCTTCGGCCAGATGATGGCAAAGGTTACCACTTTTTTATTTTATTTTTTTGATCAGGGGCCCTTATGACCGGTGCTAGCCGTATCCTTGTTGACACCAAGCCTGCCCAGCCTGGGAGGTGAGGGGATCAGATGAAATCATTGCTAGGATATCATTCTCTCCGGAGGCTTGAATTGTTATGATCAGCATCAACATACCATTCATTAATCACGTTTTTTTGCAAGGAACTCATTATTCATAAATAATGAGCAATGCAATGCATTATTAGTGTGCCACTCTTAACATTTCGTTTAATTTTTTTAACAGCAACAAACATTGCTAGAAAGGGCTGCTGGTCCCTCCCCAGAGTGCCTGAAATACCAAGTAATATAGATATTTGTCATTGTGCAAAATGTCTGCTGTTAACATGGTGATCATTGAAGTGCTTAACATAGAGACCTTGACCCTCATTAGTCCATTCATGATTAATGCCATTTGCTTTAACAGATCACTTTCACACTATGATCCTTTCCTTCTCTAGTTCCTAGCAAGGACAAGGAAATGCACATATTGTAAAGATCGGGTTCACAACCCCAGTGGTTACACAAGGTTGTTGCAAGAGGCTGGAAAACAGACTCAATAAATGAACATCATTCCCAGGCCCCTCATGATTCATCCGTTTCTGTATTTTCCATATTTTAGGTGGCAGTCAATACAACTACCTGTTGAGGACCCAGTTATGACTTATCCCTATGAGTGTTGTGCACCACTCGTGTTCTGGGTTTTCAAGGCCATGAATGGCCTTCTTTTTTCCTTTTGGTGGAGGTGGAAGAAGGGAACAGCTTATTGTTGGATGATAATTAATTCTGATGGTTCATAAGTTGCCCAAGCCCTACTGATGATGCCCCTGCTTCTGCATATGATATGCACGTGGACAACCATGAAACAGAATAAAAAATATCCATATCGGATCTGACAAACATGGCTAGCTTTATGCATTTAGCAAGCTGTGGTTAGGCATTTCATCAGAGGCACCTCTTCAGGTTGCAAAGCATCAAGGATCCCAAAGATGGCATCCGATGCAGTTCCTAGTGGCAGAGCAGTGAGGGTGACTTGGTTGTAACACCTGCTGTCCGATGGATTGCTTAGGTTGGTTCAGATGACCTGGCTGGTTGGGTACTCCATATTTATCCACCTCTGAAGCTGCACACTCAATGGAAGAGTATGACCACCCCAGATAGAAGCATCTGAACAGATAAATTGCCATGTATATATTTTTTAAATTGATGACTTCTTTCATCCTGCCTTTTTAAAATGATGTGTATTCTCTTTCCTGGTGCTCTGAAAGTGGTCACCATCTCTAGAGGCAGTATGGGACAGACACGCCAACATGGTCCACCCATCTTTCTTGCTAATACCAACCCAGCTGGAAACACAGCCATCATTGGGCATCCATTACTTATACATGGAGTTCCATAATCCCTTCTTCTGATTAGGGATGGGCACGCAACAGGAAAATAATTTTTCATTTGGTTTCGTTTCTAGAGTAGTTTCATTTCATTTTGTAACAAAACAAATTTTAAAGTAGTTTCATTACAAAATAAAATGAAACAAATTGAAATGTGATTTTAGGTAACCCCCTGAAATTTGGAAAGGTTTGGGGGTCATAGAGCTGAGTTATGAAGCTCCAAAGGGGTTGTCTCTAGGGGAAAAACCTTTCTAATTAGAATAGAAAGCTGATTGGGTGAGTGATAGTGCTGCTGCTGCTTCCCATTGATTTCAATTAGTTTTTTTCACAGGGGCACCCCATTTGGAGCTTCATAACTCAGCTCTCTTAACTCCAAACCTTTCCAAATCTATTTGGGTCAACTAAAATCTCTTGCAGAAGGTACCCTTGCTATTTGCCTGCCTAGGATCAGTAATTTTCCATTAAATTCCATTAAATTGGTTCTAATTTGATGGCAAAGAATATACAGTCTTGGTTGAACCTACTTGTGATTGGCCATTTGAACTGGTCCAATCTGGCCTGGCTACTTACCAGCATTAGCACACTGTGTGTGGCTGTCATCCTCCTAACCATGCCAATCACAGCAGGAGCTGGCCAATCTGTCCTGCGTTCACAGCAAAGTGGTCAGCTGTGCTTGGAGGCAGGAAAGAGCCAACCAGTCTCCTGCTTCAATTGGCATGGCTAGGATGAGTATGACCACACACTTCTCACTATGACCACTAAGTGGCTAGTCACATGTCAGCACATGTGGTTGTGAGGGAACCCCTGCAGTGAAATACATGAATATGCTAATAGGCAGCCAATCCCAGAATGTGGGCAGGGTTGAGTCCTATAAAAAGAGTGATAGCTGAACTGAAGAGGGAGAGCATGAGACAGCAAGCGGGAAAGCAAGGAACATCCTGAGAGCAGAGAGTAGTTGGCATCAGGGCAACGTGTTGGTCAGAGATAGGGACTGCTCAGAATCTGATTAAGGAAGTTAGGGACTGACTGAAATATATAAACGTTAAAGTGCACATTATTTATTTCTGTATTTTTATTCACTCCAATAAACATTGCTCATATTTGGAAACGTCACTGTGTCAGTCCCGCTTCTTCTGAATAGAGATAAGAATGTAAGTAAATGAATGGTGGCAGCAGAAGACAAACAAGAGTGTTTTTAAAAGTTCCACATACTGATCGAGTTGCCAAAGACTCGGACCCATATGGTGCCAATATTCAGATCTATTTCCTCAGTGAAATGAATACGAATGGCCTATCACGGCTTTCTACCTTCTGTACTGCATATTTGACTCCAGTAACCTTTTGTTCAATCTTCCCTTTGCTCTTCTAAATGGTTTAAGTGTGTGGTAAAATCTACTATGAGAGAGGTTTGGGGTGCATTTTAGGGAGGGAAACAAAGTCCACCCCCTGTACTCTTTCACCTGCCCCTTATCTTGCCAGCTGCCAGCTGCCTGCCTGGTGCTCAAAGGCTATCTTTCAGGGCGCTCTTTTAACCCATGCTCCTTGTTTTCTTTAAACCAGCAGTGTGTGCGTGTTTTTGTGTATATGCGCATGTGTGTGCAGTATTTTCTAAAGGTCCAAGGAAGGTGCTGCCCTTATAAAAGCTACGATGGGAGAACAAAAACTGTGTGAATGGGCATAAGTGGGCACACGCTCAGTGTATACATTTTGCTTTTGAAAATAGCAAGGTTTAATTAAGCAAACTCTCTGAAATGCGTCACCCCCCCACCCCAGTGTCTCTAAATTTAAATGAGAAGGATACAGTCAATTAGTTTTTTTTTTTTAAAAAAAATGGAAGTTAGTGAGAAGGAAGGCAACCTGAATTTCCAGAGCGATCAAATTGGATGGGGACAATAGATCTCTCCAAATGGAGCTGAGGTCTGGTCAAAGTGTTGACTCAGCCTCCAAGCTAAATTGGGAGACCTGTGCACAGTCTTAATTAGAAATGTAAACCTAATGCCCATCTCCTGCTGTCAAATCTTTGGTTGCATCACTATAAACAATACACGAGAACAGTGTAAAGAAGTCTAAGAATCAATAGCACAAACACAGCACTCATGATGAACTAAAGCTGAGATAAGTGGCAGTCAGCTGTGGTGAGCAGAAACTGTAAGCACCCAATCTTGTCTGAATTTACCATTCAGTTTTTAAATCAATTTGTTCTTGCTCTGACTAATCTTCGTACCATGTCTCTTCCTCTTGTAAAAGCCTTCTGGCTTTGTTGATCTCAGCTTGGGTTACATTGCCAAGAGGATCTCTAGAAACTTCTTTGGCCTCTAGACCTGTTTCTTCTCAAAATGCCAAAGGTTAAATTCAAGAGTGGGCAGCCTTTGGGGCCCCAGAGGTAACAGCGTTGCACTTCCTATCACTTCTCACCACTGAGCAGCTTTAGGATATAAAGACTCCAAAATATGAAAGATTAGGAGTTCTGAAAGAGATATGAACCAAACTCACATTTAAAAAAAAAACATATTTCATATTTCAGTTTACCCTGCTTTTTTGCCATTATTTTATTGATTTTGCTGGGTGGATTTCTCCCATTTCCTTTCTTTTTGCCTGGAATGCCTGCCTCCCTGCACTTTACCTGGTGGATTACTGCCTGTGTTGTTGGACTGAAGCTGTCAAATGTGGCAGTTGGAAGAGCTCTCTCTCTCTTTCTCTCTCTCTCTTTCTGGTCCTTCGTATTAGAGATGGGCACGACTAGGGAAAATGACGTTTTCGAGTTGTTGTGTGTCGGAGGCGGCCCGTGTTGGCTCGTTTTCGTTTTTCGCGAAATTTTGCAAAAATTTGTCGTTTCGTTTTTTCGGTTTTTCATCTGTCGTTATACTGGTTTGGGGGGTAGCGGGCTCCTGGAGGCACCTCTCTGGGGTGGGTGCCTCTGCTGGCCCGCTAATAGGGAAAACGGTCTCCTGGAGGCACCTCTCTGGGGTGGGTGCCTCCTATCCTCACCCGACGGCGCTGCTACAAAAGGACATGCATAGCCATATGGATATGCATACCAAGTTGCAGACGCAGCAGACTGGCAGAGGCACCCCTCTTTTTGGGGTGCCTTCCCTGCATCAGTCAGTGAGAGACAGGCACTTGGGCAGGGTTTGCATGGCACACAAATGCTGCTGCAGGAGTCAGCCAGAGCCACAAGTGACGGACTGGCAGACTCTCTTTGCACCCGCTGTGTCTCACTAAGAAGGGAAGCGTACTTGCGTGTGCAATGCAAGTACAGATCTGGCTTAGGGTTAAGAGAGGGTTAGCGCAAGGGCTAGGGTTAGGCTAGTTACGGGTGAGGTTAGGGTGGGGTAGTGGGGTGCACCTCTGGGTGCCTCTCTGACCCACTAAGAGGACAGTGTACTGTGGCGTATGGGTAAGGGACTAAGGGTTAGGGTTAGGGCTAGGGCAAGGTTAGTGGGCTTTTTGGCACATCCCAGAAATCTCAGAGGCCAAGTGGCCATGCGATTGGTGGAATGGCTCCAAAAATCTGCATGGTCCACTCCCGTGGCCAGCCCATCATTGCGCAGGTGTAAATAAAATAAAATAAAATAAAATCAATGGAGAGAGGACAGAGGAGACATTTTGTTGCAAGAAAAACCCACTGCTACTGTAAAAATTCTGGCAGTTTTAAAATAGCAATTTTCACATGTTTCTGTGGTGCTTGTGTGTTTTTGGACCATGATTTCAAAAAAAATATTGCGGTCACTGCCCCATTTTCGATCGCCCGCCCGCACCGCATGGCATGGCGAGTCCGGCTTGTTGCTTGCGAGTCCCCACCAGAGCAGCCCAGGACAGGAGAGGGGGGGAGGCCGGGGAACCCCCCCCCAGAAACCACCCCTCTGGTAGGTGCCCTGAGTCCTCACTCAGGCAGGCATATTTTCGCCTGCTTTTTGGGCCGGGAATCGGGGGTTTTAAAACCTTTTTTTCTGTGCCGCTTGAATTGCGGCAGCCGGTGGCGAGTCCGGCTTGTTGCGAGCGACTGCGAGACAACGAGGATTTCCCCCACCAGAGCAGCCCAGGACAGGAGTGGGGGTCAACCACCCCTCTGGTAGGTGCCCTGAGCCCTCACTCAGGCAGGCATATTTTCGCCTGCTTTTTGGCCGGGAATCGGGTTTTTTTTAAAACTTTTTTTCTGTGCCGCTTGGCATCGTGGGATCGCCGTGATGCCAGGAATGACAACGACAAATCAGACCCAATTTTTCTTTAGTCGGTTCGAGTTCGAGTTCTGGAGGAGTAATTGTCGTTATCGTTTCCGTTCTGTAACGGAAACGAGGAACGGAAACGGAAACGGGAATTCCGCTAAGTCGTGCCCATGTCTACTCCGTATATTGGGCTTTTGGCTTGGCCAGGTTTGGTGATACTGACCTTAATGAGTGTGTGTGCATATGTCTTATTTCAATTATGGTGGTGGTGGTGATTATGGTGTCAATGACGACAACAACGATGATGATGTTTTCTCCTTTTCATCTGTATTGTTTCCTGCTGATGAAGAGATGAGGACGGGCAGTGTGATGATAAAGGTGCCCACACCCTTGTTATGTCAGTGTTCACAACTAAGCCTTCGGCAGGAGCATGAACCTTGGTGAAAGCCAGCATTTGAATCTGATCATCTTCCTCCTCTAGTGTCTTGTGAGGCCACACCCTGTACTTATAATACAGAAGAAGACAACTCCAGAACTCCCAAGGCTGCATAGACACATTCTGGACCTTGGTGGGATGCTCTTCAGTCCCCTCCCACATCATCATTTTTTTTTAAAGCTGCCTTGTGCTGTGGTATATCTGTGGGGCTGTGGTGCTTATGTCTTCTTATAACATGTCAAAATTGGTCCCCCCCCCCATGTTTAAGGGCACAAGAGGGCTTTTTGGTGTAAAATTGTAGCACCATCGTTTGGAAGGTATGAGATGCTGGGGATGGGGCTTCATGCTGCCAACCTCTGCCCTAAAGGTTACTCTAAAATTGTCATTATACCACAAGTGGAGTGAAATCATCCCTCTTACTGGAGGGGGCAACTTTTCAAGTGATTAGTGGAAACATTTTGCATTGACTTGCAGCTTTGTTTTCTTGATGCTTTGGGAAGGCCCTTGGAATCTAGATAAAATACTCACATAATGTAGGATCAGGAGAGAGAGAAAAATGTCTCCTCGGCAACTTGCCAGTGGACTCTTTATTCCTGTATAGCAGTGGTTCCCAGTAGAGATGGGCACGAATTAAAAAAATGGCATTTTGTTTGTTGTTTGTCGTTTGGAGGGTCCGTTTTGGTTCGTTTCCGTTTTTCGTGAATTTTTGCAAAAAAATCATTTTTGTTTTCGTTCATTTCGTTACCATTTTGTTACCATTTATTTCAATTTTTTGTGATTTTTTTTAGGATTTTAACCAATTCACTCATATTGCAGCAACGGAAACGAAACACACGACAAAATTTCCGGTGTTTCTGTTCGTTTTGTTTCATTTTAAAGACAAAATTCGTTTGTCGTTTCATTAGCTAACGAAACAGAAAAACGAAAACGGAAATGAAAAATTGTTCGTTTCGTGCCCATCTCTAGTTCCCAGACTTGGGCTTCCAAATGTTCTTGGACTCATACTCCCAGGAGCTCTCACACTTACTGTGCCAGTCAGAGTTTCTGGGAGTTGTAGTTTAAGAACATCTGGGGACCCAAGGTACAGAGTGTTTAGAGAAAGTGTGAGCTCTGCACAGGGACCTGGGCAGGATGGGGACATTTGTTCTTTACTTTGACTATGTGCGTGTTGTGTCGTTACAGTCATGACCGACTCTTTGTGACTCCATGTCTATGGAGTTTTCTTGGCAGGAAGACTGGAGTGGTTTGCCAGCTCCTACTCCAGGCGCTTACAGCACCTGGTGTTCCCTGGTGGTCTCCCATCCAAGTACTAAACAGGACCGACCCTGCTTAGCTTCTGGAATCAGGTGAGATTGGATGTGCTTTAGTGCTGCCTATAGCTAGGCCCCTCAATGCTGGGGCCATCTAGCATGGAAGACTGCAGGGCAGGGTTGTGATTGCCCAGCCTCAACAAAACAAAACAAACAAACAAACAAGAAGCAAAACAAAACAAAAACACAGAGAAAGGAAGTTCACATATTATAATAATGACACCTTTAGCCTCCCAACCTTATGGTAACCTTAAGATCTTCGGTACACTAGAGTATTGGGTTCTCCTGCCCTCCTACACACACTTGATCCTCTAAAGAACCCTGTGAAGAAGGTCAAGCTGAAAAGACTGACTAATTCAAAGTTGTTTCCTGGGATGGGGGGGCATTCTGCATATCATAGCCTCTCATTTTTCACAGTGGACCTGGTTCACCTGCTTCCTTGCTAATCTGGATGAAAGGGGCTCCTTTCCAAACAGCCTCTTTCCTCCACTAATGTGACTGAGGAATCAGAAAAAGAGTTTAGTGAGTAATAGCGCACAACCTCCAGAAGGTGGCAATGTTTGGTGAATTTTGCCCCATTGCCTTTTATTACCTAAATACACCGTAATGACTTGATAAATAATCTTTTTCCCCCTTATTGATCTTTTCCTGGAAATATTAAGCAAGTTATATTATATAAACTATGTATTTGCAATTTTTTTAAAAAAGGGGAGCTTCTTGAACATTAGCAAATATCCACAGGCACTTTCCTCTTGCCAAAATAAGAGGCAGTGTGGACCAGCCGGCCAATCCTCTTCCTCCTACCTAGCTTCCTCCAACACTTTGAAAAATGGGCAAACCCAGTCATGTCAGCATGACTTTGGCCATGCTTTCTGGGATGGTGCACCTGCCTGTAATGCTGGCTATCAAGCAGTAGCTAGGGAAGGCACCCAGGCTGCTCTGCTCCAGGGACAGTTGCTGTAGTACTACATCCTTGGTGAGCCTGAGGGATGTTTTGGAGCTGGTAGAAGAGGCATGGCTCAGCACTAGAGGTGGGCACAAACCAGAAAACCCATGGTTCGGGTTCGTCTGGTTCGGGCCCACCCTTGGTTAAGTTTGGGTTCAGGTTCGTATAATTTTTTTTTTAAAAATTGTACGAACCCAAACTGGTTCGGGTTCTTACCGGCAGGGCAGCAGCGGTGGCAGCAGCAGCAGCGACAGTGGCAGTGGATCCTGACCCCCTCACCAACCTGATGCAGCCTCATGCAAGGGACCGGTGCCCCGTTCCCTCCAGCTACCTGCGTGGGATGCGCGCATCGACCAGACCCGGGGGAAGCAGGTCACTGCCACACTTGCTGCCAACGGTGGAGGCAGCAGCAGCAGCCACTTCTAGCTGACAAGGAAGAAGAATGTGCCTGGAGGCAGCTGGCTCGAGCACGGCCAGGTTTCCAAACAGCTGGGGCTCCCGGCAGCGGCAGTGGCCTTGGACCAAAGCCCTCCCCTCCCCGTGCGGGAGTGCTGCAGCCGCCAGGGCAACAACATGTGGAGGCACGGGCACTTGGCCGCCACCTCACAGGGACCCCTTGTCCCCCTCCCTCTTCCCTTCAGAAGTTCCCTCTCTGCTCAGGAAGGCGAGGCGCCACGCAGACCTGCCAGCCAAGGGAGATGCCAGCCAAGGGGAATCTGCCTACCCACCAACCCAGAGGAAATAAAAGCAAAGGGTGCTGCTTATAGACTGCCCCAGAGTGATTCAGGCACTCTCTGGGTGGTTCACTATTTAATTATGCCCCTCGCAGGTCACTCTGATGGACCGAGGGGTCCCCTCTCGCCTTTTTGTCATCAAAAAAGCACAAACATAGCTCACAACTCCGTTCATGCACACACACACACAAACTCGACCTCCTCCTCCACCACCACCACCCCCTTATCTGGAGAGGCAGCCTGCCTTGCCGGACTCCCCCCTTGCTCGGAATGAGCCTTCTCAGAGAGGTGGGGCCTGGGAGGCGAAGAGCAGCTGCCCCTCATCTGCAAAGGCGCAGTTTCTGCGCATCTCCTCGCGTGTTCCCGACCAAAGAGGAGCCACTCTGAGGCACGCCTCCTGGGAGCTAAACTGAGCCTCGCCATCCTGCAGCTGTCAGTGCCGCCCCTCCTCCTCCTCCTCCTCAGCCACCACCGCCTCCCTGCCCGTTTTCTCCTCTGCCTCTTGGCCATGCATGGGTTTGAGGGGAGACCAACTGAAGCACGTCGAGTGAGCCGCCCATTATGGGCAGACGGTCTGGTGACAATGGCGGCAGGCAACAGCCCCAAATCCCTTGATTTGGCAGGCAAAGGCACCTCTGCTGAGAGCCGCTCCTGACACCGCTCTGCCATGAAGCCTGGAAGTGGTGCGATGTAGGTGGGAAGGATGCATGTTCCAAACGCCGCATGGCGCATGTTGGAGATGCCACTCACTGCTTCCTGAGGGAGAATGCCAGCTAGGGGAGCAAGCGGCTGCCATGAAGGCATCAGCTGCCCTGAGGGGAGTTCGTTGAGAACGGTTCTCCCAGTGCTGCTCTCTTTGGGAAGTGAGGGGGGTTGTTTGTTTGTTTTAGACGGGCCACGTGGCAGGACCAGGGTTGGCTTAGGGGAGGAGCCACCCTCGGGCGGCCGGGGCTGGACGGAGCTCTTCGGTGGGCCCGTGGGCAATGGCGTCCCCTGGCAGTAGCGGTCGCAGCAGCTGCATGGGCGCTCCTCAGGCAAGAAGTGGACTCTCTGGGCTGGGAGGGCTGCTGGGGTACACTCGTGGCCCTGGCACTCAGGCTGGGGCTGCTCTATCTTCACCGTTGAGCTGAGCCTCCCACTCCCGCCACTGCCGGTTACTTCCAGGTTTCAGCCGTGCTGCAGCTGTAGCACATCCGGCTTTTTATTATTATTTTAAAGCAGGAAGGCCGAAGAAATCCAGCACCAGGTAGGAGACATCTCTGCCCCCCCCATTAACAAAACGAACCTAACCAAAAGATTTTTTTGCGGTTCGTTTCATTTTGTTATAAATCCACTCTGGGGTTCATTATTCATTTCGTTATGTAATGAAATGAATAACAAGTAACAAAATGAACTAAATATTCATTTCGTGCCCATCTCTATTCAGCACCTCTCTGAATATTGTGAACTGGGCTCCATTGACCTAAACTGTTTGAGAGTACTGTTAATAGTTTCTGGATTCCCCTAGAGCTATTGAGCATTGTTGTGGAGCCATATTAGCTTCATTACTGTGGAGATGCTTAAATAAAAACACTTGTTCCTGTTAACACTTCTGGTGTCTTCATGGAGGGCTGTGTGGGAACTGCTCACTGTCCCATATCAGAATTGGTCACAAGTGGGGATCAGACAGTATTTCACCATATTTTTCTCACCTTTTGACAGAAGCGAAGCAATAAATTATTGGCCAGGTGGCAGCAATAAGAAAATAATAATAATAATAAAAGCAACTGGACTGATGAGAAGTACTGAGCAATGCGACAAATTCCTTTTAAAAGGTAATGTTCCGGGCTCTGCTTTTAGCTCAACTGCTGTTGTTGTTGTACAAAGAAAAGTCAGAGGAAAGATCATATCTTGGTTGTTTGACCCTTAGTCTTGTCTGATTTCCTGTTTTCATCAGGTTTGCAATCCTGTGAGGCTGCATCGGGGAGCTGGCTCCTCCAAGGGCTGGCATATGTATCCTTGTGAGAGCTGAATACAAGATACAGGCTTGGAAAAGAGACTTCAGGAATATACAGGACTTATGTCTAATCCCGTTCTCTTTTATGTTCTGCAAAGCTATTGCACTGCTTTAGTATCTTGTAGAGATCAGGGAATAAAATACTGTTCTTTTGTGTCAAGGAACAGCTCGCTGGCACGCGCTTATTCCTGCTGCTGCTCCTTGCCAAATGCAGAAGTTATTTTTAGCTGTCAAATGTGCAAAACATGTTTCAGAGAAATAGAGTGGAAAATGTGACATGCCTAACCCATCTTTGTGGGTGGACCGTGGCATTGTGTTTTGTTTATTTGCTTTTCTCCCCCTTGCAGGTTTGCTCTCATTTGCATCCTCTCACAGAGCATGAGATGCCTTTGAATTATGTCCCTTCGTTTCAACCTCTCTCCAAGCTCTTCTGAAGGAGGCTGAGAGGGAAAAAGTGTATTTAAATGATACGGCATCAAAGGTAGCGGAGTCGCTGTAATCGTCCTGGAATACTTGAATAACACTAGCTCTGATTTCCATGTTTACATTTCATGCTTTTATCCTAAAACTAACAAGAAGAAGAGTGGAGAAAGAGAAGGGTGGACTTTCCTTCAGCAGGAATGCTGTATTATGGACGAATAAAATAAAATGAACCCAAATGCTCTGAACTGGGGATGTGCCAAACTAACACGTTCTATGCCCCAAATAAAGGGCATACTGATCAAGGCTGATGGGCTTTGTGCCCTTTTTGTTGCCTTGTGACCTGGCCCGTTTGCTGGTCTCATTATGTTTCTGGTCTTCTGTGAAGCCCCTGTTCTTGCAAATGGATGAAACTCAAACAGCAAGGTCAAATGATAGACTGAATGGTGCAAGCAGGAGAGGAAGGCAGTAATGGTAGCCTACAGAGTTGGGTGCTCTGTGTTATTTTTAATTTCCCCCTCTTTTATTCCAGCCACCAGGAGAAAGTATCTATCAGCTCCCTTAGGCAGTTTAGGAAGGAAGAGAAGGAGTTTAAAAGAGATATGGCCCCAGTCATTTTGATTCCTTCTTAAAAGTGGTGGAGGCTTCTGGGAGTTGCAGTCCAGGAACATCTAGACTTTCTCTCTGGCCCCATCTTCTTGCGTCCCTGGCTCTGAAAGCAGCGATAGCATAGCCACAAGATGTAGGTGACCTAAAAAGTGACTTTGTAGTAGGAAAGGAATGTCCACATAAGATAAAAAACATACTTGCCTCCACCTACCTGTGAGAGGGACTAGATGAGTAAATACTACAGCATTTGCTCCTCTTGTAAAAGGGGTATGTTTGAAGTATTTTTACTGCCTGTGAAGCTGATTTGAATCTTCCCAAAGCTCCCAAAGCAGAGCTTTTTCTTGGCCTCAAGGGGTGTCTACTTTTTTCATAGTAGAAGAATTTGATGTGTCTTCCCTTCCTCCCCCTCCTGCAGATGTTCTTGCAGTCCAGGTTGTGTCTGTAGGTAGTGTTTTCAGTACATTTATTTATTTATTTATTTATTTATTTATTTATTTATTTATTTACCACCCATTTAGCAAAAAGGCATTCCAGGCAAAACCAACTAAAACATCACTGCAGATATAAACAAACAAACAAACAAAAACAGGAAACAACATGCATGCACGCGCATGTGCGCATACATACATACATGCACACACAAATGGAATGAAATATGGTGAGCAATTCTAAATGTAGACATTAAACCTTTAAAAAGGCAGTGTGATGGTCCTGGTGGCTGTAATGTCATGGAGGTTTGGCTGAATGGCTGTATCTTAATATTGCCAGCAGTTTTGCTTTAAAACAAAGGAAATGAATGCTGGTTTTTTTTTTTTTTGCAGGATTTAAAAAGGCTACCTGGGGTAGGAGTTTTTCAAACTGCTTGAAGAATTCCTGAGAGCACTTGGAGGTTTGGCTGTATCTTAAAATTGCCAGCAGTTTTGCTTTAAAACAAAGGAATTGAATGCTGGTTTTATTTTATTTTTTTTGTAGGATTTAAAAAAGCTAACTGGGGGAGGAGTTTTTCAAACTGCTTGCAGAATTCCTGAGAGCACGTGGAGGTTTGGCTGTATCTTAATATTGCCAGCAGTGTGTGCCTGACAGAGCACGAATAACCCCCCCCCCAAAAAAAACCCAAAAACAAAAAACCAGCAACCAGAGGGTTGTTTTTCCCCATTATCTTTTTCCTTTCTTCCATTTTCAAGTAACTGACCAATTAGTCAGGATGGAGGGCAGATGTATTTACTTGCAACATCTGTGCCATGTTCTTTCTTTCTTTCTTTCTTTCTTTTTTTGCCAAACCAGGTGCCGGGATACACATGCTCAAAGTGCAAGTTGGTGGCCCTCTTGGAGGACAAGGTCAGGCAGCTGGAGGCCTGTGTTTTCAATTTTCGCAACCTTAGGGAGCAGGAGGGGTTGTTGCAGGAAGCATAGAAAAACTTTGTCAAAACTAATGACAGGGAGACTCTCAGTCAGGGTGAGGGCATTTCACAAATACAGGAGACAGATACCTGAAGGAATGTCACAGTCAGAAAAGGAAGAACTAGGAAACAGACAGAGAGCTTGCAACTGCACAATAGATTCCAACCTCTCTCCTTTATCAGCCAGGAACAGGAACTGCACCTAGAACGGCAAGGGCAGCTTGAAGACCCTGCACAGAGGAATCCAACAGTACAACAAGGGGCACCTACCAAGCCTCGAAGGAGGAGAGTGCTGGTGATCGGAGACTCCTTGCTTAGAGGAACAAAAGCGGTCATCTGCAGGCCTGACAAAATGAATCAAGAGGTCTGCTGTCTCCCTGGAGCCAAGATTTGGGATGTAACAGAGAGTCTGACAAGACTCATCAAGCCCACTGATTCTAACCCATTTCTTTTGGTTCATGTAGGAACTAATGATACTTCAAAATGCAGCTTTCCAGATATCACAAAGGCATATGGAGAGATGGGTAGGAAGCTGAAAGACCTTGGTGGGCAGGTGGTAATTTTGTCTCTTCTCCCTGTAGAAGGACGTGGCTCACAAACAACTGGCTTCGGAGATGGTGCCAGCAGGAACGATTTGGATTCTTGGACCATGGTTTGATATTTCATGGGCTATTGGGCAAGGATGGGGTGCATCTCAGCACTGCTGGAAGGAATCTTTTTGCCAAGAGGCTTGAAAATTTGATAAGGAGAGCTTTAAACTGAGTTCTCAGGGGGAGGGAGAAAATTTTCTTAAAGGTAGAGATACAGAAGGGGTTGTGGGGAATAGCCCAAATGTTGAAATAGGAGCAGGACAAGGAGTATTACAGACCATCAATGTGAGGAAAAACAGGTTAAGCAAATGGCTTGTAAGAAACACACACAGCCTCAAATGTCTCTTCACCAATGCACAGAGCATGGGGAACAAACAGGAGGAGCTAGAACTCCTAGTACAACAAAATGAATATGACATAATTGGCATCACTGAAACCTGCTGGGATGAGACTTATGATTGGAGTGTAGTTATTGGAGGGTATAACCTGTTTCAAAGGAACAGACCTAGTAAGAAAGGAGGAGGTGTAGCTTTATATGGGGGATGGCCTGTAGACATAGGGCCTTCTCAGCAGCTGCTCCCAAGCTATGGAATGCCCTCCCGATCAAGATCCGCCTGGCGCCAACACTGATTACATTCCGGTGCCAGGTAAAAACCTTCCTGTTCCAGAAGGTTTTTAATTGATATAATATAGATTGTGGGTCCGCTGATGACAATTTTAGAATAATGATTTTAGTGTAAGGTTTTATTGATGATTTATTGATATTTTACTTTTAACTATTTTAAATTGTTTTATTCTTTGGATTGTAAGCCGCCCAGAGACCTTTGGGTAGTGGGCGGCATATAAGTTAAATAAATAAATAAATAAATAAATAAATAAATAAATAAATAAAATATGTTAAGGACATATATACTGCTGAAGAAATACATGATAAACAGCAGGGAAAGCAGGATGAGAGTATTTGGGTGAGAATTAAGGGCAAGAAAAATGAGAGAGATGTCACTGTGGGGGTATATTATAGCCCCCCAAGTCAGCCGGAGGAGTGGGATGATGCTTTCTGTGAGCAGATGGCCACACAATAAAAAGGGAGATATGTTGTATTAATGGGAGATTTTAACTATCCTGATATATGCTGGCAGTCCAACTCAGCTAAGAATGAAATGTCCAGCAGATTCCTTGATGCCCTTTGCAGACAATTTCATGGTCCAGAAGGTAGAGGAGGCAACAAGAGGAACAACCATTGTATATCTGGTCTTAACCAATAGGGAGGACCTCGTAAATGGAGTCAAAGTAGTGGGATCTTTAGGTAAAAGTTACCATGCCCTCTTGGAATTTGTTATACAGTTGGAAGGTGAAGCTAAGCATAGTCAGACAATAAATCTGGACTTTAAGAAAGCCGATTTTTTGTAAACTTAGGGAATTATTAGCTGTGATTCCATGGACCAAAACACAGAAAGAGGAGTCCAAGATGGATGGGAGTTCCTTAAAAGTGAAATATTAAAGGCACAATCCAAAACTGTTCCAACAAGAAGAAAAAATGGGAGAGGTCTAAAGAATCCCCAATGGTTTACTAAAGAACTTTCAACTCAGCTAACTATAAAGAAAAACAAGTACAAGAAATGGAAAAATGGGGAATGCACCAAAGAGGAATATAAGCAAATAGCTAATATATGTAGGGGGATGGTAAAAAAAGCTAAAGCGCAAAATGAACTTAGACTTGCCAGAGAGATTAAAGATAGTAAAAAGGGTTTCTTTAGTTACGTCCACAGCAATGATAACCAGTTACTAACAGGAGACAAGGAAAAGGCAGAACTTCCCAACACCTTCTTTGCCTCAGTTTTCTCCAAAAAGGAAAGAACAGTTCCCTTGGCACAAAGAGTAGATGAGGTATTGGGATGGGAATTGCAACATAGAATAGGTAGACAGGTAGTACAAGAACACCTGGAAACATTAAATGAATTTAAGCCTCCTGGGCCAGATGAATTACACCCAAGGATATTAAAAGAACTGGCGGAAGTAATTTCAGAACCATTGGCAATAATATTTGAGAAGTCCTGGAAAACAGGGGAAGTCCCCATAGATTGGAGGAGGGCGAATATTGTCCCTATCTTCAAAAAGGGGAAAAAAGAGGACCCAAATAATTACCGCCCAGTCAGCTTGACTTCATTTCCTAGCAAGATCCAAGAACAAATTTTTAAGCAGACAGTCTGTAATTATTTAACTAGCAATGCTGTCATTATGAGAAGTCAACAGAGATTTCTTAAAAACAAGTCATGCCAGACCAATTTGATCTCTTTTTTTGATAGAATTACAGGCCTGGTGGATGAGGGGAACTAGATTTCAGTAAGGCCTTTGATAAGGTTCCCCATGGTATACTTGCAAAGAAGTTAGTAGAATGTGGGATAGATAGTGCCGCTGTTAGGTGGATTTGTAATTGATTGACTGATCACACCCAAAGGGTGATCATTAATGGCTTCTCTTCAGCTTGGAGAGACGTGACCAGTGGGGTGCCCCAAGGTTCTGTTCTGGGTCCGGTGCTATTTAATATCTTTATTAATGACTTAAAGGAAGGAATAGAGAGTAGGCTAATCAAATTTGCAGATGATACCAAATTGGGTGGGGTTTCTAATTCCCTAGAGGATAGGATGAAAATCCAAAAGGACCTTGACAGATTAGAGTCCTGGGACAAATCTAACGTAATGGGGTTCAACAGAGGAAAATGTAGAGTGGTGCATCTAGGTAAAAAGAATGAATTGCACAGATATAGGATGGGAGACACCTGGCTGGAAAATAGTACCTGTGAAAGGGATCTGGGAGTCTTGGTGGACCACAAATTGAACATGAGTCAGCAGTGTGATGTGGCAGCCAAGAAAGCCAATGCGATTCTTGGTTGCATCAACAGAAGCATCGTGTCTAGATCAAGGGAAGTGATCATACCACTCTATTCTGCTCTGGTCAGACCTCATCTGGCGTACTGTGTCCAGTTCTGTGCACCTCAATTTAAAAAAAGATGTTGACAATCTTGAACGGGTCCAGAGGAGGGCGACCAGGATAATTGAGGGTCTGGAGGAAATGTCTTATGAGGAGCAGCTTAGGGAGCTGGGGATGTTTAGCCTTACAAAAAGAAGACTGAGAGGGGATATGATAGCTATGTTTAAATATTTGAAAGGATGTCACTTTGAAGAAGGGACTGGTTTGTTTTCCATGGCTTCAGAGACTAGGACATGGGGAAATGGTTTCAAACTACAGGAAAGAGATTCAATTTAAACATTAGGAAGAATTTCATGACAGTTAGAGCTGTTTGGCAATGGAATATGCTGCCACGGAGAGTGGTTGAGTCTCCTTCTTTGGAGGTTTTTAAGCATAGGCTGGATGGCCATCTGTCGGGAGTCCTGTGATGGGGGTTCCTGCATGGCAGGGGGTTGGACTAGCTGGCCCTTGAAGTCTCTTCCAACTCTATGATTCTATGATTCTATGATTCTATACCCTTGCTTAGAGTTTCCATGTAACCAGACAGCTGCAAAACAGTATCCTGAAACTAATCATGTAAATTCTGTACATGCACACAGCTGGTCATTCATGTGGTTCCTTTGCAGCATAATGTATAGGTCAGACTACTTTGAAACCATTCCATTCAAATTTTGACTTCTGGCTTGACTGCATGTTATACACAGTTGAAGCCCAAATGTGATCAGCTCATCTTACTGCATATTATAGATGTAGAGTTATCCCTTCAAACAGAAAACTGCCATTTGCATATAAACTGTATAAATAAATAAAAAAATCAAAAATCAAAAATATTGTTTTGCAACCACTTCCCAGCAATCTTAAGATGCACAGCAAGTGTGACCATAATGAGCTCAGGAAGTGTCTACATCTCTCCTTGCTTTCTGTCAACTCATGCTTTCCTTGGGACAACAGGAACAACCACCCAAGTTCATCAAAGATAACATGAATCTTGACTCCCCCCCACTCCCGAAGCCCAGGAAAATTCATGATTTTAGACATTGGAAAAACTACTTTGACTACAGTTTAGGGTTTGTGTGTGAATTGCAGACAAAAAAATACCATGCCTAAGCTCTGTGATATATTGCTATGTCATGTCTGTTGTTGATACTTTAGCTATTAAAACTTCAGCTATTAAAACTTTGTTAGATTGCTAGCAACTTTTGCATTGGTGGCCTGTGTTTAACCTGCCCCCTACTCACTCCAATAGCCTCATTTACTTTCTAGGCCTTGTTTGCCTGCAACATTGTCAAAAAGACCTCAGCCATCAAAGGATGAGCTATCGTAAAACCAGAGCATTTACTCAGAAATTTGAAACATACAAGTACAGTAATGGGCCACTCCAAAGTATAGATCTATAAAAGTATGACATCTTTAGCTGAAGATGCTAACCATACTGGTGATGGCTTCATTTATTGCCAAAATATTCTGAGACCATAGTGGGCTTATTTCTTGCAAAACCAGTGGAAACAATGCAGATAGCATGTTTGGGCCTAGGTTGGTTACTTCACGTCCTTCCTCGAGCTGAGGTGAACTTGCCTCCATGTTGAAATCGGTTTTCAACATGGATCGAGAAGTGGATTGAAGAGATTCCTGAGCTCCAGGATGGGAATCTCTCACCCCACTTGGAGCGCAGTTCAGGGGGCGTGGTCGGGGTGAACTCGGATTGACCCCATGACGTGAGGTTCTATTCCTTTGAACACAGATTGACCCCACAAGGACGTGAGGTTACGTTTCTTCGAACTCAGATTGACCCCACAAGGACGTGAGGTTGCGTTCCTTCGAACGGGTCTCCAGCGGGGCCGCGAACTGCAGCGAGAGGGACATGAAGTATCAGCCTAGAGCTCTTCTTCTAAATAGGCTAGAGCTTACTTCCAGGAGAAAAATATCCGAGAGAGAGAGAGAGAGAGAGAGAGAGAGAGAGAGAGATATCCACCGGAGGCTTCAGAGCAAATAACTCCCCATTTTGGAGTGATAATTTCACAATAAATGATCCAATAAAGATGATTCCCTCTACAAATTCCTTCTACAAATATTATGGAACCATAGAGTTGAAATAGACAGAAAGTCATGTTTAAGTTTTATTTTGAAAGCTTGTACAGTAGACCTCCCCCCTCCACAACATGCCCCAAATATTGCAGTTCCACTATATAGTGGGCTCTGCTACTACCTCCTCCACATTGGTGATGGCAGCCCTTGTGGAGGCCTTTGGACCTGGCCATGGCTGTGGAGGAAGCTTGCAGACCCCACTGTGGTCACAGCAGAAGCCCCTGGCTGCAGTGGAGGCCTCCAGACTTGGGGGAGCTGGGGAGGCCTCCAGACCCAGCCATATCTACTTCAAAAGCCACCAGCCACAGCTGAGGACTCCAAAGATCATGGAGGTCCGAGCTGCATCCACTGCAAAAGCCCCTGGCCACAGCGGAGGCCTCCAGATCCAACCAAGCTGGAATCAGAAGCCCCCAACTGCAGTGGAGGCCTCCGGACCTGGCCTCAGCCACAGAAGAGGTCTCCGGACTTGGCCACAGCAACTAAGGAAGCCCCCAGCTGCAGCTGCAGAGGAGACATCTGGACCCAACCAGACCTGATATGTGGATGCCACCACCATGAGAGTGTCCACATATCAGAGATTTTCATTTATCATGGGATGCTAGAGAACCTAACTTCCCGTGATAAATGAGGGACTTCTGTATAGCCCTTTCACTAATCCGCTGCCCTCCAAAAGAAAGGGCCAAGGCAAAGCAAAAGGGGTCCAGCCTTCTAACTGATGCTGGGAATCTTCTACTAGTGTCCCTTCAGCAGGCAGTTTATTAGACTCCAAATTCTAAATATGTATGAAGAATCTTATGGGGAAAATGTCTTTTTTAAAAACACGTCATCACTTTTACATCAGAGCAGGGGTGAGCAAGCACTAATGGATCCAGCATGCATATTGCCAGCTCCAGGCACTTCTATGGGTTTCACCAGCTCACATCCAGCCAAACCCACCCCTCTACGAGTCTTTTTAAACAGATTGAGGACTGAAATAAGGGATAGAGGGTGCTCCTTGTGCTAGTGGAGAACTGTACCCTGCTTAAAAGAAAAAAACAAAATGGTCTGTGTGTGTGTGTGTGTGTGTGTGTGTGTGTGTGTGTGTGTGTGCACGCACGTGTGAAGGGACCACAGTGGCTGCTTTCACACAACCACTAAAATCTGCTGCAAAGTGTTCACAGGAGGGGAGCATAAAATTGTTTCCCCATGAGTAGCACTTACAAAATAAATAAATAAATAAATAAATAAATAAATAAATAAATAAATAAATAAATAAATAAA
>JAHTLZ010003518.1:34234781-34254636 GCA_023846285.1 Phrynocephalus versicolor | reverse complement strand
AGACAGACAGACAGACAGACAGACAGACAGACAGACAGACAGACAGACAGACACTTGCTTCCAACGACTACAACCCCTGAAACTGTCAAACGTTAATGGAGACGATGAATCTGAAATGTTACTATGATGTATCAGACCCCTGTTTAATTACATTTTCTTCAAGAAGTAGGGTTTGGAAGCGGAAACTTCCTCTACATACTGGATTCATTAACAAACCCCAAGCTCATGATTATTTTTTTATAAATTTGGGTAATGCATTTGTGTTTTCACATTGACTTTGTATGGGGCAAAATGCATGATTTCCCATTTCCAGTGCAACCACTCTGAGAACCTCCTCATCGTTCTTCCTGATTTACAGCACATAGGGAGAGGGCAGATTACTCACCACTGTTTGATTTATCTCCTCTCTGACTGGACTGTTGCTCAGGCAGAAAAAGCATTACAACCCCCCACCAGCCTTTTATTCTCTCTCTCTCTTGTTCTCTTTCCCCTTTCCTAAAGGTTGCTAATAATCTCCATCTTTCTAGGCCTCATATCCTGAGCAATTTCTATATGTTATTTCAGAGCAGGGGGATAAAGTTATCTGCACAGCTATGGAAGTACTGTATTGTGGTGTATTGAAAACACCCTCCAACACCATTTAGCTAAGACTACCAGGAATTTTAGCATTTAAGGGATGAAACCCCATATAGTGGTACCTCTTAAGACAAATGTCTCATAAGACAAAAACATGTAGGAAGAAAACAATTTCTGGGAATAGGCATGCTTTGCATGACAAAAACATCCCTACAGGATACTTTGCAAGAACTAAAACCATTCCACATGTACCCAGGGGAAAAAACTGTTGGTTATTTTTGTCTTTATTTTAGCCTCCAGAATGGATTAATCAGTTCCGATTTCATTTCTATGTGAAACCACGTTTGGTAAGACAAAATTTTCATAAAATGAAGTGACCGATTAATCACATTTCAATGCATTCCTATGGGAAACTGTGTTTCATAAGACAAAATTTTCTTAAAACAAATTGACCCATAGAACAAATTAAATTCATTTTAAGAGGTACCACTGTATTTGCTTATACCACTGCTTATACCACTGTATATTGCTTATTTACTCAAGCAATCACCGGGCTATTTTTACTTTCATTTTAGTTTTATTTTAGTTCATTGTTGTTGATTTATGTATATTTTGTTTATATTATGTTGTTTTTATGTTGGCCTTCTAAATGTGTTACTTTGTTATTCTGTTATTCTATGCTGTAAACCACCCAGAGTAGCCCTAGGGTTAGATGGGCGGTATAAAAGTCAAATAAATAATTATCTAAATCCCTAGGCTAACAGAAACTCTTTTGAAGCCAGATGTATTTGCTTTTGAGGAGACTTGTATAAAATTGAGAGGCAAAGTTTTCTTTAAATTTTTTAATGGATTTTCTATGTGCATATGTTTGCATGGGCAAAGAACCCACACTGAAATTGTTATGCTAATTAGACATGGGCACGACCAGAAAAAATGACGTTTTGAGTTTTCGTTTGTCAGAACGGGTCCGTTTTGCGTTGTTTCCGTTTGTCACGAAATTTTTCAAAAATTTGTCATTTTATCATTTCGTTTGTCGTTTGTCATTTCCACCGCGATTTAGCACGATTCGACATCCCAATGAAATATATTTTTAAAATAAATCCACAGCTCCTCCCAGGCGAACCTCCCCTTTACCCAATATCAGAAAAAAAATCCTCACAAACTGCCAGAGGGGGGGGGGAAAGGAACAAACTGCTATTCCCTTCAGCAGACAATGCTGCAGAGAATCAAAGAAATTATTTTCTAAATTCAATTCCCTCCCTGCCTGCCTAACTTAAATCTAAAGCTTCTAGCCTCCCTCCAATCAGCCAGCAGCAGCCAACCACACAGCCCTCCACCCTCCACATCCAAGACCCGACTGCGACTTCTGGAAGGTGCCTCGGCTTTTTATGCCCTCTGGCACATACAGAAGTGTCAGTCAAACCCTGGCCATGCCATTGGTGGAATGGTTCAAAAAAATTGCATGGTCCCATCCCATGCCCAGCCCAAATGGGCAGGTCTAAAAAAATAAAAAATAAAATAAAATAAAATAAAATAAAATCAATGCGACGTTTTATTGCTATAAAAAACCCACTGCTGCTACTATTAAAAATCAGGCATTTAAAATAAATAAATTTCACATGTTTCTGTGGTGATTTGGTGTGTTTTTTTACCACGATTTCTAAAGAAAAATTGTGGTCGCCATTTTGGATCCCCCCCACCGCATGGCATGCGAGACAGACGATGAGGATGACCCCCCCCCAGCCGGGGGCAAGCAGCCCAGGACAGGGGAGGGGGGGGAAGGTTGGGGCCCCCCCCCTGAAACCACCCCTCTGGTAGGTGTCTTCAGGCAGGCATATTTTTGCCTGCTTTTTTGGCCAGGGGTCGGTGTTTTTTTTTAACTTTTAAAAACTTTTTTTCTGTGCTGCTTGGCATCGTGCGATCGCCGCGATGCCATTAACGACAATGAAAAACCCGACCCAATTTTTCTTTTTTCGGGTCGGGTTCGAGCCGGAGCGGCGTAATTATCGTTACCGTTTCCGTTACATAACGGAAACGATAACCGAAAACGGAAACGACAATTTCGCTGCTCCGTGCCCATGTCTAATGCTAATTGTATTCCTTTTCTGCCTTTCTATTCCTTGTCTCCATCTGCTTTTTATAACGAAGAGGCAAGGTTGTATGGTCTGATAAATTCTATTTCCTCCCCTTGACAGAGTGTGTGCCATCTTTCAGGTATAGGTCTCATGGCACTTGCTGGTTGAAGTCTCAGGACACTGCCATCCCTCTCCAGTTGGAGAAACAAGTCTCAGAGCAAAAGGGGATGGGGCAGAAGAGACTTTGATTTTGTGTGAGAGAGGTGTCTACCCATTTTGCAGTAGGGCTTTTAGAGGCTCAGTAGGAATGTGTTTGGCACACATGTCACGCTGCCTTATATCAGTGCACTCAAAGGTCAGGAGCAAGGAGGTGGGGACTGGACGGAGATTCAGTGGGGGTATGAGCTCTGGCCATTTGTGCCATTTAGAGCCCAGCAAAGGTGGAGTGGCTGATAGAGTGGTGCAGAGAGAATAACATGTTTCAGAACACGCTGAAAACCAAGGCACTGGTTAATAGATTACAGGAAGAACAAAAATGGATATTCAACCACTATTCATCAGCGGGGACTGTGTAGGGTGACAGCCTTCCATTTGTTGGCAGTCCATACTGAGGAGAATTTGACCCGAAGCGTAAACACCTCTCAGCTGCTGAAAAAGGACCAAAAGAGACTGTACTTTCTGAGGGTGTCCAGAAAGAATAACATCACTCAGAGACTATTGGTGTCTTTTTATCGATGTTCAGTAGAAAGTATACTGATGCATATGTGTGTGGTACACCAGTTGCACAGAGACTCAGAGGAAATCGCTTCAGGGAGTTATCAATACAACACAGAAGATCATCGGATGCCCACTCCTGACATTGGAGGAATTGCACGGTTCCTGCTGTCTTGAGAATGCACAGAACATTATAGGAGACATTTCTCATCCTGGACACTCTCTGTTTGTACTGTTGCCATCAGGCAGATGGTACAGATCTGTTAGAACAAGGACAAACAGATTCAGAAACAGTTTTTACTCAATAGCAGTAACCATGCTAAACGTTAAACCATGTTAAAAAAATAAGTTGATGGATAATATTAGTGTTGAATGTGTAACATATATATTGTATGGGGGAGTGTGCAGTTATTGGGTGAGAGAGAGTAGGGTTGTGTGTGTGTATGGTTGTTTTTAATTGTCGTTTTTATGTATTGGATATGAATGCTGTTAGGTGAGAGTATAGGGTTGTGTGGGTGTATGTTTGGTTTTATGTCAGTTTTTTTAAATGGGTACAAGTGATGTTGGGTGAGAGAATGTTGGATTATAATCATCATCATATAAATTTTATTGTGTAACTCACAGGGCCATTGCAAAATGCATCAAGTAAAAACAGTACAATAAAAATATCAATAAAATAACAATACAAGTAGATAAAAGAGGGGCCTGATGGTACAGAAACTGAGATATAAATTTGACTATTAGAAGTAGTTAAAGCAGCTTTCATTTTTATAAGTAAAGATCAGAACCTTGCCATTCAAAACATGACAAATTTATCTCTATCACAGAGTAGGATTTTGAGCTTTTTTTGGTCAGATCTACCAGGATATTTTTCTAAAATGAAGTTCAAAAGTCTTTCACGATGGATTGCAAATAGTGGGCAATAAAGCACAACATGTACCAAGTTCTCGACAGATTTTTTTTTATCACAAGAGCAGACTCTCTTATGGTATGGGGATTGTGTATAACGGCCCTTTAGGTTGGCAAGTGGTAGCATATCAAGACGAGCCCGAGTAAAGGCTTTTCTATGTTCAAAGTTTGTTAAATCAGCAAAATAAGATGGACGATTTAGAGGCAGTTTTATGTCTTGGAATTTTTATATTTGCCGTGAGCGATGCACAGACTGGATGACACTTTTTAATTTTGTTGTATTTGTACATTGATAATAAAGTGTTTCTATTCTATTCTATTCTATTCTATTCTATTCTATAAGTGGAGTTTGGCAATTTGTGAGGCTTCTTGATGCACAAGTACTCACAGCAGTTGTCATCACAATGGCCCAGTGACATCACTAAAGACCTATACCTCCTTGTCTTAGGTTTTCACTCTTCAGTCTAGAGGATAGGATGACCTAGGAATCCCGGTGTGCCCCGTGACACTGGTTAAACTGCAATACTACAGTCAAGACTCTGCTCACAACCTGAGTTTGATCCTGATGGGTTCAGGTAGCTGACTCAAAGTTGGCACAACCTTCCATTCTTTCAAGGTCAGTAAAATGAGTACTTACTCATTGAGGGAAAGATTGATTGTTTCCTAATTATGTTGTAACCCAATGAAAGAGCAATCTAGCATGGGAAATTTCATCATTCCTCACAGTGAAGTGTAATCTTATCAGATGCTGGGAGCTACAGTTCAGTGACACCAGGAGGGCAACATATTCCTCATCATACTTATATTTATTTTGATGTCCCCCATAATGACTGGGAAGTATCACAGGGGATGGGCTGAGCTCTTTTCTTTGGATCTCCACTACTTTCTTTCTCAGTGAGAGATGCTGAATGTTTTAAAATCTTCATTATTCTTTGGAGTGGCATGTGAAAATCATGGCCTTTTTCCTTGGGGTGGGTACGCATGGATTCCATGCCACAAGGTTGTAAATTCTTTTGCATTAGAGAATAAGTTTAATTCATTCTTCCAAACACTTCCCCTTCTCCAGTTTATAGCTTGGAATCCATTTACATAATTATTTCAGTAGACCACTCTTTGTCATATATATTTTTCCTCCCTCAGGAACTCCTTTGCAATCTTTTGAAGTATGGACAAGGCTTCCTGACGGAGAGGTACCACTTGATTAACTTCAAAAAGGCTATTGGCCTGCAGCAGTTGTCCGGCTATGATGAAAGTGCATTTCAATTTGTTTTTGTTGTTATTGTTGATAGAATGGTACAATAATTCAATAATGCTCCTTCAGAAGTTTCAGGTTGCTAGTCAAGTGCCATGCCTATTATGGCTTTAAAAGAAATAGAGAAGGACACAGGGCAGAATTCCAAGGTCTGGCTCAGAAGGTGAGGCACCAAATGACCTTGGACTACAAAGCCCCACAGTTCTAATTTCTGTGCTATCTGGGGATTCTGGGATTTGCAGTCCAAGAATGTCCAGAGTCTCAGGCTTGGGAACCAGTGATCTAGCTAAACTTAAAGCAGTTTTCTTTTAAGCAGAATCCAACACTGGACTTCTCCTGGTAGACATGGGAGAACTCAACCAAAGTGGAAGGGAAGGCAATCTCTAATTGCTTCTTCCTTTTGCAGCCCTCCATATATCCCTGAAAACCTGCTCTTTGTATTTCCAGAATACAAGAAACCTCCTAGAGAACTGGCACTGGGATGCTGTGAGGGCTGCAAGGGGAGGATAAGGGATGGATATTTGGCCATATTGGTGCTTCAATGCCAACAGCATATTGGAGTCAGACCATTATCCAAGTTCCTCCAGTAAGAGAGACAATGAAGCAATTATTTTCCTTCAGCCTTTCTGAAACAATTGTTTTGAAAACAGACAATTCAGTAGCTGTGAGCAACTTTTGGAGTTTATAGTTCACCAAATCCAGACAGCCCAATCTGCATTATTATGCCATCTTAACAACCTTATTTGCGTATATGATAATAGATTGATTATGCAGATTAACTCTCTCAGTGATTGTTTTGCTATCAGTCTTGCTATAATACTATATAATAGGGATGGACATTTTGTTTCGGAACCAGTAGGTTACAAAACGAACCATGCAAGCCAGAACCGGCTGATACATGCAGATCCAATTGCTTTACCTTTCTCTGTCTCGCGCAGGGTTAAAATCCCACAAGGAAGCATGCTGTGATGTCATATGTGCTGGATTTGTGATGCTGGCCAATCTGAAGCTGTGCAGGGACAGGCATCATCCCACCTCCCTCTCTGACTGGCCAGCAGCACGAAGCAGGAAAGATGACATCACAGCATGCTTCCTTGGATTTTAACCCTGCATGAGACAAAGAAAGGTAAAGCAACTGGATCTACATGTATCAGCCGGTTCTGAAGACCACCTGGGCTCTGAAACAAAATGCCCATCCCTACTATATAATAAACACTCATCTTAAAGAGTTAGCATAGCGTAATAGCTAGAGTATTGTAGATGGAAAAGAGAGACCCAATTGCAAACCCTAGTATCTCTGCTTCAGTCAGTACTTCCAATCCAAATCTACATTACAAGCTTGATTTGAAGATCACACAGGGAATACATGTAAATAACCAAATAACATTTTGCTACAACCAGGGACTTCTGGTGAGTCTTCTCATGAGATGGTAGCCTTGTTTTACTAATGACAAAAACCCCTGCAGATTCATGACAATGTAAGAGAAATCTGTTATACGTGACATAGTGTCATCAGATGCAGTGAAAAATGATGACAATGTAGTGGAAAAGGATGACAAACAACAGAAATCATAGGAACAAATGTGTTATTTTCTTCAGAAAGACACCTGAGCTGTTATAACTAAAACATTGGACCACACCCCCCAGAATCTCTGAACTGGCATAGTTGAGCCCATTGACTGGCACATTCTGGGAACTGTAGCCCAGAGGTACCTTTCAGCGATTGATGTCATAAGTCTACTACCTAGTTGAGGCTAGTGATATGATACTGGCCTTACTTTCTTTTTTAAAAATAGAAAGTTGGAATCCCAGTCTAAAATTTAGACTAAATGGACATTAGGAGGCATGCCTAAAATCTAGGTAAATCTTGGCTAATTGAATATTATGGGACCCTAACATTACATCACTAAACCATATACAGTATTGTTTCCCCATGCCTCAGACCAAAAGTAGATGATGTACGAGATGTAACATGTGATGGCTTGCATCACTTGTCACATTGGTTAATCAGGTTTTGAGATACCATGTATCAAAAAAGTAAACTATGAGTTCATCCAAATGTGATGTTTCCCCCCGTTCTTTGAGTAATTGTTCTTTGATATATTTTGTCCCTATTTTTCTTGTAGGGTTGAATAGTTCTTGCTTGTATTGGCATCTGGATGTGGGCAGGGTGTTTGTTTTTTGGAGGTACCGTGGTGCATTGGGTGCTCTTATTACTGTACATTCACACAAATCCGAAATTGCTGCCTGAAGTCTCACGTCCCCTATTACAGTGTTTTTCCATGTATAAGACTATATTTTTGTCTAAAATTGTTAGACTAAAAATTGAGGGTTGGCTTATACACGGAGGTAAGCTGAGGAGAGAACTGCATAGTTGTAAAACTGTCATGTTGGGTTTGAAAAGTGGGGTTTGACTTATACTTAGGGTCACTTTATAGAAGGAAAATATGGTATATTCTCCTCTCCACCCTTTCACCTGGCCTATTCACTTCCTTTTTCCTAGACAGCTTGCATCTAGGCTACCTGAAGGCTTGTATCTCCCCATATGAGCCTTCTTGGCATTTATGATCATCAGAGGAGGCCCTCTTATTGGTCCCATTGCCAGAGCAGACAAGGCTGATGAGGACATGGGAGAGGTCTTCTCTGTGGTAGCTCCTGTATTGTAGAATGTTCTCCTTTGGGGATCCTCCCTTTTATCCTTCTTCCAAAGGGCCATCTCTTCAGGCAGGCCTTTAGCAATAATGACTGAGTCCCCAAATGCCTTTTTAAAAGTTAAGATTTAAATTATTTAAATTAAATTGCTTTAAATTATTCAATTGTATCTTAATCAGTGTATATTTTAATTGTTTGTTTAATGTTTAACTTATTATGTTTTTAATTCTGTTCTTTTTAATATTATGAACTCCTTGGTTTCCCTTTTTGGGAGAAAGGCGGCCTATTACTCAATCAAGTAAGCAAAGAAACAAACAAACAAATAGTATCTCAAGTATATAACCTCTCCTGCCCTGGATGGGCGTTAGTTTGGGATATGAGGTACAAAATCCCAACATCTCAGTACTGACATTAAATATACAATAAAAAGTAGCTGGATGACCAATAAATGGCTGCCATTTTGTGATACTCCAGATCTGCTGCCTGAGGAGCCTGCCTCACATTGCCTATAGTATGACACAATTTAAAACTACAGCTCCCAGAATTCCCTTTGAGCCACTGTGACAGCTAAGCTGAATAAAATAAATGGAACTTCATAGTTTATATCTGCTTCCAGTCTATGGTCTCCGTAGAAATCTAATTGAGAGAACTGGAGCCTGATCTTCAAAGGTTTCCTTCCTTCCTTCCTCCGCCCCCCCTACCTAGACTTAATCAGCATAAGCCTTCAGCCCAGCAGGCAGGTGCCATTATAACAGTTCGTTTACAAGGTAAGTGCCTACACGACGCGACAAGTCCAGAATTAGTAATGCAAGTCATCTGTCATTTTTATCATTGGACCCTGCAGGGAGGATCTGATTAAATGGATATTCAACTCTTTGCATTAATGCGCACCCAATTTTAATTTGCATTTCATTAACAGCACCAAAAAAGAGGGTATAATTTTATTATTTGCTGTTCAGAAAGGATATCTGCCAGCAAGTAGTTATGCGAGAGTTTCTAAAGTGGAAGAGGAGCAAAATTATCCTGCCTTTTCTCTGCCTTCCCTTATTCCAGGACACAAAGCACATTAAGTTCAGCCACTCTTCGGTTGGATATACAATGCACCAGCCTAGTTATCACTCAGGCTTAACATGTGTACCATATTATTGTAGCCTCTAAGTAAATGTTGATTCATAAACAATGGAACACTCCCAAGTAATCTCCTGTCTCCTGTATCTTGATTACTTTTATGAAGCAAAAGACGCAAAAAGATAAGGGGTGAGTGGGTGGGTAGCGAATAATATTACGACTGTGCCTGTAGATCAAAAGCAAACTAACTGAGATTTAGTGCTAGTCTAACTAAACAATGCACCCCCCAGAGCCCAACAGGATATTTGACAGATCCCAGGTTGACAGCTGCAGTCTCCAGGGTCTTCCACCCATCCCTGTGTGTCAAGGCAAGGGAAAACAGATCTCAGGGTGAATATTGCTGCAAAAGTAAAGACTGACAATTGCATTTGAAGCCCCCTCCTTCTGAGCTGGTGGTATGGTCTACTGTCTCAGTGGGAAGGTGTTTGTTGGTGTGTTGGGCAATGTCAGCCTGACACCATGGAAGACCAAGGACAAGGCCAGTAAGTGAAAGTATGAGGGTCCATTATGCCATTCAGAACAAGGAAGACGGTAGAACAACAACTCCATGGTCCTCCTGTTATGGATCTGGACAGTCTCAGAGCAGGTCTTGGAAAAAGGTGAATCCAAGAACTTTTTGGTAGACTGACAGAGAGCTTTCTGCAAGCTTCAGCAGCAATGTAGCATCTGGAGCCATCCAGGCTGTACACAGATTATGGGCCCATTTATCCAGATTCCTGTTGTGCATCTTCCCACAATCAGGTAGCCCAGCAGCCACAGAAGGTTTGGTACCCTTCCCAGTACTCACCTGCCCTCCCTCTATGCCACTGTAAGCATCCTCCCCGTGACATAACAATTGTGTATCCCCTGGTCTCAGATCTTGACCCCAAATTTCATGGAACTGGATGCCACTGATTTGGCATCCCTCTCCAGCCATCCTCAAGGTCCAACCAGACACAGTGCTTAGAAATGTTACCTTTGTTTTTTTGGACTACGGCTTCCTGTGTCTTCAGCCAGGATCACCGACAACTGTTGTCTCTGTATAACTGTCTCTGCCCAGATACTTCCTGGAAATGATGAACAGTGCATGAAGTCTACAGCCCTCTTTGTTGCTTGCTTCCTAGCAGCTGTTATCCTGGGGTATACTGCTCCTGAACCTGGAAGTATTGTTGCAAAACTTTTCCTGGGCTGTATTATTTTAGTTCGGGGGGGGGAGGAGGAGGGATGGAACTCATGGTTGCACCTCCCCGTGCCATGTTAAAGACACACAAAGGCACACATGTCCTAGGCATGGCAAATATATATGTATAAGTGTGTTGTAATTTGTGAAGGCTCTTAATGAAAAAGAGGACCACACCTCCAAAGGTGGCATTTCCTGTGAATCCTAGCAGCAAGATACATTCCCCTTCCATGCACGCTGCAATGCCCCTGAGTGTTAGCTGGCTAGTTCATGCTTTTTTTTACATATGTAAATGCTTGCATGTCAAATGCAAAGTAGCCTCTCCATTCACATAATGTTTGTCCCGGGCAAAATAGCCATCACATTAACTGAAAAATCTGTAGCAGAAAGCCGACATTTCATTGTTCCTGCAAGGGGGCAATGACAATAAAGATTCCTATTTCTATTCCGATAAAATCAAGGATCCTAAGAGGGATGGAAACTTGGAATCCAGCACTAGCAAACTTGGGTTCCCATTTTAAGCCTTTCATTCACCTTTCCCTCTCCAACCCCCTCCCTCACCCCCCCCCTTTGCCTGCCTGCATGGAGGGAAACTTTAAATGAGGAGCCCCACTGTGTGAGCTGCCTTATTACACAAAAGAAAGCACTCCAGCATCTCACAGCTATTGAATTATTTAAACGACTGAAGACAAAAAGTGGGGATTAAGAAGATCTGATAGACGCTGTCCAGACTGAAATATCAATTATACACACTTAAACTCTTAAAAACTTGTTTGTGGGATTAAGAATTTACTCTCGAGCTAAAACATTAATTAGAAGGCGTCCCCTCCTTGCCCTTGTAAGACTTCCAGGACTTTGCCATTTATGTCGGTTACGTAACCTTCTGCTCGTGTTGCTGAACTTCTGACAACAGGTGCAGCCTAGAGACCCAACAGCAGGCACACACCCCAGTGCAATTCTGTGCTTGTGTATTATGCCCCACTGCGCTTGCTGCTAACCCACTGCGTATAGGACTGCAGTGTGATCCTAACTCACAGATGTGCCATGTATAGCAAAGCAATAGCAAAGTGTTCTGCTTATATACCGGCCCATCCCACTTCAAGTAGTCTCTGGGCAGTTTACAGTTTTAATTACAATATGCAGGCTACACATTCCCCCCCACCCAGCAAGCTGGGTACTCGTTTTACCAACCTTGGATGGATGGAAGGCTGAATCAACCATGAGCCTGCTCTCTGGGATTGAACCCCAGGCCGTGAGCACAGTTTTACCTTTCATGAAGGCATTTAACCACTGTGCCACAGGGCTCTTAAGAGGTATAGAGTGGTTGGTCTGGGGAAAATCTTCACATGCTGGTCCAGCTCTCTCTGCTCTATGGAATCCTCTCCCAAATTCTGAACTCAGAGTTCTGCCAGCAGAACAACTGGCAGAGGAATTTTAAAAAGAGGGGTAGAGAAGGGATGAAGTTCAGGAGGAAGGGACTTATGCAAGACCCAAGCCTCCTCTAGCCAAAGAACTAAGGCACCCTAAGCAAACTACAGACCTAGGCTATGGTGATGTTCCTAAGTAATTCCCAACATCCCCAGGGTGAGAGGCCTTTGGATTAACTGCTTTAGGCAGGCTAGCATTAGTGTAGACGGCCCACAGTCATCCAGGCTAATTAGCATTCAGCTGCTTGATGGTAATATACTCCTCCTCTATGGGAAAAAGCTACGCTTGTGCGAACACACGAATTCTCTTCATTAAGATGCATCAAGAGCATGAATATTGGATGCTAGAGGGAGATGGTGCCTGTTTGTAGAACGGAATTATTTCTTCTTGAATAGATTAATTTTACGGCCACATGTTGTTTTGGACAAGTCACATTCCGCTATTAGGGCAGGAAGGGATGTACCGTAGTATCACAAATAGAGATGGGCACGACTCAGGAAAATGACATTTTCGAGTTGTCGTGTGTCGGAGGCAGCCCGTGTCGGTTTGTTTCCGTTTTTCGCGAAACTTCGCAAAAATTAGTCGGTTCGTTTTTTCGTTTTTTCGTTTTCGTTATACTGGTTTGGGGGGTAGCGGGCTCCTGGAGGCACCTCTGTGGGGTGGGTGCCTTCTCTGGCCCGCTATAAAGGGAAAGTGGGCTCCTGGAGGCACCCGTGGGTGCCTCCTATCCTCACCCACTAGGAAGGGACAGCAGCAGGCTCCAAGAGACCCCTCAACATGGGGGTCTCCCCTCCTCACCTGCTGCTGCAAAATGGCATGCATAACCATATGGATATGCATACCATTTGCAGGCAGTGAGACCACCTGGTCCTCTGGTACGACCCTCCAAGGAGTGTGTCGCACTGCCATGTCCCACAAAGAAGGGAATCGTACTTGCGTGTGTAGTGCAATGCAAGTAGATCTGGCTATGGGCTAAGGTGGGTTAGTGCAAGGGCTAGGGTTAGGCTACTGACGGGTAAGGTTACGGTGGGCTATTGGGTTGCACCTCTGGGTGCCTCTCTGACCCACTAAGAAGACAGTCTGTGACGTATGGGTAAGGAGTCAAGGATTAGGGTTAGGGGGCTAGGGGGCTAGGGCAGGTTTTAGGGGGCTTTTTGGCACATCCCAGAAGTCTCAGTGGCCAAGTGGCCATGCGATTGGTGGGATGGCTCCAAAAATTTGCATGGTCGTCCCCTCCCACATGGCTGGCCAGGCCACTGGGCCAGCCCATCATTGCGCACTGCGCAGGTGTAAATAAAATAAAATAAAATAAAATCAATGGAGGACAGAGGAGGAGAGGAGAGACATTTTGTTGCAAGAAAAAACCCACTGCTACTGTGAAAAATCTGGCAGTTTATAAATTTCCGCGTGTTTCTGTTGTGCTTGTGTGTTTTTGGACCACGATTTCAAAAACAATATTGCGTTCGCCGCCCCATTTTGGATCCCCCGCCCACACCGCATGGCATGGCAATTCGAGTCCGGCTGCCCAGGACGGGGGGGGAGGCGGGACCCCCCTCCAGACCAGAACCCCCCCCTCTGGTAGGTGCCCTGAGGCACGGCAGGCAGTTTTCTGCCTGCTTTTTGGCCCGGGCATGGGTGGGGGGAGAGTTTAAAAGTTTTTTCCTGTGCCGTCCATGCCGCTTGCTTGCGCTTTAATTGCGGCGGCCGGCGGCGAGACTGGGCTTTTTGCTGGCTGCGAGCCTGCGGCAAGTCCCACCAGAGCAGCCCAGGACGGAGGGGGGGAGGCCGGGAACCCCCCTTCCAGACCAGAAACCCCCCCTCCGGTAGGTGCCCTGAGGCACGGCAGGCATGTTTCCGCCTGCTTTTTGGCCCGGGCATGGGTGGGGGGAGAGTTTAAAAGTTTTTTCCTGTGCCGTCCGTGCTGCTTGCTTGCGCTTTAATTGCGGCGGCCGGCGGCGAGACTGGGCTTTTTGCTGGCTGCGAGCCTACGGCAAGTCCCACCAGAGCAGCCCAGGACGGAGGGGGGGGAGGCTGGGAACCCCCCCTCCAGACCAGAAACCCCCCCTCCGGTAGGTGCCCTGAGGCACGGTAGGCATTTTTCCGCCTGCTTTTTGGCCCGGGCATGGGTGGGGGACAGTTTAAAAGTTTTTTCCTGTGCCGTCCATGCCGCTTGCTTGCGCTTTAATTGTGGCGGCCAGCGGCGAGACTGGGCTTTTTGCTGGCTGTAGCCTGCGACTCTGCGAGCCTGCGGCGAGTCCCACCAGAGCAGCCCAGGAGGGAGGAGGGGGTGGAGGCCGGGCGGGGACCTCCAGAAACCACCCCTCTGGTAGGTGCCCTGAGGCACGGCAGGCATATTTCCGCCTGCTTTTTGGCCGGGAACCGGGTAACGAGCACAACAAATCAGACCAAATTGTTCGTTCGTCAGTTCGAGCTCGAAGTCTGGCGGAGTAATTCCCGTTACCGTTTCCGTAGAGTAACGGAACCGAGTAACGGAAACAGAAACGGGAATACCGCTAAGTCGTGCCCATCTCTAATCACAAAATAAGGACAGCACACAGGACATCAGGACCTGGTCAATGCAGGAATCCAAATCAAAGTAGATCTGACAGAAAGTTAATTCTCTTAAATACCCCCAGTACTGTAGCACTCACCCCCTCTCAAAGTAATGGGTTCCATTGTCATACGGCTCTGTTAGGAAGTTTTTCAATATTCGTCTGAAATTTGGCTTCCTGTAACGTCAGCCCATAATTACCTGTCCTGCTGTCTGGAATGATCGGGAGCTCATGATGTCTCTCCTCCATATGATAACCGTTCAAGTATTTGAAGAGTGCTACCACATCTCCCTTCTGCTTTCTTTTCTCAAGTTCTTGCAGACTTTCTCCATAGGGCTTGGTTACCATTCCCTCGATGATCCTTGTTGCCCTCTTCCTCCTCAGAGCTTATTCCATTTTGTTTCCATCCTTGTTAAACTTGGTACTCAAGATAAGGCCTAACCAGTACATTCTGTATTTCCAAATTTGAAATTCATATGCCTCAGAATTTTCCACTTCGGCAATATGGGTTGTTGGTGCCTAAGGATTCACAAGAATGGTTCCATGTGCCTAGAGTAATCCTTTGATTTCCTCTTCGGGTATCCATACCAGCCAAGGCTAATACTTATGGGACTGAAAAAGTGAGGCGTTCATCTCAAACTCTCAGGAGTTCTGCTGAAAAAACATGACCTATACTTTCTAATGTTGGTCTCTTTTTTGCCTTTGAAGACTAATTTTGTTCCAGAGTGGGTGTTTTGTTCCTTGGGTAAAATCATTGACCTATTGCATTTTCAATTATTCTCTTTGGGACTGAGAAAAAGAATCCAAGCATGAAAGGAGTGCAAACAGAGAATTAGTTTTTAGAATTTTAAATTGAGCAGTGAGACTGCAGCTAGAAAAAGGAAAGTCAAATTTCCACTGAGCTCAGCTGCCATAAAACAAACCTGAAGCAACCACTGAAACATTTGCCTGGGAGTAGACCCTGTTGAATCCAGTAAGACCGCAGTCATACCTGGCTTTCCTTTGCATTTAAATTTCCTGCATATATTTTTTCAGGAGTGGTCAAGTGGCCAGTTGGTGTCCTCTCCTCTGCGTCGTACCTTCCTATTCTGGTTCTGTCCTAACCTGTGTACTACACATTTTGTCCTACTTTCCGGCTCCAGTTTCCAAGGCTCTGTCTTTTAAGCCGGGTAGAAAGGGGAGAAACCGAATTTACTGCATATTTTCAGTGTCCTGTTGTTGCAACAGAAGCAAACAAGTAAGCATTTTTGAACAAAGTTTCTAAATCCAGCCCCTGCTGGTGGTTTAGGAAACTTCGCTGAAACTGCTGTTCGAGGGGCATAGTTGGCTGGAAGCAGAATTAGCTTCTCTTCCCAGTTAGCATGCAATCTTTTACTGTGTAGTTCGCCGACGGGAAACTACGCAGAAAACATAGGCATAACTGCGGTCTAAGACTTCATTCTGAGCAGATGTGCACAGTGTGTCTGAAGCAGTGGCTTGTAATCCAAAAAAGCTCCCACTGAAACAAACGTGCTAGCCTTAAATGGGCCATTTGTTTTTCTTATTTCTTGAGGATCGAATATGCTGCTAAGGAACTAGACACCTGAAGAGAACTAGGGTACAAGTTCCTTACAAAACAGCACCAGAGTGTTTGTGGAAGTGAAAAGGAATCCCCAGCAATTGGCTGATGCTTATCACTTTTCCTTCCTAAGTGTCAAGCTTCTGTCACTTTTTCTTTTTCAAATCAGCACCTTGTGTTCTAGTTAAGGCTAGAGATAGATCTGGGTAACAGCTAAGCTTTATATTTCATAAATAAGAGCTAGTCCTCCCCTGCCATGTCCCTGCTTCATTTACTCTTTCATTTGCAGGTTTTGCTCCAAATGTAACCTTCAAATGTATTTCTCAAACCACATTACCCATGGAAGACTGAAAACCAGTCATCCTAGATCAGTGCTGTCCAACTTTGAACAGGCCGAGGTATACTTTTTCCGGCCCAAAGTGCCTGAGGGCTACTACATGAAAACCTCTACTTACGAATTTTATCCGTTCTGAGCACATGCTCATAAGTAAAAAAAATTGTTAAGTAGAGCAACAGTTTCCCGTAGAAATGCATTGAAAATCAATTAATCAATTCTGGAGGGAACACAGTTCAATGCTTTCCTATGGGAAGGCTGACCATTCACATGCTTCCTTTGCACCCGCTTGAGCTGGTGTGGGCGGGTGCAAGGGAGACGTGTGCATGCTTGCCCAGGCTGCTGGAAGACTTTTTTAAAAAGGTGCGCCTTCCCTCCCAACCTGCCTGGGGCTTGACTCGACTCTCCTCCCCCTCCGGCCTCCTCCTCTTTTCCCCCTTCTCCCTTCCAGCCCCCTTGCTGCCACTGCCGCTGCCACCTGCAGCTCTCACTCACCTCTGCCATGTTCGCTACACAGCTGGGGTGGGCTGAGCCAGCAGCATGGCAATCACATTGCCATGGCAGCACAAGAAGGAGTAAATGGCTCAGAAGGGGAGCAGGAGGAGGAGGAGCGGTGGCGGCGGGTTATGGTCTCTGTGAGGTAGCCATGGGGGTGGGAGGAGGGGGGAGGAGGAGGAGGGAAGGGTGGGAGGAAGGAATTCTCCAGGGCAGAAGAAGGGAGACACCTGCGACCCCACTTCTCGCTGTCTCCTCCTCTCCCTCTGCTCTGCACTAGCAACTCCACTGGTCACAAGACAGTGGCATGCTGGCTGAGACAGTGGGCTGGCAGACCCAGAGCTTTGCTGGGGCAGTTGTGGTCCTTGAGGTGGGGGAGGGAGAGGTGGAGAACTTATCCCCTCACTTTTTTTAAATTGATGGCCGGCGGGCTACTTTTGAACCCTTCGTGGGCTACTGGTAGCCCACGGTCTACCTGTTGGGCAGGCCTGTCCTAGATTATGTAAATATCCTATGAACATACCCATGTTGCCCGCCTTGCTATAAAAAAAAGGATGAACAGTACAGTCCTCTGTACCATTTTACATATGGAAGAACACTAGTTGATTGAATGGTGAAATGTATCAGTTAACTCCACTGAGATGTATTAGCACTGTTCATATGCCATGGTTGACCTAGGAGAAAAACAGAACTACATAACACTCCCAGTTTACATGCATGTATCTGAATATGTGCTCCATGCTATCAAAGCATACTTATATTCACAGTACATCAGATGAATATACTATATTTATGATAGAGAGGGGGATAAATGAAAAACAAATCACAGTATTTGATTACTATTGCTGATTCTTTTAATATTCATCTTTTCATATTTGTTGGGTCCAGAGTCACTGACAAATATGAAGGGATGAATATTTCCCCTTTTTATTCATCCTTTTTTAAAAAAGTGACAGCCCATGGCTGTCTTGAGAGAGAGAGAGAGAGAGAGAGAGACAGAGAGAGAGAGAGAGAGAGAGAGAGAGACTGTACCCCACCCTGTCAACCTTGACAAACCACACAGCATGATGAACCACCATTTTGGTGTTTTGTCCCCATCTCTTGTACAGGTATAGACATATACCCATTACAACAGTAGTTTGGGTGGACAACTTGAAAAGAGCCCTGTTGGCCCTTGAGGTGCTGGTGTGGCCCAATTCCAAAAAGGCCATGGACCAGTACCAGGTCATGGACCAGGGTTGGGGACTCCTGCAAAAGAACATTTCTTTGGAGCCATCACACATTCTAAGATGGGGGGCTTGCACCACATGTTTGGAAATATGCTCTTGTGAAGTAAGCTGTTGTTTCATGAGGAGCATTGAACCAGCCAGGGGCTGCTGAGATCATTTCTTGCTGAGGAACTTTAAATCAGCTCATGTAGTAGCAGATCTCTTTGTACGGATGCCACAGATTGCATAGGGAATGTTTACATAAGTGACATATTGCATCCAGACATGTTTTAAATCAAGTCTTATTCATCTGTTTCTGCCCTCCTTTTATTTTTTATTTTATTTTTGTTAATATTTTTGTTAACAAGTCTGGCTTTCAGGAGAAGCTATGTTTTGTGGACAACTTTTTTTTTTAGCTTTTTACTCCCAAACACATTATAAACACATATAAATTTCCTTTAATTTTAAATGGGCTTTGATTGATTTCTAATCCTACCCCTATACTGGGAATGCTTCAAATCAAGACATACTGAAAGTAAATTGTAGTACAAGGACCAATATCTATCTATCTATCTATCTATCTATCTATCTATCTATCTATCTATCTATCTATCTATCTATCTATCTATCTATCTATCTATCTATCTATCTATCTATCTATCATCTATCTATCTTTTTTTTTAATTTATTGAGGAAGTAACAGCATATATTTCCAGTCTTTACAAGTTTCCAAAACGTTACATCATCCTTTGGTCCCTTCCTCATTAGCCCCCCCCCCACCAGCAAGCAGAAATCCACTACCCTTTCATGTTGAACATTATTAAGGCATGATGGAATAGTCTAGCCCATTTCTCGTTCTCAGGCTTCCCTTTTACCCACTTTATATATTTCTCCCACTCCTTTAAAATTCTATGTTTCTCTTCTATGTTTTCTTCTTGCATAATTTGTATCCAATTATTTTGAAAAAAAAATCATGTATATAATCTTTCCATTTATCATATTTCCATTTCTTTTGGTCCTTCCATCCACCTGTTAATACCATTATAGCTGCTGCTATTCCATAGTACACAATCTTTTTTACGCTTCTCCATTGTTTTTCTCTATCTACTAACCCTAAGAAAATATAGTCTATTTTTAGCTCAATCCTTTTCTTTGTAATTTCTGATAACCAATTTTCTACTTTCTTCCAATATGTTTGTATTTTCTCGCAGTTCCATATCATGTGTGCAAAAGTACCTTTTTCTTTTTTACAATGCCAACAATTTTGTGATATGTTATTATTTATTCTATTTAATTTCTGTGGGGTATAATACCATTTATGCAATATCTTCAGTTGCATATCCTTAATTTTTTCCAATTTTACCTCTCTTATCCCCCGTAATATAGCCTGAATCTTTTCTGTATTTAAATCCATATCTCCTTCCCAATTATATTTAATTAAATTTTCATTCTGATTTCCCAATCTGACCAAATATCTATAAACCTCTCCTGCTCCGACCTTTTTTTCTTCATATTTCTTATACACCACTTCCCATTGTCTATCTTCTTTTCCCTTAAGAGAATGGAACCATTGATCATATCTCCTTTTCATACTTTCTGCCACTATCCATTTTTGATTCCCTAATATCCCTTTTAATTTATTTATCCCCCCTCCTGTTGACATTAATTCATGCATGTCTTTGATTTTATAATATCCTTTCTCTTTTAAATTCTTTATATCTTTTTGTGACAAAATCTTCCCCTCTTTATTAAACTGTTCTAAAGGGCCCTATCTATCTATCTATCTATCTATCTATCTATCTATCTATCTATCTA
>JAHTLZ010003518.1:34218359-34234771 GCA_023846285.1 Phrynocephalus versicolor | reverse complement strand
ATCTATCTATCTATCTATCTATCTATCTATCTATCTATCTATCTATCGTGAAAACCCTTTATGCTATGTGAGAGAGCTCCTTGCAGATGTTCTAATACAGCAACCCTGTTTATTTCTTTGTTCCTTGACTAATCGTGCTGGCCAGAACATCTATGCTAATACGGTGCTTAGTGCATCTGTAAATGAGTTACGGCATCATAAATAATGTAAGGTTATTCAAGCCATACAAAGTAGAAACAAGATTACCATAATCAGTAATTTACATCATTACATGGAGGATGGAGTGTCTAGGGGGACAGATATAGTTCTTGATTCTTGGCAGCTAGTCCGAGGGAGTGATGTCCCAGGGACTAAATGCAGCTTAGATCTGCCCCATGGCCTGTAGCTCTCACCCAACCTCATGATAATTAGGGGTCTTTCTAAAGACTCTGTTTGCACTAATGGAATAATTCACCCATGTCTATATATCTCTACATTGCTGCCTCCAGAAAGAGAATAATTCATAAAATTCCATTCCCATTAACGGAAACCTTCCCCCAAAGCCTAACCATCACAAGGGATTTTGGTAATGGGGTGTTATATAGTGATTAAATGCAGGAAAGGAAGGGCTCCATTCAACTGACTGGGATCTTTTTTCTAAGCCTATCTCAATGCCAGATGCTGCTTTCACATGACACTAAAATCCACAGCAAACTTTGATCTGGATCACCCACCAGAGTGGTTACATGGTTGATGTTGTGGATCAGATGTTCCCATGGTCACGTTTTGAAAATCTGCAACCGTTCTCATCCCACGACTGAGAACCGCAGCAAAGCCACCATAATGGGGGTGAAAAGGTTTTGGTGTGGATTTTCCGTGTTCCCATGGACTTGAGTAATGGGTTAAAATCTGCATCGGATTTTACCACCTCGAGACCAGGTACTTGTAAAATGCGCTGGGTTGCGCTTAAGTGGGCATGGTCGCACTTTATTTTTTTAAAAGTCCACTGCTCGTGGGAAAACAATTTTATGCTCTGCTTCTGTGAGCACTTTGCAGAGGTTTTTAGTGGTCATGTGAAAGCAGCCAAAGTGAGGGAGTAAAAGAGAAGCTAGAGAGGAAGTTGCAACAAAAGTTGCATGCAAGTGGACTCTGTCTAACAGGACTTTGACCAGCATGGGAAGAGGAAAGTGGCATCACATAGAAGCGTTGCCAGGCAGGCTGGTAGGCAACCCAATAATTTTTAGACCTCCTGCTGTAAGTGGGTACCCCATAGTGGCTTGGCATCAAGAAAGATCCAGAAAAAAGAAGAGGGAATTGGAATGTTGGCCCCATCTTACATTTAATTGAGCAAGAACTTGCAAAATCCAAAACAAGTGGGCATAGTATGAGAAGAATGTGGAGAGGTTGCAGGGAATAAACTATCTGAGGCAGTGAGATCAGAATAAAATGCCATCAAAACCAAATACCTAAGGAAACTAAGGAGGAAGAAATGAAAAGAAGGGACAGGCATTATAGATCCAGGATGACTCATGGACCAGGACTTAAACCAGATAGCTTTTTCCTATCATCTCCTCTCTTCTAAAGATGGCATCTTGAAATTTAATGGGCAAAATCTAGGAGCACTGCTATCCATGCACCTGCTCCAGTGTGTGGCTGTGATACAGAGAATTCATTTCCTTCTACTAAAGCGAGAAGTCTTTGGAGCAATGGATGGTGCCTGTGCTCACGAGCTGGATCACAGGCATGTTCACTGGAAGGCTAGCAGATGATGGACCATTTTCCCCTTTATAAAAACTATAAAATGCATCCTCTATTAATCTGACTCAAGAGACTCCAACCTCTTATTTTTTTATTTTAATAATTTTATAAATTTTATATTTTACCTTTTTTACATTTTATATCTTTATTTTACAAGACAAGTTAAGACAACAGTACAATAGCATCTCATTATTTATACATTCTATAGGACCAATATCCTTTTCAAAATCCACCCACTAATTCATCTTCCAACACAGTTAATTGTGACACACACACAAATAAATTAATTCTTTTAAAATTTTACATTCCAGCAGTCAAAATTATTCCCCATAACAGATTCCTCATTTTTTGTGTTAATTCCATACGTTAATAAGGGCTTCCAGGTTTTCATAAATGTATCATGTTTTATTTCCCCTCTATATATTTTAATTTGATAGGTCAACTTTTCCATAAGAGCCATTTGCCAGATTCTGTTCAGAAATTTTTGTAGTGAGAGATCTTGAGCATTTCTCCAGGTTTTTTTTTTTTTTTGCAATTTCAGCTCTTGCTGCACCAATCAGATTTGCTATTAAGTCTTTATATGATAATTTTTCATTTCCATCCTTAAATATTGAAAATAATAGTAAAGCTTCATTTATAATTATTCTTTGTTTTAACAGGGTTTCTATCCATTTAATTATTTCCTGCCAATATGCTCCTATTGGGGCAAGAGATCCACATATGTTCTAGGGTGCCTTTGCTTCCACAATTCCTCCAACAATTGTCTGGAATTTCTTGATTAATTTTATGTAATTTTGTGGGATACCAATACCATCTGTGAGCAACTTTTAACACCAGTTCTTTCGCTTTAGTTGATATTGATTTGTAAGGATATGTGTTCCATATTCCCATCCATTCTTTCTCAGATATACAAATATTTAAATTTGTTTCCCAGGCTACTTTAGATCCCATGCCCCTAACAAATCTCTCTGACCAGCATAAAAAATCTGGATCAAACAAGGTATATAATGAACTAGCAAGAGCCAGAATAGAACTAGAGGCACTAGACACAAGTAAGACTCAGATAGCAATGAATTACTTAAAGAGAAATTATTATGAACATGGGAATAAGAATTCTAAGTTATTATCTTATGCAGTAAAAAAGAAAGCAATAAAGAGGACAGTTGTCTCAGTGAAAACTGAAGATGAAAAAATAGTAACCTCACAGCAGCAAATAGTAACAACATTTATGGAGTATTATAGAAATTTATATAAGACAGAATTAACACCAGATACAAACATTAAGAAATTTGTAAATACATTACCAGTTAGTCAAATTACAGAGAAGCATAAAGGGCAACTTAACTCCCCAATATCAGTAATGGAAATAAAAACAGTTATTAAAAAAATTAAAAAAGGGAAATCGCCAGGTTGCGATAGGTTTATACCAGAATTTTATAAAATTTGGGAAGAGGATATTATAGGGCATCTGTTAAAATTGTTTAATTCAATAATGGAAGGTGAAGAAATTCCAAAATCATGGAGAACAGCTAGAATAATAACTATATTAAAACCAGATAAGGACTCAACCCTCCCCTCATCATATAGACCAATAACATTACAAAATCAAGACCAAAAGATTTTTTCTTCAATATTGGCACAGAGAATAAATAGTTTTATTACTGAGTACATTCACACAGATCAATATGGATTTATGCCAGGAAGGCAGATGCAGGATGCTATTCGTAGAGTTCTGAATGTCATAAATACAGCAAATAAAGAAAAACAGAAATTAGCAGTCCTCTCGTTAGATGCCCTTAAGACTTTTGATCGCGTAGAATGGCGGTATATGTTTGGTCTATTGGAAAAAATGAATATGGGTGGAAAATTCATTAATCTTTTGAAAAATTTATATATAGGAACGGAGGCTAAGGTCCTTATCAATGGAATAAAATCTGATAAATTCACTCTTTGTAGGGGAACGAGACAAGGGGACCCTTTATCCCCAATTATATGTGCAATAGCAATTGAGCCACTTGCTTTACAAATAAGAGAAAATGGAAATATTAAAGGATTGGTGATTAAAAATAAAAAACATAAAATAAACCTTTACGCAGATGACATGCTCCTGTTTTCGGAGGATCCATTAAAAAGCATAGAATCATTAAAACATATACTACAAGAACATTGTTATTATACAGGCCTAAAAATTAACTATCAAAAATCCAAATTGTTATGTATAAATATTTCTACAGCAGAGCAAAAGGAAATTAAAAAAAAGTCAAATCTGGACTTATGCTACTCAACTTTCAAATATTTGGGAATATGGATAACAAAAAGTAAAAACCAATTAATATATAGAAATTATAAAATAGTATTTAATTCAGTTAAAGAAAAAAATTAGAAAATGGACGAAACTGAATATGTCAATGCTGGGAAGAATAGCATTAATTAAAGCATATATATTACCAAAATTTTTATTTTTATTTCAAAATATACCATTACAACCTGAAATTAAAAAAATTAAACTATGGCAAAAAAAATATGGAGAAGTTTATTGGAGGAAAGGGGAAGAAAATAAGGTTCATAAGCAGTGTTAAATATGGTCAAAGCAAAAAAGGGGGGCTAGGAATACCACAATTAATAAAATACTATGAAGCCTTTCAAATCACTCAAGCTACAAAGTTTATTCAGACAGAAGAAATCCCAGATTGGGTCGAAATGGAAAAAGGCGAGGAAACTGGAATAGTTAATACCTATATTTTTACAAGGGAACTAATTAGAAAAAAGGAGCAAATACAAAATCCTTATACTTGTGAGACATTGAAAATTTGGCGTAAGTATATGAACATTTTTGCTCCACCTATATCTCCTTTGTGCCCTATGCTGGATTATCCTAAATTTAAATCAAGAGAGAAATATGTACAATTTAAAAATTGGAAACAAATTGGAATTTATAGAATAAGAGACTTATTGGAGACCAGGAAACCAATAACAATTAGACAGTTGGAAGATAAAGGAAATAAAAGCTAATTGGCTACAATTAATACAAGTAAGAAATTTGGCAAACCAATTATATCAAAGACACGGACCCATGAGAAAACTTACAGTACTCGAACAATACAGTATAGAAAAGGATCGAAATAAAAGAAAGGGTATAACTTCAATTAGATATAAACATTTGATTGAAAAAGCATTTGTAAGAGACTCCAACCTCTTGGGGAACCTCTTTCCAGACTTGTGCATTCATATATACCAGATGGGTTGCTCATATATGTAGGAAAACTGCATGGAAGCCTCAGTGATGAAGATCCTACTTCTGAAGCACTCTGGAGCAGCTGGATGCCAGCTCCATAACTTTTTTTTAAAGTTGCCTTTCTAATGTATTTGATTTTATGATCCATATGAATAACAATTTTATTTCTAACCTATGTCTTCCTATTGGCATTTGCCTTTGTAGATAAATAAATAGCACACAAAATAAATGGAATGGGAAGGGGAGCAGACTTTGCCTGTGTTATTCTATAAACAGGATAATTGTTAGGAAAGCTGAGGAAAGGATACATTGATTTTATGTGTGAATCAGTTGAAGGGGCAAGGAACGGAGCTCTACATTCACTTTGATAATTATACAATAAAAAGAGTATAAGGATGGAAACCAATGGAAGAGGTATGGGTTTAGCAAGACCTGGATCTGGAAGTTCAGTCATGGCTACTGGACTACTCGGACTGATGAAGCTGTTTGGATGAACAGTGAAACGTTTCTATCTCTCAAAAAAGAAGTCCAGTAGCCATGACTCAACTTCCAGATAAACTCACCTGGATGACTGAGAATCTTCACAGACAAGACCTGGATATTAATTAATTTGGAAGGGGAGGAAAGCTAATGAAAGAGAAAGTTAATTTGTCATGGGGTTTGGGGGAGGAATGAGATATTTTGCCCCCATGTTGCAGGCACAAATATAGGGTGAGAAGAGTGGTTTGGTATTTGGGATGTGATGTCAGCTTGTACTTTGCTTAGAACTTGGGCTTCTTTCATCTGTTCCAGGGAAGACAACTCTGGAGGTTGTTGGACTGCCCTCACCAGCACCAGAGTTACAGTTAAGTCCACTAATATAAAGTGTTCTGCTTATATACCGCCCCATACTCCTTCAAGTAGTCTCTGGGCGGTTTGCAGTTTAATTACAGCATGCAGGCCTCACATTCCCCCACCCCCACAATCTGGGTACTCATTTTACCAACCTCGGAAGGATGGAAGGCTGAGTCAACCATGAACCAGCTGCCTGGGGTTGAACCCTAGGTCGTGAGTACAGTTTTAAATGTAGTACAGGCATTTAACCATTGTGCCACAGGGCTGTGGTGTCTAATGTTCTAGCCCAGTGGTTTGCAACCTTGGGTCCCCAGATAATCCTGGACTACAACTCCCAGAAATCTGGGCCAGCACAGCTCATGGTGAAGGCTTCTGGGAGATTTAGTCTAAGAACATCTGGGTTTAGAACTGAGATGCTCCCAGATGTTCTTTGGTCCAACAACTGAGTGCTCTAGCTCAACACTTTGTTTCCAACCCCAGCGAAATGCCCTTGGGAAACTTATAAACAAAGCACAGTGGCAGCAACCTCCTTCTCCTTCTCCTTCTCCTTCTCCTTCTCCTTCTCTCTCTCTCTCTCTCTCTCTCTCTCTCTGTGTGTGTGTGTGTGTATGTGTGTAGAATCTTCCACATGTTTCCACATGGATCTTCCTGCATGGTTCTACAACATCCCTATGCCTTTATAGTGCCATTGTGGATGCCATTTGATCATAGGGTCTCCATAAGTTGAAGGCAACTTGACCACGAGTAACAACAACAACAGATTCTATCACATTCACCTTCTTCCCTACCTGTCTCAGCTTGCTCGTTGATCACAGTCCTTGCCGGTACCTGCCAAGCTTGGTAGCAGTTGCACCTCCACTTCTGGGACAGACCTTCTGCTGTAGCTATACCTACACACTTGGGTACATCCATCAAAATCACAACATTTTTGTAGGTCTAGACTTGTTATGTATTTTGCAAGCCAGAGCTGAGGGAGAAAAATGTATCTTGTCCAATATTTGGTATTCTAATCCAGCTGAGGAAAGCTTTCCCACAGTTTGGTTGCCAGGGCAACCGTGTCCTTCATCTCCATGTGTTCCGCATATGTGTATCATTTTATCTCATATCTCTTGGATGCAATATTATGGCACTGCATTTTAGATTTTTTTTTCATGAAGAAAAAAAATGCTCGCAAAACCTTTTAATGTCTAGAAGACTCATTAAGTGGTCTTCTTAAAGAGCGATGCAGCTCATTCTCTTTGGGCACTACCCTGCTGGGGCTGTAAACACAACCAAGTCCTTCTCATTATCTCTTTGGAATGTCAGATGCCTGCAGTTTTATTTATTTATTTTTATCCTAACAAACGAAAAGATGCAGGGTGATTCTGTCTGTGCACTTTCCAGCTGAAATGTTAGGTATGATGCTTATACGTTGACTCCCTCTATGTGTTCATGCATCCAAATGACCGTGGTGGATTAAATCCAGCTTGCAAATAGCGCCTTTCTTTCACATTAAGAATGTTTCTCAAGGCAGTAGAGACACAGAAACATTTCAAACGTTGTTCTTCTTTTCTTCTTTCTTCTTCCAAATAAAATAAAATAAAATAAAATAATAAAAATTGCCCAGTCAATATCAAAATAAAACTCGGTTGTTGCTGTTTGAAAAAAGACACACAAAACAACTCTTTCTTCTTTGAGGCATGATACCTTCTGACAGCTACCTGACAGAAATGTTAGAGAACAAAGTGCCAGAAAAACTGCAGTTGGTGCATGCCAGATTTGATACATGTACACCAAAGAGTGACTGGAGTTTGATCAACTGCCATAGCTTGGGATTTGTAGTTTGGTGACGTACTTAAGGTAGCTTTGCTGGAGAACTCCTACATATGGTTCAATCACACTTTGCAAAAGAACCCCAGTTATACTGATATGAGAGTTACTAAAACTTAATTTCATAAATTTCTGAGCACACAATATATGGCCAAAATTGACTTGGCTTCCCATCCAGTGGTTCATTTCTGGTTTATTTCCCTCTTGCCAGGAGAGTTGTTTATTTTGTACTGATGCTAAATGGCTTTATTCCTTATTGTTTCAGCATGTGCGAACATTGCTGTTTATTTATTTCCTTAGCAAAGGAAGCAGGATTCCAGGCTGTGTGGCCACTTTGTAACATCTTGTACTAGAGATGGGCACAAAACGAAAAATGAAACACTGTTTTGACATTTCATTACATAATGAATTATTAGTGAGTTATTAAGCCCCAAAGGGGGCCCCCATAGCTAATTGCCAGAGTGTATGTAATGTGTCAGTAATATAGGGGTTAATTGGGGGTTAAGCTGCTTAAATTAACCCTTATATTGCTGGTGTGTGATCAGGGCCGGTGCTAGGATTTTTTGTGCCCTAGGCCTAGGCGGTGGGGGGGGCGCAGGTGGGTGGGCGGCGGGGGCACGGGGGGGTGAAAGGTGCCCCCTCTCCATTTTGGCACCCTAGGCTACTGCCTAGTTTGCCTTAGTGGACGCGCCGGCCCTGTGTGTGATGTACACACTCTGGCAATTAGTTATGGGGACCCCCTTTGGAGCTTAATAACTCGGCCCTCTGAAAACCAAACCTCCCCAAATTTTTAGGGCTTACAGGGAAGAGCTTGATGAAGAGCTTCTTACTCAGTTAGAAATTATTTTTTCCTAGGGGGACCCCATTTGGATTTTAATAACTCAGCCCCCTGAATGCAAAACTTTTCCAAATTTCAGGGGCTTAGAGGGAATAATCCAAAGAAGCTCCCCTGCCATTTTGGTGCCTCAAGGACCCAGGGGAGCATAGCATTTCATTCCATTCCATTTTGTTTTGTTGCAAAACTGCTTTAAAAATCATTAGTAACAAAGTGAAATGAAACTACTCAACTCAACTCAACTCAACTCAGCTCAACACTATATTTCTGTTTTGTGTCCATCTCTATCTTGTACATTTCCTTAATTAGGTCAAGACATATGCACATGTATCACTTGTGTTAGAAGTTACAGTTCACAACACATATGTTACTGATGGTTGGATGTACTTGCATGCACATTTATAACACATTCACACCAGTATCATTTCCTTTTGCTTTCTTTCTTTGACAAGGCTCTGTAAGGCAGTGTGTGTGCATCAGCACCGACCATAACCCTACTGAGTTTTTACACTGGCATATTGTAAGTGGCATAAACCCCATGCGCAAATTCCCACAGTTTAAGGAGCTAACGACAGACGTTTGCCATTGTGCACTGAATCACAGAACTCCAGGCACAACAACCTATTTCATAGATCAATGGCCAAGGTTAATCTGATGGAGGAGTCACCTTTCGTGGCCCCTGTGCTTCCTCCATTCCATGGATCAAGAATTACATCTCTTGATAAAAGTGACATTTGGGTGTAGGAATTGTTCTCCCCCCACCCATCTCCCCAGGTACTCTTCCATCCAGCCCAGATTATTTTTGAAACGAATAACAGGAGGTGAGGGAGGAGAGGTGAGGTGATCAGCTGCACTTCACGTGGGAACAAAGCAGACACATGAACAAGAAGTATAGCTCCCGTCAGATTATTTTCTTTTGCTCTGGGGAGTCAGATAAGGCTCAGTAATAGGGCTTCTTTTTATTCAATGTGTAGGACATGGAAGTGAGCTGCCTAGATGCCTTAAGCACAACCAATCTCGCCTGATTTCGGAAGCTAAGCAGGGTCGGCCCTGGTTAGTACTTGGATGGGAGACCACCAGGGAATACCAGGTGTTGTAGGCGCCTGGAGTAGGAACTGGCAAACCACTCCAGTATTCCTGCCAAGAAAACTCCATGGATATGGGGTCACAAAGAGTCGGTCACGACTGTAACGACACAACACACACACAGGACATGGAAGTAGCAGTTCAGTGGGAGAAATGGCATGAGAGGAAGAGGATATTATCTACCCTCAAACTGCAATGATATGGATTCATCCCCTTGAATCTACCCCACTTTGGATTCCGCGCTTGTCTTTTGTTTAGTCTTCTTTCTAAAAATGATCCTCCATCATACTGGTTTGAACTCAGTTGTAGAGATGGGCACGACTCAGTGAAATTTTCGTTTTCATTTTCGTTTTTTCATTTCGTTTTGTAACAAAAATGAAACGAAAAAATTTTCAGAAGCAAAACGACAACGGAAACGAAATGAAAAATTTTGCCGTGTTTTTCATTTTTGTTACGGCAGATACATTGCACTGAAAAGAATGCTAACGAAACGAAAAATTTTTGTTTTTGTTTTTGTTTTTCTGTTTCGTTTCGTAACAAAAACGAAAATGAAAAATGTGCAAAAAGCCCCGAAAAACGAAAATGGACCGAAACGGACCCCTAAACGACAAACGACAAACGAAAAATTATTTTTTGAGTCGTGCCCATCTCTACTCAGTTGTTATAGATAACAATGCTGCCTGGAAGACATTGCTTTTGGGGGTAACAAAGGCATAATGCTATCTTTTGGTGAAGTAATTTTAGAACTGGTAACATGCATTCGTTTTTAGTGCGACAAGTAGCATATTGGTTGATTGAGAAGATTCTTTATAATTTCCAGTCATCTTTTTGATCTTATTTTCATTAAAAATATTGAACAAACAATATGTTGAGAACTTGCTACCATTGCATTGCTCTTAAAGCAATGAATAACAAATTCCATTTTTAAAAGCAACAATTAATACTATGCTCCTTAAGAAAAAGAAAAAAAAAGAATTACACCCAAGGTACATTCCAACTTTGTTAAATTTTTGTGCAGATAATTTCCTGAACTAAAAAGCCAGTAGTCCCTGATGTCCCCCCTCCCCTCCAAAAAGTGCTGGTAGGGATGCATCGGCGGGGTGAGTGGGCGAGTTCATGATAGCAGATATATGTGGTCACCAAGAAAGAGTGCAAACCAGCCCATCCCCAAAGTGGACCAAACTGTTGGGCAAATCCTAGTCTGATTTTACCCTTAAGTGCGGTCTTTTTCAGTTCATGCTACAGTTTGCTGTCCAGACTTCTATATGTTGGGTGTTCCCCATACCTGACTGGTTTAATGCCTCCAAAGATTACAAGAGCTTTTACTTTAGCCAGATTGAATGCTCTCACTTCCAAGCTTTTGGATGGGAAATTTCAAAATATTCCCCTCTCAAATTGCTTGTGCCCGTGCAAAATGAATCAAGTAGAAATGGTCACTCATGTCCTGCTTTGTTGTTCCTTTTACCGTCACTTACGTAAGGAACTTATTCAACCTATTATTGACAAATTTCCTGGGAGACCTGTCGAATTCTATGCAAAGTTACTTCTTTCTGACAGGTCCCAGCAGATTTCAAATTGTGTCGCTAGATTTTGTACCACTGCAGTAGTTGTACATAGGCTTATGACTGCCAATAATTTTAGCTCCTGATGGTCATATAGAGTGTGGTCTCCACTTAGGGATCTGATGTTGGCTCGATCTTTGATATATTATTTTACCTATCTTTCTGATATTGACTCTTTATATGACAGTCCTGTTTGTATTTTGTGGCTTTTACCAAAAGTTTTATAAAGTTTTTAAAATGTTTTATTCTGGCAAATTGTTTTATTCTGGCAAATTGATATTTTGGAATTTCTTGATTTGGTTAACAACCGTAAATAAAGTTTTTTTTAAAAATAACACCCAAGAAATGACTAGTCATTTTGTTATCTAGCAGGCATGTTACATTACTCATCAGTTTACTCAAGAGTAAAGCTTTCCATTGTATCAGTAGCTCCCCTATAGGGCTTGAGACATTTGCTGCTGAGTCGCTGGATGTTATTTAGAATTACACAGGAAATTGAAGGATAGAAGTCTGGAACATGCCACTTATGTCTTATTTTCCATCAGATTTTCATGGGCATTCATGCAGAGGCAAAGATATTTATTGGCAACTCCATCTTCCTCACTGTTGTGTGGGTTTTTTTTGTCATGGGTTGCAGCTAGAGATGGGAATGAATTGCTTCATGTTGAGTCATTAAAAGCTGTTGCGTAGCACCACAGGTGCTGCATGCTTCAAAGAATGATTCAACTATCATCCTGTTTCATTTCTTTTAAAGTAACCCCCTTCTCAATAGTAAGGTCAAAAAAGGACCAGCTGGTATAAGCAAATGATGTAAGTACTGGAAACAATATATTACCACGGACTCCAGTTAGAGTATTTCATATCACATTTCTATCTAGTCAAGATCAGCAGAGAGTTCAGTTCATAAAGACTTGATCTACCTAAATCAATCTACTAGTTTCTGGGGACAACCTTTTATTTCAGATCCATAATGGGTTTTCTTTGAATTTGCTTCATTCATTTGATTAGACACTTGACACCTTTTATCATGAACATCTTCTCTGTTTTCCATTTGTATTTCTGCGGTTGCAGATCAAAGACTGGCAAAATGACACAGTGTTTTGATATTCTGAAAACAATTCTGATCTGAAGGAAATGCCATAAACGACATTGTAGAAAGGTGGTAAAATTTCTTGGGAAAATAGCATATAATGGTGCTAGAAATAATGGAGGCTGAAAGGTTTAAAATTTGAAGTCAGGTTGAATACGAAGAAAGGCACATGAAAGGAGAAACTGCATCAGAAAATAGCAAAATAAATTGAAAAGGCTTATTGCCCAATACTAAGCACATTAGCTCAGAAATAGGCCCGTGGAACGTATTTTCAGATAACTACACTGAATCAAGTATTGTAGACGCAACAGCCCAGTAGAATGCAAGCTTGCTTGTAGGACAGTTCCACTGAGTTCGGGGAGAGACTTGGTTCAGTTTCAGGAACTTGTTATATCTGTTAGGCATATAATGTGGCTCACTTGATTGGCTCTTTTGCCTTGCTATTAGAGAGAAGGTAAATTGCCGGTGGCTTTGTTATACTTTCACGAATCCTAGAATTTTGACATCCTGCCCCTAGCACCAAAATATGTTGAGGGACATCTAAACGGGGCTTATTTTCCATATGGGACCAGTTGAATGCACAATTGTCCCATTAAACAGCTACCTTACATTAGCAAAATTGTGTAAGTGTTCCCAGTTGAGGAAAATCGGGTTTATTTATTTATTTATTTATTTATTTATTTATTTATTTATTTATTTATTTATTTTAGAGCTTCTATACTGCCCATCTTCCAGAAGGAACTCCGGGCAGTTTACAACAGAAGAAACAGACAGTAAGAAAAATTATAAACGGCATCACAATAAAATCAACAAAAACAATATAAACATAAAAATCAATAGTTAGAAGGCAAGGTGGCGGGACAAGAAAAAAAATTAACAGTCACCAAATGCCTCCTGGAAAAGCAAGGTCTTTAAAGCTTTTTTGAAGGCTGGCAGGGACTGTGCAAGGCTCAGCGCACTCCGGAGATGGTTCCATAATGTGGGGCCAGCCACAGAGAAGGCTCGGCCACAGGTGACTGTTTTCTGAGCCTCCCTGGGTGTGGCCACCCGCAGTGAGTGCGCCCGCGACTTTCTGGTTGGTTGGGACAAAGTTGACCACTGGGAGATTCAGTCTGCCAAGTATTCAGGTCCCAGGCCATGGGGTTTTTTATAAATTAAAACCAGGACCTTGAATCTTATTCGGGACACAACGGATAGCCAATGCAGGCGAGCCAGTACTGGGGTGATGTGATCATATCGACACACACCAGCCACCAGTCTGGCCACCGCATTTTGCACCCGCTGGAGTTGCCGAATAAAAGTCAAGGGCAACCCCATGTAGAGAGTGTTGCAGTAATCTATTATCGAGATCAGCAGCGCTTGCACCACAGTTCTCAAGGAGTCCCCATCGAGATATGGACAAATCTGGGTGATTTGTCAGAGATGGAAAAAAGCAGTCCTGGACACGGCGGCGACCTGGGCCTCCTTAGAAAGTGCCAGATCCAGGACCATGCCCAGATTCTGGACACTAGCCGTCAGCTGGAGGGAAACACCCTCCAGGCTCGGGAGAGGGTTGCAGTATATAAATATAAAACAAATAAATAAATATAAAATACCATCAACAATGATGACAATGATAGCGGCAGCAGCAACAAAAACAACAGGGGATTGGGAATGATGATTGTGCTTGTATAGGTGTGTTCAGTTGGATGGATCAGAGTGAGCTGGAGTAGACTCAGAGGTTGATCCCATCATGTGCTTCCCAGGAGAAAAGCCAAATCTGTGTCAGCCTTGGGCACAGACTAACCAGCCCTAGAATGATCCCATAAAGAAGGAAAAGTGCACCACTTCTGAGTACATTCTACCAAGGAAACACTGGATGGGCTTCTGAAAAGTCTCACTTGACTTGACGGTGCAGAACAACTATTAGATTTCTCCATTTCTATGTACAACCAACAGGTTTCATGTGCCAACTTTCTATAAAGGCTTCTACTACACTAAAAAAATAAAGTGTTCTGCTTATATACCACCCCATACCACTTCAAGTAGTCTCTGGGCGGTTTACAGTTTTTAAATTACCTTACAGCATGCAGGCTACACATTGCCTGCCCCCCAGCAGGCTGGGTACTCATTTTACCAACCTTGGAAGGATGGAAGGCTGAGTCAACCATGAGCCACCTACCTGGGATTGAATCCCAGGCTGTGAGCACAGTTTTAATTGCAGTACAAGCATTTTACCACTGTAAACTTCATAAAATAAAAGGTTATATTTAACATTGTATATGAAGAGACACTGAAAATAACTAGTATCATATGCCATTAAATAAGCACAACTGTGTAGGTGACAAACAGGGGAAAACATTATTTTAGATACACCTTTTAACGTCCTACGACGTATTCTGGATTCTAGTTCTGAGGTCACAGATACCAGTATAGACTTTATCTCTTTCTTAAAGAAGAACCAAGGTTTGATAGTGTGCGGGTATGTGTGGAGGGGGAGAGAGAGAGAGAGAGACTCCCTAAAATATTCTATTTTAGTTGATTTTGTATTTTGGCTGATTACCAATTTCTTCCCTCACACGCACACAAAGAGGTCCTGGAGCTTGACTGAACGGGATACGAGTCTAATTAACTCTGGAGATAAGAATGAGGTAATCCTCCATGTTAGGTCACTTTTCCTATTACGCAGTGAAAGCGCAGACTATGTGCTTTCCTTGGTCTTAACCAGAGAAAACGAGATAAGCAGAGAGAATGCCATTTCCTATCCTGCTGTTGTGGTTCTGTTCATGGCAAAGGTGCCAACCTTCAGTCAGTTCCAAGCAAGAGGCCAGCAGCAGTCTGAGATTGTGAGATTGTGGTCTTATCCATCCACCACAGAATATAACATATTTTATCTATGAATGATGTTGAAGACATCCCAAGGTACTTTGGTTCCAGAAGCAGGGAATCTGGATATCTAATAATGCTTTAAAATCTGCATTACAGCACCATAACAATATACAGTGGACCCTCGTATAACAAACAGTTTGTGTAACATAAAATCTGTACGACAAAAAATTCAGGAGATAGGGGAAATTTGCTTAACAGAATCACCTATGGGGCGAATCCATATAACATAAAAATGGTTGCGATTAGGGATTACTCTGTTTTCAATGCATTCCTATGGGAAAATTGTATAAAGGAAAATTTGCTTAACATAATTTCATTTGGAACGAATTAATTCCTTTATACAAGGTACCACTGTACAAGGTAATTAACCAGTAGAAGACTGGCCCACCCAGACAAGAGAGGGGGGGCACTCGAGAGCAACTGAAATATGTTCTCAAAACCACATCTCAAACTGCTTTGCTTAATTCACACCCTGTGATCCAATCTGTCTCTTACTGTGTCAGCTAAGCGTGCTGCCCTATTCGTCATGGGAGCCACATGTCAGCCATTGTCAATTTTCTGCAATGCAAGGCCCCAGAGCCCCCAATGTAAGGTACTTATAACATCACACTATGGAAAATAATAATAAAAAATGGTGGTTGCAAAGCAATTGGAACTGTGAGCATTCGCTCAGCTCCCACAGGAAGTGTCGTGGTCATCTCCCGGCTGGGGAAGGGATGTCACGAGAATCCGTGGCAGTTGGGTTTTACAGTGGTATTGCCAACGTAGGGCATTGGTGGCATTTTACAAACCCAGGCATAACTCTGGACCTACCTAGCCACCACCTCTACAGGCATGGGTGGAGTTTTCGATGAAAGGCAAGGGGGACATTTAAAAGTAAACACCTCAAATATTGCGTAAAATACCCAGTCATTCAAAAGCGCTCTCCTTTCCCTCCTGCCTCTGGTTGGTAGTGATTGCCATCTTCTCTGTCACTTCCCTGTTGCCACCCACTTATTCAGAATGTTGTATATTCATCTCTGAAAAAACAAAATCTAAGCATGAAACACCACCTGCTCCTACCAGATGGTAAGCCAGTACGGGCTTGATCAGATGCTGATGTTGCACGGGTGTTCAGCGCACGAAGGGGCTTGGGGATTATTGTCTGTACTCTCAGCCTCCTCCTTTCAGCTCAAGTGCCACACAGAGGTTCAGCTGCTTGTTAAGTGGACACAAAGCTCATCAAAGCGCCCGGCATTGTTCACATGCAGAGTGAACAATCCGTGCAAAAGGCGCTTTCCATGCCTGGTTTCTTCAAGCTGTATGCATATTTACATGTTAATAGAACCGCTACTGTGCCAACAGTATGCTAAATGG
>JAHTLZ010003518.1:34189035-34203272 GCA_023846285.1 Phrynocephalus versicolor | reverse complement strand
TATCTATCTATCTATCTATCTATCTATCTATCTATCTATCTATCTATTTATTGCCCATCTTCCAATGGAACTCTGGGCAGCTTACACCAATCAAACACAGGAACAATAAAAAGATCAAAATAATAATATTACAAGAAATAAAAATAAAAGTAAAAGTAATAAGAGTAGTTGGCAGAGAAGGTGGCAAAAAAGACAAAACAAAACCCAAATAAAAACCATACACATACGCACACTAAAGGTTTCCAAATGCCTCTTGGAAAAGCAAGGTCTTTAATGCTTTTTTGAAGGCAGGTAGGGACTGCTAGGCACAACTCACTAGGCAGCTGGTTCCAAAGCACGGGGCCAGCCACAGAGAAGGCTCGGTTTCAGGTTACCGATTTCTGTGCCTCCCTGGGTGTGGCCACCCAAAGTGAGAGCACCCACGACATGGGCCTTCTGAATAGATGGTGGGAAATTGACCACTCCCATAGCCAAGACCATCAGAGGAGAACTGGTCTAGCACTGCAATCCACCTGATTCTTTTCAAGCAACAAGAGACTAATGGTGCAGACCGATGGGACCCTGGGATGACATCCCAGTCCCCGTGGTCTATGGAAGACTGGATCACACTGATGAGAAAGCTCAAATCTTACAGAGATCTGACCTCAGGGTCTAGATCTTTGCCTGTCTGGACAATTTCCTGGTCATCATCCCTGCAATGTGATAGCTTTGATCTGGTGAAGGAAGAAAGACAGGAAGACTCTGTGTGGGTCATGGGTAGGATGGAAGTGGGGTCTTTGGACTCAAAGCTCTGCTGTATCCCAACCACCCTCTCCATTTTGAAGGAGAGGCTATGGCTATCCCCCATGGGAAGGACTTCTTGTTTTAACAAAACCTTGCTCAATCCCCTCCACCGTGCTAGCAGAAAAGCCATCCATGTGTGAGGTATCTTGGATTCTCCAGCCCCCACCCCACCCAAATCCTTTGTCTTCGTGGATGGGATTGTTATATAACCAATTAAAATATTATGGAACTGAGTGTCATGGCTATAGCTTGCAATACAGTTGATGCCTTTGTGTGATACACATTTTGTGCCATTTAATGTGCCAGCCTACTCAAGGAAGAATATTTGAAACATCTTTAGAGGGAAATTATCATGTGCCTTCCACCTTTCTTGTCCTTCCCTTTCATGCTCTAAACCATGATGAATCGTAAGTGTTTTATTTATGATGGTCCTCAATTTAACTGTTCAAGAGGAGGGACTCTTTACAACAAATCTTTTTGTTGGTTGTGCGTAGACCCGACCTCTTGCTAAAACATACCTTCTTTGGTTGTAGAGTGCTCATCTGCTCATACGAGCTTTATCAGCTCTGAGAACAATTTGTTCAAGAAGACGCCTGGTAGAAAATCAAAGACGCCTCCTTCTTCCCCAGCGAGAGGGGACAGCCTGGCATTCAATTTGAATAACCTTGCCAATGAAGAATGGTGGATAGAAACACTCCAGCCAAGCCTTGTTGTGATAAAAAGCACTTGCCTTGGAATGGAAGGGAAGAAATTAGAATGCCAAAAGTTCAAGCACATTCTCGGGGAGTAATTACTCTTACCTAACAGAAAAAGATTGGCACTATCCTTCTTTTAAAGGCATCGCCTTTCATCTGAGCACTCTTGCTTCAGGTGAACGGTGGCAGGAAAAAGAAGAGGACACAAGAGGGAAGTGATGGCCATGCTTTCACTGGAGGGCACTTTCGAGCAGAGTCTTTGGATGCCGATGTTTATGAAGCATGTTGTAGATGAGTATTGAGTAGTATAAAAAGCCGAGTCGCACTGGTAGTCTGGTTCGGTTTCATTTCAAACTTTATTTACATCCATGTGGGATATAAACTGCAAGTATCCTTATTGTTCACTTTGTTTTATTTCACCAGGCCACAGATACACATTTCATCCTGTCCCCAACTGCTGACTGAAAGGGGAGGGTCGGCCAGGCCAGGCTTGCAGAATGCTGCCAACACTCCGGCAGGAGCCACCCGCCTCTCCCAGAGTCCCGTTCTTTGCCTGCAGCCAGCTGATTGGTGGGCTCCTCCCCCCTTCGGGCCATGATGATGCATTGGCGAGGGCTCACCAGATACTGCCACTGCTCCAGCAGAAGTAGCCCGCCTTCAGTTTTTCACACTGTGCTTGCCAGCAGCGGCTTCATGGTTCCTCCTGGCAACACCTTGAGAAGATCACCAGGACTCTGTGCGCCCCACCCCCACCGCAAGCAAATGGCTGTCTCTCTCTGCGTGTGTGTGAGAGAGAGACGCTGAATGCAGAGCTCCTCTGGCCTGGTCCATTTGGCAGGATTTACTGGGAGAAGGGCATTCACACATACTGAAATGACTTCAGAGGCATGGTAAAACAAAAGCCCATGCAGGCTAGGGTGGAGTGAGGACTTGACTTAATAACCAAAGACAATGATTTTACCCCTGTGTCATGTGAATGTGAACACCGTTAAAATTGGTTTAACTGTGTTTCTTTTTGCCAGTCTGACCATGCCCTAAGATGGAAATCGCAGTCTACAGTGGTACTTTGGTTTACAGGCATAATCCAAACAGACAAACAAGCAAACTGGCCTTGGCAATGACAAACAGATTTGAAAAAACATTGAAACACAGACAGATTTGGACCCCAACATTTTGACACCATATCATGTTTGTGATATGACTTTGGCCTCATAGACTTTTAAGGCAGGAGGAATCTGTCTGCTACCTCTGCCCCAGTAGAACCTTAGCAGTGGCAATTGGTGGCAATTGTTTTGGTGATTTCATTATGAATTTTCCAGCACTGCCCAAGGCATGTTGCAGCAGTCATGGATGGACGGTGAGGTCCAGGGGTGTGCTGCGGAGGCTGCGGATGGATGGTGCTGGGCCCAGGAGAAGCTCTGGAGGCCTTGGATGGGCAATGCTGGGCCCACAGAGACCTCCAGAGGTCACTACCAGTCTGCCAGAAGTCACTTCTGGTCCACCGGAAGTCACTTCTGGTCAGCGCCGAGCCCAGCACAGGCCCAGTGGATGGATGCCCCAGAGGCTTGTCCCAGGCATTGCCGGGCCCACACCGAGCCCTGGAGGTCACCTCCAGTCAGGAAGAGGAGAAATAGGAAGAAGTGAGCTAGGCTGTGATTGCAAAATGAGCACATCTGGTGCTTGTTTTGCAAGACATTGCTTGCAAAGCAAAGCAAAATTTTATTAAAAATTTGTTCGTTTTGTGAAACACTCGCAAACCAAGGTATCTTCCTATCTCTCAAGGAAAAGAAGTCCAGTTGCCATGACTCAGCTTCCAGATAAACTCACCTGGATGACAGAATCGTCACAAACCAATGTACTTGTAAACTGAGGTACCACTGTATTTGGTCCCTCTATGAGACACACCTCCATATGATTACGTGTCTCCAAACATGCAAAGTATATGAGGACCAACAGCACTCTGCCTCCAAATTCCATATGTTTGCCAGACATGTTGAGGAGCACTTCTCTAACTGCAACCCTGCCTAAACCATTAGAAAGTGAAAAGGCCTCATCATGCATACTTCTGAATTATATTCACAGGTTAGAGGCCAACGATGGCTAGGTCTGGCTCAGGATTTTGCAATTCAGCGTTGTTGTCAAGAGCAGCTGTCACTGCCACATTGGGTGGCTCTCTCAGAATACTTAAAGGAACAAGGACATGTGTATATATGAATGTGTTCACCTTCAGCAGGAAGCTGATATTCTTCTGTGGGGAGGGGAAAAAAATCTCAATACAAAACAACCCAGGAACAGTTTTGTCATTTATTTCTGACCTTTTCAGACACACAGCTAAGCAGAAAGGAAATTGGGTTTCCTGTCAGCTCTCGCTATCTGCTGTTTTTTCTATCTTTCTTGTGGTCAATACTTGGCTTTTCTTTAAAGCTTTTTTTTTTCTGGAGAGATTGTTGTTTCAGTTAGACCATAAAGACCCTCACCTGCCAAAGCCAACGTGTTCCCTAACAGAAACAGATTAGCTCCAATTGACAGGAAGTTCAGCTTTAATATCGGAGGCCTTATAGAAAAGCAGTAGCGTGTGATCTGTGGTTTAGCTTTGCCGCACTGTCAATATGTCCTTCTGTCAAGGTTCTATTCTTCACAATCCACTTAAAATTCAGAGGCAGGTGAGAAAGCCCTTGTTTTGGAGAGAATAGCTTTCCGGCAGAATATGCTGACTATGAAGGGCAGCCACGGTGGTAGTGGTGGTGGTGGAGGCAGAATGACAGAGAAAATATTAGATGTGAAAAAGATCAATTAAGCACATCAACCCAATTTGCAAAATTGATTAAATAAAAAAGGGAGGGGGGAAATTTTGAGTCTCAAAGTGGGTATTATTTATCAGGATTGATTTACAGGATGTAGGGCATCTATCAGGCCGATCCCTTTTGTTAACTATGAGAATTCAAAGGGATAGGAATAATGCAAGTACAGTATCTCTGCTTTTATGCTTTTGAAATGAAAATATCTCATGCACTGGACTGAGAAAGGGATAAGTAAACACTACAAATGTAACTGGAAAAATGTGGCAGCATAGCACTGGGTAATATAATTCACCAAAGGCATTTAGGACTTACTATTCTTGCTATTCTGATTTTTATTTATTATTCCTGCTTTTTTTTGTCATATGGCATGGCTATGTCTGTGAGACATCATCATGAAACACAGTAGTGTCAAATGCACACATTGTAGCACATTCAAACCAAAAAGTAGCAGAATAGAAATACTAGTTAAAAGAGATTAAAAATTGAGACTGCTTCAGTGTACTTTTAAGCACTGAAAGTGGTACCCATTAGATCTGAAAATTGAGGGGTTTCCAAGTTTTGTCTAATTTTTAGCTTTTAAATACTGTTTTATGTTGTAAGCCACCTTGGGTCCTATTGAAGAGAAAGGCAGGACAGATATATTTTACATAGTTAATTAAATAATTGTTCCCACAACCAAAGTTACCCTTCCTCAAACACTTTCATGTCGGGGCAGAACTGAAGCAGAGCCTCAGGTGCCAATTTTAATTTGAGGGAAGGTTCATGTGGTTTATGATTCCCGTGGACAGTTCAAAGCTGTTAGAACATTAAAAAGGTCAGGCGTTGAAGTATTTTTTCTATATTTTGTGGTGAAGCAAAAAAAAAAAAAAAAAAGAAAGAAAGAAAGAAATGTCCCTCAAATATGTGATTGTTCGTATGCATTGTGTGTATAACATTTCCTTGGGTGTCTTTCTTTTAAATGCAAAGTTGCTCTTTTACTTTTTAAAAAATGATATTTTAACCTCTTTAAGCCTTGATTGCCACTAAGACGCTATCCCTAATTTTGGGAGATAGCAGCTTCCATGAATATTTAAGCCTCAGATCTTTATGATATGTATCCAGTTTATATGCTTAAAGAGCATGAGGTGTGGGGAACTGTAAACTATGATATTCTTTAGTCCAAAGGCTGTGGGGCCTTCAAATACTGATCTTCTAGGACCGTGGTGGTGAACCTTCCAGATGTTTTAGACCACAACTCCCAGAATTCTGAGCCTAGATTGCTAATGACAAAGGACTGTGGGAGTTGTGGTGCAAAACATCTGGAAGGCTGAAGGTTCACCACCACTGTTCTAGGAAATCAATGGGAATCATGTACACCCCTTCATGCACCTCTAAAAGTGGTGCTACCTAACATTTTGATGTTTGTTTCAAATGGGTGTTTCTCTGCTTGCTTTCAGTTCTTTTGCATATTCCATTGGCACGATTTGCTGCTATTTTTTTGAAATTAGGGTTGATGACTGCAAATTGGTTCATTTTTGGTGGCTTTTACATGTTGTGGTTCATAAGAATGATCAACCATGAACCTTCCTGAACCTTCATTTCCCTGGTTCGTGACCATCTCTAACCACTATTATAAAAGCATGGAAAAAAAGAAGAGAAAAAATATCCAGGGACCCAAGATAGTATGCTGTTTGCCTCAGAAATGAACTGTCCTTGCTTTTCCTGCTTTACCCTTGTGGCTGCTGCATCACTAATTTCAGCTCTGGAGCAGGAATGGCAGAAGGAGAGAGAATGACATGAGGCAGTGTACAAAAGAACATCTTCTCGGGTTTGCCTGTTTAAGAAGGACTTAAAGAGGAGCATGTCCACTGGGCTGGGCTTTCCTTTCTTTCCAGAGCCTACTTTAAGGCATTGCATTTAAGAAATTTGCTCCCAGAAGCTGGAAAAAGAGCAGGACATATAAAAAAGTCAAGATAATGAAAGTCAAAAAGAAAAACAGAGTGAGTATCTCAGTCTCTTCCTGTGCCAGGAGTCTTAGGTCCTGCCTATATCATTCAGTCTATAACCGGGCTTTCCCATTAGCCAAAGATGTTAAATATTTGGGTCCAAGTCCCAAGTCCAAGTCTTTAGTATGAAGACTCGAGTAAACTCCCAAGTCTTTGGGGCAGGTCCCATGCCCCAAGGCCTGAATCCAAGTCTGAGGTTTCTGAATCACCCCCTTTTGGTACCATCTGTCCTTCCTCTGAGTGTTACCACAAATTTAGCTGGAGCACCAGAATCGAAACCATTTATCAACACAAAGCTAGGCTCTTATTCAGTGATATCAAAGCTGCATATCAGAGAAACACAAACTTTTCCCATTATGATATAGTTAGATTGGCTCCCCACCTAGTGCTAAATCTCAAGACATTTCCCCAAAATAAAGTTGTTGCAATTATTCAAACGTATTGAGATAGTACATGAGGAACACAATTTTCTTTACAGGATTGGCTCCTGGTCTTGTATAGTGATGACTCATCACAATTCTACCTGCCCACATGATGCAACACCACTGGTGCTGAGCTTTCTGGAACTAGAAACACACCCAGGGCAGCTGTAGTGAATAATCTGAGCTCTTTGTGATGCCCCCTCCAAACAACAACAACAAACAAACAAACAAAACAAACAAACCTCAATACATTTACTGGGTTACATTCACTGCTATGACTGTACTAAGGCAGTGGTGTCCAAACTTTAGCTCTCCATATGTTTTGGACCACAGCTCTCACAATCCTTTGTCACTGGCAATCTAGGCTTGGAATTCTGGGATTTATGGTCCAAAACATCAGGAGGGCTGAAGTTTGGACACCCCTGTACTAAAGAGTCAATAGAACACATCTCAGTACGAAAACCCATCTGTGCAGTCAGAGGCTGAGCTTGTTCCGGTACTGGCTTATATATGCAAACAGAGAAAGATTCTGTTAAATAGATTCATAGTCTGTAAAAGTTGCTTTTCTACAGTCTGCAATAATTTACAAGCAAAATATCAAATATTGCATAAGAACTGAATTAAAAATCTGTGTTTTCTCCATGGAGGTGCTTATGCCAGTTTATTCTCAAATGATGCTAGGTAGTACTCCGCTTCATATATTTATCTTGGTCCAATTAGTGCAATAACCTTAACCTGAAATTTTTAATAGAAATCTGATTCCATGTTCCTCTACAGTCCAAGGCTCCCTTGAAAAAAAGTTGTTGCATATATTTAAACCTGCTTCTACATTTCTAACTTTTTTTTAAAAAAAAACAAACAAACTGTAATCTATAATTAACTGCAAGACCTGCTAGCCCTACCAAATAATCCCCAGTTTCATTTTTTTTTAAATTTCTGATTTTTTTTTTTGGTGTGTTATCCTTCTCTAGACAAGGAAACAAGTGATTTTCTTGTGTGGGTAAAATAAGTGAAAAATCCAACTTTTAATGAATTCTACAGCCTCATAATTATTTGGGCCCTTCATAGCAAGCATTTTTAGCATTTGGTAGAGGACCTTTCTGCTAAGAAGAGCAACAGCCTTCAGCTGAGTAACATTCTTGGGTTTAGAGGCTACAACCATCTTCTTCAAATCCCACCAGAGATTTCCTATAGGGTTCAAGTCAGGTAACTGTGAAGGCCACTATAGAATCTTCCAGGAGCTCTTCTTCAGATCTCCACAAACCTTTTGGTTCGGTTCATTTTAGGGTTTTGTTCGTTTCATTTGATTTTTAATGATTTTTTTTAAACATTCATTTCGTTGGTTTGTTGATTCATTATTCATTTTCCCACACTTTGCGCAATTTAATCCATTTGACAGCGCGGGGCGGGAAAAAACATTAAAAAAAATACAGACGTTGACAACTGCACAAACTGGCCTCCTCCTCCTCCTCCTCCTCTTCCTCTTCATCAATCATCAACACATCCTCCTTATTGGGTGGTGGCGGCGGCAGCAGTGGCAGTTGGGCGATCCTGTCCCCTGTGGCAGGGGCTTTTTGAGGCACTGCCTTGGGGCCAGCACCTCTCAGCTGAGAGATGCTAGCTTGGGGTAGCAACTCTTTTTTTCCAAGCGCAGGCTGCATGGCCCCTGGGGCTGGGTCGGTGCTTCTTTTATGATTTATAGTTTTTTCTTTATTTTAGGGTACCAATCCGGCCACCCCTGGGCCTGGGACGGCGCTCCTTTTTATTTTTTTTAATTTTTAATTCTTTTTCTTTTACCATTAACAACATGGCCTGCACTACAGCTGTAGTGCAGGCTGGTTGGCTTTTTTTTTTTTTTTGCTGGCCATGGGCTGGTTCTGTGGCCCACGGGCTGGGTCTGGTGCTTACGGGCCGGTACCGGGCCTGCATGCCGGATCGGGTTATTTATTTATTTATTGATCAAGCACCAACCACGTGGCCCCTGGATCCAGGTCGGTGCTGGTTTTATTTTTTACAGTTTTTTCTTTATTTTAGGGCACCAACCCAGCCAATTTTTTTTCCGTTCGGTTCATTTAGTTCTAAATCCACTCTCGGGTTTGTTATTCATTTCATTATGTAACAAAATGGATAATGAATAACGAAACGAACTAAAAGTTCATTTTGTGCCCATCTCTATTTTGCAGCCAAGCCTTGGTGGCATTTGAGGTATGCTTGGGATCATTGTCCTGTAGGAAGGTCCAATGATGCCAAAGCTTCAGCTTCCTCACAGATGGCATGCCATTTTCTCCTAGGATTTTCTGATGCTTCAACGAATCCATCTTGCCCTCCGCAGTGTCAGAGGATCCAAAGCAGCCCCAGAGCATCACCAAGACACCACCATGCTTTAGGCAGGGTATTCTTTTCAGAGTATGCTTCATTCTTCTTCCCCATATGTACTGCAGAGCCGTTGGGCTAAAAAGTTCCAGTTGTGTTTCATTGCTCCACAGAATAGAATCCCCAAACTTCTCTGTGTCGTGTTTAACTTTCTGCATTATCCTTTTGACTTGGCCATATTTTTGACATGCAGTCAAACAACCCCTAGCCATGTGAGGTATTTCACATGAAGCCGTTGATCAGTTGCATCGGGTGTGCTTCAGACAACTCCTGTTTTGCATATTTGTGCTGTTGGGAGGGATTCCAAGACTGCAGAATTCATTAAAAAGTGCATTTCCAGTTGGATTTGGGGTAATCATTTGATGCATTCATTGTGTTGAGCTTTTTCAATAGCTTTTGTTTGATCTGTTCATTGCAAACAGCTGAAAGTCTGAAAATTTGACAACAAGCCTGATTAGCAATGGGGTGGAATAATGTTTGATTACTATTGTATGTATATATAATGTTAATAGGCTGTTCTTTGCTTCCTTATTATTATTGGGAGCACTTTTTAAAAAAAAATATGGCGACAAGTTCAGATTGGAATTGATGAGAAAGCTTGTGAGAATTCGTGAGAAGATGGATTGGGATCTATTAGTAAGTATTCAGATTCCTAACCAGCCAAGAACAACAACAGTCAAAAAGCTTGTGTCTTCTTAAAATACATGCAGAAAATGAGTGATGGGGGTGGTGTGGGGGAAAGGGATTACAATTGAATTTTTAATGTAAAAGGATGTGGTTCTGGCATTGATCCTAATTCTCAGACTGAGCATAAGCTGAGAGGAATCCTGATAGGGAATGGAATGTAGCAATAAACAAAACTCAAGGTTGTAAAGGGCCTGCCATTTGACCATTTGACCATTTGTACACAAGGCATTGCAAGTCCCCACCCCCATATTTGTGCGTGCGTGCGTGCGTGTATGTTTCAAAATGCACACCGTTCCCAACTGTATGTTTCCTTCTGTTGACTAAAGTGTGCTTGTGTTCATTTTTTAAAAAACAGCTTTTGTTTTTAGAATGAACACTGTTTCTACATACAATAGGCAATAGTTTTACCTAATTCAAAACTTTGTTCGCCCTTATCCAAACTGGAGGGTAAGGTATAAAAAGTATAATTACAATTCAATTGCATTCCTCTCTGTGTTTAGTCCCGGGAGGTGTGGACAGGATAGATTCTGATCAGCTATGGAAGGAAAAGAATTTGTCACCTATTTGTGCAGCCCTCTTTCTTAAGTCATCATGGCTGGTTCATCCACCTGAGTCAGTATTTTGCACATTAGCCCTGGATGAAGGACGTCATTGTTAGATCAAAACCATATGAAGTTTTGGTAAGCCTGCAATCTGCCTGTCTCCATGTAACCAATTCATTGATTGATTGTTGCCTCCATACGTTGTAGGCTGGGGACATCTTCAAGACAGATGTGGAGCAAAAAAGAAGCTGAACTACTTCTTTGCATGGAAAATCTTACTGCTAGATAATATTATTTGAGGCAGATTTAAAAGGAAACGTAGTGTCTCCAACGCTCTCATTAAAGCCCCTCGACTGGCAGCAATACAAATATGAATAAACATGCACACACACGTAGACACACAAACACAGGGACCGGCTCATTCTCAGTGCTAATTGCTACCATGCCTATTGTGATCGGCAACAGCTCCTCCTCTCCTTCAGTGATGCTGTAATTAATTGAAGGGAATTAATTATCGTGTTGTGTTATTGCAGTAAATGCCAGTAATGGGGGCTATGTGGATAATGAATCATGCTAAATAGGATATTCGGCTTTATCTGCCACTAGCCCTCCCATTCTTCACAGCTCAACTGAAAGAAAGCTGTTCTAGAAAAGATTGTACACACAGGGATTCTGGGAAGTGTGTAAATGGCTACAAAGCATGCATGAAAAGGTAGTCAGCCCCCATATCTGCAATTTACTCCCACTGGATATCTTATTTCTTTGCATTTGCTTCACCCACAGCATTTAAAGAGAAAAACCAGAATACCTCCACCTGCTGCCCATTAAAGAAGTGACACCTCAGTGCACTTCAATGCACTTGGGTATGTTCATTCCTTTTCTAGTAGTGATGTATGGAAGTAAGAGCTGAACTATAAAGAATGCTGATCTCCGCAGAATTGATGCTTTTGAGCTGTGGTGCTGGAGGAGAGTCTTGAGAGTCCCCTGGACTGCAAGGAGATCAAACCTATCCATCCTGAAAAAAATCAAACCCAAATGTTCACTGGAAGGACAGATTTTGAAGCTGAGGCTCCAGTACTTTGGCCACCTCATAAGAAGAGAGGAGTCCTTGGAAAAGTCCCTGATGCTGGGAAAGATTGAAGGCAAAAGGAAAAGAGGACGGCAGAGAATGAGATGGTTGGACGGTGTCATCGATGCAACCAAAATGAATTTGACAAAACTCCGGGAGGCCTGGCGAGCTCTGGTCCATGGGGTCAGGAAGAGTCGGACACGACTGAACCACTGAACAACAACAACAATATGTTCATTCCAAAACCAAAGGCAGATGATGATGACTTCAGGGGGGCTTGAATGGCTTGCTGCTTTAACACACTGTGTGCAGTCTTTCCACCTGGTGCTTAGGCCAGCAGAGCACCTTATCTTGTTACTTTTCCCTCCAAAGGAAAAGGGGATGGAGTAAACGGCTTTGGGATAGCACTTTCAGGTATGTCTGTCAATGCAGCTGAGAGACCAGTGGATTCGCTCTCCCCCACTTCCCCACAACCGCAGGAGCTGGAATTCTTTCCAGTGACTTCATGTGGAACTCATGATTGATCCATCCCCATGCAAAATACCTCTTCTGCACCCTTTACTGGACAAAGTAGGCATTTTCCAACCATTACCTGCTGGGACTGCTCTAACCCACAGGAATAAAACCAACATGCCTGTCTCCTATAGCACACCTCGGGATGGTGCCCTATAAGGTCAGTGTTCATGGCTATTGGCTACCAAGAGGTTCAGGAGGATCCACTCGAAAGCCTTTCCTTCACTTAACTCTGGGCAAAAGTTCCATACGAGGGCAGCAAAAGAAATCGAATCTCCATCACAAGATTGGAAGCTAGATTAAAAAGTGTTTCGCTTCACTTTTAAGGAATGACTCATCAAGAGGTTTGTCCATGTTCTAGGTAGAGACACACAGCTTTAGGAAGTCCCATCTGCTTGGAGGTGGCTTTTGGTTAAACGAAGACTTCATGTGGTTTGCTGGTGGTTTCATTTACTTGTGTCCAGATTTGAAAGGAGGCTTTCCCTTTTGTGAAGGAACCACATTCCTAATTTCTTCTAAGGAAACAAGGAAGGTTAAAAAGAGAGCTAAAGAAATGCACTAAAGATAGGAATGGTGACAGGAAGCTAATTAAGGGCCTGCACAGACCTGGAAGAATTGGGAGTGGTCCAGTTAATCCTTCAAAGGTTCTTCTTATCTTTAGTGCAATCTATTTTGTCTCTCACCTGAGCAACCCTTCCCTTCTCGCTGAAGGTGTTTCCTCTCCTGTGAGAAGGGTCCATACAAAAGTCTTTGGATCGCTGGTTTGCTCATGTGTAAGTGCATCTGGTTTACTCTCAAGGAAGCATATTTCATTTCTAGGCAGAGATGCCCTAAGCACATCCGATCTTGCTTGATTTCAGAAGCTAAGCAGGGTCAGACCTGGTTAGTACATGGATGGGAGACCACCAGGGAATACCAGGTGCTGTAGGTGCCTGGAGTAGGAACTGGCAAACCATTCTAGTATTCCTGTCAAGAAAATTCCATTGACATGGGGTCACAAAGAGTCGGTCACAACTGTAACGACACAACACACACACACACACACACACACACACACACAAGGAGGCAACTAGAGATGGGCACGACTAGGGAAAATGACGTTTTCGAGTTGTTGTGTGTCGGAGGCAGCCCGTTTCGGCTCGTTTCCGTTTTTCGCGAAACTTCGCAAAAATTAGTCAGTTTGTTTTTTTGTTTTTTCATTTTCGTTAGTACTGGTTTTTTTGGGGGGGTAGCGGGCTCCTGGAGGCACCTCTGTGGGGTGGGTGCCTCCTCTGGCCCACTATAAAGGGAAAGCGGGCTCCTGGAGGCACCCGTGGGTGTCTCCTATCCTCACCCACTAGGAAGGGGCAGCAGCAGGCTCCAAGAGACCCCTCAACATGGGGGTCTCCCCTCCTCACCTGCTGCTGCAAAATGGCATGCATAACCATATATGGATATGCATACCAGCCAGACAGTGAGACCTGGTCCACTGGTATGACCCTCCATCAGGACTGGGTCGCACCTGCCATGTCCCACAAAGAAGGGAATCGTACTTGCGTGTAGTGCAATGCAAGTAGATCTGGCTTAGGGTTAGGGTGGGTTAGTGCAAGGGCTAGGGTTAGGCTAATGATGGGTAAGGTTACGGTGGGCTATTGGGTTGCACCTCTGGGTGCCTCTCTGACCCACTAAGAAGACAGTCTGTGACGTATGGGTAAGGAGTCAAGGATTAGGGTTAGAGGGCTAGGGGGCTAGGGCAGGTTTTAGGGGGCTTTTTGGCACATCCCAGAAGACTCAGTGGCCAAGTGGCCATGCGATTGGTGGGATGGCTCCAAAAATTTGCATGGTCGTCCACTCCCACATGGCTGGCCAGGCCACTGGGCCAGCCCATCATTGCGCACTGTGCAGGTGTAAAAAATAAAAATAAAATAAAATCAATGGAGGACAGAGGAGGAGAGGAGAGACATTTTGTTGCAAGAAAAAACCCACTGCTACTGTGAAAAATCTGGCAGTTTATAAATTTCCGCGTGTTTCTGTTGTGCTTGTGTGTTTTTGGACCACGATTTCAAAAACAATATTGCGTTCGCCGCCCCATTTTGGATCCCCCGCCCGCACCGCATGGCATGGCAAGTCCGGCTGCCCAGGACGGGGGGGAGGCGGGACCCCCCTCCAGACCAGAAACCCCCCCTCCGGTAGGTGCCCTGCGCCCTTAGTCAAGCAGGCATTTTTCTGCCTGCTTTTTGGCCCGGGAATGGGTGGGGGGAGAGTTAAAACATTTTTTTCTGTGCCGTCCGTGCCGCTTGCTTGCGCTTTAATTGCGGCGGCCGGCGGTGAGACTGGGCTTTTTGCTGGCTGCGAGCCTGTGGCGAGTCCCACCAGAGCAGCCCAGGA
>JAHTLZ010003518.1:34138937-34171879 GCA_023846285.1 Phrynocephalus versicolor | reverse complement strand
ACACACACACACACACACACACACACACACACACACACACACACACACACACACATCAATCCCTCTTGCTTTCCGAGAAAGTCAAACACTCTCCCAAATGCAAACACATTTCCCCATTTCAGCTTTTCTGGGTAAATGCTAAGCATGATGCTTTTGTTTATGCCACTCAGAGCTATCAACTTTTTGTGTTACAATGGCAACATGCCGTGGGCTGAATCGCATTGAAACGAAACTGAATCCTTTCCAGACGCAACCACACACGCATGCATGCATACACAAATGCACTCACAGACACACACACGATTTCCTGTATTTATTTTGCTGGAAGAAAAGTGGCAGGGCGCGGGTGGGTGGGTTCGACACAATCTGCTCCATTGTGAGAACAATTTTCTGAGTGAATACCTTTTGCTCTGTGTTCAGAGGCTGACCAACTCTTGTCTGGAAATCAGCAAAAAAAGAATCTCCCCCTTGATCAAACCAGGGGGGGGGAATTATTTTAGAATCAATGTTATGTATATTATTTGATTCTATGGGGGAAAATGCAGACACCAATTCTTTAAAAGAAGAATGAAAATCAAACTATCAATTAAAACATATGCAAATTTCAGTAAATTAAATGTCCAAATTAAAAATGCAGCAGTGATGGAAGTTATTCGGTGTATATCCTATATTCTTTAACATCTACATGAAACCACAGGGAGAGAGTATCCAGAGTTTGGTGGCTTGGTGTTACCAGCTCTGAGGAAGAGGGTTTCACCCCCCAAATATTAGCAATGTTTTGTTATTTTTATAGTAGCCTAAAGGTATTACCTGTTCCACTTTTGTATTTGTCAGTATGTGGATGACACCCAACTCTACCTCTCCTTGCCACCTGGATCCAAGGATGCTACTTCAGCTCTAGATCAGTGCTTGCTATCAGTAATGGACTGGACTAGAGTGAGCAAGTTAGAACTTAATCCGAACAAGACAGAAATGTTTCTAGTCAGTCAAAATGCAGATCGACCAAGTAGGGATGCCGCCTGTACTGTATTGGCTTTCACACAAAAATGGTGAGCAGCTTGGAGGTACTCCTGCATTTATCCCTAAACCTGGATGCCCAAGTCTCAGTGGTGGCTAGGAGTGCATTTGTACAATTAAAACTAGAGCAGCAGATATACCCGTTCCTTGAGAGATCTGATCTGGCACATACCCTAGTCACTTCCTGACTGGATTACTGTAATGAGATCTATGTGTGGTTCCTGATGCAAAATGTCAGATGACTTCAGCGGGTACAAGATGGAGCAGCCAGATTGCTGACTGGGTCTGGTTACAGGGATCACATAACACCTTTGTTATAGCAGCTCCACGGGCTCCCAGACTGTTTCTGGGCACAATTCAAAGTGCTGGTTTTAACCGAGAAACGCCCTAAATGGTCTGGTTCCAAATTACCTCAAAGTCTGTCTCTCCCAGTATGAATGATCTCAGGTGCTAAAGTCATCAGGAGAGACCTTACTGATAGTCCTGCCACCTTCACAGTGCATCTGATGAGGAAACAGGAGAGGGCCTTCTCTGTTGCTGCTCTCAGACTTTGGAACTCCCTCCCACAAGAGGCAAGATGGATTCTATTTTTGCTTTTCTTCTGTCAACAGCCAAAGACCTTTCTATTCAGGCAAGCCTTCTCTCAGTAACTAACTATATGTATATGATTTTGAAGACTTTATTTGATTGTTATGCAACACTGTTTTGACTGGATTTTTGGTACCAGTTGTGATTTCCATGTTTGTATTTTCCATTTCTCAGATTGGCATTTTCCCTTCCCTTCCCTTCCCTTTTATTTATACTTATTGTTCTTAGCTTTTTATTGATATGAGATGCCTCTTTACTCATTGTTCTTTGTTTTAAATATGATATTTTAATGATGATAACCACTAGAGATGGGCACGACTCAGAAAATTTTTTTCGTTTTCGTTTTCGTTTTCGTCTAGGGGCCCGTTTCGTTTCGTTTCCATTTTCGTAAGCTAATTTTCAAATTTTTTTGTTTTCGTTTTGTTACGTAACAGAAATGAAAAACGAAAACGAAAATGATTTTTTTTTCGTTTCTTCCCATTTAGCTCCATTAAGTGCTTTTCCAGTAACAAAAAACGAAAAACGGCTCAAAATTAGTCGTTTCGTTTCCGTTTTCATTCCATTTTTGAACCGTTTTTCGTTTTCGCTTCGTTACGTAACGAAAACGAAAAACAAAAATGGAAACGAAAATTTCGCTAAGTCGTGCCCATCTCTAATAACCACTGTTGTATACTCATTATTTTCAATTTTAAATAATGTCTTTCAATGTTGTAAGGTGCTTTGGGCATTTTTCAAGGAAAAAGTTGGGGTAAAAATACGTTAAAATAAATAAATAACCTATTGCTTTCCACACCAGATCTGCCAAACTAGCAGAAGCTATTTTTATTGGTTATGAATAGAGATGGGCACGACTCAAAAAAATGGTGTTTCATTTGTCGTTTGTCGTTTAGGGGTTCGTTTCAGTTTGTTTTCGTTTTTCATGGATTTTTTTGAAATTTTTTTGTTTTCGTTTCGTTACGCAATGAAACGAAAAATGAAAACGAAAATGAAAAATTGCTGTTTCATTAGCATTCTTTTCAGTTCAATGTATTTCCCGCAACAAAAACGAAACACACGACAAAATTTCTGGTGTTTCGTTTCATTTCGTTTCGTTTTGAAAATTTTTTTCATTTTCGTTTTGTTACGTAACAAAACGAAAAAATGAAAATGAAAACGAAAAATTGCTCATTTCGTGCCCATCTCTAGTTCTGAATTGCATTTGGGTTATTTACCCAGGCATGTGCCCCCCGTGCACAACCGAAATGTGGCCAAGCAGCTTGCCAATTTGCTACAATTAGCTGTGAGGAGTTGAACACACCTTATGCAAACACATTAAGGTTCTACCCAACCAAGCATACCGTTGTGTACTGACTGCAAAGGGTGACATTCTCACTCTGATGCACCTCATTACATTCAGCCTCAAGCCACGTCCCGATTGGTTGTTGTTACTTCATCCACTACCTGATTGGTTGTTTGTTTGTGTTTCATCTGGATCCACCTCCTGATCATACCTGTCAAGTTTTCCCCTGTGCTGGCTGGGATGGGATGGGAGGAGAAAGGTGTCATGCACGCACACATGCACACATGCCACTCACTTTGCTCCTCCTACCCCCATCAAGCTGCACCTGTAAATGTGGAGACAACGTTGCCTCTGAACTGCCACTCAAAAGCTCCCCCCAGGGGCAGGTCAGCTGGAAGGGCAGACAATGCTGGACCCAACTCATGGCTAGGCCATCACCACAGTCCCCCTCATTTTAGAAGGAGATGAAAAAGGAGGGTGGGGGGACTTCCCACTGACTTGGGTTTCCCTTCAGGGAAAGCTGGTGTCAATGGAAAGCCCATGAGTGGATCAAGGACCCAAAGCACCATGGAGAGCCCCAGCGCCCCATCAGACGACCCATTGCTGCCCCCCATGCCCCTGCAAAACCCAGGCACCAAGTCTCCCCGGCTCTGACCACAAGGCGCGTCAACTGGATATGGCTGCTTGAGCTCCAGAGTGGATGGCGATGGAGGGAGGGGGCAGAGAGATAGTGGAGGAAGGTGAGTGAGTGGAGGAAAGAAGAGGATGCCCACATGCACGCATGCACACACACACATGCACACCCACCCACAGGCACACCCACAGGCACATACACACACAAATGCCCACCAGCCCATCCACGTGCATGCACACACACAATCAAATGCCCACCCAGGACATTTCTGGGAAAATTGTAAATAAGGGAAGACAGCAGGAAAAGAGTGCTTGATCTGTTAATGTCCTGGCCAAAACAGGACACTTGACAAGTATGCTCCTGATTGGTTGGTTGTTCTGGATCTACTTCCTGATTGGTTGTCATACTATAAAAGGAGCCAAGCCAGGCTGATGACTGTTCTGTGTGTTCCTACTAATAAAGAGCTGTTCATCGTTTGTGTTGCCTGCATCCTTCACTCCCACTATTTAATACTGGTGATGAAGGTGGGATCGGATGGAAACAGAGACACAACTTAGGGATTGAATCACTAGCAATATCACTAGAGCTGGCTTCCAGAAGTGGGGCACATCTGCCATCCTACTGCCACCTCATCAGGAACCATGGCTTCACTCCTACCTCTCTCGCCATATAATCCAGCTGCTGAATCCTGGGGCTCCATACTCACCCATTTTGATTGCTACCTGGAGGCAAACGAGTTCATCAATGTCATAAACAATCAGAATAGAGCCTTGTTCCTCACCCTTTATGGGTTTGATGTGTTCGAGACAGCCTGAACTTTAGTCGCACCATTGGCGGTTCAAGTGGCACCATGGAATGTGCTACAGGACAAACTGAAGGCTTGCTATGTGCCAAAACCCTCAAAGATCACTTCCCTCCATGCATTCCATCACTGGAATCAAGATGAAGGGGAGCCAATCAACACATATATAGCTGCTCTATGAAAGGCCACCCTGCACTGTGAATTTAGGGATCTAGATGGTGCCCTATTGGATAGAATTGTTTGTGGGTGAGAGATGAAAAACTACAATGTAGACTCCTGGCCAAAGCAGACCTCACCCTCAAACAGGGCATCACAAAGGCACAGGTGGCAGAGGCAGCAAAGCTCTCTACACAGGAGATCCAAAGGGCAAATAGACCACCAATGACAAGAAACCCAAGTTGTGTCTACCACGGCGATATCAGTGACTCAGAGTCCTCCACCAGCGAGGAAGATGAGGTATGTGAGGTGAAAACAGCACAGGATTGGCGTAAAAGGGACACAAAGGCCCAATTGGTGTGCGCCTGGTGCGGCAGCAACCACGAGAGATCAAGTTGCAACTTTAAGGATGCCATCTGCTGGTGCTGCTCGAAAAAGGGACAGTTGGCAAGGGTCTGCCACTCAGCTAAGCCACCAGACATGCCCCCTTCAGCATGCCACAAGAAGGTTTCACAAGATCTGTCAATGGGGATTGCTATGCTGGTTCCAAGTGTAGGTGTTCTAGGGAGGCAGCAACTACGATTGGTCAAGCCGATGTCCCATCATCCCGCAAGCTACACGTCACAGTGCAAATTGAGGGGGCATTTCGTTGCAGGGATCTCCTTGATTGTTGGCTGAGGCCCTGGTCACATGATCGAAATGTTATGAACTTATCCAGTAGTTATAGAGGGTTCTTTCCCTCAGTCACATGACATAGAGTCAAGACGGTGACAATTTCCCTTCCAGCAGGGTTACTGTGTAACATTTCCCCATTGCTGTAGAGCTGTGTTTCTTTCTACCTCTGTTGTACTGGTGCATTCCTTACTGGTTTTGCATGTGTGCCTGACCCGAGCTGCTTCTTTTCTGAACAGGAAGATATAAGGTTGCACAGGGGGCAATGTCGCACACATTTGTGCATTTCCGCATGATGAAACTGTGCAGCAGATGGCAATCCGTGAAGCAGGAAATGCTTATATTAATGGATTGATAAAGTAAATAATTAATTTTTTTTAAAAATAAGGAGATAAATGGACCCTTGAGGATAGAGAGAAACAAAATGGCTACATGGTGTAGCTAGCCATATCAATTCAAATAGGCAGACAGAAACCACTGCAGCTAAAACTGCTCCGGGCGTTCATACCAGTATATATATCATGCAGCAACAAACCCGTATGACAGAGGTATGGAAAATATTGGAAGAACTACAAAATGTTCCCCCTTGTGTGACTAGGGCATGGGAAATTATTGGCTGGGTTCCAGAGATAATTAACACATCATCACATGAAGGAATAGCAAGCCTGTCCAACTATCACGTCAGAAGAGCGAATCAACTGTCCCAGGCAGCAGCTGCAGAGAAAGGGACGTAGGGACCACACCTCGTGCCCTCTCTGTTTTAGAGGACAGAGCATTGTGGTCTCTTCCCTGACCCTAAACTAGCCAGTTGCCCCCAGGTGCTGCAGAGGACATTCGGACAGCTCCAGTGTAGAGGTCAAATTCAAATGTCAATCCAGTTCCTATCTGTATGCAATATGGGGTGGAGCTAGAATCTTGCCCTTGGCCTGAGGCAGCAGAATGTCTCAGGTATGAAGAACAGCCTCATTCTCCTTTATATCAGCAGGCCTCCAATGGCAGTCGTTGTATTAACAAATGCCTGAATTATTCTTTCTCTTTTTTTGACTTCTGATCAAGACGCGTGAATGCTGGATTTAATGGGGGTGCTGTCCTACCTGTTAATGCCTCATAGCTCTTTCCTAGAGACTTTTTATTTCCACCAATCTGGGCACTATGTGAATGTTGATGTAGCCTAGAACTGAACAATCTACAGCTGACTTATGTTTAGCATGTTGTCTAGTGAGATGTCTAGATCCTTTTCATACATAGTGAAGCCAGGTGTTAGCCAGACTATATCTGTGCAATTGATTTTTCTTGCCTAAATTAAGAACGTCATATTTAACTCTGTCAAAACTAATATATATATTTGGTCTAGTTTTCCAGTCTGTCAAGGTCTTCTTGAATCCTGGTTCTGTCTTCTGAAATATTGCCACCACCACCCACTTTATGTTAGGGATCATCCGCAAATTTGATAAGCAACTACACCATGATCCAATCCGTTCATGTGGATGTTGAATGAGGCCAGATTAAGGGTGATATCTGTAGCAATCACGCTTGTCAACTCCCTTTTCTGGCGCCAGTTAAATCTGTTCAGGATGACAGTCACCCACTCCATCTGACTAAAGGAGTCTGTTGCAACTAGCCACAAAACGCCCACAGGGGAAAAAAAATAACCCAGTACCCACTGCAGGCAGAAAATCAACATTGTGAGAGCGGACAGCCAAGATCCGCAGTTTGGAGCAGGACAGCCCTATGAAATCTGCCTGTCTCACCTGATGAGAGGGGACTTAAAACAAAACAAAAAACAAAACAGACACCGTGGCCACAATCCACATCTGCAACATCTAAACCTGTCAGGCGAGAGCTTACCCATGGAATGTAAAATAAAAGAAAAAAAGAAAAAAAGGGGGTGTTATCCATCACTCTAGGCATAACAAAGTTTATAGTTCCTCTGTTGGTTTGTGGACTTGGATAGTTGTAGGTTTTATATGCCTTGATTGAAATCTGGTTATGATTACATGGGAGCTAATACCCTTCCAGCCTATCAGTGCTTGGCTTACTTCCTTGCTTAGTATTAGTGCCACAGCATATTTGTGTTGATTTTTATGTCCTGAGTATAAGATATATTTGCTGTCACTGGTGAGTTGATCACTTCCAATCCCTCTGGCCTCGCTGGTGCCCAGGATGTGTGTGTGTGTGTGTGTGTGTGTGTTGTGTCGTTACAGTTGTGACCAACTCTTCGTGACTCCATGTCCATGGAGTTTTCTTGGCAGGAGTACTGGAGTGGCTTGCCAGTTCCTACTCCAGGCACAAACAGCACCTGGTATTCCCTGGTGGTCGCCCATCCAAGTACTAACCAGGGCTGACCCTGCTTAGCTTCCGAAATCAAGCGAGATCGGATGTGCTTAGGGCATCTAGGCAGCTGGTGCCCAGGATAGGCAAACTAAATTCAAGTTCATATAGTACTTATATGAGTTTCCCACACTGATACAGAGATCCACATTCCAATTCGTGATGTAGGTTTTTCACTAAGTATCAACTTAGCATCAGCTGTTCAGTGTCCTTTTGGCTTTATTACAATCATTTCATGATTCTACATTTTCATGCTGTTGTTGGTTATGATGGTTATGATTAATTAAGATCTTTGCAATTGGTACACTCCTTCGCTTGACTTACTGTTTCTTTAGCAATTATCAGTTGTACAGGGCAGGGGAGCCAGCTGGGTTACTTCTACCAGAATTAACCCAGGAGAGATGCTGAACACATTTACATGGAAGCTCTCCCTCATGCACACACACACACACACACACACACACACAAACACACACACACACACACAGATCGAGAGTGAGAGAGAGATGTGCACCATTCATTATTAGTTCAGAATTATATCATTTTATATTATAACCTAATGAAAGAAACTTTTTTTTGTTGCTGTAACTGTAATTCAATTGCTGTTCTAGTACTTGGGCAATTTTGAGGGGTCCTCACAATACAGTAACCCCCTGCCATTTCGTGGTTCATGTACTGCAGTCCTCCTATACCATGACTGCAGTACATGCCAGGGCTCCAGCTGACTAGTCTGGGGTGGGGGAGAAAAACCTTTATTTCCCCACCCCTGTGTCAATCACCTGGAGCTTGGGGCTTGGAGAAGGGGGAAAATGTTTTGAAAGCCTGGCTTTTAAAACCTTTTTCTCCTTTCCCCAAGCCCAGGGCTTCACCTCAGTAGTGGATCTGATCCGCCACCACTGCTTGCCCCGGCTGCTCCAAGTCTTCTTGAAGTAGCCTGGGCAAGTGGCGGTGGTGCGTCAGATCTGCCGCCGCTGCTCGCTCGGGATGCTCCATGAAGACTTGGAGCATCCCGGGTGAGTTGCGGCAGAGGATCAGGTCCCCCAACAGTGCTCACCCCGGACGCTGCAAGAAATCTCAGAACGTCCTGGGCGAGTGGCGGCAGAGGATCAGGTCCCCCAACAGTGCTCACCCGGGATGCTGCAAGAAATCTTGGAGCGTCCCGGGCAAGCAGCGGCAGAAGATTGGCTCCCCCAACAGTGCTCACCTGGGATGCTGCAAAAAGTCTTGGAGTGTTCCGGGCGAGCAATGGAGGAAGATCCACTTCCCCGATGACCTTCGCCAGGGCCGCTGCAAGAAGTCTTGGAGCGTCCTGCACGAGCAGTGGTGGAGGATCAGATCCCCCAACGGTACTTGCCCGGGATGCTGCAAGAAGTCTTGGAGCAGCCCGAGTGAGTGGCGGTGGGGGATCTGATCACCCCCCAGGCCCCACCCAACCTGCGTCTGCATATCACAGATTTTCAGTCATCACAGGTCAGGTGGGTCTCTAATTCCCGCAGTAGGTTACTGCATTCAAAATTCATTTTATTTTATTTTATTTTCTGTGAAATATGGATTGTTGCTGGCACACAAGAACATGCATTTCAAAACATGTGTTTTTGTGTCTTGTGTTTACCCTCACTGCTGTGGCGCGAAACTGAAAACCCTGCCCCGCTGTCCCCTTCTCAGCGAGGCAAGGGACGGGAGGAGGGTGCACACAGTGAGGGAGGAAGTTCCATTGTCCTCTAAATTTGCAACTACATTATATGTTTTCTTTTTTAATTTTTCAAAAATTTCTCCCCTATTTGTTCTTCCAGTAGCAGACACATATCACTTTGATTATAGCCACACAATTATTTAACCCTCTACCACACCTCCATGCCTTCTTCCCACCCCTTCAACTTTTTGTTCTCTCTCAACATCAATAGTTTACTCACACACTTCCAGACAGACAGACAGACAGACAGAAAAAAGGTACTTTTTCATATTAGTCAGCATGGTCAGTCAGTAGTGCGAACACACACAAAAAAAGAATGTTTTCCCATCTTTGCCTTACCTATCATTCTCTTTCCCTTCTTCACACTTATCATAGTAGCCATCCTTCAGTTTCTGGCACTAACTTGTATATGCACAACCTTCTCCTCTTGGCCACAGCAGCACTGCAAGCATCTCCAATCGCAGGGACCCTAACCTACTCAGGCTCCTCTTTCTGCAGACCACCTCCTCTGCCAACCTGCTTGCTGGGCAAGGGACAGCACTGAGGTTTCCTGCCTGCTCACCATCCTTTGAAAGCTCAGCTCAATGAACCAAGGAGGTGCCCTTGGCTGCAAAGAGCAGCATCCCCTTCAACTGCTACTGCGGCCGCCCAACTTGCATTAAGGCAAAGCTCCCCCTGAACAATGCTGGGCACCTAAATCACATCTCTGGCTGCCGGCGTGGAAGGCATTAAGTGGATCCTTTTAACTTGGCATTAGCAGTAACTGGCTCACTAAGCTTAGCAGGAATCGTGACCAACCACTCATCTCATTTCAAACTGGGGAGGAAGTTTTGGGTTCACTGGTACCCTAAGACACTTAATCCACTCTTTCAAAAGGCTAGTAAACTAAAGGATGCACATCTTAGACTATAATAAATAAAAGCTGTATAACAGAAAGAAAAGATGGCTATACTTCAACATAGCTAGGGGGCTTCATGTTTGTGTGGGGTGGGGGGGTGGGGGAGATACCACAGAACAACACAGACCTCCACCACCACCCACTTCCCATAAAATAGGTTGTCTGCCAAATTGCCTCGCGTCTACATTCAAGCCGTTAGGCACCTTCCACTAGTGACTGCAATTTGTGTAGCAAGGGTTTCTCTGCTGCACCAAGCTCCCATGAACTGACTTTTCCCGTTTCTTCCTTATGGCGGGCCACAGGGCGAGGGTCTGCTTCTCATTCCATGCCCCACTGCCCCAAAAGAGGAACCGGGGGTGGTGGTGGGGAGAGAGAGATGGTCTGCAAAGGTGACATTCAGGGGCCCGGACTGCAAAGTTTACAATGGCAAAAGGTTCCTTTAAAGGGATCCCAGCTAGGTGTCCTAATAAGCCCCTGCCTCCATCTCCCCCCTCATTTGTACTTCACCAGGAGGGTGGGAGAGAGACTGCAAATGCAGCAGCTGTGGTGGCAGCAGGGGCTCTGAGCGAGTAAGCCCCATTGTCATCTCCTCCTCCCACCGCCAAAATGGGGCAGCCTGCCACCTGCCAATGCTTCCTCACCACAGCTGCACAGGGCACTACAATGTGGGGCAGGTGCCTGGCATCCCACCGCAGCAGGGTTTCCGTGGAATGTGCTCTAAGTTCTCCCTTGCTATCCCCTGGAGGCCCAGCTCTCATGCTGGTGAGGCGGCCTAGAATACCAGCCCACGTGCACCTCTTCCTGAGCATATACCTCGCCCCAAAAGAGTGGGGCTTCCTGCCAAGTAAACAGGCACAGGATCGCACTGGAGCCAGCAGTGTTCCCCCCAATGCATCCCCCCTCTCAACTCCCTCCCAGCTGCACACTGGATTACATTCCACTTTGAAATTCAAAACCCTATTCTGCTGTCCCCTTTCAGCCAGGCAAGAGGCAGATGGGTGGTGCACCCACTTGGCCCTTGCCTGGCTGAGAAAGGGACAGCAGAGCAGGGTTTTGAATTCTGTGCCACAGTAACGAGGGCGCGGCTGCAGCACAAAAATCAAAACCATGCTCCATTCTCCCATTCTTGCCACCAGCACCCAGATTTTTTTTTTTTTTGACAGCTTAGGCTGTGTGGGGGGCAAATTCAAAACCCTGCTACACTCTCCCATTCTGGCCACTGGCACCCACCTGATTTTGACAGTTCTGGCTGTGAATTGTCAAAACCAGCTGGGTGGCGTTTCATTTTGTTTCATTTCCTCGCGGAAATTCTATTAAAAATTCATTAATTATGAAATGAAACAAAATGCAATGAGCAAGGAAATGAAATGAAATGAAACACTATTTTTCCATTTCATGCCTACCTCTAATCTTAACCCTTTGATTCATTTTTCTCTAACGAAGGTAGAACTGGAACAGGAGACTGAAAAAGTATTTTTCTTTTAAACATATAGATCCAGATCCTCTGCCACTTCCTCTTCCTCACTGTTACCAACTATAAAGGGAAAGATTTTGGATGCTCTCAGAATATGTTGCCTGTCTTCACATCTGAAATAATCCAGACCCACTTTTTAAAATTATTTCTAAGCAGACAGTGCAGTCTTTTTTTTTAAAACGTCTGAGTAAGCGAGATATCCTTTGCATTTTGAAAAATGCAAAGATGTTTTGGGAACATTTTATTTCCATTTTTGTACCCCCCCCCCGGTGCAATGGCTTGCTTTTCAGTAAAATGCCTCCTAGGATTTTTATGCAACCCTGTGCTTTTCATTCAAGGTTATGTTCTTTGAGCAACTTATTCTTTCACAGAAAAACAATCCAGGGCCATATTCTAAAAGCACCACTTAAAGTGGAATTTTCAAACTTTCAGAAGCATTGTAAGTGGTTTTCTTCGAGATCATTACTGTGTGATGGTGGCAGGTCTGGGCATAGATCTATCTCTTAATCTAGCCTTTATTTATCCTGTGCATATTACTTTTACATTGTATTCTATGTGAACTTTTAAAATGCTGTTAGGCTACTTGCTTTTTATCACAGGCCAGAGCTTCTAGACTTGAGAAGGAATGTCTTCTTAGTTTTTGTTCAGTTTTTGCAATTTTGCAACCGTTTTTGATACTTTTGGAAATTTGGAAATTTGAAGAATAAATCGATAATGATGAAACTATATATTAATTTTATGCATGGTACAATCTGTTCTCATTTTCCAGAAGCAAATAATATAGTCACTTTTTAGTTGCTACGCACAGAGATCACTTGCTCGTGGTTGGTAATGGTAATGGTCATGTTATGGCCGGACAAGAATAGTTATGTGTAGGTAATTGCTTTCAAGCTCTATTGGCTGCCCACAGACCAAGCCGGTATGAGGGTGAGATCTCACCCTGCCATTTCAGGATGAGGTGCCCACAGGCTTTTGCTTTGGGCTGCCAATGCCCAAATGGGAGCTGAATGAATGTGCCCCACGGACACCTATGTGTTCGCCTCTCTCCTTCCACACAATGTGGAACTGATTTCATGACTGGCTGCACAGTGATGTCAGTGACTCACACAAAGGAGAATCATCAAAGGAGAACCATCATCTAGCACTCACTAGGTGTAAATAACTGTATTAGTGCCACATTCATAGAAACTGCAGTAAATGATATAGCAGTGAGAGGCTTGGGGAAAAACAACCAAGGTAGGTCTTTCAATGCACCTGTAACCATTAATTTACAGCCTGGAATCACATTTTAGAAAGATACCTATACAATCCCATTGTTCCTCACAAAGTCTCATTCATGCTGTGATCTAACTTTTTTTTACTTACTGCTGGGATAAAACCCTACTTAGGTTTCACTGGCTTTACTTCTGAGTAGACATATAAAAGATTGCACTGCTAACCATTTCCCTGTGATTCCTACAAGAGGCCTGAAAAAAATCTGCATTTTCTGCTTTAATTTGCAGATAGAACACAGCACTTGCTATGGCCTCTGCAGTGGCTAACATCCATTCATATCAATAATTTGCCAATCAAGGTGGAAAATGTAAATTTTAAGGTTTCTTGTAGCTGTCTGAGAGTATGGCAATGATATTGTGCAGCAGAATAAACCAACATTCAACAAGGCAATTCTAAAACTGAGTGCAGCACAACCAAAAATGTTAAAACATTTAAACTGAACTATGGATCAGCAGTAAATGTAGCACAGTTGTAACAGACATTCTGCTGTTTTGCTGCACCAACACTGGGAATGTTTGGTTAAAGGGGATGTGAGTTATGATTTTTTAAAAAATTAAAACTATTTTATTCCCCATTCAGAAACTTAGATTTAAAACAGCTCACATAAAATGAAAAGACCAAACTTCCTTATCTTAAAATACTATTTTTGGCCCCACCTGCTTTTATTCATTCTGGAAAGAATCTGGGCTATAAGAGATAAAATGTTGGTCCTCAAAAAAGGACTTTCAGATGAAACAGCAGTTTATACTTTATAACCCAGAGCACAGAGAGAACTCCTAGTTCCCTGAGCTCCTTGCCCTCCGAAGATGCCAGCCACAAGGTCTGGCAAAATGTCAGGAAGAAAAACTTCCAGAACATGGCTGAACAGCCTGAAAAACTCACAACAACTATCAGATCCCAGCCATAAAAGCCTTTGAGAATACTTCTTACTGTGCTTTCTTAGGTAGAGAGGGGCATGAATCATAAAATGGCAATATGTCACAATGTGTAAATTTGTCAATGTTGACGAATCACAAATGTACTGGTTGTTTTTAGATGGACCAGCAAATTGATTTGTCAGTTCATAATGTGTAAAATGCCCCCTGTCTCCTAGAGAGTCCAACACTGTACAGAAGCATCCCATGACTCTCATCTACAAGTCCTGCAAGTTTGGTGAAATTTGGGTGGATGTCTGAGTTATGCATTCCCAAAGTGCCCCCCACCAAGGAAAGTGCTTCCCGGGCATCTAAAAACACCAAAGTTAAAGAGAAGCTTTCCCTGACTCTGCTCTAAAATCCTGAAAAGTTTGGTGAAGATTTGGTTAAAGATGTCCAAAGTATGCACCCCTAAAGCCGCCCTCCAGGAAAGTGAAAGAAGCTACAGATAGCACAGCCCCCCCCCCAAAAAAAAAGGGTCAAAAAGGGGGTTGATGAATCAGTGAATCAAAAAGGGGTAAAAACTTGTTGTTTCATATTCATCAGGGTCATCACTTCGAATGAATCCAAAGTGATGAAGTGTTGATGAACTGGCCATTTTCTGCAAATATCACATTTTTTTTTTTTTTTAAAAAAATCCACATCCATCTCTAGTAAAGACAGATTCTCATGCCCAGGTGGGCTGTTGAAGTTCCACTGAGTACAGAACAATCAGAATGAAGAGCAGTTAAGGTCTCGAGATGCCTCTTTCATTTATCCATCTTTTTTAAAACAGCACCTGACGCCTGGTTCATGCTTCTTAGATCCACACCATTCCTTGCCTTTTAGTTTAAACTCAGTTCTTGCTCATACATACCATGGTGGTCTTCCTTGTGTTTTCTTCCTTACTAAGACCTTCATCTTCCATTTTTTGGCCCTTGCCTAGAAGATTATATTTCCACAATAAAGCCCTGAGGAGAGAAACCATGGTTTCTCCATCCAGGAGTAAGATTTAGTTGCAGTCCAGAGGATATTGTGATCTCATGCTGATCTCATAATGCTGGACTTGGATACCATTGGTTTTCAAGAGAAATGAACCCAGCCCAATGACAGTGTCACCGGTAAGGCAAAAAAGAAAAACATCTTCAAACACTAGAGAGACAAGTTATCTTTCACAGTTTCTTACTTTGGTTTGGATCAAGGGTTGGGGTGAGTCAAAAGCTATTTGGAAGACAAGTCTTTCATGGCTTTTTGTCCTCAAATTCTCCTCAGAGCCACAGGCTATTAGGGAAAGAGCTAGTGATGTTACCTAAGGGTGAGCAGTGGATGGGGAATGGTGTAAATCAGATGAGGCAGCTGGCATGAATGGCTGTTAATTCATTAGGTAGCAAATCTATCTGGGCTGAACTGTTGCCATAAATGGATTATTCTGTTTACAGAAATATTTAGATTTGTTTGCAGTTCTGAACATTCCACTGCGGGCAGGGAGTAGGGTTAGACAAATAAGCATAGGTTAATTGTATCCTGGTAATGATTACCAAAAGTATATAAAAATCATGGGTTGATACCTTGGGAAATTTTACTGGTTAGGAATAAATATCTTGTATATATAGGGGATAAATATATGCTGGTGTCATGCATGGGTAATTTGTTCTTTGCACACTTTTGAATTTCTGGTAAAATTCACAGTGCTGAATAGCTTCAAATTTCCCAGATAGTTCTTATTGTAACACTTAAGGTCTCAATAACCAAGACATTTGGAGAAGAAAGAATAAAAACATCTTATAATTTACAATTGTGAACAGATTAACAGCCAACTAAGAACAGCACAGACTTCCAATAGACTACATAAAGGGAATGGAAACTTAGCAGAGAGGCAAGTCTCTCCTTGAATTCAGAGGCAAGAAGGAATGATTAACTGACAGTCACACCAGCCTAAAAAAGTTCCTCCTGATTACAAAAAACACAGACAGCATGTGAAACTGTAAAAACTCCAACATTGGCCACATATTTATTCAACCACCAAGAACTGAGGTCTGTGATCAGAAGTCCATTTGGAATCACTTATTGAGTTGATCTTCAGAACCGATTGCTAGTTTGAAGCTTTGAAGGAAAAGGATCATTTGTCTAGAACAGGCCTGCACAACAGGTAGACCGCAGGCTACTGGTAGCCCATGAAGGGTTCAAAAGTAGCTTGCCAGCCACCAATAAAAAACGGAGGGGATAAGTTATCCACCCATCCCTCCCCCATTCCAAGGAGCACCAATGCCCCCGCAAAGTTCTGGGTCTGCCCGCCCACTGTCTCAGCTGAGTGGGGGAGTTCAAAGGCCATGGCATGGTCCCCTGCTCCCCCCACTGGCGAGATGATCTAGTGGGTACAAGGGAAGTGTGTGCATGTTCAGCCTTCCCATAGGAATGCATTGAAAATCAATTAATCTGTTCCAGAGGGAATGGATTTCAATGCATTCCTATGGGAAACCACTGCTCTACTTACATTTTTTTTAACTTATGAGCATGTGCTTGGAATGGATAACATTTGTAAGTAGAGGTATTAGTGTAGTAACCCTCAGGCACTTTGGGCCAGAAAAAAGTAGACCTCAGTCTGTTCAAAGTTGGATAGCCCTGGTCTAGAAAACATAGTATTAAACTGGGGAGACTCAAGGTCTTATTCCACTAGGTAATCTCATGGTGTTACTGAAATACTGTACCTCTCCTAGGCACGGCCAAGAAGACATTCTATGAAATTTATTCTGCATTTGTTTTGTTTTTTTAATTACCAACCATATGTCCAGTAAATACTGCTTTCGTTGATACTCCCCAATCCCATCACGCCTGAGCTGGATGTGATTTAGAGATTCTAGGCTAGTATCCTGTTTGTTGTGAACTACTCCACATGCCTCTTTTCCTACAGCTTGGCTAAAGGGAAATTTGGCAACCCCTTGCCCAAGTAGAAAAATTCCATTGCCTTGAGCAGGCTGCTCTCTGGTTCATACCATTAGACAGACATCAAATGGAGCTTGTGGAATAGTTATGCCTTCAGAGTAATTACCCTCATGTATAACAACAAGATTACTGTCCAGAATTTCTGGGCCCTCATGGTGGTGGCTCAGCGGACTAAGCCTCTGAAAACTGTTGGTTGCAAAGTTGGCAGCTCGGCGGTTCAAATACCAGGTGCCATGCAGCGGAGTGAGCTCCTTCTGTTACCCCCAGCTCCTGCCAACCTAGCAGTTGGAAAGCATGTAAATGCAAGTAGATAAATAGGTACCGGCATAAAAAGTAGGAAGGTAAACATTGGCCATGGACTTGCACAACACTGGCTCTTCAGCTTGAATACGGAGATGAGCACCGCTCCTAGAGTTGGACATGACTAGCACACACGTGTGGGGGGAACCTTTACCTTTACCTTCACCATAGTACCACTAGGAACTACTGTCAGTGCCACCAGTTTGGCAGTGTTGCCACCTCATCATCTCATCCTATTTGGAACTTTCCCTGAGGATGGGGAGAAGGTTGTGACCAAGGCAAGGACAAGGCCTGGATATGTGGAACAAACCACACTCATCCTACACCTGCCCTGTCCCTTTTAAGTAGAGCATAACATCTCTCGAAACAGGTACAGTGGACCCTCGTATAACAAATGATTTGTATAACATAAAATTTGTACAACATAAAAATTCCAGAGATAGGGGAAATTTGCTTAACATAATCATCTATGGGGCAAATCTGTACAACATAAAATGGGATCACTCTGTTTTCAATGCATTCCTATGGGAAATTTGTATAAAGGAAAATTTGCTTAACACAATTTCATTTGGAACGAATTAATTCCTTTATACAAGGTACCACTGTATTTGAAAGGGAGACTGGCACGGTGTAAACATTTAGGTTAATACTTTGCATTCGTCATGGCTAATACCTTGCCAAATTGCTCTGCCCTATTTCATATCTCCTGTAGTGACACCACCCAAGCCTAAATGTCGTGGACCTCTACGCTTCGGTGGTATCCCCTCCCTTCCCAAAACAAAAACACTGGCAGGTGCCCTTCACAGTACTAAGAGAAAGGAAGAGACAGGGAAGTGTTATCTTGCAAATACTACACTTGGGCCTGATGGTTCCAAACAACAACACTGCCCTGGCCTCTTGCTTCTTTGGTCCACAGCTACTGCTTCCGAGCCATCTCTTAGCACCTCAGTTTTCCCTGAGCTCATCTCTCCCTCACTCCGCAGCAGCGGGGAGGAGAGTCATATCAATTAAAACTCCCCAGAATAAGTATATTTTCTGGGCATCAATTTCCTATCTCTGGAATCAGAAATACAACTTCATTTTAGCACTGGGAAGTCTGAGCTACTACTAGCCATCTTAGAAATAATGTGTAATTCGGGGGGGGGGGGAGGGTACACACACTGTGTTCCAGTTGAGCGAGCTATTTGAGGACTCGGCTTGCTTGAAGATCTTAGGTTTCGCAGGACTAAGTGAAGAATTTGTGGTGTTGCAGAGGTCTCTGGGCTTGATGTGCTATTCAGGGTGAGAGCAAAAGTTCTGTTGGCCCTGGGAGGTGCTTTCCTCCCTTGAACAATGAATCCTAAGCCCTCAGATCTGCATAAAGTGCCATGTCTGAGGCAACAGGAGTTGTGGACCAAGCTGGAACCTGCTGGTGGGCCACGTAAAGTGGACTGTGGTTGCTCAGCACTGTGCAATATTAAGACCTGTTTAATTTTTACCTGCTATCCCTGGACCAGGCATGAAGTAGTCTTAAGCTTGGCTGAGACACTATGATCTCCATAACAGTATGATAATATTTTTAGATGGCACAAAAGATTTATTTTCAAAGATGCCTCTTAAAAATATCTGAAAAGCAATTCCTGGTTTGTATTAAATTACAAGAGAAATACGATGGGCTCCTGCACTGTCCATTCACTTTTTTTTCTCTCTCTCTCTTTTCACCTTGCCAAATGGATTAATGTTATGATAATGAATACCCAAGGAATTAAGTGTGATTTGTCACTTGTAAAACATTGCCCACAATGGCCATCCATCACTGCTTTGTGGCAAGGAAGGTTGATTTGTCAATGAGACTGCAGAACAGGATGGTAATATCTGCACCGAATCTCTCTCCTTTCTCCCATTTCTGTGATTAACAAAGAATTTTAATTGTATCACTTCAGGTCAACTCCCCTGTCGTTTGAAGGAAATAAGACTCAACGTAGAGCAGCACAACTTGTATAGCAATCCCCATCTGTAGCAAGGTTTTCTCAGCGTTCTGCCTTGTTACAGTCATGCATGACGATTCTGATCCTCCCTGCAGCACACAGCCAGCGGATGGAACGGTCAGCAATTCAAAACGTGAAATACGGAAAAGGTCAAAATGCAGCTGGATGCCACTGTCGGCTTCATCTGTGATCTCTTGTTCTCATATCAGAAGTCATCATAAGGACATTAATAAGAACATCATAAATCTAGCCCTCTCACCTAGAGGCTGATGGCAAAGGCTGGGCGAGCTTGTAACAATAAAAGAACCACTGCAGTCCTTGGGAAGGAGGATTAACTTTCACAGAAGCACAGCCTGACTGGGTGAGGACAATCATTTTGTCCACACAGAATCGTGTATTTGATAATGGCCAGATCAAATTAAGGAAGGACATTTCAACAAGGCCAAATTTTAACAGGACATCCAGGCCCTAGGCTGCTTTAAGAAAGACATGAAGCTGGAGCAGTATGACCGTGGAACCAACCACCTCTGGAGTTGCTGAGCGCTCCAACACTGGAGGCTTTCAGGTGAAAACTGGACAACCATCTCTAAGACCTGTTTTGCTTTATATTCCTGTATTGATTAGGAAGTTGGACTAGATGCCTTACCGGCTTCTTCCAACTCACTTATTCTTTGATTCTGTGAGAAGAGCTAAGCCCCGTTTTTAGTTCCAACTACAATAAATTTACTAAATGGCATGGATCCGGTATGCCATTCAGGCCTACTCCATTTGAAATTATGATTTAGGTCTAGCCTACATACAATTTTGTCTTAATCCAGAAAAGCGGCATTGAAAATACATTTAAAATGACATAAAATGACATTAAAATGACAAAAAGTAGAAGAGAAAATACATTAAAATGAGACAAGTCTGCAGAAGGAGTCATCATAATCAACCAGTGACAGTGCTGCCCTTGAAGCTTACATGATGGCGCATAAGAAGCTCAAAAAAGTTGTTATTTAGGCCTGCTCTTCTCAAGCATCCTGCAGGCCAGGGTACACGGTGTCTGCTGGGCTTTGTTCAAATTTGAGGATCTACAATACTGACAGAGGCCACTACCGCACTTTAGATTTGAAATGACTTTTCCTTAAAGACAAATTGCCTTAAAAATCACTGTTCGCTTTTCAAATCTCTTTTTCTGAAGAGCCCCCTTGGCCATGCCCATTTTTGACCGCTGTGTCGGTTTTTCTTACAACGGCCACTGGGGGTGGTGTTTTTTTAAATCAGTTCCTGCACCTCTTTTTAAAGCGATTTGGTCATATTTGCGGACATACGAAGCCACTTTTTTTTCGGTTTCCCCCCTGTTTTTGCCATTTCCCTGTCGTAGTTTAAAGCGGTTCAGCCAAGTGCGAAAGGGGAAGCCGGTTGCTAAGCAACTGCTGAAGTGCGGACTGCCAAACCGCTGTAGCGACCACGTGAACGTGGGAGGAGATAAGGCAAGGCAAAATAAAAAGCGGCTGTTCAAGGAAGTGTGGTAACAGCCAGAGTTCCAGCAAACAAAGCTTTTTAAGGACTACTGATTTCGGGAAGAGGAACATTTCATTCCCTACCAGGGCAACATTGAAAAACAGTTCTCTATGTGACGTGGTGTGCCAAGCTCCCCCCCCCACTTCACCATACGTCAAATAAGAACAAAAACAAAAAACGGACAGCCATCTCGTCTTTAAAGGCAATGCCCCCTTCAGAAGACTCTGTGTGTGTGTGTGTGTGTGTGTGTGTGTGTGTGTGTGTGTGTGTGTGTGTGTGTGTGTTTTGTGCCAACAAGTCAGAACAAACTCTGAGTAATGCTAATAGGACTTTCAAGGTACTTGAGATACTTAAGGAGTGGCTTCACTAGCTCCACTCCCCCAGTGAGTTTCCATGGCCAAGTGGGCATTTGAACCCAGTCTTCTAGAGTCCTAGTCTATCACTCTATCCAATATACCCACCTGGGAAACTCTCCGGCTGATTATCCCTCTATTAATCCATGGCTTCTCCCATTGAAAGTGGCAAAACATCAGGGTGAAATATTTTGGCCAAGCATGAACTTGGGGATGCTCCCAGGAAGGTGGTTAATGTCTCACCCTTTGTTCACATGCCTGGTGACCTGATCCGTAATAGAGTCCCACCCCTCACCTACAAAACACACTGCAACAACATGGGGTTAAGCCCATGCCCACAGTCGGGCCTGCTGAGCTCCATCCCTTATAGGCAGAATGAAAAGATAGATAATCTTTCTCTGTGTGTGCCTCTTGAAAAGAAGGGGGGAAGGGAGATAATCTTTGACTAGAAAAGGCCGAGGGAAACACAAAGAAGCAAGAAGGCAGTGTTAGCCAGAGGTTTCTGCACAATGGTTGCTGGGCTGTTGTTAGGTTTTAGAGTATTGAGGCAAAATTCTTTCTTTCTTTCTTTCTTTCTTTCTTTCTTTCTTTCTTTCTTTCTTTCTTTCTTTCTTTCTTTTCCAAAGTGGTCCAAGAGAAAGGCACTCACACATAGCGCCTCCGAGCTCAGTACACCTTCATTTTGGGGAAGACATGCTGATTCAAGGAAGAAATCACCTACCATTGCAGAGCTGCCATTAACTTCTCCTTTTTATATTACAGCTTGCCTCCTGCTCTCTGCCTGGTTTGGGTTTCTCCATCCCTATCTCTTCACCAAGCCCTGCATCCCACCCTTTTAATTTTCTCTTAATGACCAATCAGCTCACCAGAGTTTCAGAAACAACCCTCTCCATAAAAATTCTTACTGGACATACTGTTCTCTGCTAGGAATACCAGCATGTGAGAGGTGGGGAAAATCAGAGAGAAGGGTGACAGCAGATTTAAGGAATGTGCTCACCTTGCCATAACATTAGTTCCAGGAGACACTGCCTCACAGGAAAAGTCTGCAAGTGGCCATCCTAGGAAGTGTCAGTTCAAATCCCATAGTAAAAGCCCTTAATCATGGGCAAGATCACACTAACTATAAGTAGGAAAGAGACTTAATCAAGGTTTATATTAAGCAATACATTTTGCTTGTGGTAGCCATGTGGTCCAAACAAAATAAATTACAAATGCAATACTAGATGGTACCTTCGCGACTGCTAAAAAAAATCATCATCACAGAGCAGTATGGCAATGGAACCAATTACTTCAAGAGGTGTGGAGTGCTGCAACGCTGGAGGCATTCAAGAGAGGCATTTCTTGGTATCCTTGTAGTTCCACTGAAGTACATTGAGTGTTTCCTAAATAGCAAAAGAATTCTTAGTTAATAATGGCTTTCCGCACTGTGTTACTTGGCATTCCAGTGATTGGTCATCAGAAGATAAACAGAAATTAAATTTGCAGGTCTTAGTGTTCAGATATATAGCTGAGGAAGTCCTGCCACTGGAAGGTAGACATGATACTGTAGAAGGAAACACACCACCCTGTATCATAAAGTTTGAACATATTATGTCCATAGATAACAAAGTAATGAGTAATGAGTAATGAGTTATGAGTTTCTTTGTTATCTAGCTCCCCCCCCCGTTTGATGGACAGTGGGTGGGTGGGGACAGATAGTGGGAGGTATCTGTTTAGTTGTATGACCACCAAGTGTTTTGTGGTGGTATACAAAGGAAAGAAAGAAAGAAAGAAGGGAGGGAGGCAAGGAGGCAGGGACATTGTTAATGAAATGTCTGTTGTGTGCTGGTGCTGGGCAGAATCCATTTTGCCTTGTTCATGAACCCAACCATCCATTGTTTGACCAGTTAGGCTTCTTCCAAAGTTGCTCAAGGAGATATTCAGTATCTACCCTGCAAGCATAAGCTGCTCTGTTGCAGTCTCTGGCTTGTGTAATGGCAAGGTGGAGATCCTATGGAGTGTCAGCCCGGATGTGTGTTGCATTCTGTGATTTTAAACAGAATTCTGACCAAGGGAATCTGGGACCGGAATAGAGCTGGACCCACTCCAGTACCTTGGTTTAGATGTGGGAATTATGGGCGAACACACATTATTTTCAGATCTATTTAAATGATGTGGAGATCACTAGGCAGGCTGGAGCACCAATACTGTATACATTTAAATTACTTATGTAGTATTACTTATTTAGTTACTTTACATGTGTATTTACCCTTGGCTTTCTCCCCCTTTCAGAATTATGCACTCCTAAATCTATTTTGAAAAATGCTAGTATATTAACATTAATCCCAGCCCTTGCATTTTCCATCTAAAACAAGACTTGAATTTGCACTGTTTCACAAAGTCCTTTTGTTGCTCCTGTTATGAAGTTTGAGATATTGAAGAGTGTTTGGGCCAGTGGTAGATGGTTTCATTAATGATTAGGCCATTCGTATTTATGGGGCTATACTGAATAAGATAAGTAAAAGACAAGTCTGTGCCTGGGTGGGCTTACAGAACAAACAGGTTTTTCTATTGCTGTAGAACAAATTCATACTTTGGTGGAAGAGAACAGGGACAATCTAGACAAAGTCAATGAGAGACAAATACTAAAAACACAATTACATGTATTGGCACTTGGTTCCAGTTGGGAATGAGAATTAAGATACAGTGATGTTCCAAAGTGCATCATGCAATCAGGACCCCCAATCACACAGGGGTCCACCTCCTGCAAGGCACCTGTGTGTGATGAGTTGTCGATGCATAGTCATCCCTTTGCTAATATCCCTGCCTGATGCAAGGATGTTGAAAACTGGTGGCCTATGAGGCATTGGGGGAGTTGTTCTGCACATGGAGTAACACGTGAAGATGTCTATGGTCACTACGATGAGGAGCAACATCTCTGAGCAAATTGCAGGCTAAGGGCCAGGCTATATTTCTGTCTAACGTGATGAGAATTTTTGTTGTCACCTCCCCTCATTTGTTTGCTCAATTCCAGCTATGTCTCTGGGCAACTTGGCTTCTTGGATGAAAGGCGCCACTCCCTACTCCCACCATCCTCTATGGGGCTTCCTCTTTTGATAGACCGAACCAACGGTCAGATTTTTATTGGGGAGTTATGCCAACCCGACTGTTACTGTGTAAAGTGCTGTGGCAAATTATGGCTAACAAATACGTTGCTACTCCCATTGCCATTCATGTGCCAGTCACAATTACACCTATGCCAGTGTACATCTGTGATGGGAACTTGGCCACACCTGGCTCAACTCTTTGAAGTTACAAAGGCAGTTGCTTCACATCCGTTTTGTCTCTGTTAGTGTTGCGCTTAGGAGCGGTACAAAAATGTTACATCACTTCAGTTGTGCAACTACTGAAATTTGTCTCCAGCATGCCCTCAAAGTGGGTGCTAAGTGCAACAATACTGTACCTGGTGCTGGGGGAAGGTTTTCCCTTGTCACTCTTTGTTCCTGCTTTCTGTTCCGAGACACCATGTAGTAACAACTGTCATGCAATAAAACATTCGTTTCACTCAGAAAACTGTATCTGGTTTTTTTTTAGTTTGACTTTTCAGAAGTGGAATATCGAAAAAGAATTTTTAATCCTCCCAAAAAACGAAAAAGGAAGCTAGACAAATTCAGTGTTTGTCATGGTACAAGACCGTGAGTTAACACTTGTCACAAGACAAGTTATCATGACCATGGGAACACTGAAACAGGGACAAAACCATGTGATTGTGCCCATTGCTGTCACAGTATAAAACTAGTCATAGAACAAAGAAGAATGTGAAGTAACCACCAAAGTGTGTCGATACTGGGTTGGGGCCACAGATATGTAGATCAGGGGTGGAAACCACGTGCCCCTCAAAATAAAGTAATGCTAACTTTCCACCTCCGCATCCTTTTTCTGGTGAAAAAAGAGAATGTCCACCTCTGGAAGTCTCCAATGATGATGAGTTTTCATTAAAGGAAAATACAAGATTTTTGTATACATTTGGGAGAGGGATCCATTCCAAACATCTGGTCAAAACTGAAGGCAAACTGACGGTCACTTCCAGGTATTTTTGACAAGATGTTTTAAAAAGGGAAATATGAGAATCTAGGACAGTGAAGGTGAACCTATGGCACGGGTGCCAAAGGTGGCACTCGGAGCCCTTTCTGTGGGCACCCGGCATCGCCCCTTCATAGCCACCTGTATACAGGTTAAATTACTTTGCAAAAAAAAATTAGTGGGTTTTGAATTGGAGTTTGGGCACCCGGTCTCTAAAAGGTTCACCATCACTGATCTAGGAGGTGGTATAGAAGGTGCTACACCCACAAACTGGCACTTCAATTCTGGGCGAGACCTCCAGGCATTAGAATTACTGCGAAGAAACGGGGCAGTATTGACACAGAAGGCAATCTCCACAAATGGTTAAGGTGGTAGAACCGTGTGGACGAAGAGAAAAGAAGAATGGGCCGGGGGAAGATTTAAAGGCGGGGACATGCAATAGATTGGTAGGTACCATTGATATGCAGCAGGGTCATGAAAGTTCGCTTCTGTTTTGGAATGTCATCTAATTAGACATATTAAGGAGGAAACTTGAGAAAGGGCGTCAAGAGAAAGCTATGCATAATTTATAAAACTGAATGCTTTCTAATTAGTTCTTTTAGGTTAATGGTATTATAGCTCTCCCCTTCTCCACCATGGCCTCTGGCAAAGCCCCCCCCTTTCCCATTTTTAATCTGTCCTTGGAGTTTGTAAACCCATATGGTCACCTTGCTCTCCACCTCTTCTGTGACATGGGGGTGAGTCAGCCATGTTTAAGCCGTCTTCTCCTCCACATGCTTTTCTTCCAAGTAGGCCAAACTTTCCCTACTTTCCTACAAACTTTCCTCGACATAGGCCCAGGTTTTCAAAGTCTTTTTTTAAAAAAAGAAACAGATCCCTTGAAGAATATCGGTCAACGGCATTCCTCCAGAGCTTTCCTGGAAACCAATGGGAGCCAAGGAGATGGAGCAGGTGGAGGTGAGGGTGGGTGGGGAGAGGAGAAGTCCCTTCCTCTGAAACCAATTCTAAAATAACATTTTGCCTCCTCGAGTAATTCCCAGCTCTCCCTGGCAACCGTTCGTTTCTTTCGACCGGCAGAAATCTGCAATATGAGAGTGGATTGGCTTCTTTTTCCCATGGGGCCGTGTATCTCTTCATCCGCCGCCTAGGGTAAAAAGCAATGCATACGTTTACAATATAAATGTGATTTAATCGACCTCCCTGTCAGCAAGAAATGGCAAGCATATCAAACAAGACCAAGATGTTAGGAGAGGGAAAAAAGAGGAGGAGGGGGATCATAAATTATTGCTGTGATGAGTTTTGAGCATTTTTTTTAAAAAAAAAAAGCAGAGAGGGAGAAGTACTAGATGATTTTGTGTAAGGCTTTTCCCTGAAACAATAATTAAGATAATTCTCTATGACATGGAGAAAAATGTTCAGCTTTGTATGAAATGTGCTTTATGTTTAGCAAGCTGAAAGCTCTTTGTATTGATTAGAATTCCCTGCAGCCCCAGCAATGCAAAGCTGAAATTAATTGAACTGTGGTCCATTTCTTTTCCCTGAATCCTTATTTACTGGATCCTGTGTGAATCTCAAGTTGAAAATTGATAGATTCCTTTATGGCAATTCAATGTGTGTGTGTGTGTGTGTGTGTGTGTGTGTGTGTGTGTGTGTGTGTGTGTGTGTGTGTGTGTGTGTGTGTGTGTGTGTGTGTGTGTGTGTTTCTGTCTTTCTGTCTTTCTGTTTGTCTCTCTCTCTCTCTGTGTGTGTGTGAGAGAGAGAGAGATAGTAGTTTAGTAATCATACACTAAATCTATTCCAGGAATACTCAGTGGCCATACCAGTAAGCAGTTGTGGGACATCCTGCTTCAGGCAGTAAGCTTAAGGGTGCTATTAAATGTAGCAAATAAATAAATAAATAAATAAATAAATAAATAAATAAATAAATAAATAAATACAATTTGCATCTATTACCATAGTTTTAACCACAGGCAGGTCACCATCTGGATTTTTCCCTTTTCCCTTTTATTTTTGCCTTAGGCACCAGAATATCTTGGGTCATCTCTAATCATGTGCTGAGATCCAAATTCCCACTGTCAGACAACTCAGAGGCACAGTCTACTGGGACATTTGTTTGTGTACCATCCCACTCAAATTGAATGGAAACTGCATAGAGACCAGTGGTTATGAAGCCAAGTTTCAATCTGCCAGAATAAAACATTCATGTTATCTGGTTTTAACAAAATAGGACTCATTCTAATTAAGACTAAAGTGGTGCATATATCCAGGCTGGAGGGGGGAAATATTAATTAGTATATTTTCAGTACTGTTCTCCATATCTGCCTGGTTGAGAGTCTACCCACCCATGGATTTATAAACAGACAGTTTGTAGGATGAGTGCCTCAGTTTTGTCCACTAGTCTCTTCCTCTTTGGTCAAAATCATCCCATAATATCAGTTTTTATCTTCCATGCATCTAAATAATATAGCACCATACGATTAATTTTGTTTTGGAAAAGCTTTTCCTCTGTAGTTAAATAGAGAACCATGGAAAGTTACCAGTTCTGCCCAGATTTCTTCAAAAAAATCCTTTGGTACAACAGAGAGACATCTTTTTGTTGTTGTTGTTGTTGTTGTAGTTTTGGCTACGCTATCTTCATCATTCCCCCTGCATTTTCTTAACTGAAGAGAACCTCCCCATTCAGAGGAAGCATACCTCCAGAACCTAGGAACAAGAGCAAGGAAATGATGGAGATACACTATAAGGAGGAAAGCTCTAACTCTCATTATCTCTGCACTAGAGCCTGGGAAAGTTATATTTTAGATTATAACTCCTAGACTTTCCCAGCCTAAGAGTTCTAGGAGCTGTCATTCCAAGAAAGAAAGAAAGAAAGAAAGAAAGAAAGAAAGAAAGAAAGAAAGAAAGAAAGAAAGAAAGAAAGAAAGAAAGAAAGAAAGAAAGAAAGAAAGAAAGAAAGATGTTTAGACACGTGTCCTCTTTAGTATCTGTGTAGATTAGGGAGTGTTTCTATTTTTCTTGTTCATTTCTGCCACCTCCTCCAGCTTCAGACACTTGAGTTTTCCCTTTTGCCCCTTCTCTTTCTCCATTATCAAGGTTTTATTTCATTTAATGCCTCCACCGCCCAGACAAATTCCGTATTCCTCTGCCATGACAATGCTCTCTTCCAACATCCTGGTGAATTTTTATAAGTCGCTTGGCAAGTTTTCTTCTTCTGACCCAGCGGAACATATTTCTTTCAAACGGCCTTTGACAAAATGTGTCATTTTTGAACTCTGCACTTGAATTCTGGGCTCAAGCTCCCTTTGAGTTACGGCCTCTGTTCTGCTCTCTTGAATAAATTACTCTCCCCACCTTTTAGAGGACTGTTACACTGTCTCCTTCTATGACCCCTTGTTCTTCATTCCCTTTGAAATTTCTCATTATTTAGCTGAAGCCCTTTGTGCAGGCTCCTTTAGATTTTCCCTACCATTAGGTGTTTTTTCCCTCCTTTTTGGCTCTGCAATCTTTAGTTCTGCAACCTTGCCAGGTTCCTTTCTTTCCCGGAGGAGCAAAATCCAAAGCACCTTGGCTAGTTTCCATAGACAAGTAATTATTTTTCTGTCTCCCTAAAACCCCTTTGCCCTGAGTATTGTGTGCAATTCTTAGGGCTCTTTTTGGCTTCCTGCCCTGCGTAAGCAGTGCTGCTTTTCATTTCCACCCTGTCGTACTTGAAATCCGCACTAAAGGCGGAAGTGTGAAGTTATATTGTATGTTCTCACCCTCACATTTGGTGGGGCTTATTTTTTATTTAATTTTTTGCAATGTGTGTGTGTGTGTGTGTGTGTGTGTGTGTGTGTGTGTGTGTGTGTGAGTGAGTGAGAGAGAGAGAGAGAGAGAGAGAGAGGGAGAGAGAGAGAGAGGGAGGGAGGCTCACCTCCCCAGGTGTTGTTGTTACATGTTGTCAGATTATCCCTATGGCAACCCTTTACTTGAGTGATCTCCAATATGTCCTGTCTAGAGATGGGTGTGAACCTGGAAAAGTGTGGATTGCAATGGTTGTGGCTAGCCACAAACCATGAAACCACCACACACCAGCCAGAAAACTAAACTGGTTCATGGTTTGATCTTTAGTTTGTGCTTGATGGGGGGGGGGGCACAGCTTTCTGGACATGTGCCTGTCCCCTCACTTTGATCATGTGCATGCACAGAAACCATCAACCAGAATCCCAACAAGGAAGCTATCCTCCTTTGTAAATCTCTCTAATTTCACTGCGTATCAAAGAGAGTTTTATTGAGAAATTCAAAACTCTGCAATAGTCCTCCGTTTACCGCACTATAGGTGGATACATGAGTTATGCCATAGCCACCTGATAGCTAACCCGTCACTCACCTGTTAAAATAATGTTGTTTAGAGTAGTAAAACACACTAGAATAAGCCCATTGAATCAGTGGGGAATTGATGAGTCAGCTTCTCCATAAATTGCATTTATTTAAGCCAACCTACTCTAGGTGTGACTTACTATGATAAAGTTAGTTGCAACTAGAGCAGTTCCATCACAATCAATGGCTATCAGGGAAGAATTGACTCACCAAATCCACATTGATTTAATGGCCTTATCATGGCGTGACTTATTTCTCTATACAATGGGATTTCAGCTAAAGCCAAATTAAGTCTCCTGGGCCAGATGAATTACACCCAAGTATATTAAAAGAACTGGCAGAAGTAATTTCAGAACCATTGGCAATAGTCTTTGAGAAGTCCTGGAGAACAGGGGAAGTCCCCATCGATTGGAGGACGGCAAATGCTTTCTCCATTTTCAAGAAGGGGAAAAAGAGGACCCAAATAATTACCACCCCGTCAGCTTGACATCTATTCCTGAAAATATCCTAGAGCAGATTATCAAGCAGACAGTCTGTTACTATTTAACAAGCAATGCTGACATTAGGAGAAGTCAACACGGGTTTCTTAAAAACAAGTCATGCTAGACTAATTTGATCTCTATCTTTGATAGAGTTACAGGCCTGGTGGATGAGGGGAACACTGTGGATATTGCTTATCTAGATTTCAGTAAAGCCTTCAATAAGGTTCCCCATGGTATATTTTCAAAGAAGTTGGTAGAATGTGGGATAGATAATGCTATTGTTAAGTGGATTTTTAATTGGTTGAATGATTATACCAAAAGGGTGATCATAAGTGGCTTATCCTCAGCATGGAGATAGGTGACTTGGTTTCTGTTCTGGGTCTAGTGCTATTCAATATCTTTATTAATGAGTTGGATAAACGAATAGACAGTATGCTGATTAAATTTGCAGATGATACCAAATTGGGAGGGGTTGCTAATTCTCTAGAAGATAGGATGAAAATCCAAAACAACCTTGACAGATTAGAGGGCTGGGCCAAAGGTAATGGAATGAGTTTCAACAGAGAGAACTGTAGGGTGCTGCATCTAGGTAGAAAGAACGAATTGTACAGATATAGGATGGGAGACACCTGGCTGGAGAACAGTACATGTGAAAGGGATTTCAGAGTAAAAGTGGGCCACAAATTGAACATGAGTCAGCAATGTGGCATGCCAGCCTAGAAAGCCAATGCGATTCTTGGTTGCATCAACAGAAGCATAGTTTCTAGAGCAAGGGAAGTGGTTGTACCACTCTATTCTGTGCTAGTCAGACCACAGCTGGAGTACTGTGTTCAGTTCTGCACACCTCAATTTTAAAAAGATTTTGACAACCTCAGACATGTGCAGAGGAGGGCGACCAAGATGGTTGAAGGTCTGGAAGAAATGTCTTACAAGGTGTGGCTTAGGGAGCTGCAAATGTTTAGCCTTACAAAAAGAAGGTTGATAAAGGATATGATAACCATGTTTAAATATTTGAAAGGATGGCATAGTGAAGAGGGAACTGGTTTGTTTTCCATGGCTTCAGAGACTAAAACTTGGGACAATGGTTTCAAACTACAAGAAAAGAGATTACATTTAAATATTAAGAAGAACTTCCTGATGGTTAGAGCTTTTTCAGCAGTGGAATAAGCTGCCACAGAGGGTGGTGGAGTCTCCTTTTTTGGAGGTTTTTAAGCAGAGTCTGGATAGGAGTTCCTGCATGGCAGGGGGTTGGAGTGGATGGCCCTTGAGGTCTCTTCCAACTCTTATGATTCTATGTCTGAAAGTCCAATATGTCATTCAGGAGGCTATACTCCTTTTAATCAGCATATGCTCTTTCTAAAACTGACACCAACATGATGAAATATGCAACATAGCCTTAGATATGAGCTTAGTCTGAGTTGGTTTGTGAGCTACGGAGCTGGATCAAAGTTATCACTGAAATAGTGGGTTTGGGGGGCGTTGGAAGATGGGGAACGCCTAGTACCCCACAGATGTTCTAAGACAGCAGTGGCGAACCTTCAGCACTCCAGATGTTTGGGACCGCAACTCCCACAATTCCAAGCTTGTATTGCCAATGACAACGGACTGTGGGAGTTGCAATCCAATACATCTGGAGTGCAGAAGTTTTGCTACCAATGTTCTAAGAGAAGATCTAAGGTCAAGGGGCAGCCACATAGATAGAGAACCATTTTAAGGCACCAGGAGATCAGTGACCATGTTAAAAGAATCTTGGGCTGTTATTTTGGCTTGCAGAGGCACACACTACAAAAAAGTGCCGGAGAATGAGAGAGAGAAAGGGAGGAAGTAACAAATCAGAATTAAGCAGGAGGAAAACAATCCAGTGCTTGAACAATAAACACTGCAGCCTTGCTAAATCGTATACTTAGAAACCTGGTGTTCTGGGCATAGTGCTGTGAACAGATGGGCAATATGCCTTGTGACTGCCAAGGCTTCCAGAGCGCCACACACTTTGTCATGGCAGCTTGTCTGGAAGTTTACAAGTGGGAGTCAATTTGGGAGCTTCCGCATTGCCCTCAAACCCCACCCTGTGCTTCCTTTTCCTTCTGGAAACCAAGCGAGAGTTGCCTTTGTTTTGCCTTGACAAGGCAAGCGATGATGATAACCTCCCCTTCGCAGAGATCTTTCCTCCAAATGGCTTCCTATCTCCAAAAAGCAATTTGCAGGCCTCATTGACTGATGGCACAGACCACGGCTCCAAATGCTCCGGAGCTGACCTGTCTCAGCAGTGGAACTGCGAACACACGGATTGTGCCAACAAAGGCAGGTTTAAAAGCAGTGGGCCTGAGGCCCATCACACCATTACAGCTACAGCCATATGTGTGGTCACCATCTGGTTGTGAGGGCAGCATATGTACTTGACAAATGCAGGTCCTGGTTGTAGTGGCTGGCTTACAAAAGCTGGATATTACCCTGGAGATGTCATTCAGGGATGGTTTTATGGTTCCCCCCTTCTCTCTTTCCCTCCCTCCATCCTTTTCATTCTCACTCTCTCACAAACACATACACAACAACATACACAGAGCACAAAAGGCTTTCTGAAAGATTTCCTCTTACTTTTAGTGGGAAAATACCCTGGTCGGAGGCTAGGAATATATAATGTTTGATATCTGACTAGCTCTGCCTAGAATACTGAATGAATTCAGATGTTATTTTTGACGTAAGCACCATTTCATGAGTGGATGTTTGCCAGGTAGCCCAGTCTGTAATATTATACAAAGAAGCTGTCCCAGGACTGGGATTCTATATGCACACACTGGAGAAACGTGCTGGGAGATAGCTTTCATGTGTATGGCAATATGTGGACAGTTTCTGCCCCTTCAGAAATTTTCATGCAAGGTACAACCACCAAGGAGTGAAGTTAGTTGGGTCATGCAGCACCAGGGATGGGCATCCCTGCTCCCATGTTGATGTATTCATGGGTACGAAGTTCTGAGTAGATCTTCCATGTTTGTCTCTGTCACATATACACATATTACACCTTTGAAAGGACAAAGGCATCTGATCTTATTGTTTACCTTATATGCTTATGTACTTCAATAAGAACGTCATAGGTCAGTCTGGTAGAGCCATTGGCTTACTCTTCTGTCCCATCCCCATACTGTTTAATATCTACATGAAAATGCTATTCATGTAGATGTTCTGACGTTTGAAGCTTTGGAACAAGGTGACGTCTTCTTCTTCTTCTTCTTCTTCTTCTTCTTCTTCTTCTTCTTCTTC
>JAHTLZ010003518.1:34105994-34138927 GCA_023846285.1 Phrynocephalus versicolor | reverse complement strand
CTTCTTCTTCTTCTTCTTCTTCTTCTTCTTCTTCTTCTTCTTCTTCTCATTATCATCATCATCATCATCATCATCATCATCATTGACACCCAGTTATTTTGCTCTTTGTGAGCTAACATCATGGAGGTGCTGGCAGTCAGTGGAAATTCAAGTTCAGGCACAGAAATTGATCTGTTCTAGTAAATCAAGTTTATAGTTTGGGAGTACTCCTTGGCCCTATACTGTCCTAGGATTTCCAGGCAGCAACAATAATGAGAAATGTTTTTGCATGATTCTGCTTATTGCTTCAACTACAACCTGTCCTGACTTGGCCACAGTCATCCATTGACTACTGAAATTATCTATAGGCGGAGCTGCCCTTTAGGACAGTCTGAGACCTTCAGAGCATGCTATAGGATAATATGAACCTTCTGCTGAAAGACTACCAGTTGGTCATCAAGGCCAATCCAAGGTGTTGCTGTTAACATTAAAAGCTTTTTTTGTTGTTGCTGTGTTTAGGTAGGGGTGTGAAGTCACATCTTTCTAAGCAGCCTTATAACACTATATATTGTGATTATTTCTTTTAACTGCTTTTAGAATGTAATGTTATGGAGTGGGGTATTCACTTTTACTTGCTATTTTTCTTTTGTTTTATGTGGATTGTAGGCTCCCTTGATCACGGCTGAAGGGTAAAGGTCAAAGCTCTGGAATGTATGTTGGGGAGGAAGACAGACAGGAAAAGAGATCTTATGCCACTATCTCACCTGGGGGAAGATCCAGATATTGTGAAAGTTTGGCTTTTCTTCTTTCTTGGTCACATGACTGAAGATGTGGGATCTCCATTCCCATGTACAAGGATGTTTTTTTTAAGCGCCAACCAGCATCAGAGCCAGCAGGTGGCGCTAGGAAGAAAAACAGCACTGACAGCCCAAAGGCCACCTGATCAGCACTTTGGGGTAGGGAAAAAGAGACCTTTGGGTAGTGGGCGGCATACAAGTTGTAAAAATAAATAAATAATTTTTTATTAAAAAAGTGCCGATGAACCCCAGGAGCTGGTCGGCACTAGAAAAAAAAAGCAGAAAAATAGATCATATGTGAGCTCTCAAGGACTTCTGGTTTGCATTTTTTACTGGAGCAAAAAATACCCAACTTGTCTGATAGGTCTTGGAAAACTCGCTAAAGAGGGCATAACCGTTTTTGTTTAAAGCCCAGTAGCTGTGGGGACATTATTTTTGGAAATGCTTGATCTTGAAGTTTAATCGGCATTTTAAAGGATGTGTAATAGAGCCCTTATTGTAAGCATGTTCTCTCTGCAGTTCCATTTGAAATCAAGTTCCATACTCTCCACAGTACCTATTGCGGCCTTTCTCTTGTTTCCTCTGTTGCTCCCATAACTTTATAGATACTGCAAGGGGAAATGGATGGTTAGAGAATTTAGCAACATGGATGAGTGCTATTAAGTTCCTGTCAGGATTCAAGCATGGGGCAAGTGATGATGAGACAGGGGCCATGTCTGGCAAGGCCTGTTTGAGTTTCAAACTCATTGCCACGTAGAAAAAAGTTGATGCCAAATTGTAGATCATGCCTGTTTCCATAAACCTATTTCCCCTCCCAGTTTCATGCTGGGGTAGCTGCAGCACTCAAACAGTGGTTAAACATTTGACTGCTTGCCCTCTAGAATTGTAGTCTGAAAGGTTAACTCACATATTCTGTTCAGCTTTACAGTTGACTGCGCTTGCTTAACATGTCACTGATTGGTCAGTATACTTTTGAATGCGGGACTGCTATCTTGAAATTAACAAACTTAATAACTTGCTTATATTTTTTTGCGGAGGGGGCTATTCTAGGATGCATGTTGAGGAACTGAATGTCATCTGTGTGTGCGTTGTGTCGTTACAGTCATGACTGACTCTCCATGACCCCATTTCCACGGAGTTTTCTTGGCAGAAATACTGCCAGTTCCTACTCCAAGCGCCTACAGCACCTGGTATTCCCTGGTGGTCGCCCATCCAAGTACTAGCCAGGCCTGACCCTGCTTAGCTTCTGAAATCAGGCGAGATCAGATGTGCTTAGGGCATCTAGGCAGCGAATGTCATATAACCACACTTATTTCCTCTCTTGCACTCCAAATATTTTGCATTGCTTGAGTGATTTTCAATGCTCAAAGATAGCATGTATGAAATCTAGGTGTTGAAACCTGCTTCTAATTGAGAATATATAAGGGAAGCATTGAATTTTTTCTTTATCAGTACATAAATAGAAAAGATACCTTTTGGCTAACCATCTAATGTTGAATTTCCCCTTAATATTTAGGGTGACTACTTCAGGTCGTGTCACATTTAAAGTTATAATGTCATATCACATTCTAGCAAATAATTCTCTTGGCCTCTATCATTTTAAGCTGTCACAGCCTTATGCTTTTACCAAGGACCAGAATCAATACTGATTTCAGTTTGAAAGCCCTTCTGACAGGGCTCGCATTTGTAGATCTGCAAGTAAAACTAATATGTGCCAAAGTTTGTCACCTTGGCATTTTGCGGCTTCATTGACATATGAAATATAGGCATTCACCATGACAATTAACCTTACGACTATTAAGCAATAAAAATTTCACATACATATTTATTAGCTGGATACGGCAGTGTTGCATAGTGTCTCACAAAACAGGAAGGATGTGGAAGGACACCCTTGGAAGCCAGGTTATATATCTGGACTATAAACAATTTATCTGAGTTGTCTGAAATTCTGTTGTCTCTGCTTGAACTTGGTGGCCTTATGTAGGCTGTGTTGTGACACCCTTAGGAAGATGCATGAAATCCTTGCAACATAATGTCATTCACTCTAACATCAGGTATGAGTTGGCAAACTCTTGACTGAAATGTTATGCATTAGGAAGAACTTCATGACAGTTAGAGCTATTTGGCAGTGGAATAAGCTGCTGCGGAGGGTGGTTGAGTCTCCTTCTTTGGAGGTTTTTAAGCAGAGGCTGGATGGCCATCTGTCAGAAATATTGTGATGGGGGTTCCTGCATGGCAGGGGGTTGGACTAGATGGCCCTTGAGGTCTCTTCCAATTCTATGATTCTATGATTCTATGAAATACTTCCTAAAATGAACGTTTTAGGGATTGATTGGTTCATTTTTAATCCATTCTACATCAGTAGATCCCACACGAATATGTAGTCAATAAAATTACTTTATGAATTGAACAGTTAAAAACAATGTCAGATAAAACACAACCAGCATGATGTAGGATTAGATACTAATCACAATCTCCTTTGGCACCAAAAACTTGATCAGCCATGTTTTATCTCGATGCCAAAATAATGACAATGAGCCTGTTCAGTTGCCTTTTAATCAAGCTTTATCAACACAGAGAGGAATGGCTAGCACTACTACTATCCTGGTTATCTTCTTCACAGAAGCAGGAAAGCATTGGAAGAGGTTCCTACTCCTGTGTTAGCTCTAAGTGTGAAGAGAAAAACCCCACAAACTATCCCTTCTGGTGTAAAGAAATCAGTAAGAGAGTGGGTTGCAAGTGTCCCTCTATCTGTGTTTACAAAGCCAGATTGGAGAACAGCTGAATAGGTCCATCACTTACATCAGCTGGGACTCCAAAGGGAGGACCCCCCCCCAGTAGATTTTACTATAATTATTTTTTGTGTGTGTTTATGTGGGTGGTTGTGGGTGTTGTGCCATTACAGTCGTGACAGACTCTTCATGATTCCATGTCCATGGAGTTTTCTTGGCAGGAATACTGCAGTGGTTTGCCGGTTCCTACTCCAGGCGCCTACAGTACCTGGTATTCCCTGGTGGTCTCCCATCCAAGTATTAATGCCGGCCGGCCCTGCTTAGGTTCTGTAATCAGGCAAGATCAGAAATGCTTAGAGCATCTAGGTACCCAGCACCAAAATTCCTGATGGTCTTACCCAATAGCTGCACATAGATATTAAACAGCACGGGCTACAACTGCTGTATAGCAATGTGGCTGTGTGCCAGTCTTTGTAACTTGTCCGGCAACTGAGGTGGGGTCGGGTGGGGTGGGGTGAAATAATGGTTTCACCAGGCCTCCTGCTCCTGCCAAAATGCCACAGGAAATGATATTCAAAGTTCCTCTTGAAATAGAAGTTCTGAGGGATTACCAAAAACAAAACAAAACAAAACAACCCCCCCCCCCCCCAAGAAACCCTGAATGTTTCAGTGACACTGGTGAAATAATTCCAGGAGGTTCATCACATCCTTAGGTGTCTCTGAGCTGAAAGTCCCCCACCCCCAGGATAAAATAGACTTCAGACAACTAAACTATGCATTCATAGCAGACTCAATGGAAAAACTTTTTATAAGAAATGATACAAAATGCTTTGACATTATAAATAACAATGGAGTACTGTGAGGTTTCTGTTTCTGTTTCTGTTTTGTATCAGTACAGCAAACTTAAGATAAAATTGTTACATGCACAGTGGTCTTCCCAGTGCCATCAGCTGATAATTAACTGGTGAAGAACTGAATGAATGAAAGTAAATGGTTAAAAAAATGCTGGTTTAAGAGCAGAATCAAGACTATATTGTGCTACAGTTCCACAAAGCTAGGAAGTTGGCAAAGGCTTTAGTAGATGTGTCTCATGGTCAGGAACAATTGTGTGTGATGGCACAATTTGTGTTTACTTACAATTTACCTTCACATAGCCATGCTTTGATATCTAGCTACATGTGGGTCATATTTAACTTATGAAGCAGGTGAGTATCTATATTACTAGAAGAGTTGTTTGCTATGTAAACATCAGCTCATCTATCTCACAGAATATTTTTTGATCAAGTGTGATTTAAACTTGATACCTCCAAATGAGTGGCATGTATCTTTGAGCATTGAAAATCACTCAAAACCTTGTGGAACCATAATAGTGCTTCATTACCAGGTAAAGTTGACTCATCCAATTGAATAGAGAAATGGTTTGTTTTCAGATAATTACACAAGAAGCTTTCAACAACATGACTCATTTCATCAATACGTCCTTGAACTGTGTTGTTGCTCAAAGGAAGTCTTTTGAGTATATCATATGCACATGCAGGCTTGCGTAGAACAGATTTTAAAACCTCTTCAATGGCTGGTAAAATCAGCTTTTCCCCGGGAGTATGAGGTATTCCTGATTTTGCTATGTCATGAGATACGTCTGTGAAGATTATCACTTGCCGGACCAGTTACAAAGATACGTCTGTGAAGATTATCATGAGATATTGTAAAATACCCGCAAAACATCATAGTCTCTTTTTGATGTTGAAGCAAACATACAGTCCACCATGGTTCTCTTCTGAAGTTTTTCTTTCAGTGTTTTAAAGCATGTCTGTTTTATCAGGGTGACATCTTCTCAGGTGATTCTCCAGCTTGGATAGTTTCATAGTATCATTGGTTAAAATCTGTTGCACAAAAGGCACATGGGCAGACATTTGTCTGACAGGGATGGAATGAAGCCAAACTTCAAATAATCAACACTCTCCTGCCTTCAATTCTTTCTAGCTTCAGCCATGTTGAGTAGGAGTTATCTGTTGACAAGAATAAAGTTATTTAAATAGGATAAGACAGAGCAATTCAAAATTGATTCCTGACCAGACAGCATACAAATACAGTGGTACTTTGACTTAAGAGCAGCTCAACTTAAGAGCAATATGACTTAAGAGTGGAAAACTGTTGGCATTTTAACTGCCACCTTACAAATTATAGATATGGTCTGCTCAACTTGAATTTTTTTTTAAACTTAATTTTTCAGTTTTTTAGATAGGAACCCCGATTTAAGAGTAGTTTGACTTAAGAGCATGCATTTGGAATGGATTTAATTCATTAAGTTAAGGTACCACTGTATTTTAAAAAAACATTTTAAAATCATTTCTGGTAACATTGGAAATATTTTAAAAATATTTCTAAATGTGTTGAAATGTCTGCAAAAATTGCTTACAGAAATATTTCTGAAAATATTTTAAAATATTGTGTGCTGTTTGGGTGGAGTAAATCCTTATTTAAATCTATAGTTAGGTAGATATAGAGAGGAATCAGCATAAAGAAAATGTTGCTTTTGTAGTTGTACTGTGTAAGCGTTGGTAGTGCAATTTCAAAGGGTGCAGACTGAGATGACTGGGTCCCTGGTTCAATCGTGGCCGTGCCATGTACCAATGGATCTTTTCTATAAATATTTAAGTACATAATACTGATTGCTAAAACAGTGAAGAGAACCCCATTAGGGAAAACACGTGTACCTTGGTTAAAGAGCATAATCCATTCCGGAAGCATGTTTGAAACCAAAACGCTTGCATATCAAAGCCAATTTCCCCATAGGAAACAATGGAAACTCAGATGATTCATTCCACAGCCCAAAAATATTTGATTACAATAGTGTAATACAATACAAGGTACTAAATAAAATACAAAATACAGTACAGTACAAAGTACAAAATGCAGTAGAGTACAAAGAACAATAACCTGAATCTGAAAACCTTTGTGGAAGGTGCAGAGGAGGGGGGAAGCCTCCAAGGAGGGGGCTATATTAAAATGGGATGATGGGAAGAATCCCAACTAGAGCAGAGGAGGGGAGAAAAACCATCATGGAGGGGGCTGTTTTTAAAAATGGAGCAATATGGGACTCCCGGCTAGAGCAGAGGGTGGGAGCGCCCATGGAGAGGGCTGTTTTAAAAAATGGAGCACTGGGGGAAATCCCAGCTAGAACAGAGGAGGGGGGAAGCCTCAGTGGAGGTGGCTTGTAAGTCCACCAGCTCTAACCCTGACTGAGTTAGAAGGAAAGTACCAGCTGTACATCAATGAAAAGCAAGGTGTAGCGGTCAGAATATTGGCATTCCTTAAGTCAGGTCACCCCATGGTTGTGGCATACCTTAGAAAGCAATTGGACACCACTGCCCGGGAATAGCCAGGATGTCTCTGCATTATAGCTACTGCATATCTGCTTGAAGTTGACTTTTGGAGGAAGTGCGGAAGTCATGTCACAACAATCTATTCGTAGTCTGATGAAAGCTAGAGGACATGTTTGGATAACATCAGACAGACTACTGAAAGTCCAGGCTTTGTTGCTTGAATCAGATAAGGTGACTGTAATGTGTTCAGATAGATGGAATCCAGCCACTCTCCTCCCAGTTCCTCAGGATGAAGAATCTGTAGATCACATCCCTCCCCATGACTGGCTTGGCACAGTAGACTTGCTAATGTAATACCACTCCAATCTGCAAGATGAGCCACTCCCCAATAGCCAGAACATCTGGTTTTTAGATGGCAACAGTTTTGTGGACATGGGAGTCAGAACAGGTTGGGTGGTGGTTGCAAAGGGGGGAGGGATGGTCACAGGGTCTATATAGACCACGTTGAGAACCATTGCTGTATAATCAAAGGCCCACATATTCATGTCTTCTGGGTTCTTAGAACCTCAGATTTCTTTCCTTTCCTTCTGTAATCAAAGCATATGAGAAAGAATTTTCAACACGTTTAAATTTTCCTTTTGTCTTTTCTGTACTCTTCAGGGTGATGGGGGGTCAGAACAAAATCTGAAGAACAAAACAAAACAAACAAATACATAGTAGAAATAAGGCACACTATATTTTGTAGAACATGAGGTTCCAAAATAGCTCCAGTGACAGCTCATTGATATCTTTGACTTAAGGACAGAGTAAAAAAAAAAAGTGCATCATTGTTTTTAACACCTCAGTACAGGAATTTTTTTAAAAGACATATATATATATCCCAGGCCACCACTTTTCTCCCTCAACCCTCTTCCAACAGGCATACTTATCTCTCTGGAACATCTTTGATCAGGTGAAAGTGATGGACAGAAGATTAATCAGCTCTTCTCAGCCAATCTATTCCTTCTTGAAAGGCACCATTTCTTCCTATAATTGTTCGGTTATACAGCACAGATGCAGTTTCTAAAACCAGACTCAGCTACTAACCATCTGTGCTTCGATCTTGTTGGCTTACATTGTTATGTAAGGGCAGCTGCATATAAGCAAGTACTCAAAATTGACATGGTTTCTGATACTGCAGGAATTTCCACATAATCTTCAATTTAGTGAACAAATATTTTGTGAACTAGTGGACACAGTCATCTTCATTTTTGTCCTTCATCCCTTAGTTTAGTAGCAGAAAATAACAGCGCAGAAGTATGTGTTTAGCACCACAACTGACACATCCTTTTAATATCCATAGAAGTAAAAAAAGTGGGTTGAGCCGTGTGACCAGAAAAACATATTCAAAAGCCCAGTTAGCAAATGGCTGCTGCATTTTGGAGCCACTGAATTTTCCTGACACTTTCCATGGGCAGCCCCACAAACAGCACATTACAGTCATCCAGCTGGAATGTAACCAAGGTGTATGCCAGGGTGGCCAGATCAGATCTCTCCAGGAATGGGCACTGCTAGAACACTTGTTTCATTTGCGCAAATACACTTCTGGCCACTACCAAACATGGGCATCAGATACTAACTGAGGAGCATGCCCAGGGTGGACACCTGTGTTTTCAGAGGAGAGTGTAACCCCTCATGCTCAAGCTGCATCCCTGTTCCTTGATCTGCCTTTTGACTGGGCAGGAACACCTCTGTCTTGTCTGGATTAATTTTCAGTTTATTCACCCTCATCTGTCTATTACTGATACCAAAGCAGAAAGCAAAGTGTGCTGCTTATATACCACCCCATATGACTCAAAGCACTCCCTGGGCAGTTTACAATTTAATTGTGCAGGCTACACACTGTTCCCACCACCCCTGCCCATAAGATGGGTACAAAATGATTTTTTTGTTTCGTGTTTTGTTTTTCATTTCATTTCAGAACGAAATGAAAAATGAAATGATTTTTAAGGAAAAACAAAATGAAACGAACTGGAAATTTTCCATTTGTTCCATTTCGTTTTAGGTTAGGTTTCCCATAGGAATGCATTGAGCAATGGCTTCCCCCTGATTGGCCGTGTTTAGGGGGAACGGTGCAGGTTGTTTAAAATGTCTTGGAGCTGCCAAGGCAGCCTTTGTGGCTCCAAGACATTTTAAATGACCGATGCCTTTCCCCCCAATGCACCCAATGGTGTCTAAAGACATTTTAAAAACCCCTCGCTTCCCCCTAATCTGCCTGATAGGGGAGGAACTCAGGGTTTAAAAAAAAATTTTTTAGCCCCCAAAGCAAGTGGCAATGGCCACAGTCACTGCTTGCTTTGAAGGCTAAAAAAAGTTTAAAAACCCTGCACCATCACTCCCCCAATGTGCCTGAAAAACAGTAAAAAAACAAATAAAACACATAAGCAAACAGTTAAACTCATAAAACACTTAAAACACATTAAAAACACAAAACAAAAAATGAAATGAAATGAAAAATGAAAAGACCTAGAAGTATAGCTAGAAAGGAGGTCTTTTCTAGCAATGCTTCTGGAGCAAAATCCAGAAAAGCTCTAGAATCATATCCAGAATAGGGCCTCTCTAGCAATGGTTCTAGATCTTTTCTGGATCTTTCCAGAGCTTTTTTCTGGCTATGCTTCTAGATCTTTCTGGAACCTTTTCTAGATATGATTTTAGAGCTTTTCTGGATTTTATGCTCTAGGAAAGTATCCAGAAGCAAGCTTCTCTAGACCCTTTTCTAGCAATGATTCTAGAGCTTTTCTAGCTTTGTGCTCTAGAAAAGTATCCAGAAGCAAGCTTTTCTAGACCCTTTTCTAGAAATGATTCTAGAGCTTTTCTAGATTGTTTCAAACAAGAAAAAAAGAAAAGATAATCAAATCGAAACACCACTTTAGCGTTTTGTGCCCATCTGTACTGGGTACTCAATTTGCTGACCTCAAAAGGAGGGCTGGCTGACTGAACCTTCAGCTGTCTACCTGGTACTGAACCCCAGGCCACGAGAGCAGTATCGCAGTACAGCAGTTTAGATACTGAACCACAAGGCTCTTCATCTAAAACTGCAACTGTTTCTGAGTATTCTATATCCAAAAAAACGTAGCAGTTGGCATTGCCTTGATGACACCTTGCTACAGCTGCTGCTGCTGCTGCTATTACTACTAACTACTGTTGCTATTGCCCTTATTGCATTTACAGTGGTACCTTGTATAAAGGAATTAATTTGTTCAAAAAGAAATTATGTTAAGCAAATTTTCCTTTATATAAATTTCCCATACTAATGCATTGAAAACAGAGTAATCCCTAATCTCAACCATTTTTATGTTGTACAGATTCACCCCATTGGCAATTCTCTTAAGCAAATTTCCCCTATCTCCGGAATTTTTTATGTTGTACAGATTTTATGTTATACAAACCATTTGTTATACGAGGGTCCACTGTATTATTATACAGAAAAGCAAAGATAGACAAAAAACTATTAAAAACATATACTGCTAATTATATGATAACAACTTTAGTTCTATTAATACCATTTAACTGAAAGCAATGCAACAGTTCCACATCCATTAAAAGCCTGCTTGTTCAGCAGCTATTCACTTGCCACAACCTTGTCCACATAAGAATGTTTCTCCTTTCACCATTAAGAGAGATTTAAGTTCCCTGGGCAGGGAGTTCCAAAGCTTGGACATAGCTATTGAGGAAACCCAGACAGGCACATATGTCAGGGATTGAAGAGGGAGTGGTGAGCCTTTCACAATCCCACCAAATAACCCGTGAGGATGACAGGAATGAGGGGAAAGGGCATCCCTTGAAGGCTTTTTGCAGTGTGGGGAGATTTTAGAGTTAATTTATTCCTCAGGTGAGCATAATTCATGGACAGTGATCTTGGCTGATGAGAGATCCATATGCAGACTCATGCAAAGTCTCATTTGGGAAAGCCACAGGAAGTAGTTATACAGTCTGCTGTCCATCAAATGCATGTTGACGTTGAAAAATATTTACATTTAAAACAGGATCTGAGAGACATAAGGCTTGCTCTTCACTGGTTAAAGGGAGTCCATGCAGCAATCTCACCACATCCTTGTTGCTAATTGGCCCTTTACCATAGTAACTGTCATATTATGCGGGTCTGGGCGGGACAGATCAACAGCTCAGATAAATAAACTTCTCAACATGACACAAACATTGAGCCTCCTTAATATGCTATTGAGCTGAAATAGCAGCAACTTAAACACACACACACACACACATACACACACACCATCATAGTTGTGCATCCTTAATCACCCTTCCCCCCTACTTTTACACTCAACTTGCCTTTCTTAATAGAATCTTTGAATTGAGTCTGGTGAACTAATGGAAGTAGAAAGATCTGTCGCTTGACAACATAAAAAGAACCTGGCGTTGAAGCTACTTACTCTTCAGTGCCAGCTCCATGTATGAATCCCTAATCCCCCTCTTGGTCTCTGGCAGACTGCTCTTGGATAGGCTCCATCTAGCCGGGGGGGGGGTTATAGGAGAAGGGAAGAGAAGCAATAGCTGTGCTATGTTCTGTGCTGGGCGCAAGCATCTGGCCAACCTAAATTCTCACATGGCTCTGATGTGCGCTCTTCTTGGAACAGGCCAGGCATTTTAAATGGTGGCCTTCCAGTAATGTACCAAGGAAGCGAAAAAGGAAGCCGGGGCTTAAAGAACAGCTGGGAGAGTTAGAATGGGATAACTTGAGGAAACAGACTGCAGTTTGGGCAGCTTATAGAGTGGTCTGGTGCAATCTGTTTCTCAATGATCACATGACATATGGGGATATTGCCTCCAGCTGACCTGTCTGTTCCTAAGCTGGACCTTTTTGATCCTACTGCAGTGCTCCTACTTTTTTAGGGTTGGCCTGGAGTGATTTCCTAGCAGATGGAAGGGTAGCTTTAAAGGAGGTAAATCCCATTAAAGTGACTCTTTCCATTATGATTAGATACACATTTTTCCAGGCATCTTATTGCTTATTAGCTTGTGGAATTTATTTATTTATTTACCATCCTGCTAATGAATATACTGCTCTGCGTGGTTTACAAATTTAAAACTCAGAACCCGAAAAATCCCCAATAGCAATATATTGAAAGGGTGCCTATGACATAGACCCAAAATTAAAACAAACAAACAAAAAGCACAAGATAAGAATACCTAAAAATTAATATCAGCAGTATCGGGCAGTTAGGTTATTTTGCTAATGTGATTTGCCATTACAAACGTGTTACCAGTTTGTTTCTTTGAGCCTTTTCACACGACCCCTAAGATCCGCTGGCCACTTAAATTCGGACCAGAGATCTTAGGGGTTTGTCACTGTTCCTGCGCTCCCACCCCCTCTGCACTCGTGGCTGCTGGCTGTGTGAGGGGAAGGAGAAAAAAAGGAAGAAAAGAATGCCACTCACCTCCATTCTGCCGTCCTGGCACTGCATTCAGATCTCTTAAAGGGGTGGGGGGCAAAAAAAGAACAAACAGAAGCAAGGAGAGCCCGGCAGTCACTACGTTATATCCGCATCAGGAATTTTCACCTCCCGAGAGCAGGTACCTTAAAAGTGCGCTGGGACGCGCTTAGGTGGGCGTGGTCGCACTTAATTATCTGTAAACTCCAGAGCTGGTGGGGAAACAATTTTAAGCTCCGGAGCTGGGAGCCATTTGCGGCGGAGTTTAGGGGTCGTGTACAAATACCCTTTGTTACTTCTGTTTCTCAAAGAGAAATGGTACCTTCACGTCTGGCTTGTCTGGCGCACAGGTTCTTCCCCCACCCTGCATGAAGAGGCTTGAAATGGTGGTGCTGGGAGCCATTTTGTGTGGGACAGTCTATTTAAGGGACTGCCCCAACTCACTGTGTCTCTTTTCTCTTACCGCTGCAGTGGCCAGTGACAAGTGGAGCTCGGCTTAGCAGCGGGACAGGCTTTTGCTTTCACTGCCACCACTGTCGCTGCTGCGTGGTTTGGAGCTCCAATGGTCAGAAGGGACAGGCTAGGGGAAGAGGAGTTTGGGACTAGGACGTGGTGGTGGCTTCAGTGATGGAGAAGAGTGGGAAGTTTTGGGGTTCAGGGTGTGGGAGAAGCCTCATGTGAGGCCTGAGGGTGGGCGGGCTGGGCTGGGCTGGGGAATAAGAAACAAATTGGGAATTGGAGAAAAGTGGGTCTTTAGCTGGGGGAGAGGCGAATTTGGGTTGGTAAAGTAATTTACTTTGACTGGGCCAGCCTGGTTTGGCATTTCCGCCCTTCAGCCGTGTTGTCTCTGCACCTTATTGGGATGGGGGCTAGGAGGGGGGATTTGGCTGCCCCTTACGTGGTGGCCTCATCTGTTCTGTTCAAGCATATTATCCAGTGTGTTGGGGGAATCCTACTGTTGGATTGCTGGTGATTTTTGAGGGTCCGTGGTGCCTGACTCAGCAGGCTGGCAAGCAATTTATACATAATAAGGAAAAGATGGTAGGAATACAGTATCAATACAAATACAAATACATTCCAAATAAAAATAAAACAAAATAAATTAGGATAAAATTGTTTCTACATCACATAACTTGGAAATAATAATATAATAATAAGATGATTAGGATCCTTGGCACCAGTTATAAGCTTGGGAGGTTTGAATAATTCAGCTTTGCCCTAGTGTGTTGCACCCACAGGGTACCCCTGTCCTTTGTTTTTATTGGCAATGGCCCCCAAGAAAGGAAAATCTACTGGGAAGGGGAAACAGCCTGCCAAAAGGAGAGCCCCCTAGAGTCTCTTCCTCGGATGAGGAAGATTATCCAGATTTCAGGGCAATCTGGGAAAAATTAAGTGATTTGGGAAAGGAAAGGTGAAGGTCAGGGCAAACTCCTTTGGCCCCTGGCATTCTAGGAGGGAGTTCAAGGCCAGGAAGATGGCTGAATTAAAGCAGATGGGGGAACTGATGCTTTCCCATATTACTTTGTTGGAGGGTGATCGTCCTGGTGGATCCGGACAGCAGGTGGCTGCAGCCTCCATGGAAGTGCAGTGTCCAGACTTCCACTCTTCCGAATGATGTTGAAGATCATCTTGTCTACTGCCAGGGTGACGGGTGGGCTTCTGAGAAAAATGTAGCAGATGTAGATGATGGAGGTGCAGCCATCTTGGACCTTTTGAGCTCCTGATGCCCGCAGATGTACTACGGTGGCTGCTTGTAACGTAGACTGATGTGAGGGTATTTTTAGCTGGAGCACACCACACACAGTGTCTCGGTCGTGAGTTACTGGGTGCCAGAGGGTGATGGTTCCTTCAACCTTGGCTTCTGTTTCACACTCAATAAATGGCTTTTCAGCCAAGGCTGCCACACAAACTTTGCCAGAACCTGCTGTGCCTTCATCAGTGGAAACACAGATGGAGGAGGAGCAGGGGGATAGGTCCATAGTTGCAGCATGGCCCAGGATGCTAAGGCGAGCAAGGTATCGTACGCAGACCTCCCTGATGGGGATGAGTCCTTACCACTGGGTGATGACTTATCCCTGGCTATGATAGAGAAGATTCTGAGGGAAGATTATATAGATGTTTTTGAACTGTTAAACAGGGAAGTTGGAGAACAGAAATAGGATAAGCTGGATGACAAGGAAACGAAGAAAATTAAACCGAAAAAGATGGATCGTTGTTGAGGGAATTGGTTCCCAGCATTTTTCATTTATGCTGGTGTTATTGTGAGAGTGCACTCCAATACATGGACCTCATTTACAGGGCCCATGTGGACTTCTTTGGCACTGCGTGGTTAATGTATGATGTGGGTTTCAGGATGAGGCCCGCCCTCTTCCCCAAATTACCTTGGGACAGGCCACATGACTTGCTTTGGTTGCGGGTTATATCTCCTTTTCGGCCAATTTTTGGAGAGTATTTTGATTGTGGCCACCTTATTCAGAGGGCTAGTCAGGTAAACCCTTCCCACCAGGGGCAGGCCAGGTGGTTCAATCCCACCTGGTCTGCTGGGACTTTAACAACTATGGCAATTGCTCCAGGAGGCAATGCAAATTCAAACATCAGTGCTCCACTTGTAGTAGACAGCATGCGGCAGTCAAATGCTCACAAGGCTGGGGGAACAATAGTGGGGCCAGGGACAATGGGGCCAGCAGGAAGCCACAAGGACCAGCGGCTCCTCAAAAAGAGCCACAGTCCAATTAAATTAGGTGTATTGCAGAGATTGGAAGGCAATTATCTGGACTGTGAAGTGGCCAAGTTGTTGTTCAAAGGTTTTACATTTGGATTTTGGATTCTGGTGGTAGGAATATGGGTGGCCACCAGGGCCAGGAACTTGAAGTCTGTTTTAGGACATGAAGATGTTGTCAGGAGTCAGATTAGCAAGGAAGTGAAAGAGGGCAGGGTTGTAGGACCATTTAAAGACCCTCCTTAACTAACCTCAGGGTATCTCCATTAGGGGAGGCCCCTATGAAAATGTCAGGGGAGTTTAGGCTGAGGCACCACTTGTCCTACCTGGCTCGGAACTCAGTGAATGACATGATTCCGAAGGAATTATGTAGTGTTCATTATATGTCTTTTGATTCTGTGCGGTGTGCATGATTAGGGCTTGTAGTTTCGGTTTAGAGATGGGCAAATGTGACATCAAGTCAGTGTTTAGGCTGCTGCCTGTGCACCTGGGGGCTTTTGATTTGTTAGGTTTAACTTTTGACGATCAGTTTTCTGTTGATAAGTCCTTGCCCATGGGATGTTCAGTTTCCTGTGCAGCTTTTGAGTGTTTTAGCTCTTTTTTAGAATGGGTAGTGTGAATGCAGGTGAAGTCCAAGCAAGTGGTCCATTATTTAGATGACTTCTTCTTTTGTGGGTGTGTGGCAGGTGAATGGAGACCTTTGCTCAAGTGGCCAGCGAACTTGGGGTGCCCCTAGCACATGAAAAAACTGAAGGTCTTGCTTGCCAGCTCACCTTTTTAGTTATTGAGCTGGACATTCGCCAACAGACTTGTAGGTTGCCTGTTGATAAGTTGGAGGACCTTCGGAGCAGGGTAGCTGGGATGTTAGGGCAGAAGAAGGTCACATTGAGGGAATTATAAGTCCTGTTGGGCCACCTAAACTTTGCTTGCAAAGTTATTGCACCGGGTAGGGTTTTTCTACATAGGCTATATGATGCTATGGCAGGGCTAAAATATTAGGTCCTGAAATATTGTCTGAATTTAATAAACAGGTATTTTGTAAAGGTGTACCAATGTACAGAAATGTTTCTCAAAGGATTAAGATTGACCATAGGGCCATTGAGTATCTGGGTGAAGCTAGTCGTATTGTGCAATGTTGCAAGTAGCTTTTATATACCAAAGACACAATCCAACAAACATACAGTCCTTCCGCTTTCCTTTGATTTCTTTGGTACAGTTAAACATATAAGCTTGGACCAATCAACAAACATTTTTCTACAGCATTATTATGATACAGCCCTTGTCTTATTGTAGTCTTGAACACTTGAGGTGCTCAAAAGAACGATAGCTGTCACATTTGATTAATCTCCTTTCCTTCAACTTTGACGGAAGATTTTTGGCAATGGATTCCAGAGGCAAGTGCTCGAAAGATTCAAGGTACTAAGAAATAAGCTGGTGACCTTGAATTATTTCGATTCTAAATGCCAGTGCAAACAATTGGTTGAATATTCAGAATTTGTTGAAATGTTCGCCATCAAACACAATGGATGAGAAAGCTGAAAGGCAAAAATGGTTAAATTTCAAGGGCAAACAAAAGTATAATTTCTGTCAAGGGCCTCACTACACTTGCAGTAAAATCCCATCAGAAAAACTGTGCAGTGCTTTTAAGGTTTGGCAGCATTGTTCAATATACTTGCCCTTCAGCTAGGCAGGGCTTCTTAAATTTCTGATGGATGAGCTTAGTATTAGGCAACAGTTAGATTCTGGGAGGCTGGCATGAAGGGGGAGCAGAAGGAGGGGGCAATAGCGGCAGAAGAACTATATTTGTACAAAGCACTTCAGTTTTCTTACAGAAGTGAATAGATATAAGAAAACGAACAACTTAGGCTGTTTTTTGCTAAACCCTCCCCCCCAAGCAGCAAGAAGGCAGCAAATAGAAGAAAGAGCTAGAGTGATCCATTGCTAAAAAACAGAATTCTGGCTTGAGTAATACCTTTATTGGGTCATGAAAAATTAATAACAAGACTTGCTTTTACATTCTCCAGAACACCCCTTCTGCCCTGGAGGTTGCAAAACCTGAGGGTTGGGTGTGAAGGAAAAGGTTCAAACCAAGCTTCGGGGGGGGGGGGGCCCTCTGGAAAAATATGATGGCAAACATAGTGCAAGACAAGATGGAGATTAAAGATCCAGTGAAATAGTAGGTGTCAAGATGCAAAGTTATGTAAAGCCTTGTTGGGACTCCTGTTGATTGGTCCATTGTATTGGATGCAGCACACAGAAGTCCTCTGCTGAGAGCAAGGTACCACCACCAATAACAAAAACAGCTTAAAATCTCTTTTAAAATGGATAGAGGGGAGCCTCAACTTGCAACAGGCAGCTTTACAATCTTGTGCTTTTAGAACCATGCCAATATTTGCTCATGCCTCTTTCTAGCATCCAACTTTTATGATTGTTGTGACGGCTACTATAAATGGGCACATTTGCATCCCCAAAAACAAGACAGTAAATGTGGAAGGGAGAAGAAAGAGAACAGTAGGCTGGACGGCAGCATGCAGCAAGCAAGTCAGCAAGAGGGCAAAGGTATGAGGGAATCGTGAGAAGACAAGAAAGGATGTAAAACAACGTTTTAAAGAGAAATCTAGATGGAGAAGCCGGGGTAGAAAACACAGAAGACAACCCTGGTCAAAGAAAGCCCTCAGCAAGCAGGCTAGAGAATGGAGGCATGAGGAGATGATACCAAAGGAATGCCCTATAAGAAGAGATGGGCACTAATGCCAAGTTGTTGTGCTTCGTCGATATGGCACCACAGATGCCGTCGCGTTCCTTCCCCTCCTTCCTAGCTTCTCCACTCACCAGCCAGTGTGTGCTGTTCTTCTCCTCTCTGGGCATTTTTCCAGTTTGGCCAGCAGTGATTCGTGTCCATCTCTTAAGGAAAAGAAAGGAAGTGTGTGGGGAAAGTGAGGGGGTCAGAAAACAGCACCCAAGAATCAAAGGACAGGAGGTGTGAGGTGAGAAGACAGCAGACATTTCACTCATGAAATATAACATTTTCCCCCCAGGAGCCAAAGACCTATTTTAACACTGAGGCTAATGGGAAAGTATGGGCCATTGGCAGCTGCCTCATGATGGTTTCAGAAGAAAAATGTCCTGGGTAATTTGATACCAAAGGGCAAAGGAAAGGCTAAATGAAAGAAAGAAACTCAAAAGAACACAAACTTTTGTGTACCTCCCTTTTGTTAATATGAATCATTTCTATAGAAGAGGCATTCCTTTAAGAATCAGCAAAATATGCAAACAAAGAGAGCTGCTTCCATGGCCCCTCCCCTTTTGTTAAAACACGAAAGCACAAAAGTCCCATCTTTAATAAGAAGTGCACTTACTGCCACTAATTGTTCCTGCCATTATAAATAATTCACTCTTTCTATGTATAAGCGTGGAATTCATATATAGAGACATGCAGCTGCCTAAGTATATGCCACATATATTTAGTCAATGAAACTGTTACTTGATTCACTCTGTTTTTGAAAACATTTATTAAAAATTAGATGAAAATAAATATTTCCCTAAGGAAAGCTACCTGTCTATGCTAAGCAATTGATAATTCACTGCCAATTGCACAAATGTTTATTATAATACCAAGTAGATAGTGCCACAGCTTTATATATGGGCTCTGAATATTGATTTAAGCATCCAAAGAAAATTGCAGCTGAACCAGTGGGTATCATATTTTCCCAATTTCATCTTGAATTTTGGTAATACTGTCTCTTGCAGATTTTTTTTTCATACTTGCACACAATGTATGCCAAGCCTGTATTGGAATTACTACATTTCTAACATTTTCTTAATTCTATCATGGTACCTACAAAACCATTGCAATAGCTGTTTTGTAAAAGTCTGGTTTTAAAAATCATCTCAGGAGAATGGTACCTCCTTCATTATTTGTTTTTCCATTTCTTGGGTGTATTTGGAGATTTCTCCACACTTTCTGCTATACAGTAACACCCCCCCCGCCGCCTATCGCGGGGTTAGGGACCCACCCGAGCTGTGATCATTGAAAATCTGCGATATGCGGATGAAGGTCGGGTGGGTGGGCACAATGCCGCTCCGGGGGGTGCGGGCAAGGGGCATGAAGAATAAAAAGGGTTCTGGCAGCAGAGCCAAGCGCTTGTCTCTGCCGCCGAGAGCCCTTTATACATTGCGTGCCGCTCACCCGCACTTGTCTGGGGAGTGTGGACCAGTGGCACACAATCTTTGGAAAGGGCTGTGGCTGCGGAGACAAGCGCTTGTCTCCACAGCCATAGCCCTTTAAACATCGCTCACATCTTGCCGTACCCCTGAGGGGGTTGTGGGTGAGCAGTGTGCGATCTTTGGAAAGGGCTCTGGCTGCAGAGTCAAAACCTTCCCCCCTTTCCTCAAGCCCTTTCGTGGTACTGCAGTCTCGTGATATAGCGCGACCACATTATATGAACCGCAAAAGGGTGAGGGACCACGGTAATTAGATTGATCCTAGGCCGTTACTTCACGAGCCGCTCGCTTCGCGGCAAGCCGTCATTTCTGTGCGAACCGATCGCTTCAGTCCGCACGCTCCTCCTTTTTGGCTGCGAAGTCACCCCGACCACGCCCCCTTTACCGTGCTCCAACCGGGATGAGTGATTCCCCTGCCATGGGCCGGGAATCTTTTCGCTTCGCATCTCGCTTCGCTCCCAACGTCACGTGTGGTCTCGGTTTTTGGCTTTTATTTCAAGTTTTTTTTAAAAAATATTCAAACAGGGATATCGATGCATCGCTATATTGTTTCATCGATTTGCGCTGTTACTTCCTCGCTCGAGTCGCGGCGGTGGCGGCAGTGGCAGCGGCGGCGGCGGGAGCAGGAGGAGCTGCTGCCGCCTCGCCCGGCCAGAGCAGGGCACCCGGGGCAGGCAGCGTGCAAGCGGCGGAGGGCGGGCGGCTGTGCCATGCGGGGCTCCCCCCGAGTAGCAGCGGCGGCGGGGGCGGCGGGCTGCCAATGATGCCAGGAAACAAAACACAGGATCGTACAGTAACCACGCTCTGTCATGAATGACAGCCAAGCATTGATGCATCGATACGCCGAGTAAATTTTTTTTTTTAAAATAAAAGGAGAGTGGAATCGGACGTTGCAAATCAGCTTTCTAATGCGAAGGGAGCACGTGAGGTAGTAATCGATTCGGTCCCAAAAATGCCCCGCGTGAGTACAGAGAAACGGGGTGGGAGCGAAGGGAGACCACGTGACCACCACATGACTGCCTCCGAATTCAAATCGAAGGCAAGGTCAATTCGAAGCGAGGCACCTCGTGAAGTAAGGGCCCTAGATAACAGTCTTTCAAAAACAGATGGAATTGCTGCACGGCATTCACATAGTAGTCATGGGAATAAGAAGAGGACTTTGGAAATTCAGTATACAAACTCACCTAGCTAAGAAATCCCCAGGTTGCTATAATCTAAGACCAGACCATTCTTATTTAGATCTTAGCAAGTTCTGGTGTTTGTTCTCACAAAGCTTCCAAGTCGGGTTTTCCTCAGGGGAGAACAAAGGTCTAACCTTGAAAAAGACAGTAGCTTAAAACAAAAGTTACCAGTCCACCAAGGAGAGACCTCAGAGCTCTCTGCCAACTTACAATAATAATAATAAGGGATATACTTAGACAATCCTACCTCTGGGCTTGACAGGCTTGTAACTGAAGCCCTACCATCTCCAGAAAACACTGTGCAGTATTACATTCTACTGTCTGCCGCTGTCTCCCTCTTCTTAACATGTAGGATGCTTTGGTGTGTGTGTCTCTCTCTGTGTGTTTTCTGTTTTTTTCTGTTTTTTTATTTTATCCTGGGAAATGTAGAGACAGGAGGTTGTGGCAGAGGGCTGGCCAGCAATTGTGTTTTTTGCTGGATCCTCTTGAAGGGTAGAAACCATTTGCCAGTAATACAGTATTTGTGAAGGACTCACATTCATCAGTCACTGGTGAATATTTCTGGGGCAGATGGATTGGTGGGCTGACTCGGAAGGCTGTTTCATACATCTGAGCTAAATGAATAATATTTTGATGTTACCTTTTGCTGGTCTTCCTTTTAAGAACCACACTGTCAATAAGCATACAGTGCCTACATATTTTATGCATTCTTTTTCAGCCTCAACTGCTTTTCTGTTTGAGTTTTTCTATCTCCTCTGCATCAGAGTTTTTATTGCCCTAGATATGTTTAGATTTTTTTAAAGAATTGGAGGAGATTCAGGGCATTTCCCTTAGTAATACAGTTCTGCTAATCATGATGCTAGTGATATCACTAAGCTTTATTGAGCATTTAGCTTCAGTTTGTATTTGACAAGTATTTACCAAACTTCACAGATTTCTTCCTATCTGAGATCAAAGCACTTGAGGTTTAAAAGTTGTTCATGAGGGGGAAACCCAAGCCTGGCAGATTTGCCCATTCAGGCAAAAGGCCTTCAAATCTTTCTCTCCTAAAAAATGTAGCTTTTAGCCCTCTGTAGTTAATCCTATTATGGTGTATTTGGGTTATGATCTCTTGTTTTCTGGGAGGACCCTCATCTTTAACACCTGCCTAACAGGCAAGCAAGTCAAACAGGGGCTGGTTGATATGCGAAAGAACTCTTATTTCCTGAATGTGGGCGACGGGGAACCAGTCCCCCCGCCCCGTTCATGTTTAAAGAATTGAGTCCAACATGCCTATGTCTCCATAGTCAGGATGGAAAGAAGCTTTTATTTAAAAAGAAAAAGAAAAATCAGGGGAAGTGAAACTGACCGTAAATTGGGAACCTGGTCTAGAATTTTAGAGGCCTTGAGAAATCTGGCTGTCTTCTCTTTTGGCTTGTCACCCTTCATGTGTAGGAAGGTGATGAAACCGTAAATAGAGGGGACTGGTGGGTGGTCCTCCACTCACAGTATCTGCATCATCTTCAGCAATGGCTAAATGGGCCATCTGTCTTGCAGGCTTTCTCTAACATGATGTATAGTGAGGCAGCAATCTCAATTGGCTCATACTGCTGAGGGGAGCTGCTGCAGCTCAGCCGACTCTTCCTTGTAACCCACCAGTCATTCTCCCTTGTTGAAGGACATGGCTGTGTGTGTAGATATACACCATAAGGCTTGCCCCACTCACTTGCTGCTGTCAATGGAGGATGATGCCTTTTGGTTTTTGCCAAAAGGGACAATAAGTCAACATCTTAGTTAGTGGCTCTGAACCCAAAAACCTAACTTGGTCTAGAACACTGATGGTGAACCTTTTAGAGACCGAGTGCCCAAACTCTGATTCAAAACCCACTAATCTTTTTCGAAGTGCCAATACAGCAATTTAACCTGAATACAGGTGGTTGTGAAGGGGCGATGTTAGCTGCCCACAGAAAGGGCTCCAAGTACCACCTTTGGCACCTGTGCCATAGGTTCGCCAACACTGGTCTAGAATAACATGCATTTTTAAATTCAGTACATTAAAGATTATCTTATTGGATAGTTTTAAAAGGAAATTCTATCATATATTAACTTAGTAAGTTGGTCCTTTTCTCCCTAACTTGTGTGTGTGTGTGTTACATTGTTATAGTCATGACCGACTCTTCATGACCCCATGTCCATTGAGTTTTCTTGGCAGGAATAATGCAGTGGTTTGCCAGTTCCTACTCGAGGAGCTTACAGCACCTGGTATTCCCTGGTGATCACCCATCCAAGTACTAACCAGGGCTGACCCTGCTTTGCTTCCGAAATCAGGCGAGATCGGATGTGCTTAGGGCATCTAGGCAGCTTCTCCCTAACTTAATACTTTCTTAATGTCCTGGACTACAAAGCCCACAATTTCATTGGTGGCTGGGGATGAAAGAGTTTATAGTATGACACAAATGTCAAGTGCCAGTTTGGAAAATGCTGTAGTATCTGCAGCGATATTTATTTGTTCACTTACTCTTCAAACATTGTGGACTCCTTTCTCGAACTGAAGAAGGTTAATAAAGAATGATGTCTTTATTCCAGCTGGAGGATAATGATCTACCGGAATACTGAAATGCAACAGTAAATGGCCATTAATGTCAGTTAGTATATCAAGCCCACCCACTCCTGCTACTGCCTTTCCATGATCAGCATCCCTCTTTTGGTTGGTAGTAGCTGTTGAAACTTGTTTAGTGTCCTCTTTGCTAGTTACAGCTTTAGTAAAACACATAAAGTAAAACTTTTAAAGCTATCAAAGTTGTCAGTCAATGTTAAACTAGTCAGGGATTTAACTATGTAAAGTCACCATATTAGCGGTGTTTTCCTTCCTTGGGTTAAAAGCTACTGGCATATCCTAATAATTACAAATACTTAAATTATTCCAAGCTCTTTAAAACATCCTGGGCTTCTTCCCATGTTTCGTTTGGGACTGACTTCACCCTAGTTTATTCACTATTAGAGATGGGCACGAATCAAAAAAATGGCATTTCGTTTGTCATTTGTCGTTTGGAGGGTCCATTTCAGTTTGTTTCCGTTTTCGTGAATTTTTGTAAAAATTTGTTTTTGTTTGTTTCATTACCATGTCGTTACCATTTATTTCAATTTTTTGTGATTTTTTAAAGGATTTTAAGCAATTCACTCATATTGCAGTAACGGAAACGAAACACACGACAAAAATTCCGGTGTTTCTGTTCGTTTCGTTTCATTTTAGAGACAAAATTGGTTTGTTGTTTTGTTACATAACGAAATGAAAAAATGAAAACAGAAACAAAAAATTGTTCGTTTCGTGCCCATCTCTATTCACTATCATCAGATCCCTTGCAGATCTCATGTAGTCATCGATAAACAGAACTAACAGAGTTGGAAGAGATCCTGAGGACAATCCAATGCAGGAAACCTCAGGTGAAACATCTTCATAGTTTATCATCCAGTCACTATTTAAAAGCCAGATACCACCACCTTCCACTACTGAGCAGTTTGTATGGTATATTTAGTGAAGAGGAAGGCCATTTAACTTAGCAGGATGTATATCTTAGTAAGCAGATCAAAGGGTCATACTATATTCCCAAGACAATTACAAGTATAATAATAAATCCTTCAAAAAGAATATCGCTTATTATTTTTTGCAATTATTCCTAGAAATCTCATTAAAAAATAAAGACAACAAACTTGCATTTTCCTGTCCCCTTCTTTTTGTTGTGTATAGCATGTAAAAGCAACATGAAGAATGCAATAGAAATAGAATTTGATCTTTTCCCCCTTCTGAAAGTTCAGTGACACAATACTAGAGCTTTGAAACACTATATTTTGGACTGCAGCTTCTAGAATCTCCACTGACATGGGAATTGTAATCCAAATAGTAACTTTTCCCATATGCTGCATCATATTGCTGTGCCAAATCTGAGATTCCATGCCAACTTAGATACACAGCTTCTTCCCTGCATTGCAAGTGTATCTAATGTTGTTATGTCCATGGAACCACCGATTGAAACAGTTCCATTAGTAAGTATTTAACTCAGGTACTTACCTGAGCCTGCTTTTCCAACTCATTAATGAAGCACATATACAGGGTAGAGATGGGCACGACTCAGCAAAATTTTCATTTTTGTTTTCATTTTTTCGTTTCATTTCATAACGAAAACGAAAGCGATAAATTTTTCAGAAGCAAAATGACAACGGAAACGAAACGAAAAATTTTGCCGTGTTTTTCATTTTCGTTACGGCAGACACATTGCATTGAAAAGAATGCTAACAAAATGAAAATTTTTCGTTTTTGTTTTGTTTTTTGTTTCATTTTGTAACAAAAATGAAAAATGTGCAAAAAATCCCCGAAAAACGAAAACAAACCAAAATGGACCCCTAAACGACAAATGAAAAACAAAAATTATTTTTTTGAGTCGTGCCCATCTCTAATACAGGGTCCTGGTGCAACCACTGGAGCCTTATGTCTCCCTGGAAGGAGGGTTCTCCTACTAAGGAGATCTCTGCTTCCAAGGGGACCTCCTTAGAAGGTGACACTTTTCCTGTCAGTCAACCACTTAATATTTCTTCCTTCCTAGATTGTGAAAGGAAGTCCAGGTTCTTACCCAGATTCTGGAACTATAGGAAATTCCTCCAGGGACATAATCTCTGCCCTTCTGAGGATCCTGGATCCACAGAGGCCGTCAGATTTTTTTGCTGTGCTCAGTTTCATAGGTGATTCAAGATCTTCCTAATTGATGAAGTCCTCCAGTGAATGGTTAACACAACATTAGATACCTATTAGATACACTTCCAGATAACCTCACCCAGATGACTGAAAATCTTCACAGATGCACTACTTGAGATTATTCTTTGTTTTGCTGTGGATGGAATTCTCTGTGTCTTGGCATCTGTGCCTTGGTATTATGGCACTGGTCTAATGGAATCCTTTAGGGTAGAACTTGGTTTTGGTTTATATGGATTACTATGATTTTGTTCTAGCTTTTTCTGAAATAGATCTGAGTTCCTTTTAAACCACTTGGACCATGAACAGAACTGACTTGGCCACAGGGTTTCTTCTTCTGATCAATACAACATGCTGCATTTCAAATTTGCTTTTATGGCTCCACTGCTTTCCATATTTGCAGGCAGTATATGAAAGAGATTTTGGCTGTCCATAAATAGCCCATTGCCAAGATCTCCCCTCACCTCCATTCACATCATTTACAGAGAGACAGGGAAAGGACCAGTTTATTTAAAGACCCAATCAATCACACAATTACCAGCTTCACTCATTAACTAAGCACATTGAAAATCTTGTTTCTGACAACACAACAGTCAGATCAATGACTAACTATATTGTGCTACCATTGAGGTATCTCACATCTATCAACATCATGCCCCAAAGATAAATCATTTTCATTTTATCTGTCTTCAGAGAATCCATGACATCAAATGGCACAATAAAATTCCAGTGCTGGAGCAAACACAAACAGCGAAGTTTGTTTGTTTTTTACATTTTTTAGACAATAACTTCAGTAGACAGGTCACGTTGCCAAGATGTTGGATGAACAACTCCTAAAATGTATGTTTTGTGAAGACTTTGTTGTAGGTGGTCAATTATGTGGTGGAAAAAAGAAATGATTTGTGGATATACTAAAGACAAAATGGAATGAACTTAATATTGACAATGTCTACTGGGATTATCTCATTCAAAATGAAATTGCTTGGAGAAACACTGTTCAACAAGGGGCTACAGAATCCAAAATATAAAGAATTAAGGATGTAATATTTTGACAATCTGCTAACCTTCCCACTAGTCCTTCTGTAATTTCTTGCCACATATTAGGCTAGTTTAGTGCCCTGTATGTCCATCAGCGTGTTACTTCAGAACTTGAACCACCTTCCCTCCTAAATGGTTAGTCTGATGGAGATGGGCGTCTTTGAAAATGAAAGGTGAACTATTATATTTTCTCTTACAATAGTGAAATACTGACTCTTTCAGGGGCGGGGGAAATGAAAGTGGAAAGCTGGGCCAGCTGATGATCTAAACAGGCACCAGACACAGTATCTGGAATCTAGCTTAATTTTGACAAGCTGAATATTACGGCAACCAGATCTATGATGACTCCATTACAAATGTTTTCAAAATGGGATTTCACCCAGTATTTATGCTTACTGCATATAAAATGTATATATTTTAAAATGTATATTTTATGTATATAAAAGCTCAAAACACTCCACTGGTAGCCAACCTTTCAGCTTTGAGCTGAAAGTCATAAGAACAGTTCACTTCCTCAGGAGCCAGAAAACCCCCAGGCCCCTTCCAGTTTCATTTACAGTATTTATAGTTTGCAATTCCAAGAGGTTTAATGACTTTAAAATGAAGACATTTCACATGAGGCCATTTTCAATACCATCCTCTTGATTCTTATTTATTTTTTTATTTTAGAGTGTTTTTACCCTACCTTTCTCCTTGGAAAAGGACCCAAGGCAGCTTACAGTAATGAGGAACAATGTGCAGTCCAGTACAATTAAGACTTGTTCAAGTATTGAAAACAAGGAATTGAGGGACATCTTACAGCATAATAGACAACATTCCAGTGGATGCCCGACTTACGTGCTGCTTCACTTGTGGCATATTTGACTTGCATCCACTAGGGGCCTGTTTGACCTGCGCCGCAGGCTCCGAGTTACATCTCAGAGCCCCGGTGCAAGGCCCCGGAATCAGGCGGCAGCCAGGACCCAGCATCCCGGCTGCTGCCTCCAAATTGCTCCTGCCTTCTTCCTCTCCTCCTCTGGTGGCGGTTTTGGCGTGGAGGGGGACGGACGAGGCACCGCTTCTTTTGTTTGTCAGCTTGCATGTAGCTTTACAGGTGGTGAACTTTCTACTTGGATTGTGGCTCTTTCTCTCCCGCCGCCCCCCTGACCTCCTACACGCCGTGATACTACGCGTTAGTTGTTGTTGTTTTTAATCCCCCCTCCGCCCACTTCCTGGTTCAGGCACTGTTGTGTTTGCCGGATCGTCACCACCAAGGTGTGCCACAACAAAGATGAGATACGGACCACCAGAACATACAATCCTTGCAAAGCCCCCCTCTCTGTGTTTGTTGGGGGTGGGGGAAATCGGGGATCTGTGTGTGTGTGTGTGTGTGTGTGTGTGTGTGTGTGAGAGAGAGAGAGAGAGATTGATCTCTGTCACCCCCCCCTCTTCCCCCCACCTTTTCATTAATTACTTAAAAACCGGGGGCGACGTCAAAGGAGGGGAAAAAGAGGCGAGGAAGCTGCCAGGAACCTTTGATTATTTTCCCCTTCCAGGCCCCTGCAAATCCCTCAGCCCTGCTTCACCAGCCCCCTCTCCCCCATATCTTGAGATTACCCAACCCCCACCATCATCATCTCCCCCATGATCGGACTGCTCCTGTGGTGTAGAAAGCAAGGGCAATGTTTTGTCAGTGGCGGGGGGAGAGGCATCCCTTTGGCTTCGTTTCTCTCCCCCCTCTCTCCCCCCCATCCCCTGAAAGTGTGCCTGCATGTTTCTGCAAGCGTGTGCTGCACCCCCAGAGCCCTGGGCAAATCTGCGGCAGGGGTTCTGTCCGACCACCCTCGCCCCTCCTCCTCTCTCTCTCTCTCCCCCACACACTCATCTCCGGCCTGCCCCTTAACTGTTGTCTGGGAGGCTGCCTTCCAGCCATTCCTTGTTGGAGGTCTCAGGAGATCTTTCGCTCCACCCTCTGCCTTCCCATCAATCCGAAGATATCTGTCGACAGAGACTGGGTTGGGGGGGGAGAGAAGGCTGCAACAAGAGCGGTGGGCTGGAGCCTTTCAGCATCAAGCGAGCCTTGCTGAAAGGCCATGAATGCTGCCTTGGGGAGTAGCATCACCTTCATCATCCTCCCCCTTTCCCTCCAACCTCTGCCCTCCCCTGTTTGCTGGTTGGTTTTGCTTCAGCCTCACTAGGGGAAGGGTTTTGTGTGTGTGTGTGTGTGTGTTGGGGGGCATATCCTGTAGGTGTGGGCTTGGGCTGCTATGGGGCTCCCTGGTCCTCTGTCCCCCTTGCTTGCATGTCTGGGATGGGGGTGGTCGGGAACCCGACACGTGTGAAGGAAGTCCTGGGCTCTGACCTCAGCATCCCGGAGGGGGACAGAGGGAAGGGGAGGAGGAGGAGGAGGAGGAAGACAGAAACATTTGTCTGTCTGTCTCTGTTTCTGTTCTTTCCCTATTGCCCCCCCCCTTGCAGCGTGTATGAAGAGGAGAGGCTGAGGTTTTAGCTTGTCTGGGTTTTTTTTGGGGACGCTGGACCCTGTCCTTGCCGTGTGCAGGGCCAGGCTAGATGACTTGCTGGATCTCATTCTTGGACCAGGAAGAAGGCAGCCTTACTGGTGGGTGGGTGGGTAGGGAGGCTCCTTTCTTTTCAGGAGCTGAGCATCTTCCTTTAGTCCAATGGTTTTCAACCCGTGGGTCCCCAGATGTTCCTGGATTGCAACTCTCAGCTTCATCACTAGCTGAGCTGGCCATGATTTATGGGAGTTGCAGTCCAGTCCATGTTTTCGGGGGTCTTTTTCATCATCTAGAACGGATTAATCCACTTTCCCATTACTTTCTATGGGAAACGTTCATTTGACTTAAGTCATGTTTGACATGTCTAGGCCTCCGGAACAAATTAATGATGTAAGTCAAGGTTCCACTGTACATTAAAGCTACAAGTTTTTAAGTAGTTATAAACACAACTATATCAACCTATAGATTCATACAAAAGACACATAATTGTAGTCCATCATTCTGTTTCCGGAAGGACAGCAGAGGCAATTTCTTTATCATTTGGCCTTTGGGAACGTGATGTAACATGGGAATGAGCCCTGTCTGAAATAAAGGCTTGGGTGGGTGGGTTAGGGCAGAGTTGTCCTGTCTTGAACACCATCTGTTTTAAGAGATGCAAGTGAACTTGTCTGTTTTGCTAGCACTCTGCTCCAGATAATTTTTTTCCTGTACATATTTTTTATTTTATTTTACAGTTTTTATTAACAACCTTACTGTAACACAATATAGTACATTATTTTCCTTATAATTTCTGCTAGTACAATTTATAACAGTTTATAACAACCCATTGTATAATCCATTTTCCATCTTGCTTAATCTATCACTATCTGAATTTAACAGTGGGTGTCATATTTCCATAAGATCCTGTTTAATTTCCCCTTTATACAATCTAACACGATAAGTCAATTTTTCCATTACTACCATTGCCCATACTTTGGTCCTATATTTTTCCATATTTACTGTAAATTGTGTGCTGATTTCCAGCATCAGGCTATTTCATTCCTAGCTACACCTATGAGGGTTGCCACCATTTCTTTATTCAATAGTTTTAAATTCTCTCCGGTGAAAAGTGTGAACAATAAGAGCATTTTATTTGGGATTATTTTCTGTTTTGTTATTTTTTCCAGCCAACTAATCACTTCAAACCACAATCTCTGTACTTTGGGGCAAGATAACCACATATGTTCTAATGTTCCTTTATGTCCACATTTTCTCCAGCATAATTCTGATATTTCTCTATTAATTCTGTGCAACTTGTTAGGACATAAATGCCATCTATATACTACCTTTAACACCCTCTCCTTAGATTTTGCAGATATTGATTTATATGGTTGAGTGGACCATATTTTTTCCCATATGTTTTCTGGTAGTTTGATTTTTAGGTTTGTTTCCCAAACTATCCTGGATCCTGCATTACTATCATAATTTTTCTCCAAAATACAGTATTTTTATAAGTTAGTGAAACTAACCCCTTTTTCTCTTTGTTACTACCTGTGCAATAGTTTTCAAAATCTGTTAGTGGTAACACTCTGCTCCAGATAATAACCCCACTGCTGCTGTGCCACTAGCAAAATGGGAAATGCTTCAATGGTTCCAGATCCACCTCAATGAGTTTCGGGTTATTATGGAAGAAGAGAAAAGAATTCAGAAAATTGAGGGTTTTTCAAAGAGATGGGTACTGTCTATTGGTTTGGAGAAGCACATGACTTCTCTCTCTCAAGGGTGTATGGGGGGGTGAAAGTGTGCATTTGCCCCCTGGCACAGCAATCTGAATGTGCCTGAAGGGGGAGCAGGAGGAGGAAGCCGTGCACCCTCCTGATGCCCAGCAGTCTTCCTTTCCCCAAAGGCTTGGCGACTGCACCCCCTCTGCCACCTCTGCCTCTGTGCACTAGGCGAGCGGCGAAGCAGGCAGGCAGACAGGAGCGTGGTGGTGATGATGCCCTCCTCCTTCTCTTCCTCACCTTGGTGGGAGAGGTGTAAGGTGTGCACGCATGCACACACCCACATCTGCCTATGCGCACGCACCCACCCCACATCTGTGGTGGGGGGGGGTGGCAGGAAGGGCACAAAAATGAACTTTGTCCCAAGGTGCTCCAAATCCTGGCTACACCTCTGCTATATCTTTGAAGAGGCAGCAGATGGTTCTGCACCGTCTTCTTCTGAAGTTCTTTGCTGCTGTTTTCCCCAACAGCGGGGTTGCAGTCAGCAGCCCAGCGGCAAATTCCTGCTTCCCATCTCATCACCCCACAGGAACTGTGCTGTGGCATGATATTACATAATTCCCATTGGACCCTTCTGTGGAAAACTAAATGCTGCTCGGCTGTTTATTTATTTATTATTTATTTATTGTTGGATGTATACCCCGCCCATCTTCCCAAGGGAACTCTGGGCAGCTTCCAGCAATCTGACCGGTGCAGCAATGGTCAGGGTACAATACAAGATACAATACAAGATACAATAAATGGTGTCTATACACAATACAATACGACAGACAAACAGGAAATTAAAATAAGCACTGCTAGCACCCTTCGCAGGCATAATAGAGGCCTCAATGGCCAACATCTCAAAAAATAATGGCAACGATGGCAGATGGCGGGTTTAAAAAAAACTGTGTAAGTTACACTTGGTCACCAAAGGGCTCTTGAAAGAGCAAGGTTTTAAGAGCTCTATGGAAGGCCAGCAGGGACTCTGCAGAGCGCACATCACTCGGAAGGGTGTTCCACAGTGAGGGGGCCGCTACCGAGAAGGCCCGGTTATGGGTGGTAGTTTTCCGGGCCTCTCTAGGGGTGGCTACCCGGAGTGAGTGCGCTCGCGACTGCCGGACTGGTCGGGCCGAGGTTGATCATTGGGCGATACGCTCTGCCAGGTAGTCCGGGCCCAAGCTATGGAGGGTTTTATAAACTAAAACCAGTACCTTGAATCTGATCTGGTGCGCAATGGGCAGCCAATGCAAGCGAGCCAAGACTGGAGTGATGTGGTCGTAGTGACGCACATCAGCCACCAGCCTGGCTGCTGCATTTTGCACCCGCTGTAAGCACCGGAGGAGAGTCAAGGGCAGCCCCATGTAGAGAGCGATACAGTAGTCTGCACTACTGTTCTCAGGGAGTCACCATCCAGGTATGGGCAGATCTGGGCAATTTGACGCAGATGGAAAAAAGCGGATCTGGTTACGGCAGCCACCTGGGAGTCCAAGGACAGCACCAGATCCAGAAAGAACCACGCCCAGATTCCTTACCCTATCCGCCAGCTGCAGGGAAACACCCTCCAAGCAGGGGAGAGGGCCTCCATATCCAGATGGGGAACTCTGAAACAACATGACCCCAGTCTTCTCAGGGTTGAGCCTAAGCCTGTTTGCCCTGGTCCATGCCATGACCGCCTCCAGACGCCGGTCGAGGGCCGCGACAGCTGTTCACTCCAGATACACCACGGCTTGAAGTGGCAGCAGCATTTTGCTGTTGAGAATGCAGAAGCAGAAAATACTCTGTTGCCTCCTCTTGCAATGGTTCATTAATCAGTCTATCCCTCTCCCACAAAAAACAATACAAAACAAACAAAACAAACAAAAACTCTCAAAAGTACCTCTGCTTCAATGTGGGGAGAAGTGGGCCTGCCAAAGGTAAGGGTGTGTGTGAATTTGCCATTTCCTCTATTCTAAATTTTATTTTATGGAGTATGCTGAATGTGTTTTGGTGTAATTTTTCTATTTCTGTGTTCAACTGGTTTATTCAGAGGGCTGGATGGGTGACTGCCCTCCTTGCTGTCACAAATGCAGGGGGCTATAATTTGCTGGTCCATTTGCCTGGCCAAATGCCTCTGCTTCTGCGTTCTGTTGACTAACAGGCTTGGTGAGACCAACTGTAGGGTTTTATTTCTCTTGTTGCTTCTGTATTGGTAAATTCAGCCATGGCAGTTGAGTGGAACACCAAGGCCTTACATGAAAAAAAAAAAAGGGCAGGGACACATACAGTCTGTGAAGCATACTTCCTTGAATTAGAGAAAGAGTAGGAAAACACTGATATGGGTTTCACCCAAATTCCAAAGCATTTCACAAATGATGTTAGTGTATGCTTTGGATCTTGAACTGTTCTAAACCTTCTCCATACTTTTTTCTTCCCATCAATCTGGTACAGGTGGATCTTGGTTTCATCTGCTCAAAGAGTGCTCCTCTAGAACTAAGCAAGTTTTAAAGGGTTTTATTTATTTATTTATTTATTTATTTATTTATTTATTTATTTATTTATTTAT
>JAHTLZ010003518.1:34069015-34105415 GCA_023846285.1 Phrynocephalus versicolor | reverse complement strand
GGAAGGAAGGAAGGAAGGAAGGAAGGAAGGAAGGAAGGAAGGAAGGAGAGTGGGAGGAAAGAAAGAAAGAGGGAGGAAGGGAGAGAGAGAAAGAAAGAAAAGAAAGAAAGGAGAGGGGGAGGGAGGGAGAAAGAAAAGGGAAAGAAAAAAGAAAGAAAGAAAGAAGGGAGGAAGGGAGGGAGGGAGGGAGAAAGAAAAGGGAAAGAAAGAAAGAAAGAAAGTAAGGAGGGAGGGAGGGAGGCCTCATGTCAAGGAAGGGCGAAGGGTCCCAAGACCTCACGGCGGCTGGGTAGCCCCCGGGGGAAAAATGTGAGGAAGTAAAAACAGTGTTTCCTTGCAGCGATGCCAAGGACTCATCGCACAACACTGGCTCTTCGGCTTGAGTATGGAGATGAGCACCGCCCCCTAGAGTGGGAAACGACTAGCACGCATGTGCGTCAGCGGCCGGGGGGGCACTTTCTTGGGGGCCTTCTTTGGGGGTACATAGTTCAGAGTTGTAAACCCCAATCGTCACCAAGCTTGCTAGGCTTGTAGAGGAGAGGCAGAGGAAGCATCACTGCAAATTAGGGCCTCTAGGTACCAAAGGAGAGCTTTTTATAGCTTTTTAAAGGGGAGATGAATCAATTTGTCAATTTGTCAATTCATCAATTCATCACTGAAAAATTAATCAATTTGCCAGTTTGTCAGGCCTGATGAATCACAAATCATGATGAAGTTTTGTGAGAGGTAACCGTGTTAGTCTGTGCAAGAATTGCAGGCAAAAATCAAAACAAAATAAAACTTTATCTTTTATTTTATTTTGTTTTGATTTTTACCTGAAATCACGAGGAATTACCATTTAAAAAAAAAATCATCCCCATCTCTAATAATGTTCTTCATTTGTCTGGATGCTGTGAAGAGATTCTTCTTTACCATGGAAAGCATCCTGCAATCATCTACTACTGTTGTCTTCTGTGAGCCTGCTGTACGGCAGATATAACTGTGGTCACGACCAGGGGTTCAATCCCAGGTAGCTGGCTCATGGTTCACTCCATCCCTCCAAGATCAGTAAAATAAGTACCTAGTTCACTGGAGGTGGGGTGGTGTCAATGTGTAGCCTATATAAATAAATTGTCAACCAGAGTGCTTGAAGCTCTATGGGGTGGTATATTTTTGCTTTGAACATCCAGGTCTTTTTGTGTTGCAGAGCTCACCAATGTGTTCTTTTTTTTCTCAGAATGTACAGAACGGTTGATTTGGCCACTCCTAATGTTCCTGCTACCTCTGATGGATTTCTTTCTTTCTTTCTTTTGACAGCCTATTTCAGTTGCATTGAAAGCTCCTTGGAACACATGTTGTGGGATCAACAGCAACAGCTTCCAAATGCAAGTGCCAAACCTGGAATCAACTCCAGACCGTTTACCTGCTTAACTGATGAAGAAATAATGAAGGAATAGTCCACATCTGTCCATGAAACAGCTTTTGAGGCAACTGTCCAATTACTTTTGGTACCTTGAAAAAGAGTGTGTGGGGTACATCTTAAAGAGCTGTGATTCCTAAACCCTTCCTCTGATTTGGATGTGAATACCCTTGAAGTAAAGTGAAGAAACTTCACTTTAAGCCCATGTTCATTGTTTAACTGTAACCTGAATTTTTTTGAAGTATGTTTAAGATACTTGATTCCAGTATTCAGGAAAACAGAAATCTCTTCCAAAACTAGTAGCAAGGCTCAATACTTTCCAAGCGAAAATTCCTTTTTGACATTGTTAGGTTTAATACTTTCCCCCAGTGGGGTGCCTAGAAAAACAAAAGTTCCTGTTTGTGAGAGAATTCAAGTTTACTTTAAAAAAAATTAGGGCCTGCCTTTACTGAGCATCAATGCTGCCTTCATCTTGGAACTGACTGGTGATGATTATTGCCAAGCGGTGAGGCAGAACAGTCCTTCAAAGTCATGTCCATGAGCATAATTAAAGCAAGCTGCAGCAATGCAAATAAAATGAATCCTGGAGGGAGAGAACAGTACTTGTGATCTATGATCTTGGGCCATGAATTGCAGGTCAGATTTAATCAAATTATTTTATGCTTAAATCTCATGTATGGCATTCTCAGTTGTCTGATGCCTAGCTACTAAATTGCTGGAGAGCGGATAAGGGGAAACTCTGGTCCACAGGCCTAATCTGGCATATAAAAGGGCCAAAATGCAGTCCACGGAGCTTCTGTTCTGGCCCATCCTTAAACCACCATCTTCTAGTTTTATTCTATGTCTTCAAGTCAATTGCAGGTTATGGCAATCTTCATAGGGCTTTTGTAGTATGTGGAGCTGCTTTTACACGACCCCTAAAATCCGAGGCAAAGGGCTCCCAGATGTGGAGCTTAAAATTGTTTCCCCACCAGCTGCAGACTTTAAACAAAATTAAGTATGACCACGCCCACCTAAGTGCACCCCAGTGCACTTTAGAAGTACCTGGTCTCCGGAGGTTAAAAAATTCCAATGCGGATTGTAAAGCTGTGGATGCCAGGCTCCCCTCGCTGCCCCTTTAAGAGACAGGAATCCCTACGGGGCTGCTCCGACAGCAGACGGAGGTGAGTGGAGGTGAGCCTGCATTCTTTTCTCCCTTTTTTCTCCCTCCCTTCACCACAGACAGGAGCAATGAAGTGCGGAAGAGTGGGAAGACAGGAAGAGGAACAAACCCCATGATCTCTGGTCCGAATTTAAGTTGTCAGCAGATCATAGAGGTTGTGTAAAAGCACCCTGGGATTTATCAAGGGGTGGTTTACTATTGCTACACTCTAGTGAGTTTCCATAGCTGAGCAGGGATGTGAACCCAGGTCTTCTGATCCAAATTTTATCCATGCTACAACACTGACCATGGGAGGCCCTACTGTCTTCCTTTTCAATACAACCTAACTTTTGATGGAAAGCTGTTTCCTAATACTGAACTTGCATCGTGTCACGAAAACTTCATGTAATGGTATGGTTGTACTGAGAGGGATAATTGGTGACTCCAGACCTGTTCAGTTGGTCAGATTTAAAAGTACAGATAAAGAGAAGCAAGCTTCTTTCTCCCTTTCATTAGAAAAAAAAATAACTGTTTTGGAATCAGAAGTCCTCAAATTACTTTTGTAAATTGACTTTCCAGGTCCTGGCAGCCAGGTCCTACCAACCTTCCTCAGTTGAGGAAGTTGAGTCCTTGCCTTGCAGACTGGGTGTGTGGAATGTGCAGCTCCCTGGATCTTGCTAGTATTGAAGAAACTTCAGCTTTGAGAAGATGTTCTAATATGGTGATGATAATTAACCAGAGAGTGCCCTTTATTTCACTAGAACCCATTGAATTTCTTTTCCTCATCATGCTTTTGATGTATCTTCTCATGTTTTGCTGCCACACCAACTCTGGTCCCCCTTGCATCTCCTTAGATCTGCACCAAGCACCAACAATACAACAAAGGGAAAACCCAGTCCAAAATAGACTGGACAGATGTGCCCATCATTAGCTTTGCTGGTCACACGTAAAACACATCTTCTGTTACCCTGCAGCATTCCAAGGCTTATGCCTAAACTTTTTTTGAGCCTGGTGTGTGGAAACAGGCAGACCCACTCCTGAGAGAGCAAAAGAGAAAGAAGTCAGCACTGGTAAGTTCCTGGGTTGGAGCAGTTCAACTAGGGCTGTTTTACCGGCCCGCGCACCTGATGACGTGCAAGTTTTCATGTTAACATAAAAGGAAGAAAATTGTACTAGATTATTATTGCTAGATTAGTAGCTAGTAAAACTGTAAAAATTTCAAGGCCCAGAATGGAGTCTGAGGGAGCAGCTGTAGTTACCTGTAACACTTGTGCCATGTTTGTCATCTTGACAAAACGCACAGAGAACTACACTTGCTGCAAGTGCAAGCTGATTGCACTATTGGAAGAGAAGGTCCAGCAGCTAGAGGCCCACATATCGGACCAGCAACATATTAAGTTGCTTGAGCCGTTCTTGGACAGAGCGGAACAGACTATCCAGGTCCAAGAAGAGACAGGGCACACTTTTGAGGATGCAGTCACTTCTCCAACTCAGGAGGTAGATGTGTGGAGGAATGTGACTCAAAGGAGTAGAAGGCCAAGGGATCACTCAGAGAGTCTCATATTGCACAATCAATTTGAGGCTCTTTCCCTCATCACACCTCATGAGGCAGGCACAGAGGAACAACTGGTTCCACCTGAGGATCTCTCCCTCATCACAATTGATGAGATACAGGATTAGGTACATGTAGATGAACAGGCTGCAGGAGAGAAGCTCCTTGTACTAGGGGATTCTATAATTAGAAATACAGAGAGATGGATCTGTGATGAGCATGATAACCATATGGTCACTTGCCTGCCAGATGCAAAGGTTGCAGACATAATGAGAAATCTAGATAGGTTGTTAGAGAGAACTGGGAAGGAGCCAGTGGTCATGGTACACATTGGTACCAATGATGTCAGGAAGGTCAAGTGGTCAGTCTTGGAAGCCAAATTCAGGTTGTTAGGTAGAAGATTGAAGTCCCGGACTTCCAAGGTAGCATTTTCAGAAGTGCTACCTGTTCCTCGTGCAGGACCCACCAGGCAGGCAGAACTCAGAAGCCTCAATGCATGGATGAGGCGATGGTGTCGAGAGGAGGGCTTTAGATTTGTCAGGAACTGGAGAACATTTTGGGACAAGCTAAACCTGTTCAGGAGGGATGGGTTGCACTTGAATCATGATGGGACCAGATGGCTGGCACTCAACTTCAAAAAAGCTGCAGAGCAGCTTTTAAACTGATAACTGGGGAAAGCCGACAGGAGCTGAGTGGCATCTGATTCGGAACACCTCATCCTTGGGGAATGAGGTTGGAGAGGGTAGAGAATCACATAGAGATAACATAGCAGGTATTATCACTGGGAGAATAATGGAATATGATAGTTTGTCTACTGAGAATAAAAGCTGTGGGGATGGAAGAACAAAGCAGCAGCTGTTGTTGCAAGACCCACTGTACAGGTGCTTCTACGCCAATGCTTGAAGCCTCCGAGCAAAGATGGGAGAACTTGAACATTTGGCAGCTAGGGATGTAATAGCCATAACAGAAACCTGGTGGAATGTGGAGAACCAGTGGGATACAGCTATCCCAGGCTATAAACTCTATAGAAGGGATAGAGAGGGGCGCGTTGGAGGGGGAGTGGCCATCTATGTCAAAGAAGGGGTAAAATCCAGCAGAATGCAGATTTACATAGGGTCTGACTCCACCATAGAATCACTGTGGGTTAAACTACCAGGTCCAAAGAGTGATGTGATAGTTGGGGTATTCTATCGTCCACCAGATCAAAAACTTGAGGGGGACCTTGAAATGAGGAGAGAAATCATGGAAGTGTCTAAGAGGGATAGGATAGTAATCATGGGGGACTTCAATTATCCCCACATTGACTGGGCCAATGCGAGTTCAGGGCAAGAAAGGGAAACTGGGTTTCTTGACTTGCTGAATGACTGTGCCTTAGAGCAACTTGTCATGGAGGCCACCCGAGAACAGGCAACTCTGGATCTAATACTGTCTGATACTCAGGACCTGGTCAGGGATGTGAATGTCACTGAGCCTCTGGGGAACAGTGACCATGCTGCAATCTCCTTTGCCATGCATGTTGGGGGAAGAGTGTCAAGCAAATCAGACATAAAAACCCTTGATTTCCAAAGGGCAAAATTCCCTCAGGTGAGGAAACTAGTTAGATAGAAATTGAAGGGGAAGGTTAGAAGAATCCAGTCTCTTCAGAGTGCATGGAGCCTGTTTAAATCAATGGTAATGGAGGCACAGCACAAGTGCATACCACAAAGAAAGAAGAGCCCCTCTAAGTCCCAGAGGGAGCCAGCATGGTTAACGAGTGGAGTTAGAGAGGCTCTAAAGTGCAAGGAGAGGTCATTCTATAAATGGAAATCCTCCCCAAATGAGGAAAATAAAAAGGAACACAAACTCTGGCAAAAGAAATAAAAGATGATAAGAGAGGCAAAGAAAGATTTTGAGGAACGCATGGCTAGCAATATAAAGGGTAATAATAAAAGCTTCTTTAAACATGTTAGAAGTAGAAAACCTGCCAGAGAACCAGTTGGCCCTCTGGATGGTGAGGGAGGAAAAGCGGAGGTTAAGGAGGACTTGGAAAATGCAGAGAAATTAAATGAGTTCATTGCATCTGTCTTCACGACAGAGGACTGTGAGCAGATTCTGCTGCCTGAATGGCCCCTCTTGACTAAAGAATTAAATCAAATACAGGTTTAAAAAGAGGATGTTTTAGGACTAGTTGATAAATTGAAGCTTAACAAGTCACCAGGCCCAGGTGGCATCCACCCAAAGGTTATTAGGGAACTGAGAAATGAAATTGCAGATTTCTTAACGGTAATATGCAACTTGTCTCTTAAAAAGGCCACTTATTATTGGGTGCTTTAAAACAAACAAACAAACAAATCACAAAACAAAACCCTGGTAATGAAAAAAAAGCATCTTGACATGTAGTGAAACTCCTACTGAAAAGAATGCTGAACCATCACAATTTTCTTTCTTTTTGTTCCTGCATACAAATGAAAACACTGAAGGAAAACATTTTTGCAGAGAAGAACTCGAATGTCATGCAAAATCTTATCATTCGCAACCAAAACAAGTTTTTGTGTGAAAACTGTGAAGGTTTTCCCTCCCATAAATTCACATTTTTCTGCATTCACCACCCAGAGTAACAGGTTACCACTAAGTTTATATAAATTGCATCTATTAAAAATATTAGTGAATCATGGTGCAGCATAAGGTCATAGTTCATAGATTACTATTGCAGAGATGTAGTGGCACAGAGATCGAACAGATGGAACCTGCATTTAGTGCAGTCACACTGTGATTCCCTTCCCCCCTCCTCCTGTTGGTTTCCTACCACCCAGTGGGCTATTTAGCCCATCCCCTGATCTCTCAATAAGTGACTTCGGGCCTTTTCACACGACCCCTAAAATCCGCGGCAAATGGCTCCCAGATCCGGAGCTTAAAATTATTTCCCCACCAGCTCCGGAGTTTACAAAAAATTAAGTGCGACCACGCCCACCTAAGCGCGTCCCAGCACACTTTTCAAGTACCTGTTCTCTGGGGGTGAAAAATTCCTGATGCGGATGTAAGGTAGTGAGTGCTGGGCTCTCCTCGCTTCTGTTTATTTATTTATTTATTTTTGCCCCCCACCCCTTTAAGAGATACGAAGAGGCTGGAATGCAGAGTGAGACGGCAGAATGGAGGTGAGCGGCATTCTTTTCTTCCTTTTTTTCTCCCTCCCCTCACGCAGACAGCAGCCAGGACTGCGGAGGGGGTGGGAACACAGGAACAGCGACAAACCCCCAAGATCTCTGGTCCAAATTTAAGTGGCCAGCAGATCTTAGGGGTCGTGTGAAAAGGCCTTTGGTTTCAGTGATTACAGCTCGGTTTGGTATTCACAAGGAGGCCAGCAACCTTGAGCATTATCTTTTTAGTGGAAAGGTTGGATGCAAGTATGATAAATCCATCTCACTGGGCCCTGTATACAAATAATCAAGACTACCAAATTCTGCTGGAAGCAAAATTCTGAGGCAAAGTGCATAGCAGTTCTTTCCTGGAAGAAATGGTTGGGGGAATTGCAGTCTTTGAGAGTGGCTCCATACCTCCCTGTTATAATGTTTTCATGCAGCAATGCTGCTGCAATATCATTCTTTTTTTTTTTTTACGAGTTGTCTGAATTTAAGTGGCCAGCGGATCTTAGGGGTCATGTGAAAAGGCTCTTCAGGTACATGACAAAGAATCTGCCAGAGATAAACATGCTTATATGAGTGATCAGGATTCTGACTGATGCATCCCATGATTTAGAGACTCTATTGTCATTAAACCTATGCTATTTTGATCCACTACCTTACCCACAGTCCCACTGTGAATCAGAGGTCTCACACTTTTTTCTCGTGGGGAACAATTATGTAAGATCCAAGGGTGAGTGGCTTTCTCTCCAGTGATCTCTGAAAATCACTGGATGGTAGGAATAAATTATGATCCTTTCTGTGACGGGCATTAACATCATTGACCACTATATAATATGCCTCATCAGAATGTCTCTTTTGTGCTGATGGGAAGCATATGCTACATGCTTCCCTCTGCTTTAGCACTGATTATCTGTACCTTGCAGCAACAGTTATTACACATATGCAGATGATCATGAAATGAGCAAGCCTCTTCTACTTCCTTGTTTAATCATTGTTCATGGGCTTTTTTATGGGGTTTTAACAGTTGGATAATTACTTTTTTATTTAAAGACGAAAGGCGCTAGGATCATTAAACTCCCCAAGAATCTTCCCTCAAGACATGGCTTTGTTGGCATCCCCAAACGGGATGTTCTGCTGCATCCCTGAATCAAGATCATGCTTTCAGTGCAAGCATATCATTGATAGGAAGATGCTGGGACATGTTTCTGGTATCAACTCCCTTGCTGTGATTTTCCCGTCATGACTCTGGAGAGAAAATCATATGCAAAAAGACTCATAAAAAGAACAAGTTCTTGTTGCTTTCTAGTTACTTGAAAAGTGTTGGCACAAGCTGGAATGCCCTGCTGGCATGCATTTCATAGCAGGGGCCATTATAGGATTCAACGGCAAATACTGAAACATGTGTCCTTGCAATCTGCATTAACTTAAGGGATGGGGCTTGAATTTCTTAGTATACACAGATGAGAACATATATAGTGAAATAGGTAAGAGTAACATTTAAATATCACATAGTGTCCCCCCCCCCACTGTAATGTCACATTGAACATTCCTATTTAATGTCTAATCCTGCTTTACATAACTTAAAAATATGTGCCACTAAGTTGATTCCAGCTTATGATGATCGTTATTGGGTTTTCTGGGTATGAGGTGAAAAATGAGGTTATTTCTTTGTCCCGATAGGTGAAAGGTGTACCCAGAGTCACGGGTACAATTAATTTAAAGTTTTATATAAATCACAGCAAATAAGCAACAACAAGGTCCATGAAATGAAGGTACAAAACAAAAGAAATCAGTGGGAGGAAATCAATACAGTTCTGGCACAATACAATGCAGTGGATCCAATGCAAAACATCTGGATTCAAATTGTAACAGATTTTAGAAGGAGAGAAGCCTTTCTGTAGGCCAAAAGTAATTAGTACTCATTAGACATGGGCACGACTCAGCGAAATTTTCGTTTCCGTTTCTGTTTTTCATTTCCGTTACGTAACGGAAACGGTAACAATAATTAAGCCATCAGAACTCGAACTGAAAAAAGAAAAATTTGGTCGGGTTTTTCGTTTTCGTTTGAGGCATTGCAGCAATCGCGCAATGTGAAGCACAGAAAAAGTTTTTAAAAGGTTTTATTTAAAAACCCGACTTCCGGCCAAAAAAGCAGGTGAAAATATGCCTGCCTGAGGCTTTGCCACCTACCAGAGGGGTGGTTTCTGGGGGGTCCCCGGCCTTTCCCCCCCTCTTCTCCTGTCCTGGGCTGCTTGCACCAGGCTGGGGGGGGGTCATCCTCGTCGTCTTGCCATGCCATGCGGTGGGGGGGATCCAAAATGGCGACCGCAATTTTTCTTTTGAAATCATGGTCAAAAAACACACCAAATCACCACAGAAACATGTGAAATTTATTTATTTTAAATGCCTGAATTTTAATAGTAGCAGCAGTGGTTTTTAATAGCAATAAAGTGTTGTATTTATTTTATTTTATTTTATTTTATTTTTTATTTGGGCTGGGCATGGGATGGGACCATGCAATTTTTTTGAACCATTCCACCAATGGCATCACCAGGTTTTTGACTGACACTTCTGGATGTCTCGGAGGGCATAAAAAGCCGAGACACCTTCCAGAAATCGCAGTTGGGTGTATAGATGTGGTTGAGGGAGGAGGGCTGGCTGCTGGTGCTGGTGTGATCCGATCGAGATTGAGGAGGGAGGGTGGAGGCTTTAGGATTCACGTTAGGCAGGCAGGAGGGAATTGAATTTAGAAAATAATTTCTTTGATTCCCTGCAGCTTTGTCTGCTGAAGGGAATAGCAGTTTATTCTTTATTTCTTCTCTGGCAGTTTGTGAAGATTTTTTTCTGATATTGGATAAAGGGGGAGGTTCGACTGGGAGTGGGAGGTGTGGATTTATTTTAAAGATATATTATATACTACCATTTATTTTCTATTTTCCCAACTTCAATTTGCTTGCACACACACACATTTGGGGTGCAAGCCAAGAACAGAACCTCTATCCTAAGTGATATTCTAACTGCCCACTCGCCCGTCCACCCGCGCCGCTGCCCGCCCACCCGCGCCTCCCCCTGCCACTGTCACTGCCCGCCCATGGCCCCCCGCCACTGCTGCCCGCCCGCACCTCCCCCTGCCGCCCGCCCCCGCCTCGCCCGCCGCCTACGGTGCAAAAACACCTAGCGCCGGCCCTGATTGTGGGACGCCCCTATGCTTTGGGAAGTCAAATCGTGCTAAATCGCTGTGGAAACGGCAAACGACAAACAAAACGACAAAACGACAATTTTTTGAAAAATTTCGCGACAAACGGAAACGACCCAAAACGGGCCCGTTCCGACAAACGAAAACTCGAAACGTCATTTTTTCTGCTCATATGAAAGTGCAATTTAGCTTCAGTAGAAATGCTTATCTCTGTATATGTAAATATCGGCCAAAGACACATTCCAGCCAGAAGCAAGTGAAACCTGATTGGTCCAAGAAGCAACATGTGACTGTTTTCCCATGCTGTGAGTTTGTGTGAGAGAGAAGATGGGATTTTTTCCAGATAGATTTTATTGCTGCAAAATGCACTGACACTTAGAGATGTAGTTTAGAAACTTAGAGAGGGAGGCTTTTGCCTCATAGTTAGGGAAGGAAGCATGCTTTGTTATTCTGAAGTAGAAGCAATATTCCTGTGTAATTCCTATTAGCCTAATAAATGCTTTTATATTTTATTTCGTGCCTTTGAAGTTATGTTGGAGCTTTCAGCAATAGAAAGGTTGGAGAAGATATGCATTTGATCTAATTACAGACCCACAGGTTTTTGAGAGTCTCTTGGCTCTTGCAACAGATCAGTTGCGCTTGTTTTGCAGGAGAGAGCTGATGAGGCCATAAATCAACCTGATTCCAGAGGCTGAGGCCCTGGAATTCCGTACACAATTATTAGATGAAATTATAATTATGCAAAAAATGCCACAGTTAGGCCTTTAGAACACACTATGTTTGCCCCCAAATCTTCCACCAGCAATTAAATCAAAACTCACAATGTTCCCAGGTGTTTAACAGTCTTCTGAGAAAGAAATCTACATAGCTACCTATTCCAAGGAGTAGGCTCTGGAAGATTAAGATGACTGTGTGCAGGATATTTGATCCAGAAGAATTCAAATGGGAAAAATCTGGAATAAAGATGTAAAATAAAGTAACGAAGTCACTGGAAAGAGAGAGAGAGAGAGAGAGAGAGAGAGAGAGAGGGTGAAGCTGGGGGTGACTTCTTGCCTGTGTGAGGAATAAGTTTAAAAAGACAGCAAGGAAGGTGTAGAATCTTCAAGAAGAAGTAGTCTAACCAATGTGAAAACTAAAGCTTCTGTCAAAATCAGGGCAAAGGCCAAAATATGTAAATGTAAAAATTACATGTGGAAAAAGTGAATGGAAAAGCATAGGAGTGTGAACAAGTGCAACCCTATGGGTGAACTTATACTGGCAATAATAACTGTTGTTGAAGTGGGGATTTAAACGTAAACTTAAAAAAAGTCATCAGTATGCTGATGACACGCAGCTCTATCTCTCCTTTTCCACCTCTGCAATTGAGGCTGTACAGACCCTCAACTTGTGCCTGGATGCTGTCATGGAATGGACCAGGACTAACAGACTCAAACTCAACCCAGAGAAGACCGAGGTTATGTTCTTTGGGGTCCCCTCTTCTGGATACGGAGGCCCTCTCCCTAGTCTGGAGGGTGTTTCCCTTCAGCTGGCGGACAGAGTCCGGAATCTGGGAGTGGTCCTGAACTCGGCTCTCTGCATGGGGGCCCAGGTGGCTGCCATTTCCAGGATCGCATTTTTCCACCTTCGACAGATTGCCCAGATTCGTCTGTATCTGGATGAGGACTCCCTGACAACTGTACTGCAAGTGCTTGTGATCTCAAGGATCGACTATTGCAACACTCTCTATGTGGGACTGCCCTTGACTCTTATTCAGCGACTTCAGCGGGTGCAAAATACTGTGGCCAGACTGGTGGCAGGTGTGCATCGATATGACCACATCACCCCAGTACTGGCCTGCTTGCATTGGCTACCAGTTGCATCCCGAATAAGATTCAAGGTCATGGTTTTAATTTATAAAACCCTCCATGGCTTGGGACCTGAATACTGGCAGAGTGAATCTCTCAGAGATCAACTGAGGCCCGACCTACCAGAATGTCGTGGGTGCTCTCACTTCGTGTGGCCACGCCTAGGGAGGCTCGGAAAATGGTGACACGCAACTGAGCCTTCTCTGTGGTTGGTCCTCTGCTTTGGAACCATCTCCTGAGTGAGTTGCGCCTTGCACAGTCCCTGCCAGCCTTTAAAAAAGCCATAAAGACCTAACTTTTCTGTGAGGCATTTGGCCACCATTAATTTGTTGTCCCCCCTGCCTCTTGCCAGTGATTTTTTTTCAACACGGGACAATATATTTATTTATTCATTTTTTTTTGTTATTTTTTTCTTTCCTCTGATAGCGAGGAAAGAAAACAGAGGAGAGGAAATGGGAAATCACAGCATCAGACAAGAGAACAAGAACAAAAGTGTGCCATCACAAGAGAACAGAAAAGGGGAGAGGAAGAGAAAATAAAAGATAATAAAAAGGATGAAAATCTTGAATAAACAATTGAAGTTAGCCTCAATCAACATTAATGGACTGAACTCAGGACAGAAGAGAAAAAGAATATTCTTACAATTAAAGATATTAAAAGCAGATGTTATGTGTCTACAGAAGACGCACATGAAGAAAAAAGATGAACACTTATTGAATTGTCCTAAATTAGGAGAACTCTTTGCAGCCTCGGATCTGAAGGAAAAGAAGAGAGGTGTGGCCATATATGTCAGAAAGGAATGGAACCCACAATTGATATATGCATCTGAAGATGCAAGAATCCTAATGTTAGAAATACACAGAGGTGGGGAAAATACTTTAATAACTAATATATATGCCCCTAATGAGAAACAGGAGAAATTCTATAAATGTCTAGAACAAGAATTGCTTAAAACCTCACAGCAGGAAAATTTAATTGTAGGGGACTTCAATGCTGTATATGATAAGGACTTGGAAGTAAAAACACCACAAGGAAAACGGAAAAAGAACAGGTGAAATATATTGCCATGTGACTTCTTGCAATTGGCAGAGGAATTAAGCCTTGTGGATGTATGGAGAGTAAGGAATCCTTCTGGTCAAGATTACACCTTCTACTCAGATAGACACAAATCATGGTCAAGAATAGATATGTGTTGGCTTACATCAGATATCATGAGAGAAGTAAAGGAAATTGAAATTTTACCTAATACATTTGCTGACCACAACCCCATACTTATATGTCTGGGAAATAGAAGAAATAACTGGCAATGGAAGCTAAACACATCTCTCCTGAAAAATGAAATATTTTTGAAACAAATCAAAGAGGAAATGAAGTTCTATTTTAAGGAAAATATATGTCTAGAAATTCCTATGGCTACTGTATGGGATGCTGGCAAAGCTGTTCTAAGAGGCCAAATAATTAGATTTGCAACACAGCAGAAAAGAGAAAGAGAACGGGGGGGGGGGGGGAAGAAGCAGTAAGGTTTATAGAAGAATGTGAAAAAGGATTAAAACAAGACCCAAAAAAGGAAGACCAAAAGGCAAGACTGAAAATGAGACAGCATTATCTGAATTTGCTATGGGCAGAAGAAATAGCAAAAAACATAAAATTCGCAAGGGCAAATTTCTTTGAAACAGCAAATAAACCAGGAAGATGGTTGGCATATAGACTTAGAAAAGAAAAAGAGAAAACACATATACAAAGCTTAAAGGATAAAGATGGAAAAGAAAAATTTGACCATGAGGAACTGAAGAAGATAGTGAAGGATTTCTATCAAAAACTTTACTCACAAAAAGAAGTGCCCAAAGAAACGCAGGAAGAATATTTAGGAAAATATAGTAGGATAAAATTAACAGAAGAACAAAGGAAAGCATTAGAGGAACCAATAACTTGTAATGAGATTGTAGAAGCGATTAGAAGTCAAAAAATGGGAAGGCTCCAGGTCCAGATGGACTGCCCGCTGAACTTTACAAACAAATGACAGAGATCATATTTAGACATGGGCACAACTTGGCGAAATTCTTGTTTCCGTTTCCGTTACTCGTTTCCGTTACGCAACGGAAACGGTAACGACAATTACTCCCCCAGAACTCGAACTCGAACCGACAAAAGAAAAATTGGGTCTGATTTGTTGTTGTCGTTCCTGGCATCGCTGCGATCGCGCGATGCCAAGCGGCACAGAAAAAAAGTTTTAAAAATAAATTAAAAAAACCCGATTCCCGGCCAAAAAAGCAGGAGAAAATATGCCTGCCTGAGGGCACCTACCAGAGGGGTGGTTTCTGGGGGGGCACTCCAGCCTTCCCCCCCTCCTGTCCTGGGCTGCTGGTACCAGGCTGGGAGGGGGCATCCTCGGTGTCTCCATTTGCCATGCGGTGCGGGGGGATCCCAAATGGCGACCGCAATATTTTTTTTGAAATCGTGGTCCAAAAACCCACCAAAGCACCACAGAAACATGCGAAAATTAGCTATTTTAAATGCTTGAATTTTTACAGTAGCAGCAGTGGGTATTTCTTGCAATAAAACGTCTCAATTGATTTTATTTTATTTTATTTTATTTTATTTTATTTTATTTTATTTTATTTTTATTTTTTTACACCTGCGCACATGCAATAATGGGCTGGCCATGGGATGGGACCATGCAAATTTTTGGAGCCATTCCACCAATCGCCTGGCCAGGTTTTGCTGAGACTTCTGGATGTTCCAGAGAGGGCATTAAAAGCCCACCAACCCTAAACCTAATTCTAATCCTAACCCTAACCCTAACCCATACGCCAGTACACTGTGTTCTTAGTGGGCCAGAGGCACCCAGAGGTACAGCCCACTAACCCACCCTAACCTTAACCGTTACCCTAAGCCTAGCCCTTACCCACTAACCCCATGCTCTGGGAACTGGAAGTCAAGTCACGCTAAATCGCGGCGGTAATGACAAACAACATGACGAAATGACAAATTTTTGAAAAATTTCACGAAAAACGGAAACGACCCGAAATGGACCCGTCCCGAAAAACGACAACTTGAAAAAAAAATTTTCTGGTCGTGCCCATCTCTAATCATATTATTACCATACAAAAATTACTTGAAGATATCACTGAAAGAAAAGAAATACCAAAAACATGGACTCAAGCAACAATATCACTGATACATAAAGAGAATACTGACGCTGAAGAGATAAAAAATTATAGACCTATCTCTTTGTTAAATATTGTTGGAAGTGGGGGACATTTGCCTTGTGTGACCACAGCCTTAATCTCCTCAGGTACTCTGTTTCCAAAGCTGAAAATAAACTACTAGTGACAGCTTTGGGTTTATTTTTATAGAGGAAGGGGTGTCATTTTTGGAGGTTTGTGCAGCCTTCCATAAGTAAATTGTTCTGAACTCATCAAAGATGCCCACCCCTAACTCACATTGGTTCTGAACTCAGTAAAGTTGTCTACTGCTGATGTACAGTATATTGCATAGTTTGTGATGTTGAAGGTGATGTATATTGTCCCATGTGAGAGAGATGGTAATCTACGTCACATTTTTTCATGCTTGAATCCAGAGACCCAGCAGGCACAGCTGTAAGTGTGATGTCCCCTAGATAAGGAGGTGCATAATGGTAGACCAGCCGTTGGTCAGATTTTGGTCTTCATTGATCCTTGTCTTTAGACAGATGAATGCTGGTGTACAGTAAACAATGAAAGTAATTGGGCCAGATGGGAAGTAGCCTGTGTCCTGAAATCTTGCCTGTCAAGTTCATCCCAGCACCTGCCGGGACAGGAGGAGAGAGGTGTAATGCACACGCATAAGCAAACACACATGCAAACACAAACACAGACACCACACCGGCTGCCCACATGTGCTCCCACAAGCATGTACGCCAGTCCCGGACATGCATGCACGCAAAAAAGAGCTCATTTTCTCCCTCCCACATCACCAAGCTGCAGCTGCAGCACCTTGTTCCCCCTCTACTGCTAACAACTGTCGCTGCCTCCAGACATTTCTGAGGGGGGGGGGAGAGTGTTCCACGGTGGCAGCGGGCAAAAGCTTGAAAACTGGTAGTGACCCGGCTAAATCGGGACACTTGACAGCTCTGCCTGAGATCTGGCTCCAGAATCCAAAATTTTACACCTAAGCCAGAAGACCATGAGGAAAGGTTGTAATCCTGAAACTTTAGACATTCATGTATATATATTTTACACATGTATTTGTGTTCCCGGTTTGTACTGCCTATCTTGCTCTTTTTGAAGGACTTCATAATAGGAGGCATGCATGTTTAGGATCACTGTGAATGGGCATTTAAACCCAAACAAATGTGCTTAGTATAAGGATCAGGTTAAAAAAGCAGTTTTCAAGCACAACAATGTCTATTCCGTGCTGAAAGAATTGATACTCTGAATACAAGCTTTATTAGGGGTGGAAAGGGAATAGGAGCAGTGCAGGGCGCTGAACCTTCTCCCTAAATCCACTTATCTCTTTTTTAAAGGGCGTTGATGATTTCAGCTGGATTGTGCACTTTCAAGCTGTATTTCTTCAGCCACAAGGACTAGAAACTTTTCCAAAGTTGAGATCCCAGAAGTTTTTCCTTCACTGCTTCACCACATACTGTGGCAGGGAGTTCCACAGACTAACGGCATGCTGGGTAAAGAAGTATTTTCTTTGGTCTGTTCTCACTCTCTCAGTTTGAGTGGATATCCCCTAGTCTGGTATTTTTTGAGAGGGAGAAGAGCTTCCCCCTATCCACTTTACTCATACCCTGCATAATTTTGTAAGTCTCAATCACATCCCCCCTCAGGGACCTTTTTTCCAGACTAAAGAGCCACAAATGCTGTAGCCTTTCCTCATAAGGGAAGTGCCCCAGCCCAGTAATCATTTTAGTCGCCCTCTTCTGAACCTTTACCAGTTCCACTATGTCTTTTTGAGATGTGCTAACCAGAACTGTACACACTACTCCAGGTGCGGCCTTACTATCATTTTGTACAATGGCATTATAATGTTGGCTGTTTTATTTCCAACTCCCCTTTTGATGATCCCTAGCATGGAATTGGCCTTCTTCAGCACTACCACACACTAGGTAGACACTTTCATTGAACTGTCCACCAGCACACTAAGATTTCTTTCCTAATGCGTCACGGATAGCTCAGAGCCCGTGAGTTGATAGATAAAGTTTGGATTTTTTGCCCCACTATGCATTACTTTAAATTTTCCTACATTGAAATGCATTTGCCATTTTGCACCCCATTCTTCCAGTTTGGATGAAGAGATTCTTCTGGGGCTCTTCACAATCTTCGCTGGTCTTCACCACCCGAAAGAGTTAGTGTCATCTGTAATCTTGGCCACCTCAGTGCTTATCCCTGTCTCTAGGTCATTTATGAACAGATTGAAAGGCACCGGTCCCAGGACAGATCCCTGGGATACACTGATTTTCACCTCTCTCCATTGTGAAAACTGCCTATTGACCCCTACTCTCTGTTTCCTATATCTCAGCCAATTCTCAGTCCATAAGAGGACCTGCCCTCTTATCCCCTGACTAGAGATGGACACGAAATGAATTTTTTTTGTTCCATTACTCGTTATTCATTTTGTTACATAACAAAATGAATAACAACCCTAAAGGTAAATTTAGACTGAACCGAACCAAATCGAGAAAAATTGGTTCGGTTCGGTTCATTTCGTTAATGGGGGGCGGATATGTCTCCTACCTGGTGCTGGTCTGGTCTTCCTGGCTTCTGGGATGGCAACTGGGGGGGGGGGGGAGCCTATGGCCACGCTACAGCTGTAGTGCACCCACATGGTCGGCAGTTTAAGACTATTACTTGATAAAGGGGACAGCATGCAACCATCATGATTAGTGGCTAACAATAGCCTTATGTTTCATGAATCTGCCTAATCCCCTTTTAAAGCTCTCCAAGTTGGCAGGCCTTGCCATATTCTGTGGTAGCAAATTCCATGGTTCAGTTAAGCACTGTACGAAGACATATCTCCACGTGTCTGTTTCTAATCTCCTGCAATACAGATGCAGTGGACTTGGGTTCCAATAATGCAGTGGGAGGGGGACTTCTCCCTCTTCCCTTTCTCCATAACGTGCTTTGTACTGCCAGTTGAGAAGGGTGTGAACTTCCTGCTCAGTAAGAGGGAGCAATTACTGTTTTGACCTTCTTACCTGTAGAACCTAAGAGACCACCTAAGGTAAATCATTTCCCCCCCCCCTTCTATTTGAGTAAAAAATCCAGCCCTCTTCATCACACATTCAGCGAAAAGACCAACAAGACTGTCTTCTGACTAGCTGAAGGGCAAAGAGAGGGCAGGAAGCTGAGAGGCTTTCAAAACAAAAAGCTGCTAACTGGAACAGGCATGTTGTTGATGGTTTGGCTAGCAGTCTGTGTATCTGTAATAATCTGTACTTCATGCCCTGAGCTTCCTTGAAGGCTTAGCTAACCTTTACCAGAAGTGCATCAAGCTTTTTAGGAGACTCAAGAGGAGGGAGATACCCCAGCTTGCTCAGTATTTGGGCACTAAAAATGGTCCAGGTGTGTGGCATGCAACACACTCATTATCAGACACTGCTACAAGATGTGTAGAACTGCAGACATTTCTGTTTGCTTCCCTTAGTTTTTTTTAAATCTAAGTAATGTGTATTTTGTTTCACTGCATGGCTCCAATGCAGCTGACCAAACAGATTTTAACCTACAACAGCTGTCTCACAATAAATATATTTGGTTCTGAAGGTATGTGGGTTGATTCCGAAGCCGTCACGGTCTGTCACTGCGTATCACAGAGTGACCTGGTGAAGATGTCTCAGTGATGTCTCTGGAGTCAGAGAAGGAACAACAGATGTTTAGACATCTTGTCATTGACTCTTCCTGAATCAGGGTTAAGCCATAGACAGGGGTCCCAAATGGGCCCGGAGTGACATTTGAAGATGGAGGTCTGGACTAGAGAACAAGTTAGCACCAAGGAACAAACCAAGAGCTGGGATTGCAGAGCAAGCAAGATTAGGGATCAAACTAGAAGGAAAGTCCAACAAGCATGCCAAATGTCAAACTTGAGCACAAATCAAGATGGAGGTCCGAACCAAGAAGCAACACTAGAGAATAAACAAGGGACACAGGAATGGACCTGAGCTCAGGCAAGGCTCTTGGGAGGAAATGATTCAAACACCTTTCAATCATACCATCTTCTATAAAAGTAGCATGTTCGGTAAGCTTTTTATAAGGTTTCGTTGCTGTAGCTTTGTATCTGTAAAACATATTGCTTATTTTGACTGAGAAATGTTGGAGGAGATTCCCCTCAAACACACCCAATGATTGCAGAGACTGTGGCTCCTCTGGCAAGAAAATGTGAATTGTGAAATTGTCCATCACTGATTGATGTTTCCAAATTCACATACGTAGAACACAATTTGTGCATATAAGGACAATAAACACAATAAGGACACTTATTCATTCACGTAAATATTTGAAAGAGGACTGGCTGTTTCTATTTTATGTTGATATAGTTTGTTGCACTTAGATGTTTCCATTTATACTTTTTAAAGTTAAAATAGGATTTATTTTTTTTAAAAAAACCATGTTTGTACCAAGTCAAGTCTGCTGTGAAGCAGGCAGGCACCAAGACATCTCGCTAATGATGAAAGATGTCAAAATAGAACTCCAAATTGTGCTCCATTCACACTAAAAAAAGAAATGTGCAAACAACACAAAACTCCTTGTTCATGTAGATTTAGGTTGCTTTAGGATGACAATCTTGAAGATGAATTTTCTTTCTCTATGAGATGCCTTACCTCTAAGTGAGAACAAAACAAAGACTGATACACACACACACACCCCATCATGGTTTCCATGACTTCTGGAATTTATCTGCACAAACTCTGCAACCTTTTCCTTTGAGGGAACAAGATACATGCACTAGTATACACACACAGTTAGCACAGAACAATTGTTGCTTGTTAACATAGATATAAACAAATTTTCCAATGCTTCTCAAGCATCCATGCAGCAAGTGGGAAACATGATTATTTTATGCATTTTGTGCATTATTATTAGGGATGAGCTGCTAGGATGTTTTTGACTACATATTATATGGTACATAATCCCATCCTTCTCCATTCTAAGACTTGCACCTGACAGACACCATTCTCTTAGGTCAGGCATGTCCAAAGTCAGGCCCGTGGCCTCTTTTCCCCACCGGCTTAGCCTGTCACGCATCCCTGCCAGCTGGCCCCTCCCCATACTGGATGGAGAAGTCAGCTTGCAGTTTTAGGGTTTGCCTGCCCTCCCTGCTTCTATCTATCCCCCAGCCACCTGCCCAGCCTACCCACCCCTGGCTCCATTGCTACAGCATCCTCCCCGCCTACTTGCATGTTATAGAGGCTTGTCCAATGTCCAGTCCGGGGCCCAAATGTGGCTGAATGGTCGGCCCCCACACATTTTCACCTCAACAAATCTGGCCCTCCTTGCAAAAAGTTTGGACACCCCTGTCTTAGGTGGAAGCCCCACATAAGAGAATTATGGGTTTGTAGTCTTAAAAAATCCTATGAGTGTTAGTTTGTGCAATTTTGCTTAGTTTGTGCATAAAATCCTTCTGGCTTTCCTTCTCCTGTCTTGTTGAAGAAACAAAACACTTCACCCCTCAATGGGCTGCAAATAATTGTACAGTTCCTCATCTGTGAGGACGAGACCAATGGGACCTTAATCCCTATACTGCAATGATTAGTTTATAGAAAAGTGTGCTGTTGTGCAGTGCTTTTCAAGCTCTTCACATCAGGGAGCCCATTGTATATTAGTGTATTTGTTCTAAACCACCTTGAACTGCAGAGGATTGTAGATAATTCTGCCACGGGGGATCCACATTATGTCACCGCGGAACAGGACAAACCACTTTCAAAAATCTAGCCTTTATAAGTACCTGCCTTCATAAGAAGCTGTGATCTGAAAAAGCTGGTGTAGTGTACTACAGTTCCTATGGTGCAAGATTCTCATTACTGCAATTAAAAAAGCTACTTTCCCCCAAGCTCTGCAGAATATTGCCATGTCAACCAAAACCAACTGAGTCCTTGGCTTCTTCAGAATTATTTCGTAATGGCACTAGCATCTCCTATCTAGCTTTATACTGATACCTTGCATACTCTTTGAGGATTACTGTCATGGAACCACAATAGGCTCTTTATTCATCTGAGTGTGGCATCCGCCTCAAGCTACAGATGCTGAGGGGTTGGAAGTGAGATGGGACAGGACTGTACATATTTGTGAGGACCAGTATATATATATTAATGGCTAGTGTTGGACTCAGTGCAGGGAGACAAGAGATCCCAGCTTAATCACAAAGCTTAATTGGTATCCTTGGGCAAGCTTTTCAGCCAAGCCTTCTGGGATTGTCTTCTGCACAACAATGCATGGGAATGTGAAGGCAAATTGCAGAGATCGGGGGAAAACACAAGGTGCCATTTGCTTCAGAGATATGGACCAGCTTTTTATAGCTAGAAAATAGTCTAGCTTAACTTTTGTTGCCATATTTTACTTTATGCATGCACCACATGCATACCAAAGGGCTAAAATCATTCCCTCCCATTGGCTGCTGACTACTTTGGCTGTGGGGTTCTGGGCACTCGAATCCATGAAAACCACTCTGCCAATTTAAACTTCGCATTAAATGCAGGGATAGCAATTTCGTATGCACACTTAACTGAGGTGCAAAAGCCATCGAATTTAGCAGGACACATGTGAAATACAACATATGCAGAGGTCAGCAGGTTAAAGAGTCATCTCATGTGCCGAAGAGAACACATGTAGAATTACTTGTTGAATAAAATACAGTACACAATCATTTCTCTTTTGTTTCAGAGATCTTTTTGGAATCATAGGGTGTTTTTACACGACCTCTAAAATCCGCTGGCAACTTAAATTCGGACCAGAGATCGTGGGAGTTTGTTCTGCTTCCTGTGTTCCCACCCTTCCGCACTCCATTGCTCCTGTCTGTGGTGAAGGGAGGGAGAAAAAAGGGGAGAAAAGAATGCAGGCTCACCTCCGCTCACCTCCGTCTGCCATTGGAGCAGCCCTGTTAGGGATTCCTGTCTGTTAAAGGTGTGGCGGGGACAAGAAAAACAAACAGAAGGCAAGGAGAGCCTGGCATCCACAACTTTATAATCTGCATCAGAAAATTTGTTACCTCCGGAGACCAAGTACTTGTAAAATGCGCTGGGGTGTGCTTAGGTGGTCATGGTTGTACTTAATTTTTTAAAAAAGTCTGCAGCTGGTGGGAAAACAATTTTAAGTTCCGCATCTGGGAGCCCTTTGCCTCAGATTTTAGGGGTCGTGTAAAAGCAGCCATAGTATTCATAATGGCCCCAAGTTCATCCCTGTTTTTCCTGTTTTTCTCAACTCTTCTGTTCCTCCAGGCAGCACCTGCCTAAATTCTCAGATGAACTCCCAGAAGCCTATGGAACAGAACACAAAAAGGATGTTTCTGAAAGACCACAGAATCATATAGAATGAGAGGACCATCACACCCAGGGCAAGGAGTCATTGAATTCAGCCCACCACCATCACCACCAAATAAGGAAACATGTAGCCAAGCCTCAACTACAGTACTTAGCTTCACGCACTCAGCCTGAGTTACTCTTATTAAAGTAACAATGTCGAAAAGATGTTATTTATTGTTAGACTTTAAATTCATTTAGCACCATTTCCTCTGGTCAGATTCCCAGCTCTTAATTTAAATACCACTCCCTCCTGACCTCTGTACCTCCTGACTCCATCCAAAAGTTTATTGGGCCAACTGTCATCCAAATGTGCTACACTAAGCAATAGGGTTTCAGCCAATATGTTTTGAAATGTACATGTTCCATCAAGTCAATTCTGATTTTCACGGTTTTCCAGGTAAAGAATACTTGAAAGTGGTATACTATTCCCTTCTTCTGGGGTGGGGGTACTCAGAGATTACACCATTTGGCCAAGGCTAACATAGACTGGATCTATTGGCCAGGAGGCACAATAGGGGTTCAAAGCCCCAACTTCCGGCTCTGTGGGCAGATATCTGAATCACAAAGCTATCTAGCCAGCTAACGCTAGATGTAATATTTTTATTGTTCAACTTGGGGCCTTTTCACATGACCCCTAAAATCCGCGGCAAATGGCTCCCAGATCCGGAGCTTAAAATTGTTTCCCCACCAGCTCTGGAGTTTACAAAAAATTAAGTGTGACCACGCCCACCTAAGCGCGTCCCAGCGCACTTTTCAAGTACCTGCTCTCCGGGGGTGAAAAATTCCTGATGTGGATGTAAGGTAGTGAGTGCCAGCTCTCCTTGCTTCTGTTTGTTGTTGTTTTTGGCCCCCCCGCCCCTTTAAGAGATACTTAAGAGACTGGAATGTGCCGGGAGAAGAGCAAGACGGCAGAGCAGAGGTGAGCCGGCATTCTTTTCTTTCTTTTTTTTCTCCCTCCCCTCACGCAGACAGCAGCCAGGACTGCGGAGGGGGTGGGAACACAGGAACAGCGACAAACCCCCAAGATCTCTGATCTGAATTTAAGTGGCCAGCAGATTTTAGGGGTCGTGTGAAAAGGCCTTTGGTTTCAGTGATTACAGCTTGGTTTGGTATTCACAAGGAGGCCAGCAACCTTGAGCATTATCTTTTTAGTGGAAAGGTTGGATCCAAATATGATAAATCCATCTCACTGGGCCCTGTATACAAATAATCAAGACTACCAAATTTTGCTGGAAGCAAAATTCTGAGGCAAAGTGCATAGCAGTTCTTTCCTGGAAGAAATGGTTGGGGGAATTGCAGTCTTTGAGAGTGGCTCCATACCTCCCTGTTATAATGTTTTCATGCAGCAATGCTGCTGCAATATCATTCATTTTTTTCTGTTACGAGTTGTTCATTTATCTCTGTTATGAGTTCTTCGTACACAACGTGTTCATGTTAACTTCTCAACATCCCTTCATGCCAAAAACCTGTCAAAGGAGGCAATTAGCATTAAAATGGTTAAACATTTAAGAATAGAGATGGGCACGACCAGGAAATTTTTTTTTCGAGTTGTCGTTTTTTGGGACGGGTCCGTTTCGGGTTGTTTCCGTTTGTTGTGAAAATTTTTAAAAATTTGTCATTTCGTCATGTCATTTGTCGTTTGTCGTTACCACCGCAATTTCGCGCGATTTGACATCCCATTGGCATCCCGCAATCAGGGCCAGCGCTAGGTGTTTTTGCGCCCTAGGCGGCGGGCGAGGTGCAGGGGCGGCGAGGTGCGGGCGGGCGGCGGTGGCGGGGGGGCCATGGGTGGGCAGCGACAGTGGCAGGGGGGAGGGGCAGGCATGCATGTGGGCGCGCAGGTGGCAGCTGCGGGTCCCGCAATGACCCAGAGCAGGCGGAAAACACTTTAAACTGGGTGATTGCTGCACAAGACTGCATGCATCCTATCAAAGCAAACAAAGTGGGCAGAATGCAATATATTTCTTTTTTTTCCTCTTGGACTTGGTCAATGCTGAACCGGCCAGCCACCAAATGTAACTGAGTGCACTAGTGCACTGGAAGCAAGCTAATTACTAGTTGGGAAAATATAAAATATACTGTTGTTGTAGTATATTTCTTAAATAAATCAGACCAGTCACCTCCCCTCCCTCCAGGCAAACTTCCCCTTTGAACAGAACAAAAATCCTCACAAACTGCAAGAGAAAAAAAATCTGCTTACTGCTATTCCCCCCACAGCAGACAAAACTGCAGGGAATAAAAGGAATTATTTTCTATTTAATTCAATTGAATAAATTCCCTGACTCCCTGCCTGCCTAAGAGGAATCTAAAGCCTCTCCGGCGCCTCCGTCCTTCCCTATCGTGAAATCGAAACTAGCACGAGCCACCAGCTACATGCAGACAGACAGCCCTCCACCCTCCACAATCCCGACCCGACTGCGATTTCTGGAAGGTGTCTTGCCTTTTTATACCCTCTAGCACATCCAGAAGTGTCAGTCAAAACCTGGCCATGCGATTGGTGGAATGGGTCAAAAATAGCATGGTCCCATCCCATGGCCAGCCCATCATTGCGCGTGCGCAGGTGTAAAAAAATAAAAATAAAATAAAATAAAATAAAATCAATGGAGATGTTTTATTGCAAGAAAAACCCACTGCTGCTACTATAAAAATTCAGGCATTTAAAATATCTAATTTCCACATGTTTCTGTTGTGCTTTGGTGGGTTTTTGGACCACGATTTAAAAAAAAAATTGCAGTCGCCATTTTGGATCCCCCCCACCGCATGGCAAATGGAGACGACGATGCCCCCCCCCCCGCCGGGGGCCCGAGGGCCAGGGCAGGGGGGGGGGAATCCGGAACCCCCCCAGAAACCACCCCTCAGTAGGTGCCCCCAGGCAGGCATATTTTCGCCTGCTTTTATGGCCAGGAATCAGGGTTTTTTTCTTTTTAAAACTTTTTTCTGTGCTGCACCGCTTGGCATCGCGCGATCCCCAGCGCCGCTATGCCATGAACGACAATGACAAATCAGACCCAATTTATCGTTTATTGGTTCGAGTTCGAGTTCTGACGGCTTAATTGTCGTTTCCGTTCTCGTTACGTAACGGAAACGACAACCAAAAATGGAAACAACAATTTCGCCGAGTCGTGCCCATCTCTATTTAGGAAGTATCCCTGCGTACTGTAAATACGATGGTGGTGCAGGTTGCTTGGTACCATGGCGGGGTTCCCCAGGGTGTTGGTGGGCTCTTCCACTGTTTTGACCCCGGCACCCTTGCATAAGAGTGTTTGCTCTTATCCGCGGATTTCATTATCCATGGGGCAGCCAGGAACCAATCCCCTGTGGATACGGGGGTCCTACTGTATCACTGGGAGCAAATATTTGTGCTCCTGGTGTCATTCCGATGTTGGAGGTGAATATTAAGGCATCTCTTTGGGTCAAAGTAGCCTTGAAATGAAAGACAGCAAGGCATTTAGCCATATTTTTTAACATTCCCGTTAGAGCGACAGCCGTGAGTCAACAAGAGCATCACAGCTATGATGATTTTGACAGTCATATTATCTCAGAAATCAGTTTAAAAGTATTGGTGACTGATATGGGCAAGAGAGCTCATTGAAGTATGGAATTTCACATAGAAAAAGCCAATTATGTGGATTTTTAAAAAGCTGAATTATAAAGAGAACGGTGGCTCCTTTTACATATTCTTAGAAAAGATGCAAAGGGTGGAGAAATCACTACCCCTTGTGCTAGGGTGCCATTTTGCCATGTTAGGGTTAAAGATGTGCTCCAGATAATGGAAAGATTGGCCATTGCTGCTGGCTAAGATTAGGGGCCACCTTAACATCTGCCACAATTTCTTCAGAATCAGCAAACAAAGACTGGAGATGAGTGTAGCTGGTTTCACATGCTGGCAAACAGAGGGCTTATTTTACTCGGCCTATAATGAACTCCATTCCTCTGCGCTTCCTGAATTTTTAAAATCACATCAATATGGTTGCTGTTTCCTTTTGAAAACTGAATGTTGCAGAGTCACAAGGTCAGATCTTGATCAGTCGTGTTCTTTAGAAACTTCACAAGTCGATGTCAGAAGACTGACTCCAAGTTTATAAAGGAAACTCTCCAAGGTTCTTTATTGTGCAGATTGTGGGCATCCTGTACTCACTTGTTTTTGTTTCTTTAATATTTAACCCTAAAGAGTTTAGTCTTTCAGGGTGCTGTTCACATCTGGGGAATGACATACTGGAAATATGTATGAATTTAAGAGTGACAAAGTCCAGGGAACTTCACTTGATCCAAGCATAGTTTGCTTATATTTTCCACTTAAAGTCTTACTGAACTCTGAAATCATAGCCTCTTTCCCCCCCCCCTTAGATTTTTTTTCTTGAACAGGTGAAACAGAAATAATGCAACACAATGGCATATATTGAGGTCAAGTGGGTAGTATTGATTTAAGATTATAAAGATATTCCCTCCCACTGCCACCTGTATTTCTAACCACCTAGTTGCAGCTTAATAGTTCAGTTGTTTAGGCAACTGGCTGCCTAAACAACTGAATTTTATTTTATTTTATATCCAAATTTTACAGTGTATATTTGCATAGTGGATTTTTTAAATCTAATCTCTATTTATTTATTTTTCTTTCTCACTTTACACTTTTTGTGCACCTACCCTTCTTGCTTGTTCTTTATATTGGGATGGGAGCTGATTTTGGATTAATAAAGATTTATCTTATCTTATCTTATCTTTTATTAAAGTCTAAGATTGGCAGTTCAATTTGCCACGGTGCCTCCTATTGGTAGAGGCAGTCTGTGTGGCCTTAGGCAAATTGTACAGGCCCAGGGTTTCCCCAGAAAAGGGAAAACCCACTTCGGAGTATTCTCTACCTAGAAGACTCTGACTTTTCTGCATGCTATTTATTTATTTATTTATTTATTTATTTATTTATTTATAAGAGTATTTTTAACCCACCTTTCTCCTTGGCCTTGGAAAAAGGACCAATTAAGACAGGTTCAGGTACTGAGAACAGGGAATTGAGGAACATCTTCCAACATTAATAGACAACATTACCTTAAAGCTACAAGAGAACACGAGCAGTTAAAGGAGAGTAAAGTTCCATGTAAAGTTATGAGTGATGGAAACTAACATTGAAAATATAGTGTCAATGTAAACCCATAAGGTTATAAGTAGTTAGAAACACAAAGTCTATGTGAACCTATAGATTCATATAAAATACACATGGTATTCCATCATTCAGGGAAAGCTTGCCTGAAGAGAAAGGTCTTTGCCTGTTTCCAGAAGGACAACAGAGATGAGGCAGCCCTGGCCTCTAGCAGAAGGGAGTTCCAGAGTCTGGGCGCAGGAGCTAAGAAGGCCCTTTCATGGGTTCCCACGAGATGTATCTGTGAGGGTGGCAGGATGGAGAGAAGGGCCTCTCCTGATGACCTTAACACCCAAGTCGGTTCATACTGTGAGATTTGATATTTGAGGTAGCTAGGACCCAGGATGTACAGTGCTTTGTAGGTCAAGATCAGCACCATTGTGCCCGATAGCTGACTGGCAGCTGGTGGAGCTGCTTTAATAAGGGTGTAATGTGACCTCTGTACCTCACCCCAGTCAGCAGTCTGGCTGCTGCATTTTGGACCTGTTGAAGTTTCCTGAGGTTTTTCATTGGTAGCCCCACATAGAGAGCATTACAGTAGTATAGCTGGGATGTCACTAGGTCATGTATCACTGTAGCCAGAGATGGTTTCTCAAGAAACAGGCATAATTTGCGTATTAGCCTTAATTGTGCAAATGTGCCCCTGGCCACAGCTGTGACCTGGGCATCCAAGCTCAAGGATGAGTCCAAGAGCACCCCCAAGCTGCATACCTGTGTTTTCAATTGAAGGGTGACCCCATCCAGTACATGTTGCCTCCCTATCCCTTGTTCTCCCTTTTGACTGACCAGGAGCACCTCTGTCTTGTCTGGGTTTAGTTTCATTTTGTTAATCCTCATGCAGTTCATTACTGCAGCTAAACTCTCATGTAAAGTTGAGATAGTAGCTCCCTTAGGTGGTTACTTCACGTCCTTCCTCGAGCCGAGGTGAACTTGCCTCCGTGTTGAAATCGGTTTTCAACACGGATCGAGAAGTGGATTGGAAAGATTCCCGAGCTCCAGGACGGGAATCTCTCACCCCACTTGGAGCGCAGTTCAGGGGGCGTGGTTGGGGTGAACTCGGATTGACCCCACAAGGACGTGAGGTTCCGTTCCTTTGAATTCAGATTGACCCCACAAGGACGTGAGGTTACGTTCCTTCGAACCGGTCTCCAGTGGGGCCGCGAACTGCAGCGAGAGGGACGTGAAGTACCAGCCTTAGAGTCTGGAACTTAACACCAAAAACCTGATAATCTCCTCCAGCGGTTTCATATAAATGTTAAATAAGATAGGAGATAGAACGGAACCCTGGGGAACTCCCCAGGTCAGCGGCCATGGTGTCAAACATGAATCACCTAACACCACTTTCTGTGTTCTTTCCTGCAGGAAGGACCGGAGCCACTTTAATGTAGTATCCCCAATTCCCATTAAAGAGAGATGAGTCAGGAGGATGCCATGGTCTATAGCAGTGATGGCAAACCTTTTAGATCCCGAGTGCCCAAACTGTGAATCAAAACCCACACATTCTTCTCAAAGTGTCAATACAGCAATTTAACCTGAATACAGGTGGCTGCGAAGGGGCTATGTCAGGTGCCCGCAGAAAGGGCTCCGAGTGCCACCTTCGGCACCCATGCCATAGGTTCGCCAACACTGGTCTATAGCAGGCCTGCTCAACAGGTACACCGTCGGCTACTGGTAGCCCACGAAGGGTTCAAAAGTAGCCTGCCAGACATCAATTTAAAAAGGGAGGGAATAAGTTCTCCACCCCTCCCTCCCCCATCCCAAGGACCACCACTGCCCCAGAAAAGTTCTGGGTCTGCCAGCCCACTGTCTCAGCCAAGCATGGCACTTCAAGGGCCATGGCACATTGAAATCTGTTCCCTCCAGAACAGATTAATTGGTTTTAATGCATTCCTATGGGAAACTGCTGCTCTACTTACAAAAGTTTTTACTTATGTGCATGTGCTCAGAATGGATAAAATTTATAAGTAGAGGTTTTAAGTGTAGCCCTCAGGCACTTTCAGCTGGATAAAATAGACCTTGGCCTGTTCAAAGTTGAACAGCCCTGGTCTATAGTATCAAAAGCAGCCATTTACATGTTGTGGAAACATCATTGCTGGGTGGAGGGGAGCAGGTTTTCTGTTACAAGTTCCTTTCACATTCATCCCACTTTTCCTTTCAATGAATTTTATTGCATTCTGTGGCAATGGATACCCTGTGTGTGAAAAATGATGCCTGGTGATTAGAGATGGGCACGACCAGGAAAATTTTTTTTCGAGTTGTTGTTTTTCGGGATGGGTCCGTTTCGGCTCATTTCCGTTTTTCGTGAAATTTTTCAAAAATTTGTCATTTTGTGGTGTCGTTTTTTCATCTGTCATTAGTACTGGTTTAGGGGGGTAGCGGGCTCCTGGAGGCACCTCTGTGGGGTGAGTGCCTCCTCTGGCCCGCTATGAAGGATATGCATACCAGTTGCAGACTTGCTTAGTGGACTGGACTCTGGCAGAGGCACCCCTCTTGGGGGATGCCTTCCCTGCACCAGTCAGTCAGAGATGCGGGCTCTGACTGTGTCTCACTAAGAAGGGAAACGTACTTGCGTGTAGTGCGATGCGAGTACACAGATCTGGCTTTAGGGTTAGGGTTAGCGCAAGGGCTAGGCTTAGGGTTACCTAGGGTGAGTATTGGGGTGCACCTCTGGGTGCATCTCTGACCCACTTAGAAGGACAGTGTACTGGCGTATGGGTTAGGCTTAGGCTTAGGGTTCGGGTTCAGGCTATGGTTAGTGGGCTTTTTATGCCCGATTGGTACATCCCAGAAGTCTCTGTGGTCAACCTGGCCAAGTGGCCATGCGATTGGTGGAATGGCTCCAAAAATTTGCATGGTCCACTCCCATGGCCAGCCCATCATTGCGCACTGCGCAGGTGTAAAAATAAAATAAAATAAAATAAAATAAAATAAAATAAAATCAATGGAGAGGAGGACAGGAGACATTTTGTTGCAAGAAAAACCCACTGCTACTGTAAAAAATCTGGCAGTTTTAAAATAGCAATTTTCGCATGTTTCTGTGGTGCTTTGGTGTGTTTTTGGACCACGACGATACGATTTCAAAAAAAAGATTGCGGTCGCCCGCCCCATTTTGGATCCCCCGCCCGCACCACATGGCAGGCGAGTTGGCGAGACAACGAGGAGGATGCCCCACCAGAGCAGCCCAGGACAGGAGGGGGGGAAGGCCGCCCCCCCGAAACCACCCCTCTAGGTGCCCTCACTCAGACAGGCATATTTCTGCCTGCTTTTTTGGACGGGAATCGGGGTTTTTTTTTACTTTTTAAAAACTTTTTTTCTGTGCCGCTTGGCATCGTGCGATTGCGCGATGCCAGGAACGACAACATGACAAATCAGAACCAATTTTTCTTTAGTCGGTTCAAGTTCGAGTTCTGGTGGAGTAATTGTCGTTACCGTTTCCGTTACGTAACGGAAACGAGGAACGGAAACGGAAACGAGAATTTCGACGAGTCATGCCCATGTCTACTGGTGATTTTAATGTGTTAATACTGTATTCTTGCATGAATTAATAGCATGGGTAATATACACTAAAAAAAAGACATTCTTGCTTTGTACCAATGTTGGGGGCATTTGGGCCAACTGTTTTTGAGTTATGAATTTTTTAAAATATGAAGCTGTGCCCCCACCAGATGCCACGAGTTTCTGTGCTGGCTGATTTAAAACAGTTCAAATGCACTGGAAAACAAACAGCTTGCTTACCTTGAAAGAGAATGGTTATTTCCAGCCCCCCCCTTTTTATTTGGAAGGAATCCAACCAATAGAGATACAGGGCAATATGGAATTTTTAAAAAGCCATTGGAGGGCAGGGGAAGTCTGAGTTTCTGGCTTTCTTTGCATCCAAGACCAAGTAGAAAAAGGCAAAACAAATGCCGTTAGAAGCACTGAGAAGTCCTATGTGATGCTCAAGGGAGCAGAATGCCAAAAAGGTGCCTGAGTGGTATTTGCTTGGGAAGGTTTCTCATTCTAGGATTGCAGCCTAAATGTGGGATTTATAGGGTCTGCAGTAGGTCTGAAAGGTACTAATGGACAAATTCTCCAAAGACAAATGGCTGTGCAGAGGATAAGGGTCTTGTCACTTTTTTGGCTGCCACAGGCTAGTACGGCCACCCCTCTGGAAATTTCTGTCCTAGATGTATTGCGCTTGAACACATGTTTCAGCTCTGAAACTACAACTAGGGTGGGAAATGAGTGATAAAAGAAATGATCTATAACTTGTATTAGAGATGGGCACGAATCAAAAAAATGGCATTTCGTTTGTCATTTGTTGTTTGGAGGGTCCGTTTCGGTTTGTTTCCGTTTTTCGCAAATTTTTGCAAAAAAAATCGTTTTCATTTTTGTTCATTTCGTTGTCATTTCGTTACCATTTATTTCAAATTTTTGTGATTTTTAAAGGATTTTAAGCAATTCACTCATGTTGCAGTAACTGAAATGAAATGCACGACAAAATTTCCAGTGTTTCTGTTCGTTTTGTTTCATTTTAGAGACAAAATTCGTTTGTCATTTCGTTACGTAACAAAATGAAAAAATGAAAATGGAAACAAAAAATTGTTCGTTTCGTACCCATCTCTAACTTGTATTGATTAGAATATATATTTAGATCTCCATATAGGAGAGAGAGAGAGAGAGAGAGTTTGGCATTTTTGGACCCAGCGGAGCTAGACAGGGGAAAAAAATCTGTGTGATATCACTAAGCAGTGTTTTCTAACTGTACAATAAGCCCTCTTCTTGCAAAGCCATTCACAATGTAAGATCCAGCACAGTGAAATGTTTGTCTTAATTGGACTTAATTGCTGCATAGTTCTTTCTCCCACCAAGCACAGCTGCATTTTATTATAAATTGCTGAACAAATTGGACATTTGTCCCTCTATAAATCATAGATGAAATTAGGATTTTACGATGGATCCATTTTTGCCAAAGAAGCAGCATGCTATCTTAGGTCACATAGAACTTTTCACCAGCGTTTGCCTATTCCGAAGGATGTGGCATTGAACAAAGGGAGAAATAGTGTGACACCCACCAAAATTGGTCCCACAATAAATACATTAGGCTGTTATGATCCACTCCAAGTACAGCAGGTGCTCAGCTCTCTTGCTGAAATTCTGTTCAAGCTGGCATTACATAATAATTTCACCCGTGGAAGCGTTCTAGCCTTCATGCCTGGGTGTTCAGCACAGTGCAACTGAATGCACAAATCATGTTGCAGATGCATGGTTCATGTTGTAGTTGCACAATCAACTGAGTAGTTCAGTCCATGGCTGTGAAATGGTTCGTGTCACAATATATGCCTGAGGAAGTGCTTTGTGCATCTTAGCACCATCCTTTTCCCTACTACTTCTGTAGCTTTGTTTTATGCATGTTTAACTGAGCAACAGGATTTTGGCCATTGAATATTAAAGGGCTTCACTCTGGCTGGATCATGCCCATTGAATTTTTCTGTCTGCTGTGTTTTTGTCTCCTTGTGTGTGTGTGTGTGTGTGTGTGTGTGTGTGTGTGTGTGTGTGTGTACACGCACACACACCTTTCAGGTCCTGAGAGCAGGGATGGACTTCTTGGAATTATAAGCCAACTTGAGGTACAAAATGTTGATTGCCCTTATTGCCTAAAACGAAACATCCCTTGGCATGTTTTTCTCCCATGGTTCCTGGGAAAGTGATATCCCTGAAATGGAAGATCCTGTCAGAATGTCCCACTAGGCCCAGAGAGGAAAGGGAGAGGAGATCTTGGAGGCTTCAAATCAGGGAGAGGAGATCTTGGAGGCTTCCCCCATCATAGATGTTGAACCCAGGCATCATAACTCCAGCATCGAAGAGCATACTAAAATTTGGAGTCTTTGGGCATGTCACGAACATTCGGGGAGAATCTGTGGCTTCTCAGAAATAGAAAGAAAACCATGCCACCTCTGGGATTTGGAAAGAAGTGTTTTGAGGAGTTGTTTACCCCTTCCTCCATACAAGCGAAAACTAGAGAAGTGCTTCTTCTATCGATGCTTTAGGGCAGGTAGTTAATTGTGCACAGCCATTTCGACACAACACTTTTTTTCCTCAGACCTTTTCTCTTCATTGAGGGCGGGGGAGGGGCACTTCCTCTGCTGATGCTGAAGCATTCCTTCTTGGGAAGGAGCAAGGAAACCACTGGTCAGAGAGCCTACAGCAGGTCATTTTGAGATCATTGGGGCGCTAAAAATGGCCCAGATTGTGAGAGGCAAAAAATAAAATAAAGATAACTGCAAACAAGGGAAATATCCCCCTCCCAACACCACCGCCCTCCCTTCCACCAGATTTTAGCTCTTCCATCTTTAGAATACTGTACTGAAAGAATAATGGAATAGGGGAAGTTGTACAAGGAGTGAAGTGCATGCTGTAAAATGATTGGAAGCCATAATAGCATTCCTGGTATCTACCTGACAATTTTATATAATCAGATGCCTCCTTTATTTAGCGGTTTGTTAAATTGCCGGTTATAGATTTTTAAATGTGTTGCTGTATTTCCGAGTACCTCTAACGCTCACACTTACTGCCCTCCAATTGAAATGGATGGCCAGGAAAGCATTCTGTTCTTTGTCGCTTGTTTTTAACCTCTGCCATTTGAAACATCATTTGGGGGGGGGGGAGAGGAGAAGGTGTGGAAATGAGGTTCCTATTTTACTGTGATAAAACCATTAAACAAGAGGCTTTTGTCACAATTCTGTTGCACTTAAAAGTCCTAATGGCGATTTTGCTGCCACAGCCTTGAAGACTCCTTTGGATTCCCTCTCTTATGGAAGTTTTGTACAGGCTTTTGAAGGTCCTTTTTATTTATCAGAACTCTCTCTCTCTCCCCCCCTCCCTCTGGCGGTTGCTTCATGTCCTACTTCATTCTGCAATTATGTTCATTCCATGACAGCGTCGTTTGCGGTCACATGGTTTTGTCCCTGTTCATTCCCTGTTTTCATTTACCCACTGGCATGATTACTTGTCTCGTGCAACTGTTACTTCACGTCCTTGTTTTGTGACAACTACTGGATTTCCCTAGCTTCATTTAGGCTTAAAAAATATTGTCAGGCTTCCATTTTTTGATATTTCGAATGCCCGCTGTAGGCGCATGGGCTGGAGGAGCTGGGTGAGCCCTCACCACTTGCCGTGGGTGAGTGGCAGCGGTGGCGTGGGGTTTGGGCGAGACACCCTTGCCCTGAACTCAGCAGTCTGCGGGCTGGCAGGTCAGCAGGCAAGGAGAGCTCAGCCCCACCTCCAGGACCCGAGGAGGAAGGACCTACACCTGACAGTGGCTCTCCACCTGCCCCTTCAAGAGCTGCCTTCTCCTGCAGGGACAGGCGGGCAGCCAAGCCTGGCCTGGCGCAGGAGTTCCAGTTGGCTTTCTCGGTTGTCGGAAACAGCCATTGCTGTTATTTCACATGCCTTGTCTCAGAACAGGAACCGGGAACAAAGCATGGCAACAGAATTCCCCAGCCCAGGGGCAGGTACAGCTCGTCATGCTCTGTTCCCGGTTCAGGGGGCGTGGTCGGGATGAGATTCTGCTGTCACGCTATGGAGATGAAGTAACCTTTTTTCGTACCGGTCCCAAGAGGAACAGCAAAGAGGGATGAGAGGGACGTGAAATAACAGCCTGTGTGTGTGTGTGTGTGTGTGTGTGTGCGCGCACACACACACACACACACACACGTGTGCATATGTTTGCCCAAGGTTTCCCAAGGTTTCCCAAAGGAAGGCACAACATAAAAATGCTAGCCAGAATCTTATTTGTGTTTGTGTAAAGTGTTTGAATAACTTGCCACAGCTAATTGTGGCTAATTGCTGGGGGAGAGGTCTTAGCTGAATGCACCACAAACCCAGTTGTGCACCTCATCAATGAGATGAAACTAGCCACGGCAAGTTACTCAAACACTTCACACAAACACAAATAGGATTCTAGCCATTCTTAAAACTATTTTTTTAAAAAATCATTTTAACAAACTGCCATTATTTAAGAGCAGATTGAGAACAAATCTAAAAGTCAACTTTAACATGCAAAGATGGCACCACTGGGAACAAAGGAAGCACCGCCCGTGTTCTGAATTGGCTTCTGGTTCTGTAGCTGTATTTTTATGAAGCTGTATCAAGTGACGACAATGCTTCCTATCATCCTTCTGGTATAATAATTAAAAAAAGAGGGAGGGGAATGGCAGTGAGTTATTAGTGCCATCAAGGCTGTTGGTAGTAACATGTGCAAACTCTTCTGGGTCTTTATTTTCAGGGATGTCCTGGAGGAAGAGTCCTTCGTTGCCTCTCGGAACAGGGCAGTTTTGTTGGGGAACAATCTGAGCTCAGGTCCGGTTCAAAGGACCTGCTTGTGCATATCAAGATTACAGATGCGATATCCTGTTGAAGATACTTCTTGAATTATAGCTTTCCACAAGCAGGGAGCAGTTGCCATGGATACCAGTGAGACCCTTAGATTTATATATATATATATATATATATATATATATATGTTTTCGTAGA